>JAAFCE010005724.1:10590752-10876907 GCA_013389805.1 Trigoniulus corallinus | reverse complement strand
CTACCTCCTCATCTCCCTCGAGAAGCCTCCTAAGGGTTCGGCCTGTTATGGCTGCTTGGCTTACTCTCCAACCCTTGATATTAATCAAATCAAATCAATGAGACTTTTGAAAAGCATCTTGAAGAGTCCTTCCTGTAGCAGTTGCAGGGTCCGTAAGTGTCAACGTTCTTTAAGAGCCCTCCGCACAAGCGGATGGTTAAATACTTTGATAACCCTTCATGGGTCAGAAGAGAGTTTTTAATCCACTTTCTTCTATCTAAAAGTAGAAATGGAGGCATAATTGGAGATGTTAGAAGGGAAACCTTGGACAGTGGTTTGGATATGACTGATTACCAATCTAACAAAAACCTCTTATAGTTCAGTCGGAATAGTGATCTGATTCCATTTTGGGACAGCAAAGAGAATGATAAAATCTATAAGTATTAATGCTATTTTTGTATGATAGAGACATTCACCATATCTTTGAACTGACGTCGTAATTCAATTTATAAAATCATTCTTAGTCGAACATTGACAGATTTCTTTCTCCCTCTTCCCTCCCTTTCCTAAGAGAGCACATCACACGCGTGATATATATGTAAACACGTGAAAAACAGTAACTTCCGCACACATTCAATTAACGTAAAAGTTGATCTCCGTGCAAGAGGTTGGCACACGAACATGATCAGATGCGACTTTTTAAAAGCAATACAAGTGCTTCCAAATGATTGTTAGATAAATACGGATGTGTAAAATTATCCTGTCCGTGCCATAAAGAGCACTTCATGTGCACACAGTCTATGTGTAGTATTGACAGGAAGGGGATCTAAGTTATGAGGCGTACTACTCGCTCGCACATACACTCATTTTCTCTTTCTCCTCCCAACAAGACTAGATATCTGGCTTTCAAACTGAAAAAAAGTCTCTTTTGGCCACATTGAACGATTCCTATAGGAATCTGGAAGAAGAGTTTTGTACAGTGGTATCTGTGGCGACCCTAATTACGTGTAATATGTTCATCGCAAAAAGATGAATGGTTTGGAATAGTTGGCGCCAAGCTGGGGCCTTTCTATCCAACAACGTCTTAGATGGAATGAGGCATTTTTTCCTTTTTTCTTCTTCATCTGCGACTCAAGATTTGGCGCATGTGTTTAGCAACTGTTTAATGGCTGTGCTCTGCAGTGTCTGGCGAAAAACGAATCGTGGAAGCAACACACACACATACATACAAAAAAATAAGGTTTTTGATTATTTATATTTGCAAGTAAAGATGAGTGTTTTAGGTCTTTCTATCCATTCCTATTACTGGCGGCTTGCCTTTGACATCTACCAACCCAAGAAAGATGCTCCTGCTGCTGCTTTGCATTATATCCAGTTATCATTTCTTATATTTTGTGTTTTCTCTCCCCCTCTCTCGCCCTCTTCTATCCCGTTCTCTTCCCTCTCATCTTGAACTCTCTCTTATGACTCTCTTAACGTATCCTCTTATCCCCCTTTCACTTCGTCGTTTTTCGACACGGGATAAAGAGGAGGAAGAAAAAGAGTAAAAGATGGAGAAGTGAGAGAGGAGATTGTCCACATTTTGAATTATTACCCAACTATTTTTTGCCTGACTCTATATTTGCTAGTTTTCGACACATGTGGTTCAATAACAGGAATATAAAATCTGTAAAGTGATTAGTATCGGCATCATCATCGCCAATGGATATTATGGATATTGAGTGAAATGTCTTTGTTCTCATTCATCATTGACAAAAAAAAGTTTTGGCAATATATAAATATGATTCGCTTAATAATAATACTGCTATTCTGCTTTCCTTTTGAATGGTACCATAAAATGAAATGGAAATGTTTGACGTCAATTGATAGTGACGTCAAAAAAAAAACCGGAACATACACCCAAGAACTTCAACCTCTCATCAGGAAAAAAAAAACAACCCGAAAGATATAAAAATTTAACTCTGCAAATAAATCGGCAAATAAATCGTGCTTTTATAGGCAGTTTCTAAGTCTACACTTGCGCTCTTTTGCCTCAAGTCCATTATGAAGAAGAAAAAATGAAGCATAAGCCACACCACATTATAAAAGCTAAAAACTCTCAAAGAGCTCTTAATCAGCATCACTTAAATTTGCTAATATTACACAGGAACCCCTTATAAATCCACTTGAAACCTCTATAGTCTATAAGCAGAACTAAGTTGATGTTATATATTGATTATATTCAACTTTGGTCAAGTGGTTTCAAATCAAGTGCACCTCATTTCTACAAATATTTCGCATGCAAGTACTGAAAAAATAGCCTCGTATGCAATTTTGTTTATACAAATAAAATGATACTTAACATCATCATCGTCATCATTCCTAGCACCCTTTTCCCACCTAAGGTTGGGTCAGAAACCCCTTTGTCTTGTTGATAACTGAAACACAGGCGAATCGTTTGACAATATTTTTGCGTAGACAACGGCCTATTTTCTCCGCGAGACAACCGAACTCCTACGCCTGAAAATTTTTTCGACCTACACCATGCAGAGAGGGGCCTTTACCAACAGGCAGACTTAAACTGCTACGTGGCGCGTCACCAGGCGGTGGAAAGGGGATTCCTCACCACACATCGGGGCTAAGCGACCAGGTGGTGTGGAGTGGAGGAGTGAAATAAAATGGCTTCTGCAGACCAACCCCCCCCCCCCCCCCAATTAAAAACCCGAAAATGAAAAAATGTCAATAGAAAAAAAGACAACTTACGGTGCAGGGGATCAGAACCCCACTGACTGCGGCCGCCTGGGGTGAGCGAGCAGGCCCCGGGCCGTCGTTATCAATGTCAAAGGGGGTGCAGACCTTGGCTCCCATGGCAGAGAATGCATCGAGTGTCTTCTGTGGGGTAGGCCGGAGTCCCCCACAGATAACCCTTGCAAATATGTGGTTTAGGAAGTGGGACAAGCACCTCATCACATTCCAGTCGCCACAAGGGAGATCACAGATAGATTTCTTTATGGTCAGAGGGCAATAAAAAGCAGAGGTTCGCGATTGCTGGGCACTTCCCAGCAAAAGCGCCAGGCAAGGCAAATTCAAGGAAAGGAGGGCAAGTCATTAGGCGGTGGAAATTGCCCACCAAATCAGAGGAATTCACACAGGAAGCGCACAGTCAGGTAGACTGAGATTGGGAAGGGACAGCTGATGACATGTGGGAGAAGGTCGTCCAAAAAATAGAAAATGTGGGAAAGCCATTTCAGGCCAGGCTAGAGTAGGAAGTACATTCCAGGGCAGGCAGACATTGTAGTGGAATGAGGAGGTGGAAGCAGCCATCAATCAAGGCTACTGTCCATACATGGATGGAGATAGGGGACCTAGAGTCTGAAATGCAATATAGGCAGGCCAAGACAAACCACTAGGAGTATAAATGCCTTGGCCAAACACCAGAAGTATGAGGCTCTCTATGATCAATTACAGACACAGGAAGAGGAGAGATTTTTTAAACAGGCGAAGGCTGGAGATAGGGCAGCTAAAGATATATCCCAGCCATAACAGAGAAGAGTAGCAAAGGTAGGGTCCTGTTTCCCCTGTGGGAGGTCAGGAGGAGGTGGGAAGACTATTTTCACAATCTGTTGAATGCTGCTATGGGAGAGGACGACACTGACACACATCCTATTTCTTCTGGTGTAGTGGACAGGGTAACAGACAGAGTTCCCATTGAAGTGTGGCATAGCCTAGGGATGACAGGAATCAGATGGCTAGGAAAACTTTTCAGTCGGATAGCTAGTGGAGATAGAATGCTTTCTGCATGGTGTAGGAGTTGGATAGTACCACTCGTCAAGGGCAAAAGTGATGTCCAAGATTGTGGTAAATATGGAGGTATTAAGCTAATGAGCCATTAAATAAAGCTCTGGGAGAGAGTAATAGAATGTCGCCTTCGGGATACGACTGGTGTCCGTGGAAATCAGTTAGGGTTCATGCTAAGTAAGTCCACAGTGGAACCAATCTTCATTTTGAGTCAGATGATAAAAAAGCAGGGGGCAGCAAAGAAAGATCTCCATGCCATCTTTATCAACTTGGAGAAGGTTTATGACAGGTAGTTTCGGAGGTATTACGCAAAAGGGGGTAGAAGAAGGGTTTGTTAGGATAGTGCGGGATATGTACGATGGTTCCATGGCCAGGGTAAGGACTCCTTGGGAAAATATTGGAGGCTTCCCAGCGAAGGTTGGGGTACACTAAGGTTCAGCACTAAGTCCATGCCTTTTCATTCTGGTTATGGACGAGCTGCTGACGGGAGTAGGAGAATGGGCCCCTCAGTGCATGATTTTTGTCGACGATTTATGAAAATTTAGCGAGTCCAGAGAACAAATAGAAATGGGCCTCAACGATATTAGAAAAGGGAGTGCTAAAGATAAACATGTAGAAGATAGTACTGTATTTAGCTTTCAATTGGGAAGGACGGGAAAATAACGGTGACGTACTCTCTAGGGGCGAACTGGTGAAAAAGGTGCAAAGAGGTAAAGTATTTCGGATCCACGTTCCAAGTCACAGGGTAGATGCAGGTGGTTGGAAGCACTCGGGGCAGGGAGAGACTGAAGGAGACGTGGGAACAAGTTATCCGGAAGGATGTGGTAGTGTTGTGGGGTGGAAGGGGACCTGGTGGGAGACAGGCGGGAGTGGAGGGCCCTGGACTCACTAGCTGATGCTCAACTTACAAAAATAGGCCAAAAAAGTTAGCCTTTAATTACGTAATCCAAAGACTAACTAGTGGCTACATAAGGAAACCCTCTTTCTATACGGAAAAGAGCAGTGTAGACTTGTCAGTCAGTTCGTCAGGTATAGTAGCCCGTCCTCCACCTTGCAGTCAGCCAATGGACTATATAGGCAAATCGACGCATGTTATAGCCAAGTATAAGCCATCAGCATAAGGAGGGGAGGGTGTAGTGAAGAAGAGAGTCAAGGAACCTCTCAGAGTGGGGCTAAGTGCACTGGCACTTCCTTAACACTAAATAACAGGCATGAAGTCTTTATTTCAAACAGACTAATTAGCAGCCATGCAAAATTTATTATTTTGATATACATAATGGCGCTTCTGTTATAAATACAATTTCTTTTGTTACAATGAAACCAATTGATAAATCATTTAGTTATAACTTCAGAGAAACAAACGAAAAAAAAACGTAAACAGGATGAATCATGTTAGTAACAGAGAAAGAGTGAAATTCAAGCTTTTAAAATTTATGATGTATATACTCTTAAGAGTTGCATTGAAATAACCTATTACATTACACATCTTGACTTGCAAGTCAACCTTTCTGTCATTTCCTCTATCAAGCAAGTGCATATTAGAGTAGGTGGAGGGGTCAGGCGGCAGGGGAAGAGGGTAGGCACAGAGTGTGAGTGAGTGAGGAGTCTACAATCATAACATTACTTACATATGTATTATAATGGTTATTTTATGCTAGCACACTACGTTTCATTTAATGCATTGTGGGACCCTTGTATGCCCCTTTGTCACTATTTCATCTCAAGCCAAAGCTTTTTTTTAAACTTTTTACCCCCTCATCCCTCTTGCGCTTTGGTGTTGTATGTATTGAAGTTCACCACATGAGACCACCAACAAACCATCGAAATTCACACGTACGACATATGTACAAGAAAGTATTCAACAGTCGATAGAGCGATACATGGGTGGTAGTAGTAGGGATAGTGGTGTTGTTGGTGATGGCGTATGAAAGCGTGGATACATATCCATGTAGAGAGAGAGACGACTATAAAACTAAAGTTTGATGATGTGATACATGGTTGAAAACTGCACTATGATTTTGATTGAATATATACTCCAATCTCCTGAGATCGTTGAAGGCTTCCACTCTAAACATGGAGGCAAAAATCTGACACTTTATAAGCAGACATTTTTAAAAAAGAATTTTTTTCTCTATTAGTTAAACTTCTTATACATTTTTTTTCGGGCGCATACCTCCACCCACACTATGTCACACTCTTTAAACTACCCTCTACTACATAAAAAAAGAGTCTGAGGAGAAAGTTCACAGCCGATAAGGCTTGTTGATAACTTTATCAACGTACTGACCCATTTGTGTGTGTGGTCCAAATGAATGACAAGTCCAGTGCCAGATATTTGTTACTGACCACTTAACAGTAACGCGAACGACCGTCGACCACCCTTAGCGTTTACTAATAGCCCGTAGAGGACATTTACCCTCCACACACACTCTCTCAAAAGCTCCTAATTCCCCACCACTTTCAGATACTCCCTCTTGTATAGCCTTAAGAAGTGCTCTAAAACACTTTTGGATAAAAAGAAACGAGAATTTTGATATAAACAGACATCCACTACCATAATATTGGGTAGACTATACTGGAGACAGACGAGGGCGTTGTTGCAGGGGTGAGTTTATTCGAATATACTGCTATATATTACCGATTCTGAGAAAAAAAATAACATGTCTGGATTAATCTGTCACTATGGTAAGGATCAAACAAACTTATCAAATATCTTTAAAGTTTAATTAGAGATGACTGAAGTCATGAATTCAGAAAATTGATCTTGTTGGCTACATTTATAGGGAATTATTTGGCGTCAGATGTAATTTGGACAAATTGGAAATTGGTCTTTCAAAAGAAAGGAAGTGAGTGACCTGCCATATTCTACAGAATTTTGATAAGGATTATTAATTCGTTTTCAGGATTTGACTGCTATTCCGTCTGGATAGTCAGGTGCACAGCTCGCACTTGTTGAACTTCCCCTGCCCTCAACAGTACGTTGCCTGTGCGATTGCAAATCCTAGACTGCAACAAGTTCCTGAAAATTTTTATTTGCGATTACGTAATTTATCATAGACCATTTAGCACCTCTGGCCGTTCTCAAACGACGCCAGAGGGAGGTATAATAGTCGTTTTCCATTTAGAAAGGGTTTTGGTTACTCATTACCTCTCATTCCCAAACAGGTCCTAATGTTACCTTCCGTATAACCTGTCAACATATCTGGGTTGATGGACCTAACCAATTCTTTCACACCTTTTTGTAATGCCTTGCCACTGCCCTTATTAGTTACTTCTTCACCACCATAAGTATGCGCAGTTCTGTTACAATAAGTGACCCACGCATCCAGGTGCATGATGAGGCGGCAATTAAAGACAAAGGGTCAAACCACCTGACATGATGTCTCCTAAGCATTGCTCTCCTCATATGATCCAGTGCATCTATAGTCTGATGTCCAGTAATTAATCGGTTATCGTGAATGGTTTGAATTAGTATTCAATATATGACCGTTCATCAAAAATTAGAGAGAGGGGGAGAAAGGGCAGAGGGGTAGAAAGATGGACTTTGTCTCCATTGAAAGTGTTGGATCTTTTTCTGCTCTGCCACATTTTGAAGAGTTCTCATTATGAACAATCATCTCGTTGCTCCAATCTGTGCAGCATTTTTTATTTCCCTTGGACCAAAAAAAATATCCCTGATTTAAGCATCTCAATAAATAGCACTTCGTCAGTAAATCACAGCAGGTTCACGTGCATTGCCATTGACAGCTTCCGGATGCATTCTTAGTTTAAAAAAAAACACCCTAGGAAAGGAAAGGGGTCGATCTTGTATCCTCAAAAGTCCATCGATTTTCACTTTTTATCCAATTAGTGAAGGTACACAGAAACCAATTGTACTCCTCAATTATTGTCCGCATGGAAAAAAACTCCCCTTCGCTTGAAGTTTATTCAGCAGAAAACCCCTAAATGGGACACTAAATGAAGTCTGGACCCACCACAGACGTTTAAACCCCCTCCTTTCAGCAGCAGCCTCTTCTCAAATTGTGGCCCTATCTTGCCGCAATTACGAAGAGGGCGTTGGATGCTTACGGACAAGGCGTCATTTACAAAATGATGAGGCATCCTACGGACATTTGCGATAAAGCTTTCAAGAAGCTCACAGAACTGGAAAAATTACTGAGAACCCAAGACGAATTACAAACGGTCAGTGGATGGAAAATCACTGCTTGTTTAACAGCAATTGTACTCTAAATCGTCGGAAGACCACCTCTTGGAGACTACTTAGGAGGACTTGCACCAAATTTTCAAATCAACTAAGAACCTACCAAATGCTAAAGGGGTTATTTGAGAGATTTTAGCCCATAATCTCGATATCAGTCTTGTCTGATGTCTTGTCTTCTGGGGATATATTTTCTTAGGGCACAGTACCACTAAAATTCCATTAAAAATGGAATGACATTTAGTAGACTTTTTTGATTAATGAGGAGTTATTTTTGGATTTCTGAGGTTAACTTTAAGAGCAGCATGTTATCAGCCTTTCAGCTTGACGACAGCTGCTATCACACTATTCAGATTTCTACAGTGGGGTTTGAACTGGAATCACCAGAATATCAGCTGGAATGCTAGCCCATCACTGCACATCTATTGTATAGTCAATAGGTGAGCAAAGACTGCGGAAACTATTGCATTCTAGCACCTAAATTAAATGTAAATTATTCACGCAAATTAATTTGTATAATTTACGATAAAATGTAGAAAATGTAGAATGTAAATGTAAATGTGTATGAAAATGTAGAGCCAAAGAAAGCCTGAACATTTGGACAACAATCAGTTCTCTATTGTTGGTTCAACCAATCCGGCATTTCTTAAAGAAAATAAATGGACATTATCAATGCACAACATTCTTCAATTTCTGATAGATTTGCAAAATGCTAAGTTGAACGTTTGCATTATACTGAAGTCTCAAAAACCTTCTGTCCCATCTCTCTCTCTCTCTCTCCTTTCAATAAGATCGAAAATGTCGGACAACTACATTTTAACAATTCTAGTCACATACATCTGGTCTATTTGTGATGTCAGAACTAAAAAGCCCCATGTAATAATCACGAATACATCGGAAAAGTAATGGGCCTGTTTTCGGAATGTCTCAGAAGTATCATCCTCTATGAGATTACAGCAATTTTAACAATTCTCGACTAACTTTCATTTTAATATTTATTGAATTTCGAAATCTCGAAGCCAATTTGGCGATTTCAAAAGAAAGATCATAAAAAGGAAAGAAAATAAGTCACTTCCACGTGCAGTTTGAAGACTCATCTGTTCGTAAAAACGTTTATCGAAATCAGGACAGTATGTTACTGTTACCGAGGCCATAAATCAACACTCCAATTTCCAATTTTTTTTATAATCACTATGAAAGGCTGCTTTGTCGTTTGAAGTGATCAGATTGGGACAACTGCTTTACTTTCCTTCCAAAGAAATATCAAACCCAACCAACATCGAACTAATGCAAAACTTTTCAAGAAGTAAGCACCTCGACTAGTGAAGTGAAACTGGATATTCAGATGCTTTTGGGTCTACTATCATAGCTTATTTTTTCATCCTGTTCTGAGGGCCTGTGGTCTAAAAGGTGCTTGTGCTGTTTTGAACGTGGATCGCCGTGGAAGTGCTATCGTTGGAATTGGAATCCGTGGTTTAGTGGCTAGCGAAGACCAGGAAGCCTAAAAATCATTTACCAAGTCGTAATCAGCACTTCCGGGATAGAATATTTAAGTCTATCAATCTGCGAAACCAGATCCCTGTCTTCAGACATTTGAAAATTAGTTATCTGCCTCTTTCTGTCTCTTCTTGATTATTTCCCTTTCTATTACCCTGCTTTTCTGCACGTTCCTCATTCTTATTATGCATCTTTTTTGGGGGGGCCAAGAAAGATGCTGGAGAAGGAGATAGGGAAGGCAGAGTTTCCATTCCTGGGAAGTTTACCAGCAGTACATACAGTATATTTCACTCCATGTAGTAGGGTTTTTACGTGCATAGTCAGTGGCGTAACTTCAGTTGTGGCGCCCGGGGCAAGGTGGCATTCGAAGTGCCCCCCTCCCCTGTTGCCTGCGCTGAGCAGACATGGTAAACATATGTAGGCACTTTTTATTTGCGTAAATCGTCCTACATACATTGTGCTGCAGCAGCTCATGTCCAGGAAAGGGGACAAGGCGCCCTCCAAGGTTGCGCTTTGTGCAGCGCTCCACTGCCCCATTACCCCTACAAGTTAAGCAACTGTGCATAGTGCTATCGTACACACCACACCGGACCACGACTGTACTTCTTGTCCTACGGAAAGCACATCTGGAGCTTTTATCCCGCCAGAGAGAAATCATTCATCGCCTCCAGGATCAAATTGCAACTATGGATTTTTGCAACTGTACAACCACTGAGCGGTATACGATGGCATTTGCATATAAAAGAACCCTCTCTACTATGCAACGGGTTGATGAGGCAAAATTTCTAGGTGTAGGAGCTCACCCTTACCGTCGATTGAATGCCCCAAATGAACAGTCTGCCGACGATAAATAAGTAAAGGGGTTGCAGCTTTGGTCGGCATAAGGCTGCAGAAAAGTCCATTAAGAAGGACAAGATGGTACCCGGCCCTGCTATAGGCGGGAAAAGTGTAAGAAGTTGCTACACAACCCCTAAGCCGGCTATACTATACAAACAACCCACGGACCATGATAATTCAAAATGATCAAAGACGAAATTAATAAAATCGTTTAGCACTTTTGAGTTCAGATCATAACCATTAGGACCAGTGGTCCTGTATAGATTTTCCATTAGACAGTATTCACACTGGGTCCATTTTTATTTTCGATAATACCAAACAGGTAAGTATGCTTTTAAATACACTTCATTGCTCCCCACCCTCAAAATACATGCACATCATACTGAAAGTTATTTATAAAATTGTGCAATCGTTTCCAGCGTTTATTCTTTCTTTCAACGTTATTCATTTAATCGTTATGGGCAGTGTTGTATGAAACCGTATATTTATCACAATTGTGTGATTGACTCTCTTTAGATGTGCTTCAATTATAACGACGAACAATTCATTTTTCACACTTCATGCGTTTGGTAGGCAATAGAGCACACAACATGAACACCGTCTCAGTTTAATGATAGACACCGCATTATTTGATATTGTTCCATACATTAATGTCTAGGGCGTTGACACACGTCATCGCATTATAACAACCATTAACCTATACATAGATCTCCATCAAAGGCATTGCAAAACTACTGTGTTAGGCCTATGAGAAATTATAAGCACCATTTTAGAAATAATAAAGTTGGATTGGGTTGCTTTTGACTGCTTTGGTCATTTACTCCTCGTATCTGTTTGGTTCTGTGTTTGATACATCATGTTTTTGTTTGCAGACTTTTGAATTGGGTAATTGATGACTGTGTCTTTCTTTATCTTCTATGGTGTCCACTGTGTCGTATTACTACTGTTAACCGGGCATGTCTAATTCAGTTTTTATAAATCGCGTACCAACTTTCAGTTGACATTACCGGAAGCGCTATTATATTTAAGAATCCACTATTTGATTCACAACATTCCATTGTCACCATCATCTCGTACCGAATATTTGGATAGTTTTTGACTCTGCAAATAACGCGCAACATTTCTGCATTTCAATATGGAAGACAGTTTAGATCTGAACGTTATCAGAGAAAAACAGTTCCAGAGGAGAACCAGCGCCCTTTAAGCATAAGAGTTGCTGGATGGATTTGCTGGATTAGTTTCTGGGTTGGGGAGTAAGCCAGGCAGCTATAACAGGACGTACCCTTAGGAGGCTGCCCGCAGGAGATGAGGAGGTAGGTGAAAGGATGAAGGAGAGGGTTAATTTGCAGCATCCATTATTCTTTACCAACCACCCAAGTTGGTATTGAAGTGGGCTTGCGATGCTTAACTTCAGTGATCTCACGGGAACTGGTGTGTCCAACGCAACTTGGCTGTACATTAGTGTCTACTAAACTTTTTTATCTTACGACACACTGGGCGAGGAGAACTCCATTATACTATGTTACGAGAATGTCACAGTATTTTGGCCTTTTCCTAGCTACTGCTCGGGCTACGCTTCGACCTTTGCAAATGTATTTGGCCGCAGCCCCTCAACAACAATGGTCATTAGATTTCCCCCCCCCGTCTGCTGCGTAGTTCTAATGTAGAGTATGCACTGACACTACTGTTACGATGACCGCTTGTTCCCAAGCGGTCACCCATACTAGTACTATCTGGGGGTTGCATTGTTTAACTTCAGTGATCAGAAGAGAACTGGTGTGTCCAACGCAATACAGCCATTCCCAACTGTATTCTGACACGTAGAGGAAAGCACTGATACTACCCTTTCCTCTAACGCAGCGATTCTCAACCTTTTTTTCGTCCCGGTACATTTTTAATAATTTAAAAATTTGGCGGCACACAAACGACAAAGAAAATAAAGTAGGGCCTATATAAGTTTTAACCTAACCCTATGCAAACACCCGCCTCAGTGGCGCAGTGGAAAGCACGTTCAGTAACTGCATCAGTAGTTCTAGGTTCGGTACTGGACTGAGGTGGGTTGGCATCTTTCGAACGAGAGAGAAGTCCTGAGTGCATCTTCTTTCAGGTGAGAAGTAAAACCGAGGTCCCGTGTGGTGTACGATGGTATCTGCACGTGAAAGAACCCCCTCTCCTTTATGCAGCGAGTAGAAGAGGCAAAATTTCTAGGTGTAGGAGTTTGCCCCTTGGCGTCGGTGCAACGTCCCAACGAACAGTAGATCGACGATATACAGTATAAGCATAGAGGTTGCAGCGTTGGTCGGCAGTCAGCTGTGGGAAAACGCTGTCCAATATATCAACCTTGTGTCCATTCAGAGGGACTAGATTTGTACCCGACCTTGGTATAGGCGGGAAAAGGGTTGGAAGTTCCATTTAACCTAACCCAATGCACACATAAAGCAGGTTACTAGTATACTAGTAGACCGATTGAACTACTTGCCTGACGTCGCTTATGTATGGGTATTCGCAGTGGCGGCACATTTCAGGAATCTCGCAGCACAGTGGTTGAGAATCGCTGCTCTAACGGTTAAATTCACCTTATCTCATTCCCTTTCACTCCATACGTTTGGTTAGAGCTACCTACAGTATATCCCGTCAGCCAATAGGACCTGCATTTTGTGATGGATCCTCACCAGCTACTCTTCGGGATACGCCCATGCCACTACTCTGCTATCCTTTCTGTAATATCTCTGACTTGAGTTCAGTTCTAGTTTCCGCCCTAGTCATCCGAAACCCTCCTTTCTGCCTGGAGAAGAGTCTAAATGAATTAAAAGGACACCGAAAATTCATGACTGAGAAGAACAGGTAATTAAAATACAACTGTATCAGTAGACTATTTCGTGAACAACTTTGTAATGACTTTAGTTGGTTAGCCACAGATAGCTCTCAAAAGTTTTGGACGACGAACATTTGCCCTGAAATAAGCACGCACTTCGACATCCTATATAGCATTTTATGATACCGATATCACTGTGGAGATGAGAAGCTCGGCGTTTGTGTTTGGACAACAAAATTGAAACACGACTTCAATAGATTTTATGAAATGAAGCCTCAACTAAATCCGTGATTTTCAATGTCTCCACCCAAGTCATTAAGATTGATGTCATCAAGGTTTTTATGGTGTATTTGCTGAGTTTTCGGTGCTACACTCCATCACGTACCTAAGTGAATATTATAAATACAGGGCGTCAAATACATTTCTGCATAAAATTAGCCACTTCCTGAAAAAGTGGCGATTGACTTGGCATATGCCTGGTGAGTGGGGAACAGGGCCAGCCTGACCTATACGGGGACCCGAAAGTAAGAAATCTTTTGGGGTCCTAAACATTTTTTTCAAAGTTATATATTTTTTATAACTAAATAAATAATAGTAAAATGGTATAAAAATATACAAAAATTAAAATGGCCCTATAAATGATTGCCTTGAAATGAGTAATTCGCCATATATGCAGGCCCCGATTCAACTCTTTTGCCGCCCTAGTCAGAGGCGAGCCTGGGCACTATGAATTAAAGGCAAGAGGCATGTTCGTTCTATCACCCGAACTGCGAGGCAGCCACCAATTTCTACATTTCTTTGATGTGCAGAAAGAGTACTTTGCAAGCACCATCTGGATTTTGTTCAATTTTGTTTCGTAGGTGTTTTAGGGCCCTTCAACTACAAGGTCATTAGAGCCCCGTCCATTGCGTAGTTCTAATGCAGATACTACATAAACGCTATACTAATGCGACGACTTTTGGGTATTACCAGTACCCAGTTTTCCCAAGCGGCCACCCATGTCAGTACTAGCTGGGGTTGCGTTGCTTAACTTCAGTGATCAGACGAGAACTGGTGTGTCCAACGCAATAAACCGCTCCCTTTTCTATGGTAGGCAACTCACTTAAGATGTAGTATCTCCAGAGGTTCAGTAACAATTACATAGGTCATCCCTACTCAATAGGGAGTTTTATTACAACGTCGACGCATGCACGCAATAGTGTACACAGACCACGTGACTAGCGTACGATTTTATAAAGAAATTAAACTTTTATTGCAGCGTTTCTGCAACGGCCCATACATGAGCACCACCTACCGACAGACCTCCTCCACTGTCATCCATTTTCCTTTTATTTCTTACTTTGCGTCACGCGTCACCAGAGCATACGTCTGAAACGCGTACGTCAAAACGTACACTCGGCTTCACGCCCGCAGTGTCCGCGTTTGCGCAGTTGAATATTAGTCTGCATTGCGTAGCTGTTGTTGTTGTTTGTTAGTGTTTTAGAGCCCTTCAACTACAAAGGTCATTAGAGCCCCGTCCACAGCATAGTTCTTATGCAGACACTGCACAGACACTACACTAATGCGACGATTTTTGGGTATTAACAGTACCCAGTTTTCCCAAGCGGTTACCCATGTCAGTACTAGCTGGGGTTGCGCTGCTTAACTTCAGTGATCAGACGAGAACTGGTGTGTCCAACGCAATTCGCCGCCGCTTCGTACGCTTGAAACAGAAGTTTTAATAAAACTCCCTAATATGGGCCCAATCGCATATACACAATGAAATGAGATGCCAAAATCAGTAGCGATAGCTAAAGGCATTCCTGACTTGGGTAGAAAACTCTGCCATTCCATCAGGCAGACACATCATGGAAAGAATGATTTTAACCCAGCCCTGTACAGCGTAATCGGGAGAAGGCTACGTCATACACATCTCGTCAATTGAACTTGGTGGAGCATTTTATTAATCAATATTGCGCAAATGTTTGGTAGTAAGCTATGAATATTTCGTAATCTCGAGAGATAAACGGTGAACATGAGATGAATGGTTGGTTTTGATTTGTCATGGTCATTTTCAGAGGCCGCGGTCTGCCAGACAACCAATCAATTATCTTCTTGATAGCAATCATATAAAAGCTTTCATGTTGTGATTGCAAAGTGCATACCGTATAAATGGGAAATATCTCATTATTATTATTATTTTTTACACCGTACAAAATTCAAATTAATGTCTTTTAAATAAAATGAGATGAAAGCATGCAAACAAATGAAATATAACTCGTAGCGTTGTTAAAAGCATTATGGGGAGGAGAAGGATCTTACCATTCCCTATTCACATGAATCCTCGCCATATTGAAATTCAGTATGGCCTATTTATTGGTGGTGGTTCCATTTGATATTGGGTTGGTTGTTATGAAGGCTAGTTGCCGACACCAAGCCGCTTACACATTCAGAAGGAGCGTGCATGCCTTGTGAGTGTGTGGTTGCAGGTTCGATGCTTTCTAGGGAGTGGCGAATTGCGTTGGACACACCAGATCTCGTCTGATCACTGAAGTTAAGCATATGAAGTACTGATATGGGTGGCCGCTTGGGAAAACTGAGTACTGCTAATACCCAAAAATCGTCGTATTAGTGTCGTGTCTGTGCAGTCTCTGCATAAGACCTATGCTGTGGACGGGGCTCTAATGACCTTTGTAGTTGAAGGGCCCTAAAACAACAACAACAACAATCGATGCTTTCTGGTGAGATTATATCCTAAATTAAACCTTCCGTCAGTCGGATGGACAATAAAAGCCGCGGTCCCATCTGGGGTGTGTATGTGTGCGAAGTCACATGCACGTAAAAGGACCCCTTCTACATGGAGTAAAATTTCCACGTGCAAGAGTCCACTTGCACGTCAGCAGATAGACTGTTGACACGAGAGAGTGAGGCCTAGCATGAGCAGGGCTTGGCGGAAGCCGGCCTTCAGAGAATACACTTCAGGTGAGTGCCCCTTTCGATATGTCAACGATTATTCAACATCCTAGGTGATATCAGCAGGTGAGTGCTTGAAGACCACAGCGCTGACTTTAATCATGAGAATTAAGTTAATCGTTAAGGGAGACCTGGGCTAGTTGTTAACGGGTAATTTATTAAAAATCCATTTAAAAAAATCGTCTGCTCAAGAATTGGGTCTCAATATGTTTACTCGTCAATATTAGTCATAATAGACTGACGCGTATGAATGATTAAAAAAAGATGTAACAACTTACTTGGAGATGGGGCACATTGTTACACTCCTGCATGAAAATTTATTATAGAAAAATGTAAAAAGGACTTATGGTAAATTATTAATGCTTTAGTAAAAGGCAGGTTTGGGATATCCAGGGGAATGTTTGAAAGTTCTTCAGACCTCTCCCCTATATCTCCCGTATCCCCTATATCCATTTCCGTGAACAATGGACCCCTTTTTACATGCAGGTAACATCTACACATCACACTGTAGAAAGTATTTTTGCTTTTTATCCGACAGGATTTTTCAAGGATGTTGAAAAAAAGAAATTTAGGAATGGTTTTCTGGAATATATCCAGTATGTGTAACAAATCGTAGAAAGACCCATGGCCACCCGCAATTTCAGGACAGTGAAATGCTCACAAATAACTTCTAAAGATAATACAATGTTCCATGTTGAAAAAATATGTATTGCATTTCTTACACAAAACATACTGTATTTTTAAATTAAATAAATCTTACCGCAGCCCAGGAATGGATAAACAGACTGCCTGGATTTGTGGACCTGTCAGGGAATCAACTTCATTGTTATGGAATGCTACAGTTAATATCCTGCCTGAGGTATTTATAAGCATATTCTGTTGCAGGACATCTGCATGTTTCGTAATCGTTAAATATAAGCTAGATTCCTAAATTGGTTCGTTTGAATGATGTTTTCTGCAGTTTTTATATTGATTCCGAGAATAAAAAAATGGCTGTTTTAGCTTCCTTTTAAACGTATTTCTGGCTCCCCTTTCCATTTCAATTTATCCTTGAAAACTAGAAACTTACGTGATTTATTTTACGTTGGTTCTAGGTGACTTCTACATATCCTTTAACCTGGAAAAGGATAAATGTGAGAGTGATTTGGTTGCGAGAACTGGACTGGGATTAATTGTCGAATGCAATGGCGAAATAAGGGCGTGGTTGTTGGGGGCGTCATAATGAAACTTAAGGCCAGTTCTACTGTATAGATCAGTAAGGTGTTTGGCTTTCTAACGTTGGCCCTTCCACTTCTGAAAATAACTTATCAACGCCAGGAGACGAACTCCTACACCTGGTAATTTTGCTAATCTACACACGGGACCACAGCTTTACTTTCCATTAAAGTTTCTCTATTGCCAGAAAGCCGCCATTAACCTGGGAGCGGCGAGTTGCGTTGGACACACCAGTTCTCGTCTGATCACTGAAGTTAAGCAACGTAAGCCCAGTTAGTACTGACATGGGTGGTCGCTCGGGAAAGCTGGGTACTGCTAATACCCAATAATCGTCGCATTAGTGTAGTGTCTGTGCAGTATATGCATTAGAACTATACAGTGGACGGGTCTCTAATGACCTTGTAGTTGACGGGACCTTAAACTCCAACAAACAAAACAACGCCATTAACCTAGACCAGGATCGAAAAGGCATCCATTGACTATAAATCAAGCGCTAGTAGAAATAGTCAGGAAGTAGAATTTGTGGGTAGTGGCTAGTTCAGCAAACCACATTGAAAAATGAGATGGTTGGTTGAATAGAATGGGATTTTCAGAACAAGACGTCGGGGAAGGGGGGGTTGGCTAGATCCCTTTCAGGCAAACGGGTCTTAAGTAGCACGGGAGGTAGAGGAAGACCAAAGAAAAGGTGTGAACAGGTAATACTGCAGCAGCATTACTTGCAAGAGTGTAGGTAGTAGGAAGCAGATCAGACCGCCAGGAGATCATCCAGGAGATTTCCCGTCTATGGCAGAGTCAGGTGCCGATTTTGTACAACTAGGATAATTGAACGAATGATCTGGGTCCTTAATATCGGATGACGCCACACGCACCAGAGGCCAGGAGTTCCATGAAGCCATTGCCAAGATGGGATCCGCATTCATGCACTTATGAAAATGAGACTAAGAGGCCTTCAGAGGTCTTTGGCTTAGGCAATGAGGTACCTAGGGAGCAAGAACTGCTGCAAGTCAAAAACTTCCCTACAGTTTTCATGAAATCTATGTGCTATTAAGAAACATGATATAGGCCGCTCAAATTCACTCAAATATCTAACGTTCTTGTCATCATTTATGGTCCAGCCCATGTATGAAATTCCACTCGTTTGTATCCCTGACCCCTTACACCTTCTCCCTTTCTGTCTTGACATCATCCTCAATATTTGCTTCATCGGCAGATGTTTTCGAAACAACGCCACTCATTTGTAATACGTGCACTTTTAAGACATCATTATGCGATGACAGATGAAAGCAAGAAAAGAAACTTGCAATGTGCGTGAAAAACCCTTAACCTGCTAACACAGAGCTAATTTTTTATGGCGTACTCTCAATACCAAACAGCACGTGATATACTGTAGTCCTTGACCATCAGAAAATAAAGCTACAGATCACAGTCATGCCAGGTCCCCCGACATGAGCCTCAGGGTAAGAAGAGAGAGAGCTTTCCTAATTGTTAGTGGGACCCTATTTACAACTAGAAATCCTGATTGCCATCCAACAGCACCTTTCGTGTGTTCTCCCACTGACTTTCTATCCTGTCCTTAGGGCGGGCTGAAAGTTCTCAGGGGTCTCGAGAAGAAGATAGTATACGGCCCCAAAATATTTGCAAAAAAATTCTATTTTCAAATTTTCTTATAAATTTCAGTGTTCGAAGCATGGGTGCAATGCCACACTGTCTCCTCCTCCTCCTCCTCCATTCTTCCATTTCGAAACCTAGGAGACCGGAACATATCCAGGAAATAATTTCTAGGTCTTGAAATTTCAAGGGGGACCCTGAACCTATTTCCCGCGCCATCACAAAATCCACTCTACGCTTTTGGAACAAAATGACCTGCCTCGGTGGCGCAATAGGCAACGTGCTCGATTTACAGCGCCAGTGGTTCCAGGTTCGCTATTGGATCGAGGTGGGTTGGTTTCTTTCGGACGAGAGAGAGGCCCCGAGTGAGAAGTAAAAACCGAGGTCCCGTGTGGTGTACGATGTTATTTGCATGCAAAAGAACCCTGTACTATGCAACGGGTGAATGAGGCAAAATTCCCAGATAGGAGTTCGCCTCCTGGCGTGTCCCAACTACGCAATTGGAGTGCCCCAAAGAACAGGAGGCCGACGATAAATAAGCATAGAGGTTGCAGCTTTGGTAGGCAGCCGACTGTTTAAAAATACTGACCATGTGCCTATCCAGAGGAACATGGATAGGCGGGAAGAGTGTTAGTAGTTGCTTTGCAGTAGAAAGGATTTATGGATATCCGACCCTGCCTTTGACTACAGAAATCTGCACAGTCCCTTGACTGCAACACCGCCATCTATGAAGCGAAAAAGAAACTCTATGGATGAGCATCCTGTTATAGCTGATGGTCGACTATATTAGTTGCAGTAGTTCTTACAGAAATTCAGGCCCACAATTCGATGACAATTCAACAGCAGACAATATAACCTGATTATAAATACTTATTTATCATTTATTTTAGTACCGTATTTCAAAATAAACGCCCATATTTAATAGACAGTAATAAGATTTATGATTTTTTGGCAGTGGAGCACTTACACATCTTGTGCGCAGGAACATACTGCGCTTGCCTAAAACACAACTGTCAAATGAGTCACTGAGGCTAAAGATCAAATTGCAGGCTAATAAGCACTTGCTCGCTACTCCTTATAATGTAATTTCGTGAATAAGTATGTCATATGGCTACAAGGAAATTCAATATAATTTAAAATAATAAACAAACTTCATAAGAATATAGAGCTGACTCTTGAAACTCTACGAATTGTACACAGCATTTTAATTATATCCTGGATTAGTAATTCCTAACCCTTTTCACGCATATGACAGGGTCATATACACGCTTGTTGCGTTGGTTGTCCCTGCTTATTTGGTGCCGGTTTGTCCTCTTTCTGGGGACATTTTCCGACAACAGCGGAGAGCTCCTACACCTGGAAATATTGTCGATCAAGAGGAACATTTTATCGACGTGGAAAGAGTCCATTTTTGTCCAGATAATATTGTCGGCATACGAGACCACGAACGGACTTCTTTAAAAGGAGGTGTATTTGTGGCTTCTCACTCGCCCAATCCATCTCAGCCAGGTTACAACCTGAAACTAAGGACTCGCGCGAGTCTAGTGTGCAATCTTAAAAATATACACAAATACGGAACACATTGTCTATCAAGATTCAAGAAGATGCATTTTAACTTAGCCTAGGTCATCTGCTTGATATTTTGTTTTTCGGGACTAAACTGAGATTACAAATTGCAGATTTTTGAAAGGGAAAACAACCCTAAAAGAAAATAGAGATATGGTGATCACATGTTAGTCTTGTCACTCAATGGCCTGTCTAAAGTGAAGTTTCTCCCTTCAAACAAAAATCCTTAAAGTTTACCTTTTAGCATTCTGACCGAGATAGTCATAACAAATTGGTTAAGGGGACAGTGGTGTGAGAGGTTAAGTCGAGTAAGTTTCATGTGAAAATCATTTCACTTTCAAGACGATTAAGTAGGAATAGGAGAAGAAAGAAGAAAAACAGCCGGAGTTAGAAATTCTAGAGTGGTCTCATCACAAAATGATCACGACAAAACTCGGAACTGAGTAAGGATCTCGACTTCAGGGTTCATAAAGAGATAACGTTGAATATCCGAATAATTCCAGAATCCTTAAATGTTCTAGGGAGCGCCGGCTGATAGTTATGGGAGGCTTCTAAGAAAAGTTATTAGTGTAGCTATTTCCTTACAAATTTGAAAATCATCTTGAAAGGAAGCTCGAAAAATGGACATCTGAGCCTTCCCTGGTCCTAGGAACAATATCATGACTCAATCTGTTCTAATTATAGGAGTTCGTCAAGGAATATGTTATAGGAATTGTCCTAGTTAGAAATTTGGAAATGCGGAGTCTCCTCTGACATCTGAGCCTGTCCTGGTCTTATCCCAGGTGTCACTCTTCTCCAAACTCTGAAATAACAATACGACAGAGTGAAACAATTACCGAAATCAGCAAATGTTTGAGAAAAGTTGAAACCAGTTGTGAACTTTTGGTGGAGAGACCAGCTCACGGGCAAAGTTAGTTTCACATCGCCCATCTTGCTACACTCAGTGCCGTCTTAAAGCATGAGTCCGCTGGCCACTTGCCCGGGGACCCCTGTGGATATTAAGTGAGTGATTGTCGTAAAGGCCCCAGCACACTGCTTTGCCCAAGAGCCCATAATGCTGTTAAGACGGCACTGGCTACACCCCCTATCTCTGTGGAAGCGGCGAATTGCGTTGGACACACCAGTTCTCGTCTGATCACTGAAGTTAAGCAGCGCAACCCCAACTAGTACTGACATTGATGGCCGCTTGAAAAAACTGGGTACTGCTAATACCCAAAAATCGTCGCATTAGTGTAGTGTCTGTGCAGTCTCTGCATCAGAACTATGCTGTGGTTGGTTTGGTTTGTTGGTGTTTAAGGTCCCATCAACTACAAGGTCATTAGAGACCCGTCCACTGCATAGTTCTAGCGCATAGTCTGCACAGACACTACACTAATGCGACGATTATTGAGTATTAGCAGTACCCAGCTTTCCCGAGCGACCACCCATGTCAGTACTAACTGGGCTTGCGTTGCTTAACTTCAGTGTTCAGACGAGAACTGGTGTGTCCAACGCAACTCGCCGCTCCCAACTAAGCTGTGGACGGGGCTCTAATGACCTTTGTAGTTCAAGGGCACTAAAACACCAACAAACGAACAAACCCTATCTCTGTAATGTGGGAACCCCTGCTACAGGCAGGAAAGGAGTTACGTTGAACTGTGCAGGACAACAGTGCAACACACGATCCAATGTAGCCAAATAACAAGTGCGAACATTCTGCAAACATTTTGTTACACTTAAACGCTGTTTGCACAGTGAAATACAAGTAAAATAGACTAAATATTCAAACAAAAAAATTTCTTGTCGCGTCTAAGCAGAAAAAAATGATATTAAACACAAACATCTCAGCCTTATATCTCACGCTTTGAAGAGATACTAACTTTAAAGTGATTTTATCTCAGTAATATATGGTTACACTGTCATCGTCATCATTCCCCGGGTAGAGCAGTATGCACTAAATTTTCATTTTAAACATGAAATATGCATTTTACTTAAAGTCACCCGGAATAAGTCAACTGGAAAGTTACCACAACACCAAAAAAAAAAAAAAAAAAACAGCGATTAGTCAAATCGGGCTCTAAAACTTTAAATGACAATCGCAGCTATAAATTCATACAATAATAAAAATAAATATCTGTGACTTCTTTTAACTTTTCATATACCAGTACTGTCAAGAAAAGGGCCAAAGAAATTCAAAAGGAAATGGAAAGAAGAAGATTGTAATCAGATTACTAAATATACTTTCAGGCTGGTGATACAAATTTAAACAACAGTACAGAAAAAAAGAAAAATTCCTGCAGTAAGAAAATGTTTTGAATGGCAATGTTGCAAAGTTTCAATATTATACAGCTTTTCAAATTTAAAGTAAGCATTATTTTTCAGTAATATATGATGACATGTCAGTTAAAAAAGAAATACAGTGATAAGTCACGACTCTGTGTCAAGCAAAAACTATCATTTTAAAAAGGTATAACTTTACTGCTGTTCAATCTGCTTCCTAGTCCTGCCTTGCCAACTTCCTCCTTCTTTCCTTATTCAGAAACAGTAACAGCCCCAGCCCTTTGATTGCTGAAATGTGCTTTTTCTTGTACTTTGGTGTATGACAGCTGAACTCTATGTGTCGTCTACAAATGATTATTTTCGAGGCGCGTTCCAGTCACTTTGGTGGTAGGGAACTGACAATATATGGTTACCCAGCTGGTCATCCACCCCTCTCTCTCCTTTCAGCACTCCTTTCCCCTTCTCTCTTTCTACCAGGCACCCTCAAAAAAATAACAATTTCAAGCACATTCCAATACTAAAGACCCAGAAAGTTTCAAATATTGTTAATTACTAGAAGAAATTCAATGCCACACACACAATTACCACACACCACACCACTCGACTGCAGTTAGCACAGTTGTTATTTCAGTAACACCCCTATTGTCATTTCTCATCTTACAAACGTAACAGAGGCTCCTTACAAAAAAATCTATTTGTTATTTACACGAAAAAAACCACATGTAGAAGAGCATTAGATTTTTATTACTGATATGTAAGTAGGTCCACCTAGCGGTAACTCCATAGTCATACTTGCACCCTTTGAGTTCGAGATACAATAGCATTTTATTCCGCCCTACAGACTAGGGTCTTTAATGCACTATTTAGGAATAGAACGCTAACAAGAACAGCGATAGTGGTTGTACCTCATGTTGCCCTGCTGTTGTTTTAGGGCTCTTCAACTACAACGGTCATTGGGAGCGGCGAGTTGCGTTGGACGCACCAGTTCTCGTCTGATCACTGAAGTTAAGTAACGCAAGCCCAGTTAGTACTGACATGGGTGGTCGCTCGGGAAAGCTGGGTACTGCTAACACCAAATAATCGTCGCATTAGTGTAGTGTCTGTGCAGTATATGCATTAGAACTATACAGTGGACGGGTCTCTAATGATCTCGTAGTTGACGGGACCTTAAACTCCAACAAAGAACAACTACAACGGTCATTGGAGTCCCGCCTACTGCGTAGTTCTAATGCAGAGATCGGTGTAGTGACTACACTGAGATGATTTTTGAATATTAGCGGTAGCCCGTTTTCCCAAGTGACCACCCATGTTACAACTAGTTGGGGTTGCGTTGCTTAACTTCGGTGATCCGATGACAACTGGCGTGCCCAATGCAATGCAGCCGCTTCCGCAAAACCAGCAATGCTTACCAGAGAGAAATCCTAGGCAACCTTCCAACAGATGTTAAGTAAAGGCTGCCACACACTATCCAACTTGTTGGGTCAACCTCCCAACCAACCCAACAAATTGTATAGTCTGTAGGCGTGTTGTGCGACCATTCCGACGGTTGGGCAAGTTGGTTGGAAGAAACCATCCAACCGCTGTCTCCTCCTCCCAATAACCCAACACATTGTATAATGTGTATCGTGGTTGGCCCAACCAGGCAACGAAAGAAGCGTCATTCTTTTGTTTTACTCCCTCTCAGTGAACATTTTAAGTACATATTAGTGCACTATAATAGTGGTAGCGAACCTTTTTTTAAAGACGGGTCACAATAACACGAAAAAATCCAGAAAAGTTGTCCACGGGTCAGGTGCAAGCACTATTTAATTTTATGAATAAAGAATATTAATAATGAATAAATAAGTCTATTAAAGTAGCAAATGGAGAACATACCATCATCCCACCTGTGGCAGGGTCGGGTTTGCGAGTTCTAGCCCGTCAGGTCCCTGTCCACCTCACACACTATGAGATGATAAATCAGATATAATTCATGCTCGGGTGACTTATGCCTGGTTTCGTATACCCACGCGCTAACGCTATTACCGTTGTAACAGACGACACAGCACAAAAAATGGTGACGTCACACTGCTACTTGTGGCGCCGCAGAGCAGCTATGCGTGACGGTAGTTGAGTTGACCAGTGGTCAACTCACATAGCGTACCGCAGGTCACGCTGCGTTCTGATTGGCTGGCGGTTGAGCTGTCTGCTTGAAAAATGGCGGAGGATAATGTAAGACATGACGGCGGCGTGCGGTGACTCCAAATAAAGTGCTGCACTTAAGGAATTGCGCTGGCGGTCCTTCATAATGCACTAGCACAAAACGTCATCAAGATGTCATCAGTGGCGACGTGATTAGCGTTGAAGCGTGGTGATACGGAACTAGGCATTAAACTTGCACGGTGGGTCACAGGTTCGCCACTGCTGTACTATAACATGGCGTCGGAAAACAACGAGGAATGTCACGAAATATTTGTTCAATTATTAGAAACGCTTCAAGAATATAGGTGTTTGTGAGACATAGAATGCCCATGGTATGCTAATAGAGATGTTAGAAATCAGGCATATAATATTTTATTAGAAATATACCAAAAAATACCACATGGTAATACTGAAATGCCGATTCTTAGCCATTTAGAGAGCGTCGGAGACACGTTGCTTGTTCGACAGCCACGCTTGTTATGACAAATTGGGTTATTCTGTTGGACAATGTGTAGTCTATCTCCAAATTGGTTGTACTGACTGTCGGTCTGACAAGTTGAATAGTGTGTGGGGCCCTTTAAGGGCCGTGATCCCCTTTGGTTAGAAAAATCCCCTTTAGACATCATAGTTAATACAGTAAAACCTCTCTATGGGTGCACCCCTCTAAAGGGTACACCCCTTATATCGTTACAAATTCTTCAGGCACCGATTTTTCATTCATAGGCTATTACTACCCCTCTGATGGGTACACTTTGGCTGGGTCCTCCGGGTGAACTATTAAGAGATGTTTCACTGTAACACATTTTTTTTCCCGCCTATAGCAGTATCGGGTACACGTGTAGTGTGCACGATGTCACTTGCGTATAAAACACCTTTCTACACGCAGTTCAGTGAAATTTCACGCTATAGGAGCCCGCCTCTTAAGCCCAGTTTACACAAGACGAGTATTCGGCCGAGAAACTCGTTTTGTTGCTGGGCCGAGCACACAAAACGTCTCCACGCATTTGGAGGTTTTTCTCTGACTACCAACAAGCAAGGCCTTCGTCACCAAACGCTCTCCGTTTGCTGCCTACACCCGCCAAGGCCGATCACTACGCTGAGTACTACTACACTTTGTGCTTACACGAAACGAATACTTGGCCGAGTTCACCGTCTCGGCCGAATACTCGTCTGGGGTTAACTGGGCGTTAAGGTTATTCAAGGTTGCCAGAGGCGTCAAGCCGACACCATACAAAGCCTGCAGTCTCAGGTAAACCTGATGTGCAGCTTCTTTCAGACAGGAAGTAAGATCAGGAGAGACGAACTGGCGGCAAGCGACAATTTTATTGATAAAAGGTGAGAAAGTTAAAAAAACCTTGAGAAGTTACCTGAAGGCAAAAAAAGTGGTCCAGGGCTAAAGCAAGTGTGATAACCCTACTCTAGATGAAAAAAAAAGAATTGGGTAACCTAACAAAATGTCAAATGGAACATAGAAGATGTCCCTCGCTGTGCTTGCCGAATGACCTCCAAAACTGAATACCGATGTATAATTAGTAACCCAATCGCTAACTAAACTCGTGAATTGGTAGTTGTAGGATCTAGGCTCAAAAAGACTCATTCAGATATTTTTACGGCCAGCATAACGGAGAAGACTGGGATATATCTAGCTCCCCAAGAGCGGGGTAAGAAGTGTCCCAATGAAGAAAGCGAGGCCCACCCGAAAATATAAGCATAGCGGTTGAAGCGCTAGGTTGGCATTCGGTTGCGAAAAATACCGTTCAACACATTGCTCATATCGCAGTGGGACAAAATTAGGCAGCCAACCCTGCCATAAGCGGCAAAAGGGCTAGTGATAATAATGGAAAGAAAAGGGGTTCCTATGTAACGGAGTGGTTCCTATAAACATCTTCCAGTGTTTTCTTATGAACTTCCTGAATCATGAAATGGTTTTAAATTTTAATAAAGCAACTATAAAAAGTTAAGTCCCGAGAGGGGAGAAGCTGGTTAGGTCCATCACAGGGATGAGGGTTATTGGAAGTACCCGGCAGTGGGGAAGACCTAAGTAGACATGGAAGCAGATTATACGAAGGGATACGATCAGGGCCGGCCTTAGAGCAAGGCAACCGCCTTGGGCCCCGCGCTGGTGAACTAAAAAAAACTTGGTACTGGGGCCCCGCTACCGCCTTGGACTCCTCTATCGCCTGCTGCCTTCGGCCCCGCAAACTTTAGGGCCGGCCCTGGATACGATAATATGTGGGTGGATGGGAACCAGGTGGGTGATAGGCGAGAGAGGAGGGCCAGGACCTACAGACCCGACCCTGCCACAGGCTGGGTGAATTTCAGTGGTTGGGGGGTAAGCCAAGCAGCCATAACAGGACGAACCCTTAAGAGGCTGCTCGCGGGAGATCGAGAGGTAGGTGTAGAGGACATAGGAGAGGGGAAATTTGCAGCACCCAACGTTTTTAACCAACAACCCATGTTGGTACTAACGTGGGCTTGCGCTGCTTAACTTCAATGATCTCACGGAAACTGGGGGGAGCGGCGAATTGCGTTGGACACACTAGTTCTCGTCTGATCACTGAAGTTAAGCAACGCAATCCCAGCTAGTACTGACATGGATGGGCGCTTGGGAAAATGTGTACCGCTAGTGTCCAAAAATAGTCGCATTAGTGTAGTGTCTGTGCAGTCTCTGCATCAAAACTACACTGTGGACGGGGCTTTAATGACCTTGTAGTTGAAGGGCCCTAAAACACCAACAAACAACAAGGGAAACTGGTGTGTGTCCAACGCAACTTGGCTGCACAGGCGGGATAAGGGTACGATGATAATGATGAGAAGGTTAAGGCTTGACGGGTCGCAGGCTTGACCATCAGTAGCTGAATACTGCAACGCAGAGTAGCTGTGGGAATAGTTTAGCGAACGGCGTTGGCAAAAGCGCCATTGAAATTCCTATTGCTCCATTTCAAACAATTTCAACATTGCCTTCGCGGGCGATTCAAAAATGATTCTAAAAATAACCAACGATGTCGTCACTAATGTTGCGGTGATAAAAAATGGCAACATGATGAATTTGAAGAGTTTGAAACTCCGGCGCTTCGCCCAAGAAACTTCCCGAATATTCCTTAAGGATGAATTCGTTGATTGATTGCCAGAACCAGATTATGATCGTTCCTCAGTGTTCAGAGTTTGTGTGGGCAGGTAACATCCCCTATCTTAGGTCTCTTCAGTACAACGAAATGAATCCGAGTGCATTGGGCTCCAGAGGCAAATGGGATCTACTGAGCTTCCAAAAGCAAAACAGCTCCTAACCCTTTTCCCGCGTATGGCAGAGTCGAGTACCCATCTTGTCTCTCTGAATGGACACACGGGTGATCTAATGGACGGTATTTGTCCTCAGCCGGCTGCCGACCAAAGCTGCAACCCCCTATGGTTATTTATTCATCGGTCTACTCTACGCTTGGTAACTGTGTCCAGTGGCTCTACGTTCGATACTGCACCGAGGTGGGCTGGCTTCTTTCGGGGGAGTGAGAAAGAGATGCCTCGAGTGCGCCTTCTTTCGGAGGACAAGTAAAACCGGGGTCCCGTGTGATGTACGATGGCATTTGCAAATAGAGGAACCCTCTCTACTATGCAACGGGTAGATAAAGTAAAATTCTCAGGTGTAGGAGCTGGCACCCTGGAGTCGGTGGAGTGCCCCAACGAATAGCAGACCGAAGATCAATAAGAATAAATGGTTGAAGTGTTTATCGACAACAGGCTGCGGAAAAACCACTGTCCAATATATCACCCTTGTGTCCATTCAGAGATGGGTGCCCGACTCTGCCAGTGAGGGTTTTTTTTACCTGCAAAGACCATCGCACACCACACGGAATCTCGGTTTTACTTCTCATCCGAAGGAAGGCGCACTCGGGGCCTCTCTCTCTATCTCGTCATAAAGAAGTTAACCCATCTCGATCCAGGATCGATCCTGGAACCACTGACGCAGTAAACCGAGCACGCAATGTCCTGTGTCACAGAGGGGGATCATCTATTGAGCCTCCGAGCTTAAAATATCAGGCAAGTGAGACCCTGACCTACTCTAGAAAAATTTGCAGCACACAAATATGAAGTTGAGCATCCGAAATAATCAGTTAATTATTGATATCTTTTAAATGTCTACTCTGCTGTTGCAACTCTGGCAATTGTCCAGGGCCCCCAAAAACATGGAATCCGACCTCCAACAAATATAAGTACCCCTTTTTTTACTTAATAGTGTTGAAATATATTCGTTTGGGGATATATTTCGGTAGTTATGCAATGTCCAGTCTTGATTATCTGCTGTTGAGGTGCTCTGAAATGTTTCCCCTGCCAATGATCCTGAGCCATCACAAAAAGGCAAGGCATTGCTTCTCATAGAATTGGGTCTCATCCCTGTTGTCAAAAATAAACTACTAGCCCCAGTCAGGAAGTCAAAGACCAAAAATATCTTAAAAATTTTAAAGTATTGAAAAACTTCTAATTATAAAAAGTAACTACTAACGCTTCCCCCGCTTATGGACGCTCTACGGACGCCAGGACGTTGGGACACCTGCGAGTTCCTACATCTGGGAATTTTGCCTCATCTACCTGTTGCATACTAGAGGGTGCAAATGACATCGTAAACGACACGGGGTTATGGCTTTACTTCCCACTGTTTGTGTTTTAGGGGCCTTCAACTACAAGGTCATTAGAGCCCCGTCCAAAGCATAGTTCTTATGCAGAGACGGCATAGACACTACACTAATGCGACGATTTTTTGGGTATTAGCAGTACCCAGTTTTCCCAAGCGGCCACCCATGTCAGCACCAGCTGGGATTGCGCGGCTTAACTTCAGTGATCAGACGAGAACTGGTGTGTCCAACGCAATTCGCCGCTCCTCTTTACTTCCCATCCGACAGGGAAGGCGCACTGGGGATCTCTCTCGCCCGAAAGAAGCCAACCCACCTCGATGCAGTGTCGAACCTGAAACCACTGGCGGAGTAATCGGGCTACCTTCTTGCGCCACCGAGGCAGGTAATAAACTTCTAAAGAAACATTGAACAAAAATCAATATAAAACATGCTTTGAACAATTTTCATAAATTTGGAATTTTGTTAAAAATTATTTTAAAAATCTTTTTAGTTTCTTTTATTTTTTTTTTAAATAAAAAAAACTTAATTTTTTTTCTTGCACATTTTTTTGGGCACAACTTTCAAATGAATTTTAAAAGCTTAACTTTAAAAACGGTTCTTTTATATGCACGTGGCATCGTACACTCCACACGGGACTACGACTTTAGGTTCCACCCGACGGAAGGCTAGCTTGGAAAGTCCCTATTGTCCAGATTAGAATCGCATCAGTGGGAGGACAAGTCAGCATGTCCTCTCTGAGTCAACCAAAAATCGACTGTAACAGATAGCTTGGGTTTGTGCCCGGCCTTCAAATCGAAAGCAAAGATTTCCAAGCGCTTGTAACAAGTCCTGTGAATCTTGAGGGTGCTATGCAGGTGAAAATTTTAGGGAAGAAAAGGAGGGGAAAGTGACGATGATTTGCTCCTGAAAGCATCCAGCTGCCTGTAGCCATTGTATCATTATTGCACTCCTGTGTTTACAAAAAACGGTGATTCATATCTCTTTTTCGCGTGCTCAAATGTAACAAGAGACTGACCCGCCATCAGTTAATTCTCGCAGTCATTCCCACCAACCACTCACCTGAGGTACTCGGCATCCTTTACTTCCCAATACTCAAATATCATCTAACCACTTTACTTAACAGCACTTCTTGCAGCTTCAGCAGTGGACCATAGATTTTATTTTCATTACGAGCCTTCAACACTTAACTCCAGAGTTCTCTTAGGTGAGACAATTCATGCTGTCCATGACTAGTAGCAAAGAGTTTCAAAGTTTCCTACCGTTCTTCTAATATTTCTTGGTATCTAACCGGAAATACAAAACTGTACACCAGTGCAGTAACAGTATCAAAGTAAGGGAAAAGGAGGAGGGAAATGTCCAAGGTAGTTACGTAGAATAAATGTGATACTTTCCAGGACCTCCATCAATGCAAGAATGAAACATTTTTAACACTGACAAGGCATTCTCATCTGAAATGATCTACGACGTCTGTCATACATTGTTTTAATCTTGAAAAAGTTAGATTGTGCACTCATTTCAAGTCGAAGGCCTGCTCTTCTCTCCTGTCCACCTCTTACCTCCCTGCTCACCATACGCCTTCATCAATATTGATAGTGTACAGACTCTCACAACTTCAAGGATTGTCTGTAAACCATGTATACACTGAAGATACCACATACAGTTATGTAGTTACAGAAATACACAGAGTGGATTCTCTGCTAGTATGCTAGTAAGACAGTATTTATCAGGAAAGGCGATAGCAAAACAACTCTGTTTAGTTTACAGCTATTCTTAAGCTAATGTAGTTTCGTGATGAAACAATCTGCTTACCTCCTACAGGTCATATGCCTTTCAGTTATGTACAATAATGAAGGGTATGTGTCGTAACGGTAAAAATAGCTGGAACTCTCGCATACACCCCCACACACACATTATACGGTACTTTTACCACTACTGTTAGCCCCATGACTTGTACAAAAATGATAAACATCCCCTTCACCTCTATTTTTTCTCCATTTATCCCCTTTACAACATTCCGCTCTATAAAGGCACACGCGTCAAACATAAATATGACTACTTAATAAACACACTTTAATTTCATGGGTCGCAGTAGAGGTAGACGTCGGAAGGCTAAGTCACGAGCTACAGAAACTGTGGATTTAATGTTTAGCAGCAGATTTTTACATTGGGACAACAGACTGTCCTTCAAGATGGTGCCATGAGCGGCGAATTGCTTTGGACACACCAGTTCTCGTCTGATCACTGAAGTTAAGCAGCGCAACCTCAACTAGTGCTGACATGGGTGGCCGCTTGGGAAAACTGCGTACTGCTAAGACCCATTAGTGTAGTGTCTGTGCAGTCTCTGCATAAGAACTATGCTGTGGACGGAGCTCTAATGACCTTTGTAGTTGAAGGGCCCTAAAACACCAACAAACAACAACAACATTCAAGATGCTGTAAAAGAAGAAGAGAAGAGCAATGGTGTCAGAACAAGGGCCGGCTCGGAGAGCTTACTTATAGCAAAATTCAATTGCTTGTGAAAAGTCCTATCCGAGAATTGGGCCTCTATTCCATCCTAAAAAATTCGGTGTCACGATATAATGGTTTGCACCTTGGACTGTTAATCCATAAATTCATATTCCACTCTCGGTGGAACTTGTGCCAAATAGTTATTGTTGGGTCACGAATTTTGTTTCCTGATGGTATTAAATTCAGGGACCCGTAAATTCAGTGGCTTCTCATACACCTACTTGAGAACAAAGCCTGCTCGCTGATACTAACAAGTGTGGGGGGGGGGTCCCATGGTGTAATGGTTAGCACATTCTTGTGAATGCAGAAATGAGTCAGGGAGCGGCAAATTGCGTTGGACACACCAGTTCTCGACTGACCATTGAAGTTAAGCAACGCAACCCCAGCTAGTACCGACATGGATGGACGCTTGGGAAAACTGGGTCCCGCTAATGCCCAAAAATCGTCTTAATGGCAGAGGCGTAACGAGGGGGGGCGAAGGGGGACAGATGTCCCCGGGCGCAGAAGACAAAGAGTGTAAAAATGCGGTTCGCATTAAGTTTAGAGGGCGCAGAATACCCTCGGAACGCCACTGCTCATTGGTGTAGTGTCTGTGCAGTCTCTGCCTTAGAACTACCCAGTGGACGGGGCTCTAATGACCTTGTAGTTGCCAGGCTCTAAAACATCAACAAAACAACAAAAAAAAAAACAGAAATGAGCCCAAACGTCGGTAGGACCTGTACCCGTGCTTGAATACCCCACACACGATCAGTTTGGTGTGTCACGTTATTTTCCTTTTTGTTAAACGTCATTTGATTGTCCACATCAACCAGTAATTCTGCCGTTGCCTTTGTGTAATTTTTTAAAGATGACGTTCTATCCAAGTTTGGGCATGCATAGAACCTTTAATGTGAAGAACTGATGTGAGCAAACCCCACACACGCTCACTTCTAATTGACGTCAGTCCGAACTGACACACCGATGTGATAGAATTTCTTCACACAGTCAGTTAAAATTTTTGGTGTGAGCACGCGCTTCTTTTGCACACATACGTCAGTTTGGTGTGTCGGGGCCTTTACAAATACAGTAAAACCTGCCTAAACCGGACCTTGTATAAACCGGAAACCTGGCCAAACGCAAAATAAATTTCGGAGCGGAATGATTTCCCATGTAAAATACTACCCTAAACCGGAAAACTACCTAACGCGGAAACGGAATAAGTTTTGGGAACCGTTTGCATAAATGACCTGACTAAGACGGATTATTTTATGCGTAACACTGCAATGCAGGGATTAATTTTGAGTGTGACTGTACATGCACCGAAGTTCTAGGGCCCATTACGGCCATATACACACAGAGCTACCCAATAGTGAAGCAACGACAATGTACTTTAAAAGACATGTGGTGACAGGGGCTGACCCGGGGGGGGGGCAATGCAGCCATTGTTCCCCTCTCAGTGCCTCACTGCGTATCCGTCAACTGATGCATGGTTCCACTTTGCAACGGATGAGGCATTTTTGCATTTGCTATTCCCGTTTCTATTCTGCCAGTCCAATCTGCAGTTGGCTAAACTACTGAACATAGGGCATCGTCTAAGGGGCAGTGGAGGACCTATTGTAATTGCTAGCTAGATTTATACTAAGGGATTCTGAATATTTAAAAATATTTGGGGTGCAGTTTTTTGAAGTGCCCCCCCCTGATCCGCCTCTGGATCAGCCCCTGTGTGGGGGCAGAGTAATTCTTTAGTTTATGGACTTTTATTTTAAATTTCATCATCCTAATAGAAGGTGATCATATTTTTTGTACTTTGTTTCATTAAAACACAGCCCTGTGTAAAACGGAAACCTGTGAAAACGGAAAAAAAATTTGGGAACGATCAGGTTCCGTTTTAGACAAGTTTTACTGTATTAACTCAAAAGTGAGGTAATAAACTATCTATCACCTTAGTGGGGTGCACTTCTTGCGTTCCTGGGGTGCGGCTGCCCTGCCCATATTTTTCCTTTGTATTCCTTTCAAACTTCTGGATACCTGATCATATCGTAAGTAGGTTCGTTAAAGAGGGAAAAAGAAAACAAGTACAAGACAATGAAATATCACGTACTTGGAAAACTACAAATTTCCTTCATTTAACCGACGTTTACTGTATTTATAAATGCCCGCCGAACTCCTTTTTTGTGATGGATATTCGACCTGAAGTAATCAACTAGTGTAGACAGCCTATCGGTGCTTTTAAGGGGTAAAACTGCACACTTTTTTTAAAGCGAAACACAGTCGTCATACGCCAAACGTCGTTAAATCGGGGCATTTACTATTCATAAAACTATACAGCCATATTCAAAACTATATTTAGGACATATATTTAATTAATTGCTTTGGAGTTTGAAAAGACTTTTTTTGCTGTCTAACCTTACATGCAACAACTTCATATATATTTTGATCTTGACAGCTCCGTGTCAAAGGTTACCATCTCTGACATCATTACATACACATCGCAGTGCTCCCTTCATGGTGGCGGTCACAGTGCTTGGATGCAGCCGGCTCTGACACAGACAGTGTCGACACATGACCCCCAAAGTGAAAATGATGGCGCCATCTACATGCAATACAGGGCGCAACTCAATTCATCGACTGAAATTTCAAAAGTTGGTGGTAGTAGCGAACCAATAGCTGATATAAAATCATTTTCAAACTTCTTACAATTTCGTTACAGTTGGTATATTATTACAGTTAGCATTTACAAAATTTGGAAAATGTCTGGTAAAGTTACTTCCTTCAACAACATTTCAAAATAAAAATGTTAACAAAAAAAAGGACTCTTCCTTGATGTGTGATGACATTTCATAGGCGAGATAATGATGTGAAGAGATAACAAGAAATTTAATCCAAAAACAAAACGTTATTATTTATTTTGAAAATTGCATGCATTATCGTTATCATATCATCACCCTATCCTTCCTCTCCTCTGACAGAGAATGCTAAGATTGCTAAGATTCAACCAATCTGTCCTGAAAACGACATTAGTTACCAACTCCAGGAGGCAACCTCCGTCATCTGGAAATGTTACAGACCGCCTAGGACAATAGTTGCCAGTCGTCTCTGCTGAAAGTAGTCAACCTTATCGGTCAGGTTTGAACCTGCAATCATGAACCTGCTCTTTAATACAATCATATTAAAGAGCAGGTCATCCCATACAAAACGCTTGCTATAAGGAACATTTTTGCCCATTGTGAGCCAAATTGTTGTTGTTCGTTGGTGTTCTTAGAGCCCCTCAACTACAAGGTCATTAGAGTCCCGTCCACTGCATAGTTCTAATGCAGAGACTGCACAGACACTACACTAATGCAACGATTTTTGGGTATTAGCAGTACCCAGTTTCCCCACGCGACTACCCATGTCACTACTAGCTGGGGTTGCGTTGTTTAACTTCAGTGATCAGACGAGAACTGGGGTGTCCAGCGCAATAAGCCCCCATTGCGAGCCCACTAACAGATTAAATGTTTTAGATTCAGTCTAGACTTGCAATACTCTCTATTGGTAAAACCAGCTGGGGCGAATTCGCACCCCTTGAATACCTGGAGCGGCAAATTGCGTTGGACACACCAGTTCTCGTCTGATCACTGAAGTTAAGCAGCGCAACTTCTGTTAGTACTTGACATGGGTGGCCGATTTTGTAAACTGGTTACCGCTAGTATCCAAAAATCGTTGCATTAGTGTAGTATCTGTGCAGTCTCTGCATCACAACTACACAGTGGACGGGGCTCTAATGACCTTGTAGTTGAAGGGCCCTAAAAACCCAACAAACAACAAAGAAATTGAACATTTGCTGACATCCTCTTTCGTTTCCGTGTAGAAAGGGTAGTATCCTCAGATGATGCCAGCCAATATGATAAATGGCTGTGCTTCATTCAACAAAAGGGAGCCTAAGGGTCTCTTCTCATCAAATGAAAATATTGGTCTTTATCATAATGAAACCCCTGCAAACAATAAACTCATGAGGCAAATACGCTTTCTTTTTTTTCATATAAGGGCCCTAGGACCTATACTCTCGATCTTCGACTTCTAATGCAGATATTGTTACAGAACATCTGATACTCATGGGAATTTGACACAGTAACAGAGGAAATCGATCGAAATTATGTTGATACTCTGCAGAAAGCAGAAATCCATCAAATGTTAATTAATAATTAATCTAACCTTTTCGTATCAAGGACTGTTTGGCCTATTATCATAAATTATCCAAATGTTATCAATTATTCTTTCAATATCGTTTGGCACCCTGATAGTTTGGAAATCGTACATGACCCCTCCCCCACTTCTCATCCATCTTCGAAACCTGGAAATGTAGACCACGATTCTCATTGAAGTGTGATTTTTGGTATCTAGTGGTCAAGGTTATCATTTTTTCCTGTCAATCTAGGATTTCTTGGTATAAAGGGCCACCCTTTGAAGTACTTATTGGCATGGCATTATCAAAAATTATTTTTATATTTATAAAGAAATGGCAATGACAAATTAACAATCGTAATAAATCATGTCCTATCACGTGTTTGCATGACTATAGTCATAATTCATTTCTGATACGTCATATTTTTTTTCATATTTTCCAGAACAGTGATTTCATTTGCATTTTGAAAATCAGTCAACAACATCAATGTAATTTATGTAAATTGATCGTCAGGGACAACAGTAAATAGGTATAGATTGCAATTTGCGCAATTAAAGTTTATTATTGCCGTTAAGACACTATAGAACAGCTCCCAACAGTCCCAAATTGGTAGCACTGAATTGAAATCCAAAATTGTAATGAGATTTGACCTGAATTTTAACTTCTGATTCATATCCATATTTAACCTTCTAAAAGAGACCTAAGAAGCAATTTTCAGACTAGACAGTGGTCTGTCATTTTGTTTGGTCACTCAACACTTAGAGCTAATTTACCGATGTTATTTTGTTGGTGTTTTAGGGCACTTCAACTACAACGGTCATCAGAGCCCCGTCCACTGCGTAGTTCTAGAGCAGGGACTGCACAGACACTACACTGATAATAGCAGTACCCAATTTTCCCAAGCGGCCACCCATGTTAGTACTAACTGGGATTGCGTTGCTTAGCTTCAGTGATCAGACAAGAACTGGTGTGTCCAACGCAATACAGACACTCCACTAATTTATCGACATCATGAGACGACTACTACACCACGGAATTTTGCCTACCTATACACGCAAATTTTACCTAACATAGAAAGGGTTTTATTACGCGCAGTTGTGTGGCATCGCAAACACCATACGGGACCACGGCCCTATGGACAAGTGTCACCTAGCCTAACAAGAAACCACCTGCTTAACAACAAGCCACTGAAAGGACTGCTGGAAGAGAGGCATTCCCCTCACACCTGGCATCACAACCACTAACCCTTTTAATCACTTAGAGTGCTCACAAACCATCTATTCGACACTATTCGTACGCCAAAGCCAACTGCCGACACCTAATATTTATGTATTTATCGTCGGCCTATTTTTCTTCGTTGGGGCACTTTTCCTCCACCGGCTCTATCCGACAGAAGGCGCACTGTAGGTTTCTCTCTCTCTCTCTCTCTCGACTGAAATAGGCCATTAGCCTCGGCCAGGATCAAACCTACAACCATGGAGGCACAGAACACCGCCGCTGCGTCACTGAGTCAGCAATCATATCACGATAAAAACACCAGTTCTCGTCTAATCCCCGAAGTTGAGCAACGCAAGCCCAGGTAGTACAGTCGACTCTCGATATAACGAATCTCAATATAACGAACAGAGTAGAGGGTCCTGGCCAAAATGCCATGTATTGAATGCTTGATATAACGAACCACTCCATATAAAGAACGGTTTTGCTGGTCCCTTCATTATCCCACAGTACTAAATGACTTTATAACGAACAGCTATTGGATGTCGTAGGCCAGAGACAAAGAATATCCTTTTGTGCCATTGGGAAAAAAATTTCGCAAGCAGGGTAAAAACCTCTAGGAGTCATAGAAAGCCATGAAAACTACCTGGGACCGAAAACAATATGTAAAACAAGACCTCTTGGCAGAGCTAGCGCGAGCTTTTGCAGGAACGGGTTCAAAAATATTTTGCGGGGCCTTTTGTACGAAAATACATTGTACATTTTGTAATATGGAGGCCCCCGCATGGGACCTTTGTAAACGCGAGGCCGGGTTCTGGCGAAAGTGGTGAATCAGGCTTGCACCCCGGCACAAGCCTGGGTCAAAGGAGAGCAGCTGATTGCGTTGGGCACACCAGTTCTCGTCTCATCACTGAAGTTAAGCAACGCAAACCCCGTTAATACTGACATGGGTGGCCTCTTGGGAAGACATGGTACTGTTAATATCCAAAAATCGTCGCATTAGAAGTGGTGGCTGTGCAGTCTCTGCATTAGAATTACACGGTGGACGGGGCTCTAATGACCTTGTAATTGAAGGGCCCTAAAACACCAACAAAACAAACCAAAACTGGGTCGAAGGCCAAGGCCGGGGGCCGAGTTCGGCGAACGCGCTGAACCCGCTTCGCGCCGGCTCTGCCTCTTGGTATAACGAACACTCCATATAACGAATGAATTGTCCATCCCCTTCGCGTTCGTTATAACGAGAGCCGACTGTACTAGGATGGATGACCGCCTGGAAATACTGGGCGTTGCTGATACTAACAGTACTGCTCCATTCCAACGTTACTGCTCCAACGTTACTGCTCCATTCTGGGTCCTAATGACCAATGTAATTGTGGGCCCTAAAACAGCCCAAAACAAACAAAACAACAGCATCACTGAGGCTACGGGGAGCGGCAAATTGCATTGGACACACCAGTTCTCGTCTGATCACTGAAGTTAAGCAACGCAATCCCAGTTAGTACTGACATGAGTGGCCGCTTGGGAACATTGGGTACCGCTAGTATCCAAAAATCGTCGCATTAGTGTAGTGTCTGTGCAGTCCTGCATCAGAGCTACACAGTAGACGGGGCTTTAATGACCTTGTAGTTGAAAGGTCCTAAAATACCAACAAACAACAACAACTGAGGCTACTAGCAGTATGGCTGGGAAACAGTACATCTATCAAAATATGAATTAAATATAGTCCAATGTCATTTATTCAAAATGCCCGTGTTATTTGGCAGTTATCAAGCTACAAAATAAACGAGTTGTATGATCCGTCTGCAGTATAAATTATAAATAGGGAGTAACCCACTGACTCTCAGGGCACTTTCCTCATGCATCAACCAGGATAGGCTTTTTTTTTCCTCTCCACAACTAAACATCTGGTCATAAATCGTCCATAAATAGAGAGCAAAGACTAGTGACATCGTCCATTTGAGAATGGTGAGTTTTAATACATTTTGACAAGGTCTAACTCATTTGAGAGTGGATGTCTCCACCTCTAAAATGGGTGTGATTACCATCTCATTGAAAATAAAATGAATTCACGAGGGAGGATGGGTCTTGAGTCGATAGTGTATAGATTTCAAAAATGAGACCACCAATGAGGATTTGGCGATGTCCAAAGATGGGCAGGGATGTAAAAGATGGCGTGTATCAAAAATCTGAACAGACGTCACATTTCCTATCAGGTGGTGCCACTTTTTTTTCTCTCTCTCTCTCGCCCCTCTCCCTTTTTTGTGTTCTCTCTTTCTCTCTGTGTCTAGCATCCCTCTCTCTCTCTCTCGTGTTTTCTTACACTATTACTTTCTACCCCACAAACCACCCTCGAACCATCCACCAACGATTAAGAAAAACTATACAAAGAAGTGTAAAAGCAAACCACAGCATCATGTCGTCCACTCGTCAACTACTAAGTATCTACACAGTTCAGAAGAAGAAGAAAAATAAGAAGTGCTTCACGAGTTAATCGAGTGGATGATTTTAATATTAAGACATCTGATGGACATTCGTCATTTATTTAGTAACTATTATATCAGATGTTATGATTTATATTTTCTTTCTTCGTTTTTCTGAAATTAACCTTCAATATTTTTCTTCGGCAAATGTAAGACATCAAATAATCGATTTTTGGACAACCATCGGTCAGTGTAAGTGGTGCTATTGGATGATTTCTGAATGAATAATAATAATCTACCTATCGGTGGGAAAAGAAGGCAGTTTGAAATTGCACTAATTACACCTGGATTTGTAATGAACTATACATTAAGAAGCAATTCTCATTTTTAATGAACATTCAAAAAAAGTTTGAAAGGCAGTCAGTGCATAAAGGATAGAGCTTAAATGGAAGTGAATTTCTACTGACACGAGTTGGTTAAGTAATTTCTCTTCCCACTATATATTTTTTTTAAAATTTTAAACTTTATTTATCCACCTGAGGCCCACGTGACTTAGTAGTAATGCTGTCTAATTCATCAGTCATGTCGGCCATTTCAACACCATTTTCAGTCAAAGATATACTGAATCTTACCGATCCAACTGTAGAACTGGATCCCCAAGGTTTATTTTTTCGCAGCCCTGATTTTGACAAGATATTATTTGATGATTCCTGTTCATCCACAGGGTTAGGCATGGATTCAACAGTTCTCCAACTGGATAAACAACATGGAACTAGTCCTCCATCATGTTCGTCTAATAACAGTGCACTAGATATTGAAATTTCTTCAACCCTAACCACATTACCATCCATTTCCACTAGTAATACTAACAGTAATAATAACAATTCTGGATTATTGACTCCATCGTCGATTAATCAACATCACATCAGTCTTCCACCTGTGACAAGTCTACAACAACTAAAGGATTACACCAACATTGGCAATGGACCATCTCCCCCTACCTTATCCTGTGCTTCATACGTCAATGGATATCATACTTCTCAACCTCTCACCTCTCCACATGTGCAAAGTTTATCTCACCTATGTCCACCGTATCCAATTTGCAACAGTGACGAAAGCAATTTCAGATTGGACTCTTCTTGTATGGTACAAGGCATTCAAGACGACTCTCATGGTGATAAATGTAAGTACAGAATCATAACAACATAGGTCCTTTAAAGACACCCAAACTGTCAATTTTGATTATTACTCGGTCTCGTTCCTTCTGCTTGACTATAATCAAAGGTATGTTGTAGTCATCTAAGGTGTCAATTCAAATGGGACGTCCCAAACGTATATGTATATATATTCATTCACGGTTCTGACTCCCAGTTGAAGCACTTTGGGGGTAGAGAGCCTATATTGAATTTGAGAGGCCACTTAAATACCACTTGGATGTGTATGCACACCACATAACCCATCATTATTATACAAGATGAAAGAAGTTGACACAAACACCTCGAGAATTCAAGTAGGTATATAAGCTATGAATGATCAGTTGAAGAGGTCGGATGATAGCCAAGCACTTTTATTTAAGTTTATACACATACAATATATATATGAAACTCTTCTCCACACTTCTCTTTCTCCACCTCTTCTTTCCTCATCCCCATGATCCATATAAAAATATGCAACTTTCAATTAAGAGTTCATATAACTCCACAAAATACCTCTAAGAACATATCCAAGATAACAAAAAAAAATTATGCTATATCAAGTATCATTTCAACCTCTTTAATGGTCCTTATAAGCAATTGGTCAAGTGTAGCAAGCTAATAAAATTTAACTCCGTAGTTAAGATAATATCAACAAATCCACTTCATTCGTCATTAACTCCAAACTTACAGAAAAGTACACTCACTTAGTCAAAATTCAAGAAGCTCTTCAAGAAAAAGGGAGAAAAAAGTCAGTTATGCTAAGAGTATGCGAATATGTAAGATTAATTGAAACTGGTAATCAAAGTATGTGGTTCTGTCTGCAGGTTATAAGGTTAAGAAGGGCGACAGCAGCAATGACCATGCTTCATCATTCATTCATCATCAGGCTTAGATTGCGATTCGGGTGTTCAAGGTATCTTTCCAACTGATACAATCCAACTGGTAGCACTTCTCCATCAACGCGACAAAGGAGGCTAATCATCAGTAGGCTTTTAACGGTGGCAACATTCAGTTTGTCAGTTGACCATTTTGATGACCTGATCGTTTTGGTAATATCTATTAAGAAAAGCATGGAGTCGACGTTGTACACACCTGAATAACATCGAACTACAGCCAACGTAATGTGGTCGGACATACAACCGTATACCCCAGATTCCATAATCACCGTAAAGAAAAGCTCACTGGACAGGTGACTCTCTAAACACATACAGTAGGCAATGACTTCTGTGTAATTCACATCTTCTCCTAAAAGTTGGCCTAAAAGTAGCTTCAGGGTGGGCGAATGTAAACAGACAGAAATTGTGTGGACATTTCAAGTCATCCAAAGACAGCAATTCATAAAATAGGAATTTTCGGTTTTTCAATTTTTTTACTGGAGTTTTCCTGTTCCTGTCTTTAATCTCCTCAAAGGACCTAATGAGTTAACAACTTCAACGCGTGAAGGTTGAATTTCTGTCCAGTTACATTCCCCCACACCTCCAAAGTCAGAAAAATTTACAGATTTGGGACATTGGAACCTTGATTGAGCATGAATATGCATAGTCTTGAATGGTGTTATGCTGCTGGATAGATAGAATAAAATATTCCCCCAAAAGGTGAAATGAATAGAAAAAAAACGGAAATCGTTATCCCCTGCAGGAAGTATATAGAAACACTACAAAGTAATTCTGTAAGTAAAGACTGTGGTCCCCTTATGAAACGTTCAGTGTTTATATTGGTTAACACGGGCTACGAATTTATGGATTGCCTTAACTGTCTTGAGATGATCATCATCATCGTCATCATACCCTTATCCCTCCTGTGGCAGGGTCGGATCTGCGGGTCCGATGAACATGCTCTGACTGGGGAGACCCCAGCCAGGCGTCTGGAACCCTCAGGAATATTGGCTGGGTTGTCTGTGGGGGGAGGGCTACCCTTCACTGTCTTGAGATGGATGAGATAAATAGGCCGAATCGAATTCTTTAATGCAGTGGTTCTCAAACTGTGGCGGTAGGGGGTCTGCGGAAAGGGTCCAGGATTGTATACAATCACCATATGAAGCATGCATTATTTTCCACCAAATGACAGAAAGGGGTCTGCAGAAAAGGTTATTACTAACTTATCGCTGTAGATTGACGGTAGATTTAGAAGTGTATAAGTTATAACTTGGGTTGCAGGCCGTATGAGTGGTCCGCGAATTCATATACTGTACTTTGTAAACGGGTCCCTAGAATGAAAAAGTTTGTGAACAACTGATCCAATGAGAGCTAGATGCAGATAGTTTTGGCGAAAATGACGTAAAAGTCGATCAAGTTACTCGATTCATCTTCTGCAAATTTTCCTAAATAAAATAATAGCGTTCCTGATATGATGTAAGAACTGAATTCATAAGAAATTGATGATCAAAACCTTTCAATTCAGGAAAGCGAGAATCCGACATTTCCGTGAAAAAAGAAAATCTGCGACATCTGATCTCGATAAATCGAGATTAAAAGTCTGCATAAAAACAGATGGTCGACACCACCACTAAATATGTTTGGAGTGTAGGTGGTCAAGAAAAGACAACATCCGCCAAATTACCCATCCTGTTTCCTGTAATATGTGATGATGATGATCATGTTAAATCTCAGTTGACGTAATTTATTTCGGAAATGAATCTTTGAAGGCAATGCGACTACTGAGAAGCGGCAACTCAACCCCCATTTTCTTTTGAATTTCGTCAAATCTCGTCATCATTATTATGATTTTACTCATCAACATTGCATTTTAATGTCTTGCCTTCTGTCTATTTGCTTCTTGGGTTATTTTCTTGTCGGCCTGTCAGATCTCAAGGTTTCTGTCGATCACAACAGGGCTGCCGCGAAGGACGAGCTACCCCGGGTGTAAATGTCCGGGATAGGATTGCTGGATTAATTTCATGGGTTGGGGAGAAAGCCAAGCAGCCATAACCGGACGAACCCTTAGGAGGCTGCTCGCGGGAGATGAGGAGGTAGGTGTAGAGGATGAAGGAGAGGGGAAATTTGCAGCACCCAACGTTCTTTACCAACCACCCATGCTGGTACTAACGTGGGCTTGCACTGCAGGACTTATCAGGAAATCAGGTCCTCAACTTAAAGACTAATGATTTTGCTACCTTTGTACAAAAAGCAAAACAACTCCTAACCCTTTTCCCGCCTATGGCAGGGTCGGGTACCCATCTTGTCCCTCTGAATGGACACAAAGGTGATACAAGGGTACATTGGACACAGTTTTTCGGTAGCCGACAGCTGAAGAAGCCATAGAAGCCCGAAAGAAGCCAACCGACCTCTGTCTAGTATCGAACCTAGAACCACTGACACAGGGTAGCCTTTGTGAAGTCAATATTAATTTTTAATGACGACTCATTGGCTCTCTAACGACAACGACCAATCAGGGAAATGTCACAAGGCCGCCATTGTCCCAAGGCACCGCACTAACTGCCATTTCCAGGTAAAAGGGACCATTGTTGGTCCACTGAGCCATCGAAGCATACAACGAAATTAGGAGTCACCTAACGCTGTTCTTAACTATGACAAGGTCGGATACATATTTGTCCCACTGGAATCGGTTCTTTTGTTTCGTTGGTGTTTTAGGGCCCTTCAACTACAAGGTAATTAGAGCCCCGTCCACTGTGTAGTTATAATGAAGAAACTGCAAAGACACTACACTAATGCAGCGGTCTTCAAACTTTGTCGAATCACGGAATCCCTTGAACTATAAGATGTTTTGGGGGGAACCCATCCCACCTTTAGAAAAGTGTTCCCAACAACCTGTTATGGCTGCTTGGCTAACTCCACAACCCATTAAATGAATTAAATCCAAAAATTCAAATCCATATCGTGCAGCTACTAACGAATTTTCATTTTGACTCGCGGAACCCCCACAGATGTATTGTGGAACCCAGTTTGAAGACCGCTGCATTAATGCGACGAATTTTGGGTATTAGCAGTACCCAGTTTTCCCAAGCGGCCACCCATGTTAGTACTAGCTGGGGTTGCGTGTGTCCAACGAAATAAGCCGCTCATTGGAATTGGGAACACATGAGTTTTGATTTAAGGCTTCAACCCCTATGCTTATTTTAATGTTTCACTGCATTAAGAAAGTTCTTTAACTTGCGGTGACATCGAACGTACTTCCCATCAAACGGAAGGCTTGGTTGAGGGTCTTCCCTCTCCAGAAAGAAGCTACTCGTCTAGGCGAGGATCGAACCTTAATTCTCTACTTCACCAATTATAAATTTTCAGCTTTCAATGAAATGAACTGAGTGGATTCTTTCAATTTTAAATACAGCCTATAAATGGTAAGGGCCCTTATTACCAGAGTAGCTGTGGGTCTAAAAATCCAACAATCACATCCCAATAAACAGGTGTGCAGGATGTTACAGGCTAAAGCCTGTTAAGAACCAAAATGTCCCGTAAATGTCAACATTTTGTATGTCTCGATGGGTCGGTCAGTGGTTAGCATTCTTGATCTAGTGAGTCCTTGGTGAGTTGAGTGCCTCCCGTCGGATTTGAAGTATGTAAGGTGACACTGGCGCTAAAATACCCCTTTTACATGGACGAAATATGAATGTAAATTGGCGAAATTTCCACTTGTAGAATCTCCTCTGACGTCGGAGGAAACACCCTAACTGTAAGTAAGCCTAGGTTTTGCAGCAGGCTGATTAAAATTACGTCTAACAGATTGCCCATGAGTTCCAGTGGGGTATAACTGGTGGGTATCCGACCCTGCCATAGGTATGAAACGGGTTAAGAATGATGACGCATGCCAACATGTTATAAAACTATGCCTATCTCAGTCACTAGGACTAAAGCACTAAGTGCGTAGGGTCAGAGAGTTCCCATTTCTTGTACTGCACCCGCAGTACAATTAGAGGTCCTTGACCTCAGGGCAACCCAGCAAGAAATTCTGAAAACGGGTTCCCTTCTTTCTTTTTCGTCTTTAACATGCTAGCCGGCACGTCAATTTCCTGGGGAAAACAAGCGAATTTCGGTGACATTCGCAAATAGAAGAAAACCTTGAACATCCAAGCAGGGCACATTCAGAATCCAACAGATAATTTGTCAAATTCCTGTGTGAGGGACTCTTTAGGGGCTAGTAATATTGGATGAGTCCCATAAATCCCAGATAAAGACAACTTGGGGGTATGGGAGTACAATTGAGGCCCTTGTATACATTTTAGTTTCTAGTAATAGTCCACAAGCAGTCTTGAAAGTTAGGGATAGCCTTTGACCTTTCAAAAGTCATTGGACGATATTGCATACATTCTTATTTCAGTTATGATTGGGATCTTATTCAATAAAACATTTGTTCGAGGATAAATTTGAAAGCATGCAATATATGATATAAAATGCGTGAATTGTATCACATTCTGACTGTGTAGGAAAAGTTCAAATATCCCACAGAGTAAATTAGAAGTTTATTTATTTAACGTACAGAATAAACTACATCTGGTGCAGATGTGTTGCGATATTTGACGGATTTTTTCATCCTAAGAAATGAAAGTAATCGCCTACAATAGATTAAAGTGTAGCAACGTTCCGGAATCGGATCCCAAACACTAATGGTCAATAACTCATATAACTTTGTTAGAAATTTACTGAAATAAATCTCAGGTGTTACAGAAGAAATATGTCCAATCCTTTCTTCACATCAAATAATAGCAACGCAACCCCAGCTAATACTAGCATGGGTGGCCGATTGGAATCACTGGGTACTGCTAATATCCAACATCGTCGCAACAGTGTAGTGTCTGTGCAAACTCTGTGGGAGCGGCAAATTGCGTTGGGCACACCAGTTCTCGTCTCATCACTGAAATTAAGCAACGCAATCCCAGTTAGTACTGACATGGATGGCCGCTTGGGAAAACTGGGTACCGCTAGTATCCAAAAATCGCATTAGTGTAGTGTCTGTGCAGTCCCTGCATCAGAACTACATTGTGGACGGGGCTCTAATAACCTTGTAGTTGAAGGGCCCTAAAACACCAACAAACAAACAGCAGACTCTGCATTAAAACTACGCAGTGGATGTTGTAGTTGACCGTTGTAGTTGAAAGGCCCTAAAATAACAAATCAAGAAACTAAAAAACAGATATGGATTAAACATTCCTCGGAGAGGGCGTATGCACATAACAAATATTACCAGTTTTGTGCACTTAAAAATGTTTACATGAAATTCACAAAAAAACATGACCTGGTTAGCAAAATTGTATGGATGAGCTTAAATTACCCAACAACAAATTAAATTAGGAATATATTAGGTCATCACCATTGATAGTCCACTGTCAATTGGCCCCTATTAAATCAACATTAGAATATTTATCATGCATTTGTTGATTTGCTGGTGTTTTAGGGTCCTTCAACAACAACGGTCATTAGATCCTCCTCCACTGTGTAGTTCCTATGCAGAGTCTGCACAGACACTACGCTGTTGCGACGATTTTTGGGTATTAGCGGTACCCAGTGTTCCCAAGCGGCCACCCATGTTAATACTAACTGGGATTGTGATGCTTAACTTCAGTGATCAGACGAAAGCTGGTGTGTCTAACGCATTACAGCCTCTCTTTATCATGCATGCATATGCGTTATTAGTAATCAACTGTAAGCTAAAACAACCTTAAAGTTTAGAGGAGTAGGCCCTACATTCAAAGAAGTAGTTACAGAATGTAAACCAGTTGCAGTTCACTTTCAGAGCAGGTTTAGAGGTTTTGAGATTGCAGTCAGCCTCTCTATTGGTAAATTATTTTACCGACTGCTGTGAACGAGTCCCTTTACCCTTAAAATTAGTCGATCTATTTGTAGTTCTTTTAAACGGAAAGGATTCTTTTCCACGGACAGAGTGAACTGCTACGAGGCGCGTACCCAGGTGTAGGATAGTAGAATCCTCACAGTACATTCAAGGGTTGCCTGCCTAAGCAACCAGTCCTAGCATGAGTTGAGGGAAGAAGCGGAATAAAATAGCACTCGTGGACCAAAGACTAGGAACCAAACCCGAACTAAAAATCCAAAATTTAAAAAAAATGTAAAATCCAAAAGAAAAACTTGTGGTGAGGGAGCTAGGACCCCCAGTAACGACGGTCGTCAGGGGATGAGCGAGTGGATCCCAGGCCATCGTCATTATACATCGGCACTGCCATGGGGGTGGAACTCTTGGCTCACATGGCATATAATGCATCGAGTGTCTTCAGTGGGGTAGGCCAACATCCCGTATAACAAATAACCCATCCAATACTCCTACAAGTCCTATACGCCTGGCTGAGATCCCAACAGGAAGCAAGACGAAATGGCTTGTAGACAGAGGCCGATTTCCGCACAGGCGCATAAGGCGCGCGCCTGGGGCCTTAAAATTCGACTATCAAATTGAAAAAAATTATTTTATCTAATTTTTTTCCATAATGAAAATAATTAATTATTAAGTAGTATTCCCTAAATCAAATTGACAATTGAATAGCGCCAGCCAGTGTAAAAACGTGCGTGTAGAATGCACAATGTAAGATGTAGGACTAGAGAAAATATTTAGAGGGAGGGGGCCTCAAAGTTGAATTTCGCCTAGGGCCTCTCAAGTGCTAAATCCGTCGCTACTTGTAGAGGAATACAAGATGATTTATACAAGTAGTAAAGAGGGACGAAAAGGCGATGCAGCTAGGGGTCGCTATAATTAGGAGAATAAACAGTATGCTAATGTTACAGTAGCTTGGCGAGGTTTAATGTTGTAATTCATCAGTCCATGTGCCTCTCAAGCAGGTCCCGATGGAGGGTCTTTTAAGAATTAATCCCTCAGTAGGTTCAAAGGTAAGGCAATGCAATTGTAATGAGCAACTGATTAGAGGTGGAGGCTATAATGGCCATGTAGGCAAAAGTGAATGGAGGATTGGGGCACAGAACGTTAAGTCGAGATGGACAGTCTACTTTAGAAGCAGCAAAAACACATGACTGTATCGTTAAAAGCATGATTCAGGAAGAGGAATAAACACCATTGTACTCTTCAATCACCACAGGGAAGGTCTCAGAAGTCTCAGATTGCCAAAAAGAAAGTGGGCATAGGTTGCCTATGCAAGGTACATCCACGGAATGGAGAGCATATTTCCACAGCTTGATGAAAGTTGCGGTTTGAGAGGAGCACACTGATATCCCTCTTACCACTTCTGTGGTGGTTGACAGGGATAGTTAGGTCCCTTAGGAAGGTGAAAGGTCGAAAAGCTGTAGGCCCAGATAGGATCCCCAGTGTGGTGTAGCCTTGATTGATTTTTAGAAGACTTACGATAGTGTTCTAAGACAGGTAGTGTGGTAGGTAGGTATTAATGAAAAAAGGAGGTGGACTTCCCTCTATATTATGGGAAGCCATCTGCCAAGAGCAGGAATGCCTCAAAAAATTACGCTTATATTTTTTTAATTCGTTCTTCGCATTTGGTTGGGGCATTCAGACAAAACAATATGGAGTTTAATTCAGGGATTGGAGCCTAATTAATGACTGGATCTGAGTCACACCAAAACCGATCACCAATTTATGAATAAGGTCCGAATTAATGTAATGTCAGGTGATTCATTCCTGGTGTTCAAAACTACTTCTGGCAGTTATAAAGACAAAAGTGCAATACAAATTTCTTCATAGAGGGTTGTCTCTGTAACACCCGCACTTGAAAATTTTACCGATTTACCCCTTTAAACGTTTTGCCGATTTACACCTTTTCGAAAATGCTGATTTGCACATTGAAGACATTTTTGTATATACAGTAGTATGCATGCGCACTAAGCATTCCTCTTGTCTCAACGTGTTTTTGGAAATTTATTTCTCGAGGATGTGTACAGAGTTGGACCCCGGGGTATCAGGTTTTTCTGGTGGGTTATCATCTTCCGGTGGGCATAACAACAACATAAGATTAAAAAAAAGCCTTACTGTTCTGCAACGCGTACTTTCTTAAACAACAAGACTTTTTGGTTGATTTTCTGCCTTAATTTGCTGTCGGGTTCTACACAAATGCTTTTTATACTCAGTTAGAAAAATAGGTAGAACTATGGAGGCCCGCAGAGGAGAAGGATCCTGTGCCCTTCATAAAAATGCCCTTAGATACGCAAATTCATACGACTCCTAGATCACTGCCCCTTGAAACATCATCTTGGAGCCTTGTCCTCCCCCTTGAATCTTTCTGCAGATAGCCATGAGCACACCTAAAATCAAAAACGGCTAAGAAAGACGAAAAGGGGGGGGATGGATAATACCTCAGCCCCGTTTTGTAGACTTCAATATTCTACCTCGGACCCCACAAGTAGCACATGGGACATAAATTTCGGTCATACAACAACTTCAAAGAAAGCTGAATAGCGAGAAAGAGTTATTTCTTGAATACATCAGAAATTTATCCAAATAACGCGATTATTTGAATATTTAAAAGTAAACGGCGGTTAACTTTCAAGGAAACAGATTGCTTTCTAACAAATTACACGGGAACTATTTGAACTGGTTGTTAAAAATAATGAAGTGTTAATTTCTCGAAGGCCGCACCAGTAATAAATGAAAATGTAAAAATATATAACGATCATTTTCTAAAATTTGGAATTCTCTTACATTTTGCAGGCAAATCTCCCAGCTGTTCGCTTGAAAGAGATGACGTAGGTTTGTGCAAAAGTAAAAATGGATGCATTGAGCCCATTCAACGGACACAGTCTCACCAAACTCAACATCATCATCATCATCATCCTCACCAACAACATCAACAGCAACAACAACCCCAACAACAACAACAACAACGAACTAAACGAAAACCTAGAGTGTTGTTTTCTCAGGCTCAAGTTTATGAACTTGAAAGACGTTTTAAACAACAACGTTATTTATCAGCTCCAGAACGCGAACATTTAGCCCAAATGTTGAAATTAACATCGACACAAGTCAAAATATGGTTTCAAAATCGACGGTATAAATGTAAACGTCAACGGCAGGATAAAACATTAGAAATGACAACAAATTTTCAACCACCTCGAAGAGTAGCAGTTCCAGTTTTGGTGAGGGACGGTAAGCCGTGTCCTCCTCCGTCATATCCACCTCCTTACAGTGTCAACGTTAATTCCTATGGATATTCTAGCCCTACAAATTACGGACAGATCTCTAATATGCAGCAGACACCCAATTATAGTAATGTCAACCTGCAATCAACTGTTCCACATCAAATACACCCTCAGCAGGGCATTCGAGCCTGGTAGTTACAAGTGTAATTTAGAGTTATCGAACAATTTATTAAATTTTTTTGTGATAGAACTATTAAATAAAATTCATGTATAGGTAGACTAATCTATTTGGATCCACGTAGCCAACCATTCCACCTATTTAATTCTCAACTTTAAAAACATTCTTATCATACCTGTTATTATTCGAATGATCATCAAGTTCTCGTTTCAATTTTATGATTCTTTATTGTGTTTATATTTTAAAAAAGGGAAAAAGTCAACGCATTCCGTTAATAAAAACCCTGAAAATGCAACCATATTTAGATGAGATGTCAATTGTTCTTATTAGTAAGAAACGTAATGCATTATTTTGCCTGTGTGAAAGGGTCATTGCCTAAAATCGAACTGGTCCAATCATTGTGCTTCCATTAATCTTCTTCAAGAAACTCTTTTAGCTTAAAACACAAGCTCTGAGTCTTATAAGCCCTATGAGCGTTGGAGGACCAAGGGTGTTATAGAAAGGTAGAAACGGTCAAGTAAAAAGGGACGGATGCCATAAAGAAGGTAACTGGGTGTAGGAACAGGACGAGGGGAAAAAGATTATGAGAAAACAGAGGAAGTGTTTTGGACGAACTGTTGAACGGCACGAGAGTTTACTTGGAAGAGTGAAAAATTGGGGGAAAACTTAGGTCCGGCAAAAATTACAAAAACACTACCTCTAAGAAAATCAGCAATAATAAACAAGAGATGAAACGGGGTCAATTACATAAAAATACAAAATGACGGCCCAAGTTAGAGGAAATACGATGCCCCTTGTAGGCCAGTCTAACCTCGGTTGGATACAACACGACAGATTCCGATCCATTCAGCGCCAGTCTGCCGGGACAATTATGAGTTCCTTATAGTAAGCCCTTGACAGAAAGGACAATTCGTGATGGACGACGGATGCTGACCTAATACTACTATATCTGCTAATCAACTCCAGTGAAATACTGAGATGTAGAGGGCTAAAATATTTGTTCTACCTCGGATCCCACAAGGGATTCATGGTATCACTACCTGAAATACGAATATAGGGGAGAATCAAAAAAGCCTGCCTCGGTGGCGCAGAAGTGATGACCTGGACCTGCGTCAGCGGTTCCAGAGTCGATGTTGAACCGAGGTGACTTCGCTCCTTTCGAGCGACAGGTCCCCCAGTGCGCGTTCTGGAGAATGAGCATGTGATGTGGCGATGTCACCATCAGTGGCGGCACTACGGGGGTGCAGGGAATGCAGGCCGCACCGGGTGACACCACTCGCACCATGACAAATGGGGTGACACCAAAGCAGAAGAAGCGGCTTTTTGTCGGGAGAGGGGGTGACACCATGGTGTCACCGCACCGGGTGACGCCAACCCTAGCGACGCCACTGGTCGCCATGAACCTCAAAGAACCCTTACTATATAGAGTAAAATATACGCGTAGTTCGGTCAAATTTCCAAGTGTAAAAGCTCGATCCTGGTGCCGGTGGAGGAAAAGAGCCCCAACTAAAACAAATAGGCCAACGATAAACAAATGTATTGTTTGTTTGTTTGTTGGAGTTTAAGGTCCCGTCAACTACAAGGTCATTAGAGACCCGTCCACTGCATAGTTCTAATGCATATACTGCACAGACACTACACTAATGCGACGATTATTGGGTATTAGCAGTACCCAGCTTTCCCGAGCGACCACCCATGCCAGTACTAACTGGGCTTGCGTTACTTAACTTCAGTGATCAGACGAGAACTGGTGTGTCCAACGCAACTCGCCGCTCAATCAATCAATCAATCAAATGCAGCATTGGGTTGGCAGCCGGTTGCCTAAAAATATTGCACAAAAGATGGCTAATGTATCCCAGCCTGGCAAAAATTGGTACCCGACAATGCCCTAAGCACAAAATCATGTTGGGCACTTAGTAATTGCTGGAGAGAAACTGGTCAGAATCTTTCTGATGCGATACGAGAGAACCAGTGACCAGGGCCGATTGGAGATTTTGCGGGGCCTCGGGAAATTATTAGTGGGGCTCCAAAATTTTAATAGTAATTTAAATGTGAGGGGCTTATGTTGAGGGCTGTGGCCCGCAAAATAAATGCCCTGGCAGTTAGAACCTTCCGAAATAATGGATCGTTTTTGATTGTGCCTTTGATATTGGGTAGGGAATCTTATATCCTTACAAGTGGGTGTGTTGGTCATTGATTAAGAAGATTGGATGGATTTTATAAAGGACCCAACTGGATATGATTGACAACACTAGAAATTTAACCCCAAAATGCAACACTTCTGAAACTAAGAGGATCAAATGGCAGGAAGTCAGGAGAAATTATGATGATCCCGAAAGGATAAAATCTTTATTGCATTGGACCATTGTGCAATAGGTCCTTTATCAGCTTACACGTCTAAGTAGAACATTAATTTTTATGTAATCTGTAACGTAGCGAAAAACAAATTGTTTTATGACGAATACGAAATTGGACAGCTTTCTGAGTAGTCAAGGTCATATGACCATATTGCTTAACGAAGATTTGCAATGGCATTGAAAGTGTCTTAACCAAGTTAGATTATTTGAGTTGCCTTCGAAATTCAAAGTTCAAGAGAATCAGAAAGTCCTACGCAGTCCTAAAGCACGCAGTACAACTGCGGTTGAATTCTCACTAGTTCACTATTGCCAGATATTGGCACGAAGATGCACCAGGGCGCACTACAGGGACACTGAAAATACACATTGACGTCCAAAATGGAAAGACTTCAATGGGAGAAGACATGAAAGGAAGAAAATGACTAGGCCTCACGTGTGGTAAAGCCACATATCATTTTTTTTGGTTTCGTTGGTGTTTTAGGGCCCTTCAACTACAAGGTCATTAGAGCCCCGTCCACCGCATAGTTCTGATGCAGAGACTGCACAGACACTACACTAATGCGGCGATTTTTGGGTAGGGCCTATTAGCGGTACCCAGTATTTTCCAAGCGGCCACCCATGTTAGTACTAGCTGGGGTTGCTTGCTTAACTTTAGTGATCAGGAAAGAACTGGTATGTCCAACGCAATAAGCCGCTCCCTGCCACATGTCATACCTCTCAAGTAAAACTGACTACAGCCTCAAGACTATAGACCAGGGGTGGCCAACTTTTGTGTACATAAGATCTATTTTTTATCTTAAAGTGTCGCGATCGACTTTTTATCCTGAAAACGTGTCGCGATCGACTTTTTATCCTAAAAACGTGTCGCGATCGACTTGTTGTCATAGGCGTAGTCAAAGTGGGGAGGGGAAGGTTCGATACTGGACCCACCTCGGTCCAGTATCGAACCTAGAACTACTAATGCAGACCTAGAAACACTGAACCACTACGTCACCGAGGCGGGTGTTAAGTCAACTCATCGCCAGTGATCGACCTAAACTGGCTTCGGGATCGACCGGTCGATCGTGATCGACAGGTTGGCCACCCCTGCTATAGACCATTTAATGATTCGCATTTAATTAGAGGAGCTTACAGCTTTCCTCACTACTCACATAAGTACAGTACAGCAGCGTCATCCGCCTGGATCATTTCTGCACTGATTGTGTCGCTTCACTAACCTTATAGGTTTTATTGATAGTTACCCAGGCCTATGAACCAATTCTATCCTAGAAGTCCGCTTTGCGAGGTAAGTAGATAGTATTTTGGGCGAACGTCACACAAAATGTGCTTCACTTATGGTAGCCATAGATTCGTCTTCTGAGATTAGTATTAAACTGTCGCCTCCAAAAGTCTAGAGCGGCTGTATTGCGTTGGACACATCAGTTCTAGTCTGATCACTAAAGTTAAGCAACGCAACCCCAAATACTGTAGTACTTACGTGGGTGACTGCTTGGGGACACCAAATCGTCGTAACAGCGTAGTATCTACAGATTCTGCATTAGAATTATGCAGCGGACGGGGCTGTCATGACCTCTGCAGTTGAAGTGCCTTAAAACATCAACGATAAACAAACGCCAAAAGCCTTTTCTTGAAACCTCGAGATTCTAATAGCTCCAGCTCACAGTCAACTTTCATCCATCTAGAACAGCGATTCTCAACCTTTTTTTCGCCACGATACACTTTTTCCAATTTCAAAATTTGGCGGCACACTAACAACGACACATTTCGGGGCACACAAACACCAAAGAAAATATATAAGTTATAACCTAACCCTATGCAAAAACTTGCCTCGGTGGTACTCGGTAACTGTGTCAGTAGTTTTTGGTTCAATACTGGACCGAGGTGGGTTGGCTTTTTTCGGGCGAGAGAGAAGCCCTGAGTGCACCTGCTTTCGGGTGAGAAGTAAAACCGAGGTCCTGTGTGGTGTACGATGGCATCTGCACGTGGAAGAACCCTCTCTATTATGGAACGGGTAGAGGACCAAAATTTCCAGGTGCAGGAGCTCGCCCCCTGTCTTCGGTGGAATGTCCCAACGAACAGTAGAAAGACCATAAATAGCATAGGAGTTGCAGCTTTGGTTGGCAACCGGCTGTGGGAAAACACTGCCCAATATGTCGCCCTTGTGTCCAGTCAGAGGGACAAGATGGGTATCCGACCTCGCGGCACAGTGGTTGAGAATCGCTGATCTAGAAGTTCGGACGGTGCCACTGTGGACAACTCTGTTCAAATGATAGCAAGGGTACCGGAAGCATCTCTCTCGTTCAAGTGAAATAATCACCAATTGCATTTGCAAGTACCTACTGAAAAACTGATGTCCATTTAAAATGATGGAGAGGAACAGGTCCCAAAGGGCACTTTCTTCACATGATAAAATAAAACTACATAATTCAATCGGTGAAACGACAAAGTGAGAAGGATGGAGGTACGTCTGGAAATTCAAGGTGTGGAACTAAGATGGTAGCTGTGTGACGATCATGTTGCAGCTGAAAAACACCATAAATTCGACACTTGCCAAACTATGAAATGTCTGGAAAGTCACGAAAATTAAGCATATCATAAGGCTTTACTACTACAACGTGATTCTCATCCATTTTCTGTCTCTGGTAGGTTTGAGCACTCAGCGTTTTGAGAACGATAGGGGTGAAAGAAAGGGCCAATGGACAACAACAACAAACAAGTGCAAGGGTGAAAAGTGGAGTTGCTGACCTGATGTCATACTGCAGTTGTTTTCGTCGCCTCTGACAAACATGCCGGAATGTAGAGGGCGAAAATTGACTTCGAAACCTCATGCAGGGACCTTAAACCAAAACAGGGTGAAACCCACACAGGGACCTCGATCAAAAATCTGCCTCATTTAAATAGTCACTGAAATCATGGCAAGGCGTAATAATCAGTGATATTTTAAAACCACGCTGTTAAGCGCGTTTATTTTCAGCCTGATAGCAGCTATGTTTCGATTTAAATTTAAAAGTAAAGTTTATATATTGTGTAAATAATGATAAACTACATTTTGAAAAGAAAAAAAATGGACTCTTCTTCAAAGATATGACTGAAAGTCATATTTTAAGATATATAAACATGAACCAACACAAACCTTACAACATGCAACGTACATTAGTTAAGAAAAAAACAGGCGTATGGATAAACATATTGTCAAAACATTGCCAACATAAATTACATCGCGAGTGAAAATGACATGTTCTCAATCTATAATTTTTTTTTCTTTTCATAAATGCTTCATGAAGGATATAGATAATAAATTTAAAATATTTCATGACAGGTCTAATTTTTAAAACATTTTAAATGAATCAGAATGTATGAATAATGGACTTGTCATTGGAAATCACAGATATATAGGATAATTTTTAACAGAAATTGAATCCCTGTATCATCACAAAAAATTGATAAGTATTTATAAATAATGTGAAAGAATTATCTTAATACTATTTTCTAAATCATTAATCGGTTACTGTTAAGTAATGAAGCTAACTTTATGTTATTAAATTAATTTTTGTAAAATAAATTCATTTCTAACCGGTTGCCCACCAATAACAGAGTTTGTCATCCATCTGTTCTGTTGGCACTAGAAAACATGGGCGACTTATTGGACAGGGATTTTATATAGTCAGCAGCTGGTTTTAAGTTAGCTGCTGACGTGGTTTTATTTGGGTCTCTCACCAAGGTCCCGTCATTTCAAATTTTTAAGAAAATGGTGACAAGAGAGTGTGATGTGTTGACTTTCATGGAGGCTCAACAAAGACCTCCAGGGAGTCTGGCCTGACTCCTTTCTGGAAACAAATTCTTTACACGTATACTGATGCCAGAGTCCGGAACGATTACGTTAGAGGTAGCTTGGGGGTGGGAGAGAATCGATAGAGGTGGTATGGGCATGTGATGAGGAGGGAAGAGGAGAAACTTATTAGATCCATTATGGGACTGCAGGTGATAGGGGGCATCAGGAGTAGAGGAAGACCGAAACGGACGTGGGAGCAGGTGGTTCAAAGGGACATGGAGACATACGGGGTGGAGGGGGACTAGGTGGGGAATAGGAGGAAGTGGAAGATTAGAACCCGCAGACCCGACCCTGCTGCAGGCGGGATAAGGGTGAGATGATAATGACGCATACTGACGACGAGCTCCTACGCCTGGAAATTTTGCTGACAAGACTTTTATCCATGTAGAAAGGGTTGTTAACGTGCAAATGACATTGTGACACCTCACACAACCGCAGCTTGACATTCCATCCAGCGGAAGGAGGATGTGGATTTTCCTCTCACCTCAATGAAGCAATCCGCTTCGGCCTGGATCTAACCTGCCATCATGACCTCACAAATCAAGCAGTCACCTCACTATCTCATCTATCTTCATTCTCCAAGCTCCAAATATGGATGTGAATATGAATATGTAATCCTTTGTGACGGATACCTTGCTGGCGAGATCTTTACACGCTAGACCCATATGCCCAGATCTCCACCAGCACCCCAGCAACACCTTTGCCTTTCGCACCCATTCCAGCCGCTCCATCCCAGAACCCACCACCCCCAGAACTTCTTCCAATGTGGGGGTTCCCCAACCCCTTCTGCAGTGATCCAGTGCTGGGCAGACCAGTATCACATGCCTGACGTCCTCCACCTCATCCCTGCACAATCCACAGCCCTCCTCTCCCCCTGTGATCTTTGCCATCCTCTGTTTCGTCTCCAGTGACCCAGCTCTTGCCCGAAACAGAAGTGAGCTCTCCCACGTATTGTCGTAGATTACCTCCCTCTCTATGTTAAGCTTGTTCCCATACACCCTCAGCGTTTTCTTTGCAGCCCTTCCCTCCATACTCTGTCGCCACTGCCCTAACCCCCATTCCTTCACTTTGTCCTGTACGATCCTGCTTAAACTACTTTATGCCAGTACCTAAGACTCTAAAGCGGTTACTCTAGGCATATTTCAATGTAGAAAGGGAGACATAGATCATTTGTCCCATACTGGACTTATAACTTTCCGTACCATCCGAAGAGCATCCCATTTGGAGTGGCATTCTCAGTGTTAAGAACCGACGACAAGGATCGGATCCTTCATCAACTCTATTTTCATCCGACGTAAAGTAGATAATCCCAACCCCAGCCATGTCATGACTTTCCGTAACATCTGAAGAATAATAATCCCATCCCCAGTCAGGATCGAACTCTCAATTGTCATACAGTAATCCACGAAGTAAGACCTTCACTATTTATCTGATGAATAAAACCAATAATAATGACAAGAAGAATATCTCTTAATTGTTAAATCAAGTGACTACTAAACTTGGCTGTTTAGTTTATTGTTTATTCTGCAGTACGAAACTATTTTTACGATTTTATAGCGTATGCAATCGTAATTTGAGACCCATCAGGACATCGAGATTTTCCAACCACCAAGAAAGCTACATTACTCTATCTTGATCGGATACCCATTAAGGACAAAAAACGCAGTATGCTAAAGAGGGCGCTTGTCTACAGGAACATAGCTTTCCTTGAGTGTGCATGGCCAATTCTGATTTGCAGTACTGATATTTTGGTCAAAAATACTAAAACCTAAATTTTTAAAGTCGTTTCTTTACAGACATGAAAAAAAAACCTGAGAAAGTTTAAATATAGTTCAGTCAAGATACCATCCACAAAGACCCCTGCCAAAACTTTACAACAATGGACAGGGGAGAGGAGAGGGACAATGGCTGAATCATATAAACAAATCAAGGTTGGATGGTGGTAAATGCAGGAAATGGGTCTCACTAAATCGACATGGCGTCAGACAGGCTTTTTAAACTCCTACTCCTGCTAGGATTAAATCTATATAGAGATAACCAGAACCGACTGCCAGCCTCAATTCTATTTTCATCATTACTCGGACACACTATTTAGTGAACACTTTGATGGGGGTGTTGCTGTACACTAAAAAAAAATCATTACAGAGAAGACTGTCCTGCTTTTAATGGAAACTATCCTGGTGGTCCTCCATTATTTCAACCACGTGCATATCACTGATTTCTTTATTTATTAATCTATCTTATTCTAAACAGTTTATATTATTTGACTATTACGGCATGGTAGGAATGTGTCTTTCATGTTTATAAATATTCATTACACCGTCCTCAATGGCTTTTCTACACGCGTCTGCTCAACAAGTCAAAGAAACAATGTGCTTCTTTAGTTGAGGTTTCTGTGCTCAGTACGAGTACGTATACAGAAACAATAGTGGTCAATATCCACCAAAATTATTTACAGTTTTTATTCCAAACCACTTTAGAAACCAGACGAAAAACACACTTTTGGCAACATAATGTTCGTATTGGCAACCTGGTACCTCAATCCATAATGTGGTTGAACATGTGATGCAAACAGGTTCTTTCCTAGTTAAAGAGATTGATATAAATTGGTTCATTGGTTATTTATCGTCGGCCTCCCTACTAGTTAGGGGAGGGGTCTCCAACAGTTTTTGATCGGTGGTCCGGATTAAGGATTTTGCGAAGGCCGGCGGGCAACAACCAGACCGTTTGAATGTGCTCCACAGAGACTAACAAGGACAGACTGGCGCGACTGGCATTTCTAATTCTAATTCACTGCAAGCAGCCTTTATGGCCAATTTGGCTGTGGAGAGACTAACTCTCATTGCTACATAAGAAACTGGAAAACTTCTAAAACCCTAAGCCAGTGATTTTCAACCTTTTTTTCGCCACGGTACACTTTTACTAATTTCAAAATTTGGCGGCACACTAACAACGACACATTTCGGGGCACACAAACGCCAAAGAAAATATATAAGTTGTAACCTAACCCTATGCAAAAACTTGCCTCGGTGGCGCTCGGTAACTGTGTCAGTAGTTTTTGGCTCAATACTGTACCGAGGTGGGTTCGCTTTTTTTCGGGCGAGAGAGAAGCCCTGAGTGCACCTTCTTTCGGGTGAGAAGTAAAACCGCAGGCCCGTGTGGTGTACGATGGCATCTGCACGTGGAAGAACCCTCTCTATTATGGAACGGGTAAAGGCCCGAAATTTCTAGGTGCAGGAGCTCGCCTCCTGTCTTCGGTGGAATGTATAAACGAACAGTAAAAAGACGATAAATACCATAGGAGTTGCAGCTTTGGTTGGCAACCGGCTGTGGGGAAACACTGCCTAATATATCGCCCTTGTGTCCAGTCAGAGGGACAAGATGGGTACCCAACTTCGCGGCACATTCTCGTGAATCTCGCGGCACAGTGGTTGAGAATCACTGCCCTTAGCTATAGTTGTTGTGCCTCCTACAATACTTCTAAAGGTGGCCTTCCCTTCCAGTAAGCCCTCCACTCTATTTTCCCCAAGATTATTCCATTGTCGAATGGTCCTTGGCAAAAATGACCAGTAGTATGAGTCTGTCTGAATCTGAGTAGTATGAGTCTGGCATTTGTTCTTGCTCGACGGCTCATTACTGTTTTATACCTACACTTTACTATTAAGTTTGGAAATTGAGGAAATTTCAAATTTCTCGCGGTCTATATGCTGGAGACCCCTGACTTAGGGTATATTTACCACTATCTAAAGCAGTGTTCCGCAACCTGTTCTCACCTACGCCACACCAAAGTTTTTCCTAGCATTCCGTGGCACCTCAAAAGCTTCACACCTGTATCGGCTCAAGGCACACCGGTTGCGGAGAATTCGTCTAAAGGGTAAACTCCCATACCTGGAAAATATGAAGCAGCTTGTCCAAAGCAAAAAAAAAAAAAGATAGACCGACCAAAAATAAGCAGAAGTCGCATGTCTCCAGTGCTAAAGGGATTAATGAGTTCCGGACCACGTTAGCCAACCTTAAATTCAGGTAGAAAGGGTCTTTTTATAATCAGAACAATATGCAGGTAAGAATAGCGAATTTCTAGCTTTCCTCCCGAAAAAAACATCACTATTCAACCAGGATCGAAACCAGTCTCGGTGTAGTAAACATAGCGCAAGTGGTTCCACTTCTTCGATTTTTAATCGAGGCCGTTACCTTCATTAGGGCTTGAGGAAGTTTCCCAGTGGACATTTCACCAATTAGGAAGTAAAGCCACAGCCCCGTGAGGTGTGTACGATGCCTCTACAGCACGTAGAAGACCCCTTATTATATCTCGTGAAAATCCAAATATTCGGCGAAATATCAAAATAAACGAGTTTGTCCGCCAGTGGCGGATCAAGGGGGAGCACTTCAAAAAAGTGCGCCCCAAATATTTTTAAATATTCCGAAGCCCTTACTATAAAGCTTATCAAGCGATAACAATAGGTCCTCTACTACCCCTCAGCAGGCCTGTCCTATCTTCAGTGGTTAAGCCAGGAGTGGCTGTATTGCTTTGGACACACCAGTTCTTGTCTGATCACTGAAGTTCAACAACGCAACCCCACCTACTACTAACATGGGTGGCCACTTGGGAAAACGGGGCACCGTTAATACCCAAAAATCGTTGCAATAGTGTAGTGTCTGTGCAGTTCTGCATTAGAACAATGCAGTTATACGGGGCTCTAATGACCGTGTAGTTGAAGGACCCTTACACACCAACATAACAAACAAAAAAATGTAGTTTAGCCAACGGTAGATTGGAATGGAAGTATAGAAATGGGGATAGCAATGCAAAAATGCCTCATAAGTTGCAAAGTTGAATCATGCATCATCCGTTGAAATATGCGCCCCATTGAGGCACTGAGGGAGAAGCAATCGCTGCTTTGCTCCCCCTGTATTCGCCTCTGTCGTCCGCTGGCGTTGGCAAAAGTTATGCACTCGAACAAAGAAATAAGTTGACGATAAATGGGCACCAGATCTGGCATAAGCCTGATCTGTTACATTGTAGTTACCGGTATTGTGCAAAAGGTCAGACACCATGCAATATTATAACCAACAAAGCATTAATTTACCTGCCAAAAATTTCTATTTTGGTTGTGTAATGCGGTGTTGAAGCAGTGGGGTAGGCCGGCATCCCCCTCCCCTAGTCAACTCAGCCAATATTTCCTGCGGGTTCCAGACGCACGGCTGGGGTGCCCCCATTCAGAGCATGTTCAGTGGACTCGCAGACCCGACCCTGCCACAGGCGGGATAACGGTATAATGATGATGATGAAATGGGCACCAGATCACGTCGTAGGCTGGAAAAGGGCGCTGGGTTATCATTCAGCCCATCTTGAAAGTTCTCTGCTACATAGCAGTTTCTAATTTGGTCGTTTGGATTTTGTATTGGTGTTTTAGGGCCCTTCAACTACAACAGTCATTAGAGCCTCGTCCACTGCATAATTCCAATGCAGAGTTTGCACAGACACTAATGCTTTTACGACGATTTGGGTATTATCAGTACCCAGTATTACCAAGCGGTCACCCATGCTAGTATTTTCTGGGGTTGCATTGCTTAATTTCAGTGATCAGACGAGAACTGGTGTGTCCAAAGCAATACAGCCGTCCCTTGGTCGTTTAGAGTCCTCTATCTTTAAGTCGTCTCCTTCTATCCTTCGACCCTGATAAAAGACCAGGTCCTCTGAACGTTTGTGGGGGCAGTGTCGACTACCCCTCTATGAACTCTTCCCACCTGAGACAGTCATAATGAAACTGGATGACTAAAAGTCAAATCCAGTACTGGTTGTTTACAAATTCACTACGCAAGCATGAAATTTTTGAAATGTAAAGCATATTACAGCTAATAAAAAACTATTTGTCGGACATTATGTACACGACTTCACTGAAAATATATACTTCAAGGCTTTGTCAAGATTAAATATACATTAAGGTTGTCAAACATTTTCCAGAGCAACACAAAAACATTGTGAACAGACTCAACGGCGCACCATTGTTTGCATAAAATCTAAACGACATAGTAAGCAGAGAGCTGAATGTCTGTCTTACTCCTGTCGTGTAGCCCTCCCTCTAAATGCTAATCAAACAAATGAAAAGTCTACATAGGGGACCGGGTCAAGGGAGGTAGGAATAGTGTAAGAAGAGAAAAAAAAGAGACATCAGGGAATGACAAATTTGTCTGTTCCTGACCATTGTTTGCTTTTCCTAAACAACTCTATACATTTACGTAAGCTAATGAATGTTACTGCTGTCAAACACATTTTTTTTCAAGCAAACTACGAGAAACCAGAAACTTCATTTCAACAAAGATTTTCAGCAAATTGTCATCACCGATCAGCCCATTGCATTCAACAATGAAATAGGAAGCATTAGTTGAAGAAATATGAGTAAAAACTATCACATTACAAAATCACATTCCTTCAAAACACTAATAGGTCATTTTAAACCAAATAAAGCTATTTGAAAGCCAATATACATTGTAAATGATCAGATGGATATTCATGAAAAACAAGTAATATCTTAGGTCCTTGGGTCTTCAGTTCAGCATCCCTTTACCCTTTCGATGATGCGATGCATAATCCCAATTAATATCGCTCACTGCAGCATCTCCTTCTCCTGTCTGATACGAATAGTTGGTTGGTTGCTTGTGGTTTAGGGCCCTTCAACTACAATGGTCATTAGGGCCCAGTCTGATCCTGAACTACAGTAGGACAGACAAACAAGTAACTAGATCCCAAGACACTTGATTTATATCCGACAATGCTATATTTGCGGGTTGTTTCTTGGTCGACCGTTTACCAGTCTGACCGTCTTGTCCGACCTACGATCGGAACTCAACAGTCGAGCACACTACTAACTGGAGAGGTGTGATGGTCGCCGGACATCTAGGACAGTGGTGTCAAAATGGTGACTGGCTGGTTTCATGCGCCTCTTGAAGCCTAGAGTTGCGGCCCGTGCAATCGATGCCATGCAGTAAACATATGCAACTTGCCACTTAGAGGCGTAATTGTTTGTTCGGCCCTTCAACTACATGGTCATTAGTGCCCCGTCCACAGCATAGTTCTTATGCAGAGACTGCACAGACACTATACAAATGCGACGATTTTTGAGTATTAGCAGTACCCAGTTTTCCCAAGCGGCCACCCATGTCAGTACTAGCTGGGGTTGCGCTGCTTAACTTCAGTGATCAGACGAGAACTGGCGTGTCCATAGAGGCGTAACGCGAGGGGGACAGTAGCCCCCAGGTGCAGCAGCAAAGGGGCTCCATGGGCGCTGTATGACTCATGGCAAAGCATATGCTACAATGTGGCCCTCGAGGTACCGTCAGTTTGACACCCCTGATCTAGAATTCATACTGATTCTCTCTTAATCTTCATGTAATAAGGATTACTAACTTAAGGAGGCTGGTTCGGTGATCCAGAGGTACAGTGCTTAAACCATGAGTCCGCTATTTCAGGCCCTAGATGGGAGCCTTCATTAAGGCGAGTATTAAGGCCCGTGTACATCATGCCACCTGTGGTCATCATCGTCATCACTAACCCTTTTCCCACCTATAGCAGGTCGGGTACCACATGAACACTCTCTTGACGGTATTTTTACGCAGTCGGTTGTTCGTAGGGGAACGTTTCTTATACCGCATTTACACATTCGCGAATACGACGAGGCGAGTGGCGAGGCGAGCATGTTCGACGAATGTGTGAACGCCACATTCGACATTCACCTCGTGGTTCGCCTCGCCATTCGTGGCGCTCGTGTTGGAAGCGGTTTTTTTGACACGAGTCAAAGGGCGCGAGTGACCTGAGGCGATTTGAGAATCACCAGCTGTCGAGACAATACGAATCAAAGGGCGCTAGCGACGAGGTGATTGGAGAATGACCATACCATCTGACGAGACATTCGGCGAATGTGTGAACAGTCATTCGTCATGCAAAGTATGAATGCGAACATTTCGACGAAAGTCTCGCCTCGTCATTCGACTCGTCGTATTCGCGAATGTGTAAATGCGGTATTACACTAACTGCAGGAGGTGTCTCGCCCGGTAGAAGTCACCCATCTCGGTCCAGTCTTGAACTTGAAGTCAATGGAAATCTGAAACATTGGAACGTTGATCCTCATCCTGCACACACCTTTGCACTACCGAGACCTTATGTCAAATATTATTATCTGATCTTAAAATATACTAGCAACTCCTAACCCTTTTCCCGTCCCGCCTGTGGCAGGGTCGGGCACCCATTTTGTCCCTCTGAATGGACACAAGGGTGATATATTGGACATTTTTCCACAACCGGTTGCCGACCAAAGCTACAACCTTTATGTTTATTTATCGTCGGTCTACTGTTCATTGGGGAATTCCACCGACGCCTGGAAATTTGGCTTCATCTACCTGTTGAATAGTAGAGAGGGTTCTTTTACGTGTAAATGCCATCGTGCACCACACGGGAGGTCGGGTTTCCTTCTCATCCGAAAGAAGGCGCACTCGGGGGCCCCTCTCTCGCCCGACAGAAGCCAACCCACCTTGGTCCAGTATCGAACCTAGATTTGGTTTGTTGGTGTTTAAGGTCCCATCAACTACAAGGTCATTAGAGACCCGTCCACTGCATAGTTCTAGTGCATAGTCTGCACAGACACTACACTAATGCGACGATTATTGGGTATTAGCAGTACCCAGCTTTCCCGAGCGACCACCCATGTCAGTACTAACTGGGCTTGCGTTGCTTAACTTCAGTGATCAGACGAGAACTGGTGTGTCCAACGCAACTCGCCGCTCCCATCGAACCTAGAACTACAGACGCAGTTACCGTGCGTGCTACCTCACTGTGCCACCGAGGTAGGTCGATCTTAAAATTACTGATAAATTAAAAATAATATTTTTGCGATGCATTTTCTCAGATGCTAAATATGCTTTTACATTTACTTAATTCAACTTCGAACTCAAAGCGGAAGTGGCACTTACTAAATGACGTCAGAAACTTTCATTAGAGTTCTCTTTAATGTGATGGATAGCAGAAGAGCGTGACTAAAAGATTAAACAAATGGCTACCAAAATGGACGAGATTTCACTACTGAATAATAATGATGGGAACGAAGATACTGATGACAATTAGGTTTAATCTATGTAAAAGGCAAACAAAAAGAATAATTCACGTATGCAAAGATAAACTACTATTACTACCACATCCATCACAACTCGTGGCAAGTCCACACGAAGCTCCTGTTATTTACACATCCGTAAATGATATTTGCAAAAGCTAACATACATCATACCCCCCATAGGATGAAACTAAGACCCCCCCCCCTCTTCCCATTGAGTCAACTACGCTTGTGTGGACCAATGAAGGCGATTACTATTCAATATTTAGGGTCCCTATTTGTAGGGAGAGATTGCAGCGCCCTTATTATAGAAAATTAGCATATGTTTGATAATTACTGGTCACATCCCAACCACATTATTCACATGTGACGTCATAAAGTGTCTGAAAAGCGCGCCCTAATAGCATCTACCTTTCTCAAGCCTTCAGAGACTTTCACGTTTCTCAGACGGGCAGGTGACATGGTACAATGTCATTATCCGTAACAAAAAGAAAATCTATGTCCTTGCCACCTGTAAGCAAAAATCCTCTTTTACACGGAAAAACATGTGCAGACTCCTTCGATTTTGTTTTATTGGTGTTTTAGGGCCCTTCACCTAGAAAGGTCATTAGAGCCTCGTCCACTGCGTAGTTCTAATGCAGGGACTGCACAGCCACTACGCTAATGCGACGATTTTTGGGTATTAGCAGTACCCAGTTTTCCCAAGCGGCCACCCATGTTAGTACTAGCTGGGATTACGTTGCTTTACTTCAGTGATCAGACGAGAACTGGTGTGTCCAACTCAATACTGCCGCACCCCCAGACTCCCTCAAACTGAAGTTAGTTTGATATTCGAGCCAGATAAGTGACTGAAGTTTATAATAGAATTATGGAGATACCGTAGCTTGCTCGGCCTGATTCCCTGACTGATGTATTCACGGATCCAGGCTCCATGGTTCGAATTTCGGGCAAATGAGCCGAATAGAAAGGAAAGTGGTGATCCCGTATGGTGCGTGCAATGCCACCACTATTCTTTCTACATGGGGGGGGGGGGTCAGGAAGATGTAGGTCGGCAAAATTTTTAGGTATAGTAGCTGGCTTTCTGACGTCGGTAAAAGTTGGTTCCAGAAAGCATTTAGGCTGACTTGAATTAAGCAGGGATGCCGGTATCAACGGGACAAAAAGGTTAACCGACTTTGTCACAGACTGGATTTGTTGCATGTCTCGTTGGTGTTTTAGGGCCCTTCAACTAAAAGGTCATTAGAGCCCCGTCCACTGCATAGTTCTATTGCAGAGACTGCACAGACACTACACTAATTCGTCAGTTTTTGGGAATTAGCGGCACCCAGTGTTCCCAAGTGTCCCCCATGTTAATACTAGCTGGGGTTGTGTTGCTTAACTTCAGTGATCAGACGAGAACTGGTGTGTTCAAAGCATTGGGCAGCTCCACAGACTGGAAAAGAGTTATGGCCATATGCGATTATTTAAAAATGGGTATCGGTTTGAATCATTTCTCAACAAGTCAATGGGACAAATGGGCACCCTATCTGGTCATAGGCGGAAAAGGGGTATCAGTTTGAGCTCATTTTCTTGACAGGGACTCTCAGCACAGAAGCTCTTTGTTTCATTAAAATATAAGTATCATTTCCTAAACCTAAGCTATTATTTTGGCAGAATATATTGCTATCTTAAAGATTATTTTGAAAAATTTATTATTGCTCAGTGTTAAAATATTGTAGCTGCTATAGTAGTGTGTGCATGGGTAAGGGAAGCGTTTCAACACTTTGACTTTTAACCGTCACAAAACTGTCGGATAATTTTCTATGAAATATAAAACGCAGTAATGTTGAATTCGTGGTAAGCCATATACAAGAAAGTAAAGTGTATTTCTAAACTTTTAACACGACTTCTGAAACATAATTAGGGATATTAATGTCTGTTTTGGGAAAGTTACTAACTGCTGCCTGACATCTCAACTCTTTTATGGCGGATACCTTACTATACGTCAATTAATCACACTTACTATATTTGAAAAAGTTCAGCCCCTCCATTTCTTTCTATTCCCCACTACTTCACAGTGCCATGTTTATTTGTTGGTGTTTTAGGGCCCTTCAACTACAAGGTCATTAGAGCCCCGTCCACTGTGTAGTTCTGATGCAGAAACTGCACAGACACTACACTAATGCGACGATTGTTGGATACTAGCGGTACCCAGTTTTCCCAAGCGGACACCCATGTCAGTACTAGCTGGGGTTGCGCTGCTTAACTTCAGTGATCAGACGAGAACTGGTGTGTCCAGCGCAATTCGCAAAATCGTCGCATTAGTGTAGTGTCTGTGCAGTTTCAGCATCAGAACTACACAGTGGACGGGGCTCTAATGACCTTGTAGTTGAAGGGCCCTAAAACACCAACAAACAACAACAACGCAATTCGCCGCTCCCCACAGTGCCATGCCCTGCTGCACATTGTGTCCAGCAGCCTCTACACAAACATTTAAAGCAGTACATTTTTAGTACACAGAAAGTCAGGCTACATTATAAGTAGTGTTGACATATTCTGGGTTTGTCAACCGCCCTGAACTTCATGTAGCCTTCACAACTATCAGCTACTGTTACACAAACAACATTTTATAGGTTCGAGAAAAAAAAATCTATTTATAGTCCATTTAGCATTAAGATTGAAATTGTTTTTTGTACTTTAGCTGTATAATATCCAAATATGTTTATGGCTTTCAGAAGATGTATCTCAACATGCAGACATCAGTGACTGGAAGATAGACTTCCTTCAACTTATGAAGTTCCATCATCATATAGTAAAAGTCCTAGGATAGAAAACGAGGGTATAAAAAATACCCCATGAATCCATGGCGCCAAACCAAAATTTAAGCATCAGACCATTTAAAAAAGTGCAGGGATAAAAAGTTCTCCAAACCACACAGACACACACTAAAAAATCATAACCACAACATAAGATATACTTGTATGGGATAGAGTGCAAAAAGAAAATGCCTGGAATAAGGAAGACTAAGATGTCGTATAATGATCTTCTGGCATAGAAGGGAAAGTACGTGTGGTGAGGGTTGGGTGGGTAGGAGAAGTGGAATAGTCGACAGAAATCCCATCATCATGCTCCGATGGTAAAGGAAGAAAATTTAAGAAAAAAAACCTACCCCAAAACCATAGAATAAACAGCCAAGAGATACACATATATCTTACTCTAATATACTCAGACCTCCAAAAAACAACGATAAGCTAAACCGATATTGAAATTTCTTTACCAGGGCCATGTGGATATTTTCAACTAACGATTTGGGCTCGATGACATCAACAGGGTAGGGAGAAAAAGAGAGAGGTTGCAGTTACTAACCCATGTGGGCCTTCATTGATAACAACAATTTCATGAGAAATAAAACATGGCTAGGCTGATGTGTAGAGAAACAAGACAAGACGTTTAAGAAACTATTTCATTTAGTTACAACTTTTACCAGTAAACAGTTAGAGTTAGCCCGTTCTGACAGCCCAATTCCATGTGAAACAATTTCAAATTTAGGCATTACCACTACTTATTACGTGGGGGCCCCATCAACTTAATACTTACATCACATGAAAGAAACAACCCCGAACTTTTTCTGCTTGTTTACCAACAATTACCATTAGTTATGGGCCTTTAAAAGACTAATAAATTTTTTTTCAAAACCTTTGAATTGGGCGCTGTCTTGCTAAGAATCCACTTGAACTGCACAGTGGTGACGTCTTGTGGTACTCATCTGGTACCTAATTAGAGCAATGCCCAATTTTTCAGCTTAAGTTTCAGCTCTGAAGATCATTAAATTAACATCAGGGAACAGCAATTTTTACACCTGGATATTTCGCCAAATTATCCTGGATATTTTCTGTTCAGAACAGGTCCTTCTTCATGGCAGGAGACATCGTACACACCACATGGGGCACAGCTTGACTTCTCATTCAGCGGAAGACACACTTGAGACTTTCTTCCCGCTCGACAGGTGCCATTTGCCTTAACTAGGAATGAGCCTGTAAACCATGATCTCCAAATTCGAACGCATTACCATCAGAGCTACTACAGTGGATTGGAGGGTCCCACTCCTCAAAATGCTCAATTCTGAAAATGCAAGATATTCAAAGGAACTTAAAGAGCACCTTTCGTTGGATTCAACGCAATATCGTAGCCTCGTGAGGTGCAAAGAATGTCCCCTTAGACATAAAAGACATTTAAGCTTTTAAAAACGGCAAAATACCAAGGATTTAAGAGTTCGCCCTCTATTTTCTTTCTTCACAGTTGTTAGGTCGCTACCTACTATTGACACCTATTAAAATGTATATACGAGTATAAAAAATATAGGAACAGAGCCGACTGAAGGTTTTGTGGGGCCTAAAGAGTGGGGCTCCAACATTTTTGCAAAAAAGTAATTGTATTATCAAATTTTATCAGAAATGCGAAAGTGCAGGGCTCCTCTGAGCGCGAGGCATCGGTCTCAAGTTAGAAAAATCGACGTCTGAGCAGATCCCGATTAGAAAAGTATCTGGCCCACAACTCTTAAACTTAACAACATCGGGTCCCTGCGGGATTTTATCTGTAAGTAAATCTGGCACTGTCTTCTACGTGGACTGAATTTTCAGGGCAGATTGGCAAAAATGTTTAGCTGTAGATGCTCGACCTGGGGCAAGCAGAGTACAGATTGGGCTAATCGGAAGTGACCAACGAAATCTAGCTGTGGCTTTAGCTGGATGATTGGAAAGTTAAAATCTGGATGCAGGAAAACAAAATGCAGCCCTGACAACAATATTTCTCTGTCAAAAAAATTCACTTGTCTAAAATGAATGTTAAACCTTGTCTTCCCATGACACACATTTCTGCACCATCTTAATCAACTCTGAAAACTGCATGATTACAACTTAGTCATCATTTTCTTCTCCCAAATGTAATTTATGAAACACTGTTTGGCAGAGTTTTAATGTATGCTGAGAGGTTATCATAGGTCATATATTCGCAATATTAACGAGAAAAGGCCACCCTGAAAATTTTCTTTCTACTCATCTTTAGCAATGATGTCAGGGGGTGTTTAGATTGATGCATAAACAATTTGAATTCCGTTCCCACAGTTTTAAAAAAGACCTGTGTGCCAAACTCCATTCCGCTATTGGGACGGAAACATATGAAAGATGTTTCAAAATTAACACTGCACTAATGAAAATCGCATCTTTCAGCCCTGACACCTTTCCCCTTTGTTCAGTTTCTCTTCCTCCCCCCACGTGCCCAATTTAAACTGAGAATTATGCAATTGATATCGCAGTTACTGTACTTCTGCCCTCCTTCTGCCTTGCACTCTCCTGCTTGGAGTTCTGAACTACAAACTACTTTAAAAAGCTTGGACGAAATCGCTGAACTAGGGCAATATCAGAACTACAATTTCTATGTAAAACTTGACTGGTTCAAATATATTTTGCACTAAGAGCACGCCGAGCTGGTGCGGATGTTTGGCCCTGTGAAAAGACAGCATCACCCTTTCTTAAAAGCTGAAATTTCGCGATGGGTTAGGCACGGGGTAAAATAACACGTGTAATTCGACAACATTTCCAGGTGTAGGAGTTCGCTCCCCCCCCCCCGTGTCGGTGGAGAAATAAGTGCCCCAACGACGAAAACTAGACCGACGATAAATAAACATAGGAGTTGCAGCAACAAGCTGGCAACGGCTTCATAAAATACGGCTCAACACATGACCCAATATGACAAAAATGGCACCCGACCCTGCCACAGTCAGGATTAGTAATGTGCATAATATGTACTCCATGTAGGAAGAGTTCTTTGATGTTCAGTTGACAATTTAAGTACGCAGGAGCACGACTTTAATACTCGTCTGGCAGAGGACTTAGTTGGAGTTTCCCGTGGCCTAACAGAAGCCTCCCTCCAGGGCCCGCTCTAAAGGGGGGGGGCAACCCGGACATTTGTCCGGGGCGCCATTTTGGCTGTAAGTGTGAGAACAGAGCGCTGCATCAAGGGGCGGCATAAGTGCTAGAACAGGCACTGCTCCCTCCTCACTAAGCGGCTTTTTCGTTCGGGTTTTACGGCCCTTCAATTGCAATGGTCATTAGAGCCCCGTCCACTACGTAGGTCTAATGCTGTTACGACGATTTTTGGGCATAAACAGTACCCAATGTTCCCAAGCGGTCACCCACGCTAGTAGTAGCTGGGGTTACGTTGCTTAACTTCAGTAATCAGACAAGAACTGGTGAGTCCAACGGCATGCAGCCGTCCCCCCCCCCTAACCGGCCGAGGGAGCGGTAAATTGCGTTGGACACACCAGTTCTCGTCTGATCACTGAAGTTAAGCAACGCAACCCCAGTTAGTACTGACATGGGTTGCCGCTTGGGAAAACTGGGCACCGCTAGCATCCAAAAATCGTCGCATTAGTGTAGTGTCTGTGCAGACTCTGCATTAGAACTACACAGTGGATGGGGCTCTAATGACCTTGTAGTTGAAGGGCCCTAAAACACCAACAAACAAACAACTAAGCGGCCGAAGAGGGCATCCAATGACAAGGCATCTCTTATACAGAATTTTGTCACATACGTATGAGTTACCGCGCTTTGAAGGGGTCTTTTTACATGGAGATGGCATTACACACAGGACCACGCCCGCAGCTTTGAGCAAAATACCACAAAAGGCGCACTTGGGCATTCACCTCTAGCCCGAAAGAAACTGCTTCCCCCGGCAAAGCTCTTCTGCTTGCTGTCTCAAAGTGAACCACTCGGTGCTGAAAAAGGGTTGTCCGTACAATATAGTGTCATTCTCCTGCAAGGAACCCTGTCTGTACAACAAGTTTAGGATAATGTGTGTGGAGTGGACAGGGAGGGGGCTCTTTTGGGTATGGAAAATGGAATACCATTTTGATGACGATAATGATAACGAGAGTTAGACGTCACCCCTTTCCTTTTCTGAGTGAATGATGTACAGTTATCGCAGAAAAAAACGCTAAATAAAGTAATCAAACTATACACTGCCATCAAATGTTATGCCCCAGACTGCCCAATCTTTCAAAAATCTTCAGAATCGCCAGATGGCTAATATATCTCGCTACATGATCTGGACAAGACTCATGAACAGCTCCATTTTTCGGAACTGAGTGCGAAGTCCTATTGCCTGTTTGGAATCACGGCGTTTACAGGACTGAGAGTTAAAGCACAGGATGTCCCCGCGTGTGCCTGCAGTAAAGAACCCTGATATCACAAGAGGAGAGGATGCCCCGGTGAGGAACAGTGGGGCGAGAATATGACTGGAAATTCAAGGATCCTTCGCATGCCCGGACAGATCCAGGGGGGGGGGGGGGGGCAATTGACTGATGCATGATTCAACTTTGCAACTGATGAGGCATTTTTGTATTTCTATCCCCATTTGCATACTGCCAGTCTAATCTGCAGTTGGCTAAACAATTGAAGATAGGACAGGACATTGTCTAAGGGGCAGTAGAGGACCTATGGCCATTTCTAGCTAGATTTATACTAAGGGATTCTGAATCTACATCTCACCCATATCCCTCGGGAGCGGCGAGTTGCGTTGGACACACCAGTTCTCGTCTGATCACTGAAGTTAAGCAACGCAAGCCCAGGTAGTACTGACATGGGTGGTCGCTCGGGAAAGCTGGGTACTGCTAATACCCAATAATCGTCGCATTAGTGTAGTGTCTGTGCAGTATATGCATTAGAACTATACAGTGGACGGGTCTCTAATGACCTTGTAGTTGACGGGACCTTAAACTCCAACAAACAACAACAACCCATATCCCGCCTGAGGCAGGGTCGGGTCTGCGGGTTCTAATCCTCCACTCCCGCCTATCCCCCACCAAGTCCCCTTCAACCCCGCATGCCTCCATGTGGCTTTGCACCACCTACACCCACTACCGTTTTGGTCTTTCTCTACTCCAGGTGTCCCCAATTACCTGCAGCCCTTCCTCATCACATGGCCATACTACCTCAACCGATTCTCTCTCATCGTTTCCGGGAAGTCTCCCACCCCCAAGTTACCTCTGGCGTAACTGTTTCGGACTCTGTCAGATCGTGACACCCCAGTCATGTAGCGCAGCATTCGCATCTCAGCCACTTGCATTCTCCGCCCCTGGATCCAACACTCTTTACATGGTCCCACCACACCGGACCAAAGGTTTCCTTCTGATCAAACGGAAAGCACACTTGAGGCTTCCCTCTCGGAAAGAAGCCACCCACATCGGTGGCAAGGATCGAACCGTCATTCACGGACTTACTACTTATATTTTCCCTTCATTTCGCGAGTTCACCGGTACCTATCATTGTTCTGATAGTGGTTAGCACGCTCGGCAACTGCGTCAGTAGTTCTTGGTTCGATACTGGACCGAGGTGGGTCGGCTTCTTTCGGGCGAGAGAGAGGTCGCGAGTGTGCCTTCTTTCAGATGGGAAGTAAAACCAAGGTTCCGTGTTGGTGTACGATGGCACTTGCACGTAAAAGAACCCTCTCTACTATGCAACGGGTAGATGAGGCAAAAATTTCCAGGTGTAGGAGCTCGCCCCCCCCCCCTGGCGTCGGTAGCATTGCCCAACGAACACGACCGACGATAAATAAGCGTAGGGGTGCAGCTTTGGCCGGCAACCGGCTGCAGAATAAACTATGATCAATATATCGCCCTATGTCCATTCAGAGGGACAAGATGGGTACCCGACCCTACCATAGGCGGGAAAAGGGTTAGCAGTTACTTTTTGGTTTATAGCAGCAACGGAGAAATTAAAAGAAGATCCGAACTCAAAACATGAAGATTATCGCCAGATGACACTAACGTCTGCTGTGTTTATTAGAAATTTACCGCTAGATGACAAGCAGGTTGTATTGAGCGCCCTCTAACAGTATATTACTGAAATGCTGTCTTTGCTTTTACCGTTTTAAAGCCGCTTCAGTTAGTTACGTTTGTCATGCGAACGACAGAAATTCGCGCCAAATGCAAAGAGGACTGCAATCTTCGGTAACTTTACCGGTATGGGTAAATAAGTTTACTTGTACACCGGTAATAAAGCTTACTTGCTATCAGGGTCACCTTATCCACAAAGGGATTTTACACCTAATGCCTCGGGCCTACACAAGCAGGATTAGCAACGATATTACTGTACAACATTTGGGAAAACACAAAATATTGTTTTTTTAATTTTCATCCACAAGAATAACCGGAAGGAAATTTTGAAAACAGAAATGTGCCTATCGGTGCCTACAGCCTGGAGCCTACGAAAGCCTAAATGCCGTCCTGAGAACGGGTTAAATGGTTTCAACGCCATGCCAGTGTAAAATGAAAAGTACCATTCATTACTCGTTCGTTAAATGTTTATAGCTGACAACACCCACCGAAAGTACATTTGAGTAATTATTTATTTGCATAAAATTAGTTTCCGTTTTTAAATTAATTAGTGAAGTTAGCATTAAAATGAGTTCCATTATAATGAATCCCTGGGTAGTAATTATTCAAAATAATTGTCAGGGTTACAGTTCTTCGCAACTATAATTTTAATAACGGGGTCATGTGCATATAAAGATAATTATGTTTTAGTAGCTGACTTCAACCGATAACGAGTTTGGACCAGGTGATCAAGGTTGAGCATCGCCACCCTGCTTTGGACCCCTGACCAGATGTCTTTCAAACAAAGCTAAAGGCGAGCTCCCCTGGCTCCTACACCTGGGAACTATGAAGAACTACCTATATTTCACTCCATGTAATAAGGGACCTTTTACTTGCAGTAGTAATATCGGACACACCACACGGAGCCACGGCTTTACTTTCCTTCCCATCCAATCATGTTCACAACTCCCAATCCACCACCAGGTCCCTATCCTCCCTATGCACAGCCATATCATTTTGCCCTTCTGGTGGACATTTCCCGCCTATGGCAAAGTTGGCTTGGGTGAAACTCACGGGCCAACTGTTGTTCGACCAACTATCACGTACTCCTTGTTGTTTAGCCTCCTTTTGCAACATTTGGAACTAAAATTGGCGTCATTCCGGGACCATTTGTCGTAAATAGCTGTAAGCTGCATAATGTAAAGGGTAGTTGTGTAAGTTGGGAGTATGCAAGACATGATGTCACGTAAAAGGGCACTTAGACGTTCTGCTGAACTAGATTTAAATAAAGGAGCAATACTAGCTCTTTTCCCACCAATGGCAGGATTGGTTACCTATCATTGTCCCTCTGGACAGTGGCGTACCTAGGGGTGGGAGGAGGGGGACAGATGTCCCAGGGGCAGAAGACTACTTAAAAATGTTTAAAAATGAGCAAAATATTGATTCGCATTAAGTTTAGCGGGTGCCAGAGGGCGACGATTTCGGCCTTTGTCCCCGGGCGCAGAACACCCTCCGTATGCCACTGCCTCCGGATGGACACATGGGCGATCTGTTGGATGATACATTTACGCAGCCGGCTGCCAACCAAAGCTGCTGGGAGCGGCGAAATTCCGTTGGGCACACCAGTTCTCGTCTTATCACTGAAGTTAAGCAGCGCAACCCCAGCTAGTACTGACATGGGTGGTCGCTTGGGAAAACTGGGTACTGCTAATACCCCAAAATCGTCGCATTGGTGTAGTGTCTGTGCGCTCTCTGCATAAGAACTATGCTGTGGACGGGGCTCTAATGACCTTTCCAGTTGAAGGGCCCTAAAACACTAATAAACAACAAACAAACAACAGCCAAAGCTGCAACCCCTGTGCTTATCGTTGGCGTACTATTCTGCACTCCACCGACACCAGGGGGCGAGCTCCTGCACCTGACAATTTTGCCTCATATGCCCATTGCATAGTAGAGAGGGCACAGTAGAGTGAGTGCCACCCGATGGAAAGCGCATTCGGGACCCCTCTCTCCGAAAGAAACCAACCCACCTCGATCCAGTATCGAACCTGGATTTTGGTTCGTTGGTGTTTTAGGGCCCTTCAACTACAAGGCCTTCTTCAGGGGCAACTTCAACTTCAACTTAGAGCCCCGTCCACTTCATAGTTCTAATCCAGAGTCTGCACAGATACTACGGTGTTACGACGATTTTTGGGTATTAGCAGTACCCAGTTTTCCCAAGCGGCCACCCATGTCAGAACTAACTGGGGTTGCGTTACTTAGCTTCAGTGATCAGAGGAGAACTGGTGTGTCTAACGCAATAAGCCGCTCCCATCGAGCATGGAACCACGATGGGATCGAGCTTGGAACCAACCACGCAACCTCCTACGCCACTGAGGCGGGGGAACTAGATTTAAATACAACTTTAAATCTGGGGGAGGGGGTAGAAAAACTTTGGCATAAGGATCTAAGAGTTTCAGATACACTACTGGAACAGGGACCACATTATTGAGACTTCTCTTTCCTCCCCCCTGACATTATATTTATTTTTAACCGCATTATATTCAAATAGTTATTGACAGAAAGTTGCAATACAAGTTCAACTCGCATGGTTAATTCAATTTTAAAATTAGCTTGAGCTTTATCACCGAAATTAATAACATTTTTACAGGAAATTTCGTAACTTGCAATCAAACAGGCTTAGTATACTTAATGATCACAGTGACATCAAATGTGTGCGGTTTTGATTAAATTAATTACAACTCGCGAATAATATTTATTAAATGGAGTCAATGGGTTGCGGAGTTAGTAGTTGAAAGGTGGGGGGTTTCCACCCTCACACTCTAAACATTAGAGGAAGGAACCCTCTCCTCCTCTCTATTAGGCTCCTATAACTAGCAGTATTTGTCGAAAATATTGACTGTATAACCAAGTTGCATTAATTTTGTTTTCATTTCCAACCGGAAGTCTATTATAGGCGTCCTCCATTAATCAAAAATCATATTTTGTGGTGCGCTTGTGCATGCTTGCGTGTGCGCATCTGCACAACACGGCTTCACTTTACGGATTTCATCAAACTAATTAACTGATAGTGAAAAAGGATTATTTAAAATTTCATCACTACATATAAATGAAAATGTTTATCATAAAAGTACAATGAAAATGAATATTATATATTAAATTATGCAGTGACGACAACCTACCCAAGGAAGAAGGAAAAAAACAAACCTCAAATATATATATAGAGAGAGAATTAAATTAGTGCACCATTAAAGAGCGCCGTAACTGATTCTTTTAATTTGTCTTCTTCAATTCAAACTTGAATATTGCATCTACGTCTAATTAAAAAATAATTAAAATCAAGACAATGACAAGGTTAAAAAGACTTACCAAACGACACCTTAGGAGGATACTATTTCGGTTACACATTTCTGCCTGAAATTTTAATAATAAAAAGAAATAATGAAGTTTATATTACAGCTATTGATTTTTTGATTTCAAAATAACCCTATCCCGCCAAAAAAAGAAAGATGGTGACTAAGAAATACTGTAAACATCTCTTCACTGATATAATAATATCCACTACATAAAGTCTCGTAGCATCAATATGTAATTAATCTGCATAACGAGATATCTCTATAACTTTTTACTAATTGCACATTTTGAAAAGTCAGGGAGAGGAAAAAGAGCATCATCAACTGTCTACCATAATGTGCAAATGACGTCATTGGCATGTAATTTCTGTCCTGAAGAAAGCCAATTAAATCTAAAATGTTTTCCTCTTTTTAAAGATTTCACTGATGAAATTAGAGTTAAGAATCCCATTTCATCATTTTCCGTATCGTTTAATAAAATCATTTTTACTCTTCTTCCTCAGCCTCGCCCTGCCCCTGAAGCAGTGCGGGGTTTTCTGTAACTGTTAATAATATTATGCATGCAATAAGTGCAACATGCTAAGTATATAAGGAGGTCGTTCTAAAGTCAGTTAATAATAAGTTGATGTAGTATTTCTGCTTGTAATTACATTAAATGTGGATGAAGGAGACCGGAGGGGTAAAAAAAATTATCTTGCTTAATTGTCCTGTAAATCAAGATACGAGGAAATTGATTTCAAGTTACAGATATACAAAATTTGAGTCTCAGCAATGTTGTTTCTATGTTACGCATACTCGCACATCTACACGGTTACAGTGCGCACAATTCTCACTGCATATAAGGACCTTACGAGCAGTTATGAGCGTCATTAAAAAATGGGATATGAATTTGAAAAAAAAAACCATCTTTCTGTTATTACAACATTAAAAATGAGAAAATGCTTCACTTTGCAGTTTTGTAAATGATTCAGACAAGCAATTATGATCCCAGTATAAAATTATGCTAGTTTTATGGTTATAGGTCTGTTACAGAAATATAGATGGAAATAAATTGCCCTACTTCACTTCAAATGACTCCCCCATACATACCGTATCTAGTTAGGGATTGTATAATTTATAGATGTAGTCGAGGTAGGAAAAAAATATGAGTGGAAAAGTTAAACGATAAAAAAAATATCTTCATTTCACCAATTTCATTTATCCTAGAGGAGAGAATCTCAAACTACCAATGATTTCGATTAATCTGAATGCCTTTTCAAATGGCCCCATTCCTCCTTAATAAGAAATAATGAATCATTCAAATGTTGAGTGCTACGACACCCCAGTAGTCATTGAATTTTCCTTTTACTTTTTCTATCTCTTCTGAAATAGGTGTCACTTTCTTTGAGCAGTTATACGACATCTCCTTTTTTTCATCTAAATCAGGGTTTCCCAACGGGGTCGGTATCGACCCCCTGGGGGTCAATGATGATCAAGGGGTCGATTGCACTGATCGTTACTTCTTTCGAGGACAACAAGCAACTCCCAACCCTTTCCTCATTTATGGCAGGGTTGGGTACTTATCTTGTCCCTCTGAATGGTCACACGGGTGACATATTGGACAGTGTTTTCCCCAGTCAGTTGTCGACCACAGCTGCAACCCCAATACTTATATAGCGTTAGTCTTTGGTTCATTGGGACACTCAGTCGGACTCCTACACCTGGGTATTTCGCTTCATCTACCCGTTGCATAATAGAGATGGTTCTTTTACGTGCAGACCTCAGTTTTACTTCTCATCTAAAGGAAGGAGCATTTGAGGCATCTCTCTCACCCGAAAAGAAGCCAACCCACCTCGGTCCAGTATCGAACCGAGAACCACTGACAGTTACCGAGAACGCTACCCACTGCGCCATCGAGGTGGGATGTTGTATACTGCATATCAGGTGCAAATTATAGAGAAAAAATGTAAGGGAGGGGTCTATGAACTAAGCCCATACTTTTAAAAGGGGTCGATCTTAGAAAAAGGTTGGGAACCCCTGATCTAAACGGGTGCCAGAAATTTCTCAATCCGTATTTGTTTAAAGGGGGCGCTTTGGACCATTTCGATTTAAACTCCATTGAAGTCACAAGAATGAAGAAGCTTATAAAACGTCTACTAGATGACGGTGTTGACTATTTCGAAGTGTGAACCAGATTTTACGAATTGATGGTCGAAAATGGCAGGAATCCGTAATAGAGAATTGACACCCAGAAAGACGGAAGATAGGCAGACACGAAATATGCAGCATGGGAGGGGGGGGGGGGGTCGTACCGTATGGTAGGAAGCCAGCCATTCGCACGTTTTCAAGACCAAAGGGACTCACAGATACCCGATGTTATTATGTGCTATCATGCTATGAAGCGGTTGTATTGCATTGGACACCCCAGTTCTTGTTCGCTCACTGAAGTTAAGCCTCGCAATCCCAGCTAGTGCTGACATGGGTGGCCGCGTGGGAACACTGGGTATACTGCTAATACTCAAAAATCGTTGTAACAGCGATGTGTCTGTGCAGACTCTGCATTAGAATTATGCAGTGGACGGGGCTCTAACGTTCTTTGTAGTTGAAGGGTCCTAAAACACCAACGAAACCTATCATGTGGGAAAACAGAGCTATCGCATAGTATCTCAACGATTGGTAGCCGACTACAGACCAAGAGACAAAAGATCGTCGTATTTAAGTCGTGTGACACAAATATTGCCAAGTAAAGTGGTCGTGTAACAAGTAGACCGTTACAGAATAACAATGTGTTAACAGATGCAGTTTTATTTCAATAAAAAGACAAAATACTGAGAAGGAACAGCTTGTCCCTTAATCCGACACTGGTTTTAAATGATCTTTCTAATTTCTAGGGAAGTAATAAACGCGATCAACCATTTCAGGTTTCTATCATATGTACATTCTCTTACTCATATTTTTCGAATAACGTATCATGGACAACTGCGGTCCAAATCAATTTTCACTTGAAATTCGCCTAGTATGATATGCCAAAATGGTTAGAAATATAATTTCGGAAATCACAACAGATGTATTTAACCCTGTTTTGACTGTCTGGGCTTTAAAAACGCATTTAAACGACTTTAATACCGTATTCAACGATACACGAGCGGATCCAGGGTGGGGTTTTTGGGGTTGCAACCCCCCTATGCACATATAAACTTATGCGCATAATATTAGCTCAACCCTCTCCTGACGAAAATCCTGGATCCGCCACTGCAACGATGTTTTCACAAACGACCTTACTGATCATCGATCATTTTATTGTGCGACTTAACTACTACACCACCTTTTTTGCTTGGCGATCTTTGCGCCACGCAACTTATACTGAGCATCTTTCATCCGAGAACCACTGCACAGGTTCGAAACCTTCTAAACGTCTTTTAACGATTGTAAGAAAATTACTCCCAAATGCGATTCTGATGATTGACCATCTTCGTGTGGGGGTGATCTACCATCAATATGCGGAGAGCTTGCCCAGGGCTTTCTTTTAAGTGATTAACGCCAACCTAACGATTTAATGGGCCTCATGTCTACGTAGAGCAATTTTACCGGACTATGCTCAAAAGCAGCTCTTAACCCTTTTCTTGGCAAAGGTGGGGGACATCGCGGAAAAAATGAGGGAGAGTAGGTTGAAGTGGCATAGGCACGTAGTGAGAAGAGGGGAGAAAGAGCTCGTTAGGTCTATTTCAGGAATGCAGGTGGTTGGAAGCACCAGGAGCAGGAGGAGACCGCGGAAGACGTGGGAGCAGGTTGACCCTAAGGCCCAGCGCAAAATGAGACGCAGGGTGACTCGCTATAAATTTCTGTGACTCACATGATAGTATGTAGTTGCACATGTTAAGTCGCAGGGTGACGTGACTCAGTGCCTGGGCCACGTGACCATGCGGAGCGCAGTGCCAATGCCGCAGTTTCCTGCGTGAAGTTGGCGGGACAATAACAAAAAGCGGTGTGAAGCAGAGAAGTTCTCTTGTCATTTGATGCAAGTATGGTGAAAACTGCGATTCAATGTGCGGTGATTGCCTGCTCGCAGAATTTCGCAGGGCTGCTACACCCTGCGTCATCTTCGCCACCTGCGTCTCATTTTGCGCCTTGCCTTACTGTATTCAATAGAAAATGTACTGTCATGTAAGGTTAAAAAGTTTCTCAATAGATGGCGCTGTTAGACGTTATTGTTTCATCTATCTCGATCGGTGGGACAATGGTGCTCTCGAAATGTAATTCTTTACAATTTTCAATTGTCTGAAGTATTTTATTTCAAACTAAAACCTTATGTCACTTTGATATATTTTTCTTTGATGGACTTTGCAGACTCAATTTAAGTCTCTCTCTGTTTCTTTCTCTCCTGTTTTCATCGATTAATAAACATATATATCAAAAAGAAACTGTCCACACTCCAGGAGTTCGTATTTGAGAGCAGAATAATAGAATGGTTTTAAAGATTTTATCTTCTATCATTGGACTAGGTTGATGTTTTTTAACTTAACGATTTCTACAGATCCCGATATTGTTTTATTGATTTCGTGATGCAATAGGCTATGTAGTGCTATTAAATTATATCCCACACCTTCTTCGGCCCTTTTCAGAAAAATAATAAGGTCTTATTTATCGACAAAAACCATCCCCACCCCTGATCAAATTAAAAAATAAAGAGGACCTTTCTACTAATAAGAAACTCAGTAATGTTTTTTTTTAAGGTAAGGGGGTGGAAGAAGTTGCTCCAATGTTTAGTTTGGCATTTTCAAGAATGAAGCGACAGGAAATGATTCTTGGTCCAACTGTCAAGCTTTATTACTGGCTATTGTAAAGCAGTCAACGCGGCAGCACTTTGACGATGAGTGACACTATCATTTCCACCGTCTTGAACTCCACGGACCTGAATGAAATGAAGACATCAGGGAGTGTTGACGTGGACAACCCCTGGTGAGCTTTAAACTCTATTCAAAAGTAAATTTATAAAGTCATCCAAGTATATTGAGAATGAATTCTTCAAAAGCAATTCTATACACAACTTCAAATTGCACAGTTCAATACACGAGGTGTGTGTTTTTTTCTCTTTCTCTCTTTTTCATGGTGTACAATCCCTGATAAACCGCCCTTGACGCTAAACCTCGTCTAAACCGAAATAGGACTTCTTGACTGGGGTGCTTACAACACAATGAACATGCCCCCAAAACAACGTCTTTCCTGTTATGAAGAAATACACCGTGAAGGTAAGAAGGAATTTTGTGAGTCAATTTAAAATCAAATCTAATGAAGTTTACACATTCATCTATAAAAAGCAGGAATTACTTGTTATCTTTCATTCATAGCTGTCATGGGCCCTAGAACGAGGACAAAATGGACCATAAAACAGAATACCTTATGATGATATGGTCAAGGCTGGATGGAGGCTTTGTAGGACCTAGAGAAGAATAATTAGTGGGGGGTCTCAAAATACTTTACAAAAAATAAACTTTTTTTATCGAAAAATCTTAGAAATTTGATAGAACTGGGCCCTTCTGAGCGCGGGGTTCTCATCTGAAGTGCACACAATTTTCCTGTCCAAATTAAGAATAAAATAGCCCTTACACTTAAATAGCACCAGGTCCCTTCTGAGTCCAAGGTTCGAGTCTATTTAGCCTGTGCATGAATACGGCACTGAACAAAGGCCCTGCAATCAGCAGCTTATGAAGACTGTCGCATGTTCGTATGTTTAGTTAAGGAGGGAGTTAGATCCATCACAAGGATCCAGGTAATAGGGGACAGACGAGGTGAAGTTAGAGAAAGGGCAGAGTAAACGTCTTAGTATGCTGTAGGCCTACGATTCATAGGTCAGGTCCTGTCATACACACAACACAGGGCCATCGGTGTACTGTGCCTGTCTTACAAGAAGGGCCAGAATCTGGATAGAACTCTTAACATTGATTCCTCCTACTTATATTGTATGTCCTTTTTCTGTGTGGGGGTTGTTCTCTGCAAGGACAATTCACTCTTCGCGAGGACCCAAGACTTTAGATTCCAATCACAGGAAGGGACGGTTAACATTTCCCTTATGTAAGAAAGAAATCAACTGTCTGCATCGGAAAGGAATCGCGCCTAGGTACCGATAGCTCAAAGAACATGTCAGAGAGTAACTATATCAAAGGCTTTCTTTTCCCTCCGACTAAAGCTATAACTGACATTTACCTCTCTTCAGAAAGCAGCCACTCATTTGTTTCAGGAACGAATCTGAGTATTAATAGTTCAAAAGGCAAGTGCCCAACGGAGTTGATCTACCTAAGGCGGCTGGTGTGTCCACAGTCGGGACGGCATTTCTATCACCTGCTTAGCTGCGGCGACTATTGAATTTCCATCTGCAGGTTACTCACGAACAAGCAATGTTAACAATCCATCATGTAGCCGGTGTTGGTGGTCAGCAACTTGTAACCAAAGGGCGCGTTCAGGAGCGCGCAGCTGACATCACATTTCAGAAGAGGAAATGAATGAAATAACAATAATCTTAAGTGATTATTATCCTGATTGAATTGCTTTGTGACAAACCGCAGAAAAAAATGTGCTAAGCAGAAGAAAATGAAAACATTCAGAGTCGAAGATCCGACCTTGTAATTCTTACAAAAGATAGGGGCCTATGATTGAATTTCGAGTTTGAAACAAAACTTCTTTTAATGCATCAAAAGACAGAGACTTAAAACGGCACGCACACAGACACACACCTGTTGTAGGACAACCTTTGTAAAGCGGAGCTTGTGTATCACTTTCTTACAAGGATTTTAAAGTCAGCTTGTACAGGGCAGAAAATATGCCCCTGATCTCTGAGATGTCTTAAGATGCTCAACTAATTGATCTTTCCTTACTTCAATCGTCGGAAGCACATATCTGATCTATAATCCGGGTATCAATTCCTGTATTTTTATATAAACTAAAGTGTAATCCTTCAGCAGATTTATTCCCGGCATCCTTTGAATTTCCTTTGACTACTTAAATCCATTTCAGTATTTTTTTTTAAATCTTGAAGTGTGCTCAAAAAGGACATTTTAAATGAAAAAAAAATTTCAATGTTGAACTCGTTTGCCACGCTCCAAAGAAAGATAATCGTTTCTTGATCTAATCGTCAATTTTAGCGCCCTAATCTCAGATGAGACCTAACACTGTGTGGCATGAACAACCACTCCCTCTTTTTTTACTGTTAAGTGGGGCCGAACTGGCTAAAAGTTTAGAATCTCCTGCAGTGATAAGTACAAACGATATCAACTATACAAGCGCTAACCAATTCCTTACTTCCCTCCCCCAAAAAAACATGCTGCATGCGTCCAAAGAAAAGGTACCTAAATTTAGTAAAAAGTCCAAATTTCCTTGGGCACTTTTTTTTTTTTTTTTACTGAAGTCCATTTTTACACAGAGTTCTCTAGAGGCATTCGTGTGTGTTTAACTGGACGATATTCTCCCCTTTCATGCTGAAATGGGACTTTTAATTCTGTTAGAAAAATAAACCTAGCCCACCTATGAATAACAATTACAAAAATCATCAACCTCCTGGGTCACATGGGAGAGAAAGGGGGAAACAGAGTGAGTAACCTTTCAAAAAACCCTTTATCATATTTAAATAGCATTAATTGAGACATTTGAAAAGATACTAAAATACTTATGGAGATAAACGTTTCCACACACCTATCGCCCTAAGGTGCAAATCTCTTGTGGGTCATTATTTATATGTTTTTGACTTCTATAGAGTTGTGAGAACAGCAGCAGGTCTCAAGGCGGGACATCCATCAAATATCTGTCTTAATTCATTTACCCTGACCTCCGAAACAAATTTAATAAAGTAATTATTTAGTGGTGTATATATGAGCATAGTTTCAAGTCACATTTCTCATTAGGTTTCTCATTGCGGTAGCATACCTTCCTACTGAGCTCATGGTGCGCTGGTTCAATTCTGGTTAAGGATAGTGGCTTCTGCCTTACATGAAGACTGTGTCTTTGTCAGGCGGGGTAATGCAGGGCGAATTAGGTCATCTGTAATTAAATTAACTCTTTCTACACAAAGATGTATAAATTGGAGACTAGTTTCTAGGATTTCTCCAGATTCAATGTCGTTCTTAGAAAAAGGTAGACGCCTTCTGACAACGACTGCCCACCGCGAAAAGTCAAATACCCCAGCGGTCCTGTTTAACTTTGAAGATATGGCCATTCTTCTCTTTTATATTAGTTTTACATCTGATAAAGTGAAGGGCTTTGGGGTTCCACCTGATGTCCTGATGGACCCTAAGATGACGTTCCAAATCAGGTAATGGTACCTAACAATTTTCAACATACAAATGCCATTTCTTAAGAAAACAAACATGGTTACTTCCATGGCCTTCCCCCAAACAAGCATGGCAACTGAAACCAATGCAGTTCTCGCCTGATCATTGAAGTTAAGCAATGCTACCCCAGCTAGTACTAACATGGATGGCCGTTTGGGAAAACTGGGTACTGCTGACCCATCGTCGCATTAGTGTAGTGTGTGTGCAGTCTCTGCACTAGAACTATGCTGTGGACAGGGCTGGAATGACCCTCTCATCTTGTCCCTCTGAATGGACACAAAGGTGATTTTCCGCAGCCGGCTGCCAACCAAAGCAGCAACTCCTATGCTTATTTATCGATCTGAGGGGCACTTCACCGATGTCAGGAGGCCACCTCCTACACCTGCAGATGTAGCCTCATCTACCCGTTGCATAGTAGAGAGGGTTCTTTTACGTGCAAATGCCATTGTACACCACATGCCAAAAGAAGCCAACCCACGTCGATCCAGTATCGAACCACGAACCACTGATGCAGTTAATCGAGCACGCTACCCATTGCACCGTCTAGGCATGTCCAGTTGCGGAAACAATATTTCCAAAATTATATTATGAATTATTTATGAATATTTTGAACTTTAATTATATTAAAGGTTATAAGGTTTTCTTTGATCTCCAGAAATGAGAGTAAAATACTACTGACAGCCATTAAAGGCGGAGTGTGAAATGTACGAATTTGGACAAGAAGAGTTTCTAAGGCTAATAAAGAGCTTACTAAGTTCCTAATTCTTCAATTGTGTATCCGGTGACTTCTGACAGGTAAGTAGGTAAGTAAATCTTCGTTTTTTTTTTTTTGAAGGATTGAAATAAGATTTTGGCGGTATTTTTATTCCTACTAGGTTGTCCTACACATACAGGACCTACTTAAGGAGGTCTATGCACATAAAAGACAAGGGATTAGTTTCTGAGAGATCACAAGAGGAAAAAATATGTTACAAGTCAACTTTGACTCAATGTAGAGATCTAATTGATGGATTAAGATTATAGAAATCCTTCTTTACAATTGCCTCGAGTTAACGAGAAGGATTATCAATCAAGATAACGTAATTTACAAATGTCACAACATAAACGTTTATAGGACTGAAACTTGCTGTCAGGAAAAAAAAAAACAAAATTAACTTATACAGGAGACAAAAGGGGGGGGGTTAAATGTGGATGTAGTTTTACTATCAATTCTAAAATTTTCATATCTATCCATATAGGTATAGTCACTTAACGAACCACACAAAAAATTGAGGTAGTTATAATTGCGAAACAGATTGACCGTATTTGTTGAATGGCCCATCAACCATTGTCATGCAAGGACATTAAATGAGATAAAGGTCCATGGAGCCATAATCAATGCCAAATCGATAAAACTAATTGACTAGTATAGTAGTTGATATTCATTGTTAATTGAGACTTACAACAGAATAACCCCGAAAAAAAGGCATTAAAGAGTCGCCTAAAGCTGGAAGCAACAATACCTGGTTCCTGCCTATTACACCCTGCATCAATTTATCATCCCTAACCCTTTTCCTGCCCTTGACAGGGTTGGGTGTCAATTTTTGGCCCCATTGGGACACACGAACGCTTTGTTGGACGGTATTTTTAAGCAGCCGGTTGCCAACCTAATGCTACAACTCCTATGCTTTTCCTATCGGTGGCTTAGTTTGTTCGTTGGGGCACTTTTCCTCCTTAACATCAAGAGGCGAGCTCCAACACCTGGAAATTTAGCCCAACTACATGTATGCTTTGCTCCATAAAATAAGAGTTGTTTAACGCCTAGATGACCCAATGCGAACCACTCGAGACCACAACTCCATTCTCCATCCAACGGAAGGCGCTCTTTGAGTTTCCTTTTCGCCTTAAAGCAGCCACTCACTTCAGTCAGGAGAAAACCTACGTCCACGGGCTTAAGACAAGCACGCTATTACAAAGTCTCTGTGTGATGCATGTGAGGTCAACTGCAGACACAAGAGCCGTCTCTACACAGGGATGAAGAAGTACCACAGGTAATTGATCCATACATAGGCCCCTACATACTTCGGTCAGTGAGCTGTGTACGACGTAATGTTGCACGCCCTTTGACTGAAGGGCGGTCTACACAACGTCGTTCAAGCTGGTTACTGACCCTAGAGTGTCTACTGTATGATATCTGTATTAATCTTCTTTATTTTTGGGCAAAAATGCCACCTGATTGGTCAAAGGACTGCTCAATATCATGTACAGTACAGTACACTATGTCGTACACAGCTCACTGATCACAGTGTGTACGTATGGTGTCAATACCAGTACCAATACCTTATCGAGCTCCTTGTTAAACAGAAGTCTGGTGGGAATGGGGACATCGTGCAAACCACTTGTTTTGTTTCGTTGGTGTTTCAGGACCCTTGAACTACAACGGTCATTACAGCACTTACATTAGTTATACAACGGTCAGACAGCACTGACACTACGCTGATGGGACGATTTTCTGGACATTAGCGGTACCCAGTTTTCCCAAGCGGCCACCCATGTTAGTACTAGCTGGGCTTGGGTTGCTTAACTTCAGTGATCAAACAAGAACTGCTGTATCCAACGCAATACAGCCGCCCCCTTGCAAACCACTGTTGGCATCACCAGGACCACTGGTTCGATCAGAATAAATACGTTGTCGTTAGCGTTTTCAGCGTTGAAACGATTCTTTGACTTGCAGGTGACGCGGTACACCTTAAACACGCAATGGACAATTGTTGTCTCCTTCCTGCATCAATTCAACATCTTGCATGTGACTTCTGGAATGGTTGACCATCAAAGCCAGATGTTAGGAAGGGAGGAGGGAGGGAGTGCCAAAACGGAAAGTATTAATTGACACTCCAAGAGATTAGGTTGTAGACCAGTAATGGGACAGTATCACGCTTTCTAAAAATGCCATTTTCCTTATTGAGGTTGGCACCAAATAGATGTCAGACCTAGGTCTTCTGAACTCGTTATATGTAGCCTACTATCCCTTCACTCCAATTGACTTGTCAATGGTCCCTAGGGCCTACATGCTTTTTATCGCACTTGAAGGTTGTGTCCCACCAAATAGTCATCTTTTTAAACAGTATTAAAATGACCGGCTCAGATATCGGTTGTTCGGGCTTGGGACTGAGGTCTCGTACTCATATAGAGCTCCGCAAGGGGCCAGTGCAAAGTTGACTCATTGAGCATGATGCAGTGTTGACTTGAGGGAGCCGGCAGACTGTCGATCATTGAGTGACGGCCTTAAAGAGCCGGTCATTGAATGACGGCCTCAGAGTGCTGACAGTAGTGACCAGCCTTAGAGTGTCGGCTATAAATTTCCAGCCTTCGAGTGCAGGCCTCAGAGTGACGTTCGTAAAGTGCTGGCCATAGGGTGCCGACCTTAGAGTGCCGGGGTTAGAGTTCCGGCCTTAGATTATCAGAATTGAAGGGCAGGCCTTAGAGTGCAGACGTTAGAGTTCCGGCCTGAGGCCTTGTCCTGGTTGCATCACGAATCTCATCGAGACCACAGTGAGGAATCCGTCATCAAATGTCAAGTTAATATTATTTGGTATAGCCGCAAAAAATATAGTACAGGAATGCGTGACGTCATGCAACGTCAATTAAGTGCCTGCATGTCGCCTTTTTCATTTTCAGATATGAAGTGAGGAGGCAAATAACAAATTAATTTATTACAAGACAACTTTTTAGTTGGTTATCAGAGCAGCAGTAGACATCATTTTTGAAATTACCTGATATTTGCATACACGTGCTGCATTCAGGTTTCTTTTACCTGTCGTCGACGTCATTTCTAAGAGACAATCAAATAATTTATGACTTTCCAAGAAAAATTAGGTTAATTGATTTCTAATTAGCTAAAAGGTCTTTCTTTTAAACTCATTCTTGTGAAATGTCATTTGTACAGGTGTAAAAGGCAGATTACAACTTTGCCACAGTGATTTATGCTCAGCACGTCACACACCTGACAGGTGAAGTTTTAAACGTCAACTTAATGAATTAACTCTTTCAGTCAAAGTGTTACAGAACTCTTTAAGAAAACATAACGCCATTTGCACACATTTTAGATATCCTGTTGTTTGCTTTCTTGCAGACAAAAAATAGGATAACAAATATATAACCTAATTACATTTTCATCCACGAAATTTATAATCAATCGACAGTCTGTAGGATAAACCCTAGATAGAAAAAAACTGATGGAATATAAAGTAGGGCAAAGCCTAAATTCGGCAGAAATGATGAGTATTATCAAATAAAAAAATTTAAAAAGTGTGAATTATTTCAAACATCATGTACCCCTCTTTCGAAACCAGTTCCAGCAGCCAAAGTTGGCACATTTGTCGTCAAGAGTTCAATTCCAGATGATAGCAATCCTTTGTCAACGGGGTAGGGCAAACCAAAACAAAGATGAGATTGGACGCTAGGAGGGGAAGAAGTGGCTGTTGGTGTTGTTGTTTGTTGCTGTTTTAGGGCCTTTCAACTACAAAGGTCATTAGAGCCCCGTCCACAGCATAGTTCTTATGCAGAGACTGCACAGACACTACACTAATGCGACGATTTTTTTGGGTATTCGCAGTACCCAGTTTTCCCAAGCGGTCACCCACGTCAGTACTAGCGGGGGTTGCGTTGCTTAACTTCAGTGATCAGACGAGAACTGGTGTGTCCAACGCAATTTGCCGCTCCCCGGGAAGAAGTGGCAAGCATTGGGGATAGGATTTAGTCGCCTTAAAGCTGTCCTTAATGCCCTGAATACTGTTCAACAGACCACGCACGTGTTTTTCTTCATTTCGTCCATGTTTTAGGGTGCCTCAACTACAGAGGCCATTAGAGCCCCGTCCACTGCATAGTTCTAATAAAGTCTCCCAGACACTACACTGTTACGACGATTATTGGGTATTAGAAGTACCCAGTGTTCCCAAGGAGCCATCCATGTTACTATTAGCTGGGGTTGCGTTGCTTAACTTCAGTTATCAGACGAGAACTGGTGTGTCCTACGCAATGCAGCCGCTCCACTAATGTGTCCCAAAGGGACAAAAATAGGCACTCAGGATGACTTAGGACAGGACAATGACAACGTGGGGCAAACTTTGGACAAAAGTTAGAGTTTATCTATTATATTACAAAAAATTTTTGATGATCGGGACAAAATTTTCACATCTTTCAGATGATCAGCTCACCCCTGACGATAATAATGATAGTCAGACGAGAGGAACAGGAAAAAGGACTGGAGCCAGTTAACAAACCGGAGAATTAGGGCCGGCCTTAGGGCAAAACTCTTGGTACTGGGGCCCCGCTCTCGCCTGATGCCTTTGGCCCTCTATCGCCTGCTGCCTTGGGCCCCGCAAACTCTAGGGCCGGCCCTGCGGGGAATGAACGAAATCTAATGCCCACAAACAGGGCAGTCTAGAAAGAGCTATTTCAAGCGTCCATTCCAGTTTATTTGAATGACAATTACTTCTGGATAAACCCCTTTTCTACTGCCCATAGGGCTTCTCCAATATTTTTGGCGATATCGGACGGATGCTGTATCAATTCCTCCTGTCGCTGGGGACAAGGTTTCTAGGAGTAGACGTTCGCATCCGGATGTTGCTAAGTGACCTTCAGTGCTGAATTCCTGCATCCTCATCACACTATCAACAGGCCAATAATTCGAAACCATTATGACAAAGCGTATTGGACTCAAGTTTGTTTCATCAAGAATTAGGTCCTAAAGAAGACGAAAGGAGCTGTATATATTTTGAAGCAATGTCAGGGTCAAAGAATGGCCTTTTCCTGTCCATGAAATCATTAGATGTAGGACATGTTTCATATAAAATTGCGGCTTCATGCATGGCCGATTTTTGATATGAAATTGAATGCACCATGAATTCGTGCACGAATTAATTTTTTACACTAATTTTTCACAAGCCTTATTGCAATATAAGTACCCCAGGAAAAAACCATGCAAAAAGAAATTCATGGTATGCATAGTATAACATTTAAATATGAAGCTTTTAATTGCTAGATTTCAATTATTACGGTTGCAGCATGCATGCAGACAACAATTAATTAAGTTAACAACTTTTTTTATCCATTGATTAAGACACTAAACGTAATAATAAGAAAGGCAGGTATACAATTAACTCGTCAACAATCGACGACTGCTATTATTTGAAGTTTTAAGCATGAGAGCACATTTTGATATCTTTCAAGATTAGATTTAATTATGATAATTAACACGTTCATCCCCACAGAGTGAACATAATCTCCATAACCAAGTTGCTGTAGCGAATTGTTTCCATTTATTAGAACTGGAGCACAAGATCCATTGTCCAGACTGTGCAGAATTGCAAAACACATCCTGAGTCCATCCAATTTTACCGAAATTCATTCTGAAGCGATCATACAACCCCCTGCTGTACCTCGAACTGTCATTGTCACCCCAGAAAAGAATCTTATCCTTGAATTAGCAATTAGTTGCTAACGATGAGACTGCGTTACTCTAACACAATGAGCAACAGTATACACGCAGTTAGTTTGTTGGTGTTTTAGGGCCCTTCAACTACAAAGGTCATTAGAGCCCCGTCCACAGTGTGGTTCTGATGCAGAGACTGCACAGACACTAAACTAATGCGACGATTTTTTGGGTATTAGCAGTACCCAGTTTTCCCAAGCGGCCACCCATGTCGGTACTAGCTGGGGTTGCACTGCTTAACTTCAGTGATCAGACGAGAACTGGTGTGTCCAACGCAATTCGCCGATCCCCGGTATAAACGCAACTATCACAGATTATTATCACTCAGCTATATTATAAAATATCATCAGGAAACATAAATTGCTCAGCATACAGGATAGAGATATCGCTCGTCTTGATGTGCTAGCTGTTCATCGCTATGATTCACCTGCCTTAAGGCGAGCGGCGAATTGCGTTGGACAAACCAGCGCAACCCTAGCTAGTACTGATATGGGTGGCCGCTTGGGAAAACTGGGTACTGCTAATACCCAAAAATCGTCGCATTAATGTAGTGTCTATGCAATGTCTGCACTAGAACTATGCTGTCGATGGGGCTCTAATGACCTTTGTAGTTGAAAGGACCTAAAACACCAACAAACAACAACAACACCTAACGCTTGACTAACCAAAGCTGTCTGCCAGTAGAAGTAACGACTTAAAAGTCATTATCTGAAACTGGATGACCAGTGCAAATCATTATTCTGTAAAATACTCCATCAGCATCACCCATCCGGCTCTGGCCACTGATGGCTACAATGAACATTTAGTCAGGTACTCGCTCTACTTCGAATAGGCATAGTTTCTGATGTAGGCAACACAACTAGTCCGGATAATTGATGTTTTACAATGAATTGTTTGTAAATCAAGCCTGGACAACAGCAAATAACGAATGATAATCAAATCTTCAGAATTAACGATGCAGAGAGTATATCAAGCAGAGATCCACCGATTAGGTAGGCTTCCGAATGAGGAAAGTCATTCATAAATTACGGCAACAACCATCGTTATCACAAATCCTTTTCCGCCTTTGGCATAGGTGGGTGCCCCTCATTGCCCCATTGGGACGCATCGCAATGTTGGGCAGCATTTCATTCAGTCGTCTGTCAACCTAATGAACCAACTCCTCCTCCCCCGATGTTTATTTATTGATTTATTGCCGGCCCATTCTTTCTTTGTTGGGGGACTTTTCCTCCACCGACACCAGGGAGCCAGCTCCTATACCGGGAATTTTTCCAACAACAATTCTATTTCACTCCATGTATTTGTTTGGTTGGTGTTTTAGGGGCCTTCACCTACAACAGTCATTAGAGCCCCGTCCAGTGGATAGTTCTAGTGTAGGGTGTGCACAGCCACACTACGCTGTTACGAAGATTTGGGTATTAGCTGAACCCAGTGTTCCCAAGCGGTCACCCATGCCAGTACTAGGTGGGGTTACGTTGCTTACTTTCAGTGATCAGGCGACTGAGAACTGGTGTTTCCGGCGCAATACAGCCGCCCTTCACTCAATGTAATAAAAGGGTTCCATGACGAGCAGATAACATCGTGCATACCACACGGGACTACACTTTACTTCCCACCAGTGGCGTCACTAGGGTTGGCGTTACCCAGTGCGGTGGCACCATGGTGTCACCCCCTCTCCCGAAAAACGCCACTTCTTCTGCTTTGGTGTCACCCCATTTCTCATGGTGCGAGTGGTGTCACCCGGTGCGGCTCGCACCCCCTAGTGACGGCACTGCTTCCCATCCAACATAAAGCGCACTTGTGCCGCTCTCTCGCCCGAAAGAAGTCACTCACCTCTGTCCAGGGAGGGACCTGGAACCACTGACATATAGCCAGGCAAGCTACCTTTGTGAAACCAAGGTGGGGACTATATTACTTAACTACTTTCTTGCCGAAGCGGTTGCTTTATGCACCCTTCCTTATAACCCTTTACCCCACATATTTGACTTTTAAGTTCATAATCTCGGGTTCAACCCTTATCGAGGAGGGCTGATTTCTTTGAAACTGGGGGAGGCCAAAAGTGCGATGCAGACTTATTTTTACAGCCGGCTCAGATGGCGATTTTTCGCACTTCAGACAGAGGTCTCACGCTTTTATATTGCCCCACTAGTAACTTTTCCCCGAGGCCATGCAAAACCTCCAGCCAGCCCATATGGTGTGCACAATGTCACCTGGACGTAGAGAAAATATGCGTATAGATTGGTAGGTGTAGGAGATCCCCACCAGAGTTGCCAAATAGTTTCTCAATGGTATGTAGACCCACATTTGACAACCAAATTAGTGACACTACGTGGAGGGTTGTTAATAGACTGACATAGCAATAAAATAAAGTATCAGATCCGGGGGACCCCTGTTTGTAATAGGGCAAAGGTTCACAATCAGTTTAGAAACAAATGTGTTTGAATACACATTGGACAAATGCAGTGTGGATAAACATTTAACTTAATTTGCTGTAATTCAGTAGATATAATTAGAGCAGATGTTTGTCAATAACGAACGCCGGTTGAAAGCAATTCATTAAATGACCTCAAATATGAACAAGACAGCACGGTAAGGTGTTATCTCACTAAATCATCAAACGAAACAAGGGTGCTATCATTTCTTTTGTGGTCACTAGAATGCCTGCATTTGACCACAATCAACAAGTCCTAATAAACAAAGGTTGAATGCTAGATATAATTATTAAGAATCTCAAAAAAGATAAAATTATTAACTGCAATAAAACTTTCAACTTAATTTCTAAAAAAGGAAATGCTTCTCTCTCTCGAGCACCTGCAGCACAACTCAACGTACAGCAATGGTCAGTCCATTCAGAAATACTTAATCGGATGATTGTTTATTATTAATGACAGGAAGAAATGTCTTAATTAAGAATTCAAATATAGACACAACAGACATAAATGGCTTATTTTATGTAGGCCTACCTCACACGTTAACCACATAAAAACAACAACACAATCATAATAAACTAAGAGGTTTATTTTGTCGGCGAGTTGATAACAACTGTTTTTCAGACATGTATCAAAACAATTTAACAACACCAGAGTTCCTATCATTGAGTGTTATGTCACGTTACCAAAAAGATGTGACGTTTTGGAGACATTTCATATGGGGGAGGAGATTCGCTGACCACTTATCTATCCCCTCACCCTGACAAAAAAAAAAGAACTGCCACATGCCTCCTTTGGACATGTTTACTGCCAAATTGAGTTTATAACCTACCGCTGTTAACACTCAATTCTAAGCACAGATGAATTTAAAGGGCAACAGCCATAGATAATGAAGTAATAACCCTGGCCTTCCTTAGGCCCTTGGTTCTAGATCAGAGCGGCGAATTGAATTGGACACACCAGTTCTCGTCTGATCACTGAAGGTAAGCAGCGCAACCCCAGTTAGTACTGACATGGGTGCCACTTGGGAAAACTGGGTACTGCTAATACCCAATAATCGTCGCATTAGTGTTGTGTCTGTGCAGTCTCTGCATAAGAACTATGCTGTGGACGGGGCTCTAATGACCTTGTAGTTGAAGGGCCCTAAAACATCAACAAACAAACAATGGAAGTGGTACTAAAGAAATAACAGCCTCAATGCGCTATTGGTCTAGCTATGACGAGACCAAAATCTATCATTTATTACTAGCAAGCAACTTCTAACCGTTTTCCCGCCTCTGGCAGAGTCGGGTACTACCCATCTTGTTCCTCTGAATGGACACAGGGGACATTTTGTCTCATCTACCCGGTGCATAGTAGAGACGGTTCTTTTACGTGAAAATACCATCGAACACGTTGGTTTTATAAACTTCTCATCCGAAGGAAGGCGAACTCGGGGCTTCTCTCCCTCTCTCGCCCGAAAAAATCAACCAACCTCGATTTAGTATCGAACCTGGAACCACTGGCGCAGTAAATCGAGTGCGCTACCTATTGCTCCACCGCGGAGGGCCCTATCAATTTTTACTAATCATAAAAAATTTTTACTTTATAATTTTTAAACAGGTTAGTCAAATGCCCCTTTCATCCAGAATGTGGGACTTTTTCAAGCCCAAAGCTCCCTGTCACTGAATAACCCAGCTTACTGAATAATAACCGCCATCTACCGATACATTTAAAATCAGAATCACGTCAGTTTTAATTTTACTAAAAAAAAATGCTTTCAAAAGATACTGTAGTTTCTGTCTGTCCTGCTTGTAATTTCCGGACTGGGTTTCTGAATTTCTAGGACACGCAACCCTATTTTAGGCCCGAAAGACTAATGGCATTTATATCATACCCTGTTTGAAATACTGGGTCTTTAGGTCACATTAGGGTTCACAATGAGTAACTGCAGCTAAAATTAACAAAGTTCAAGCATTTTTAACAGAATACGAGGTGGTCACTGTAAAAATTTAAGAAAACTCTGGATTTCAGAGGGCGGAAGAATGTTTTTCTTATATTACCATACCTTGCGCATCCAGTTTAAAAAAGAAATTACCACTCGCTGTCTTATCCAAAATAATTAGTTCATACTACCGACAAAAAATTCAAAGTAGGGGAGAATAAGAGAGGGTGAAGAGGATCAAAACAGGTTTTGGCAACAATTTAACCATTTTTTTTCAGTTTCGTACGACTAGAAGTAGTAGTAGTAATGGCATTAAACGCGTTAATTTCAGATTGACTATTTTTCGTTTAAAGTTGTCTTTGAGCCCTTAAGAAATGCATATTTCTTATCATAATAAAAAATATCCCCATGGCTACACAACTAATGACCAATTTCTTTAATTACCAACATGAAGGGTACCAATTATATCAGGCTAATTGGATTTAAAATAAACAAAAACCTGCTTGACCGTAATTCGCTTCGTTTACTCTGGCTATAGGTCGTAATGGCCCATTAAACTACTGCCGCCATTGCCAAGGGCCTATTTATCTTTCTTTTGAAAAGAAAAATGATTTATAATCTTATTGTTGTTCATGATTAAAATTCATTTTTCATTTTAAACCCTGAAGATACGAATAAAGTCGTCAAGCTGTCTTTGAATAATCAACTACCTTAAAAGTAACACGGAAACTTCACTTCAGTACAGAAATGACAACAGTAATCATTTTTATTTCACGATCATTCACTCTGCTGATGAATATGATGTTGTAAAGAAATCAAAAGTACTGACAGTACTAGAGGTAGGACAAAAAACAAGATTTTAGATCAAAAGACTGAGACTAGTCTACTTCTAATTGAACACACTGCAAGCAGCCCCGATAGGCCAAATTGGCAGTGGAGAGAATAACTCTCATTCCTAATAATTGACTAATCCAAAACCCCAAGGAACCTGTAGCATAGAATCTATTCTGCCATACATTGCCTACCCCTTCCTTCAGAAAATTCCTCACATTATCCTCATCAAGAGCATTCCATTGCCGAGTGGCCCTTGGAAAAAACGCCAGTAATACTAGTCTGTTCGGGTCCTGATCTCCTTCAATTTGAACGGATGATCATTTATCCCCTTATATTCTGCAAGGGATAACCTCTCAACTAGAGGACCCTCGTACCCTATTTTCAACAGTCTGAAAAACAGCTTAATGTTGTCAGATACTCGTCTCTGACGCAGTGAGTCCCACCCTAATTCTGTGAAATCAGTTAGTAGGGGAAAGGTGTCTAAATTGTACTGTCTCCTAAATCGTACCACTACAAATTTTCTAGGAAATAATCATAGTTGCGACACTCTGGTGACCACAATAGGAACCTTGAATAGAGCAGGGCTTGAATCGGTAAGAAAGTGTCATTATTAAATTATTGTATCACTTTTTACTGAAGATTTTAATTAAGTTTCAGTGCATGTGGGTGTAACTGCTGTATGACATAGCTAAGGATTTTCTAACTAGAAACAGGGCCGGTCCGTCCATAGGTTCAAAGTGTGCAAAGAACGCGGGCGGCTACCCTGATGGGGCGGCCAATCAATGTTAACTTGCAGACATTAAGAAATTATGTGAAAAAAATTGAGGGGGGCGGGGCGGCCTCGACATAACTGCACGTGGGCGGCCGAACCCATAGGACCGGCCCTGACTAGAAAGGTATGTTTCAGTAATCATCATCATCATTATCCCGCCTGTGGCAGGGTCGGGTCTGCGGATCCACTGAACATGCTCTGACTGGGGTCAACCCAGCCAGGCGTCTGGAACATGGAGGAATATTGGCTAAGTTGTCTGCGGGGGGATGATGCCGGCCTACCCCACGAATTGAGACGATGCAGACGAATTGAAATGTCGACTGTTTACTCAAATTTTCTGGGAGCGGTGAGTTGCGTTGGACACACCAGTTCTCGTCTGATCACTGAAGTTAAGCAACGCAAGCCCAGTTAGTACTGACATGGGTGGTCGCTCGGGAAAGCTGGGTACTGCTAATACCCAATAATCGCCGCATTAGTGTAGTGTCTGTGCAGTCTATGCATTAGAACTATGCAGTGGACGGGTCTCTAATGACCTTGCAGTTGATGGGACCTTAAACCCCAACAAACAAACAAACTCAAATTTTCTGGCAGATCATCCTTTAGAAAATTGAGTCGATGACCATTGCAATTCCACACTGAAACACACCTTTCAGTACTGTATTTGATATGTGTAGTTAATGTATTGAGGTTAATTATAAAATCAAAATCGAAGCCCGCCTTTTGAAATGGGACGTCCCGGGCAAGTACGAGGTGTGAGGTACCAGGCAAGTGCGAGAAGTGAGGTCCCCGGCAAGTACGAGGTGGGAGGCCCCGGGCAAGTAAAATTTGAGAGGCTCAGTCGTCCACCCTCCCGGGTAAGACACAGCATAGTGTATCAAGAGTTGAAGTTCTCTCAGTATCTTATTACAAATTACACCTTACAGAAGTTAAAATTGCCCCTAATCAGTGGGAGGCTCCAGGTGGCTGCCTGTACTGCCCGCCCTCAAGGCCAGCCCTGGCCGGTTGCTTAAATTGTACCACCATGTGGTTTCACATTTCATACCAGCATGATTATGATTTCTTACCATCCCTTGTGTCATTTTTTAAAATTTCTCTAACATTCCTGTTACATACCATGGCAACAAGTAACACACATGCTGTGTGCATTACAGAATTGCTAAGCAAAAATATGGAGTTTGGGACAAAGAAGACACGGAGGAAGCACTGGCTGCTTACAAAATGGAGACATTGGTTTCAACAAGTGCTGTCTCCAGTACAATATCCCTAAACCAACTTTTAAGCATCATTTAGATTCCAAAAATATTAGAGCTAATGGGAATGTTAAGGCTTTAGGCCACATGATCATACTTCCAGTTGAAATTGAAATACGGCTAGTTCAACATATTTTCTAGTTAGAGGAACTCCTTTTTGGGCTCACAATCACTCATGTCCACAAGTTGACCTTCCAAAACGCTGAGCAGAACAATATTTCACATAATTTCAACCAGCACCATCAACCCTTGCCCAAATTAAAATCCAAATTAAAAAAAGCCACCAATATCCTTCATTTATATCCAACCCTAGTATACAACAGGTTCCCATTAATCAACATTACAACCTGATGCAGTGCAAGTTCTATGCAAAGTAGCCAGGGCCAAGATCCCAGAGGGAACTGGGGATATTTAGGAGTTATTTTGACTTATGGGCAATTGTAGACTAAAAATCGAGCAACCGTCAATTGGGATGTGGGGGGGGGGGGGACAAACTGCATGAAAACCTCACACTTTATACCTATATGTTTACAACTCACATCTTCCAGGTCGATCCTGAACCAAGTAAGATGAGATGCTACATTGCGTTGGACACACCAGTTCTCGTGTGATGACTGAAGTTAAGCAACGCAATCCCATTTTGTTTGTTTGTTGGAGTTTAAGGTCCCGTCAACTACAAGGTCCTTAGAGACCCGTCCACTGTGGAGTTCTAATGCATATACTGCACAGACACTACACTAATGCGACGATTATTGGGTATTAGCAGTACCCAGCTTTCCCGAGCGAATACCCATGTCAGTACTAACTGGGCTTGCGTTGCTTAACTTCAGTGATCAGACGAGAACTGGTGTGTCCAACGCAACTCGCCGCTCCCAACGCAATCCCAGCTAGTACCAGGATGGGCGAACGCTTGGGAACACTGGGTACTACTAATGCCCAAAAATCCTCATAACAGCGTAGCGTCTGTGCAGACTCTGCATTAGAACTATGTAGTGGACGGGGCTCTAATGACCGTTGCAGGTGAAGGGCCCTAAAACACCAACAAAACAAAAGAGTTACCTGCCTTGACGCTCATAAAACACAAACTATGCAGGGTTGTGCAGCCAGAATTCGGATAAGATAAAGACTGCAGAGGCGCTTTTCATCCGACGGGACGTAACTTCACGATCCTCTGCGGTGCGTACGATGTCTACAAAAGCAAAGCAACTCCAAACTCTTTTCCCGCCTATGGCAGGGTCAGGTACCCATCTTGTCCCTCTGAATGGACACTAGGGCAATATATTGGACAGTGTATTTTTTTCCATAGCCAGTTTCTTCGTACGATGTCTACAAAGAGGAAAATTTGTAGGAGCTGAGTTCGCCTCTAGGCATTGACAACATCATAAATAACCTCCTAGGCCGACGTTAAAAAAGCCAAGCTCAGTTCCGGCAGGTCCAACTCTAACGCACTGCACACATACTTATGATTGCAACAGGGTCACACCGTCAGAGACACCATCAATGGGCGATAACACCATGCAACAGGGTGCAGCAGTCTTAGGACTGGGGGTTGAATCCCACTCCTTTCTCACACCTTGCCACTCCTTGTTAGTAGAAAGTGCGTTAAGATTTGAGTCATCTACTGTATCAATGCTGATTCGGATCAGTAGCAAGTGAATTACCACAATATGACTTCCGACTGTCGGATGATCGCCAAAGGAATCTATTTTAGAATATTAACATTACTATAAATACTAAACAGGTCTGCGCAGTTTAATGAACTGTGTATTCACAACAAACACGTGGCATCATCAGAAACTTGTTCCTTAACAATTAAAGCCAATTTGCTCAGAAGGCAAACTTACAGACGCTTTTCAGATTTTGTAAGATATCGCTTTTTGGATACTTCCTGAAACGAGGCAGTTGGCATCTTTCTGGAGAGAACAAGAGAGAGAGAGAGGCCCCTAGAGCACCCTCCGTCAGGTATGATAGAGAACCGTTGCCCCATGTGGGGTGTACGATGTCATCTAGACGGAAAAGAACCCGCACTACATGGGATAAAACATGCGCTAGGAGAATTACCTGGGGTAGGAGCTCGCTTCCAGCAGGCTGCTTAAAAATACTGCCCAACACACACCTCACATGTCCCAATGGGTCAGAACTTGGTACCCCACCCTAAAATATGGCCCACTTAGGGTCTTAGCGAATAGCTTGCACAACTCTATTGAAAAGAACTTAATGACAGCCCCTCCACTGATTGCAAAATGTTTTTGTTTGCAAATACTGAAATAAGTTAAGGATATAATATGGCGACCTCAACAACAATATTAATTGACATCGTTATATTTTTTATAACTGAAATGACGTCTAATTACTCATAATATTGAATCGAGATAAATTTTAATATTAAATTACACGACTAAAACGTACAATTAAAAACAGGATAGAAGGAAACCAAATTCAGATCACTGCAGTTTTGAAAACCATGTAAATCATAATCCTTTATCTCATAACGGGCCAAGTGATTACAGGCTTTCAGTGTTAAAGGAGAGGAGTGAAGTGTGGTCCTTTCTTTGATGGGACGTTAATAAATAATTGAAGAAAATCCTCCCCTCTCGTCTTAATGGGAAGAGTCAAAAGGTTAATAAGTTGAGTTAAAGTGGAGTGGCGACGGAGAAGTACACGCCATGTAACATAGTGCACCATTAATTTTTTAAGTGCAACAAAACGATATAAAATCCTCCACAAATTGTCATAATTAGTAGTTGATGAAAAAAAGGCCATCGGCCAACAGACCAGACCCTCACACCCCTCCTTGTCCCTCTTAACGTAAACCGACATTAACACAAGGATAATTGAACTCTTGATGCCTCTCTTTTCTCTCCAGTCAAACCATGCATGGCATGACTGGAGACTGGCTGACGGCCGACGCACTGACTGCCAACGTCATGCCACAACTAACTTACAGAGTACTATTACACACATTGACCTTTGACCCTCAACAAATAATCCGTAAATTTAGTTAACAATTACACACTCCACAATTGGGATTCATTATGAACTCAAATCTATGTCGAAATAGAGCTCTGATGCCTGAGTAGTTTCCTAGAAGCTGCAGTCCTGGTTACCTTCACGTTTCACCATCATTTTTCAATTAGTAGAAAGGAAGGACACAATCTCCAACCCATCCCATCCTGACCAGTGGATTAGGCAACAGGAAATAGAAACACCCCAATAAGACAGGACCTGTTAAATTCCTATTAGTTTAAATCATTCTCCTACTTCATCCACAGCCCTTGTGCTATTTAATGTCGACTTCTATATTGAAGACTGTTTACTGATACCAAGAGGTTGGGCCCTTAACCTAGGAAAGTTATCGAAATAGGTTACATACTTTTTTTATATCGATAACACTCGCGACCTCTCTCTCGCCCGAAAGAAGCCGACCCATAGGTACCTCTTAGAAGGAATACAAAAAATTTCATAACATTTTTAATGGAAAAAAAAACGCATTATAGAAAAAATAAAATTCATTGGGGTCTTTTAAACCCCACCAGCACAGTTAAGGGTTAACATGTCCCGGGTAATAAAGTAAAGTAGACAGCACAAAGATATCCTATCATACCTAAAAATTCTGACAATCTGCATCTAATGTGTAATAAGAGCCAGCCAAAGTAGAAATTGGGTCTCTCTCTCTGTGATGAGCTTAACTTTTGGCTGAGATGCAAATGGTTAGTTAAACATCGGCATCACGTAGGTATGTATCAGAAGAGATTTCTCTTTTCCCTTCATGAATGAAAGGCATTTATTCCTATACTTTCCTCTCTATTTCAACGCATTCCTACACTAGAAAGTCTTCTTCCATTCCATTCTGAAGTGCCACATAATTCTCCAAAGTAACCTTATCAAAGCAGTTTAAAGATTAATAATAAATGAATAGACTAAATGAATACAACACAGCTATGAGGTAGATAACTGATGAATTTCATACAGAATGTATGATTACTTTTGACATCCGTCTTAGCTCTTTTCTAACAAAGAACTCTCAGTAAAACACAGCTGAGATTCAGGATAAGTCTCCTGAGTTTCATTTCAGAAACTAGAGAGAGAGAGACGCTAAAATGTTTATTTCTTTGGCAGAACTCATTATAATCCTGCGTAAATATGAAGGATATCGTTTAAACCACACTGAGAATTACGTGAATAAATCTATCACCAAATCATCAGGCATAGAGACAGCGTGAGAACGATTTCATTTGATTTTTGAATAATAATAATAATAATAAAACGGGTTGGAGAGTAAGCCAAGCAGCCATAACAGGCCGAACCCTAAGGAGGCTGCTCACAGGTCAGGAGGAGATAGGTGTAGGGAATGAAGAAGAGTGGAAATTTGCAGCACTCAACGTTCACTACCAACCACCCATGTTGGTATTAACGTGGGTGCTTAACTTCAGTGGCTTCACGAGAACTGGTGTGTCCAATGCAAAGTCCCCACTCTGGCAGTTCAAACAACATCTGAAATGTGCATTCAAATTCTTCACCACGCTGGATAAATGAAATGACCTAAGTCATCATCATCATATGCTTATCCCGCCTGTGTCAGGATCGGGTCTGTAGGTTCTAGTCCCTCCACCCCCACTCCCGTCTTACTCTTACCAGGTCTCTGTCCACCTCACACACTACTATATCCTTAAGAACAACCTATCCCCACGTCTGCTTCGGTCTCCCCCTGCCCTGGGTGCTTCCAACCACCTGCATTCTAGTAATGGACCTAACCTCAATCTACTCTCCCTCATTTTTTTCCGTGATGTCGTCCACCCCCAGACAACCTCTAATATACTCATTCCTAATTTTATCAGCTCTCGACACTCTACTTATGTACTGAAAAATTCGCATCTCAGCTACTTGCATTTAATTGACGTGGCTCGTGGGGTAATTTACACTGCCCAACACTCTGATCCATATAGCATAGCTGGTCTAACCACTGCAGGTCTCCACTTCAAAAAAACCCCCATTGATTCTATGGATCACATCAGAGTATCTCTCCATTGCTTTAAAACTTTGACCCTAAGTAATTTACCTCTTGCACCTTTTTTTCACCAGTTCTCCCCTAGAATGTACGTCAATGTCATTTTCCCATCTTTCCCAATTGAAAGCTAAATACTCTGTCTTCTTCATGTTTATCTTTAGCCATCCCTTTTCTATCGCTCCTCTAATATCATTTAGGCCCTTGTCTACTTATTCTCTGCAGTCACTAAGGTTACCAATAAAATGAAATGACATAAATATAAAAAAAACAACTCATTGTACTAAAAAAAAACAAAATTAAACTTTCATTACCAGGGTATTCATATGATGGAAATCCTGTTACCATGATGAAGATATGTATGCACCTATGAAGCATATAAAACTATTTGTTGTAGGTAATTAGGTAAGTAGCATATAAAATTATTTTTTGTAGGTATTTTGGTAAGTAGCATATAAAATAAATTTTTGCAGTAATTTTGGTAAGTAGCATATAAAATTAATTTTTGTAGTAATTTTGGTAAGTAGCATATAAAATTAATTTTTGTAGGAATTTTTGTAAGTAGCATATAAAATTAATTTTTGCAGGTATTTTGGTAGTAGCATATAAAATTAATTTTTGTAAAGGATTTTGGTAAGTAGCATATAAAAATAATTTTTGTAGGAATTTTGGTAAGTAGCATATAAAATTCATTTTTGTAGGTAATTTGGTAAGTAGCATATAAAATTAATTTTTGTAGGTAATTTGGTAAGTAGCATATAAAATTAATTTTTTTAGTAATTTTGGTAAGTAGAATATAAAATTAATTTTTGTAGGAATTTTGGTAAGTAGCATATAAAATTAATTTTTTTAGTAATTTTGGTAAGTAGGATATAAAATTAATTTTTGTAGGAATTTTGGTAAGTAGCATATAAAATTAATTTTCGTAGGAATTTTGGTATTTAGCATATAAAATTATTTTTTGTAGGTAGTTTGGTAAGTAGCATATAAAATTAATTTTTGTAGGAATTTTGGTATTTAGCATACAAAATTATTTTTTGTAGGTATTTTGGTAAGTAGCATATAAAATTATTTCTTTTTAGGTATTTTGGTATTTAGCATATAAAATTATTTTCTTGTAGGTATTTTGGTAAGTAGCATATAAAATTATTTTTTGTAGGTATTTTGGTATTTAGCATAGAAAATTGTATTTTGTAGGTATTTTGGTATTTAGCACATAAAATTATTTTTTGTAGGTATTTACGTATGCAGAATATAAAATTATTTTTTGTAGGTATTAAGGTAGGTAGTCTATAACATTATTTTTTGTAGATATTTAGGTATAAAGCTTATGAAACGATTTTTTGTGGGTAATTAGGTATGTAGAATATAAAATTATTTTTTGTAGGTATTTTGGTAAATACCATATAAAATTATTTTTTGTAGGGAATTTGGTATTTAGCATATAAAATAATTTTTTGTAGGTACAGTCAAAATCGTTTACAACGACACTGGATATAATGTACAATCGGATTTGAAGAACAAAATAGTTGGAACCATGAAAGCCTATGGGAAAAAGCACTAATGTTGCTTATAACGTACAAACCGGCTAAAGCAAAACATTTCTATTCACAGTGCCTTTTGAAATATTGGTTACTGCATCCAGTTCACATCCTGTCTTTCTATGAACTTTAAACCTATGACCATAGCCTCTAAGCATATTTGACAAATGGCTTTTCAGTTGAGTTCTATCTTTCTAAATGACAACATGCCATGGCAGCAGTTCTCCATTGAGAAACAGTTTAACATACTTGCCAGAGTTGAGTTGGGAGAGTCTGCAAGCAGGCTTGCCTATGAATTTCATACATCACACTCAACAATTGCTGGAATGATTAAATGCCAGGAAAAAATTAAAGCCCAATTTCTTAAGCGTGGAAAGGTAGAACGAATTCGCTCATCTAATCACACTGACATTGAAAATGCTTTGCTAGAATGGTTCAAGCAACAATGTGCAAATAATGTACCAGTGAGTGAGCCCATGCTCCAGGCAAAGGCTGAACAATTTGGTGTACTTCTGAAGAAGGAATCGTTGAAGTGCACCACTTCATGGATTCAACGATTTTGATCTTGGCATAATATTATTCATGCAAAAATTTCAGGTGAGTCAGCTGTGGTTGACCAAGCAATAATGGGTGACTGGGTTTAAAACGTATGGCTGAAACTGAGGGCTGGTTATTCTGATGATGACATTTTCAATGCCAATGAGATGGGGTTATTTTTTCAACTAACACCTGATCACACATTGAAATTTAAAGGGGAGAAATGTCCTGGTGGGAAGTTGTCAAAAGAGCGAGTTACAGTTCTTGTTGCAGCCAACATGACTGGTTCTATAAAAAGAAAGTTGTTGGTGATTGGAAAAAGTAGAATGCCACGATGTTTTAAACATGTTAATAATCTCCCTGTTGACTATGATTTCAATAAAAAGGCCTGGATGACATCGACTATCTTTGAAAAGACTCTTAAAAATTGGGACAGTGAACTTTTGAAGCAAAAAAGATGTATAATTTTACTTGTGGACAATTGCCCATCCCATCCTCCAGTTGAAGGATTGAAACAAATTAAACTCATTTTCCTGCCTCCAAACTGCACGTCTGTTCTTCAGCCAATGGACCAAGGAGTTATCCGAAGTCTGAAGGTATCATTTCGAAAATAACTGGTTTACAAAGTCATAGAGGAAACAGAAAATAAGGATGATACAAAAATTAGTGTTCTTGATGCTATATTAATGATATCAAAGGCATGGGATTCTGTGAGGAAGGAGACCATTGCCAACTGTTTTCACCATTGTCTAAACAAGGATGTACAACCCAGAACCACATGTGAAGATCATGCACACAGCGATTTGCAACTTGTTGTTTCCCTTCTCAGTTCTGACTGCTCTGCTGATGACTATGTGGAGGTGGATGATGAGATCATTACATGTGAAGAATTATCAGATATTGATATCATTCAGTGTCACCAGAAAACTGAAGAGATACATCCTGAAGATGTTTCCCAAGAATCAGAAAATGATTTTGGAAAAATTCCTACTGTAGCTGAAGTGTATGCTGCTTGTTCAACCATAAGAGCATTTCTTCACACAACTCACACACCCCAAACTCTTAAGGAAGCCTTCTCAGGCATTTCCTCATCAATTGAAAACAAATTCCTCACAGCACTACAAGTTAGACGCCAACCTTAAATTACAGAGTTCTTTCTTTGAATTTGCATACTGTACACTCTATATACATGTATCCATGTACTTGTATACTATATTTTAAAATTACACAATACATGCCTATGTACAATATGGATATTGCTCTGAATTTTTTTAATACTGTAAATTGTGATGTCATATGCAAATAAATATACCTGTTACAATAATTATAGCCTACTGTAATAAACATAACACCATTTGCAATTATTCCTTCATTAAAATCAATAGTACCGCTTTTAGTGAACATCAGCTACAATGTACAAAAACAGCTGGTCCCTTGAAGTTCGTTATAAACGATTTTGACTGTATTTACGCATGTAGAATATAAAATTATTTTTTGTAGGTATTTAGGTATGTAGACTATAACATTATTTTTTGTAGATATTTAGGTATGGAGAATATAAAATTGTTTTTTGTAGGTATTTTGGTAAGTAGCATATAAAATTATTTTTTGTAGGTATGTAGGATATAAAATTATTTCTTTTTAGGGATTTTGGTAAGTAGCATATAAAATTATTTTTTGTAGGTATTTTGGTATTTAGCATATAAAATTAATTTTTGTCGGTATTTTGGTATTTAGCATATAAAATTATTTTTTGTAGGGAATTGGGTAAGTAGCATATTAAATTACTTTTTGTAGGTATTTTGGTAAGTAGCATATTAAATTATTTTTTGTAGGTATTTTGGTAAGTAGCATATAAAATTATTTCTTTTTAAGTATTTTGGTATGACAGAGTCTAGGGAGGACAGGTAACAAGTGGTTAGTGAAACTTTTTAATAACATAGCTAGTGGAGATAGAATGCCATCTGCATGGCATGAGAGTTTGATAGTGCCACTCTACAAGGGTAAAGGGGATGTTCGAGACTGTGGTCTAAAGCTAATGAGCAATTCCATGAAGCTCTGGGAGAGAGTAATGGAACGTTGCCTCTGGGATAAAACTAGTGTCTGTGGAAATCAATTTGGGTTTATGCCAGGTAGGTCCACAATGGAGCCAATTTTCATCCTGAGGCAGATGATAGAAAAGTATAGGGCAGCAAAGAAGGACCTCCATGCCATCTTTATATAACTGGAGAAGGCCTTCGACAGTTTTCAACGACAGGTAGTCTGGGAAGTATTATGAAAAAGGGGGGTGGAAGAAAGGTTTATTAGAATAATCCAGGATATGTATGATGGCTCCATAGTCAGGGTATGGACACCTTGGGGAAACACTGGGGGCTTTCCAGTGAGAGTAGGGGTGCACCAAGGTTCAGCACTTTGTCCAAATCTTTTCATCCTGGTTATGGATGGGCCCCTCAGTGCCTGGCATTTACTGATGATTTAGGGAAGATTAGTGACTGCAGAGAATAGATAGAGAAGGGATTAAATGATATAAGAGGAGCAATGGAAAACGGAGGTCTAAAGATTAACATGACGAAGACAGAGTATCTAGCTTTCAATTGCAATGGTCAGGAAAACAATGGGGACTTATGCTCGAGGGGTGAACTGGTAAAAAAGGTGCAGGAGGTAAAGTACTTAGGATCAACGTTCCACAGCAGTGGGTAGATAGACTCAGATGTGACCCATAGAATCAATGGGGGGTGGTTGAAATGGAAACAGGCAAGTGGAGTTCTGTGTGATAGGAGGGTCCCAATCAAGTTGAAAGGGAAGTTTTACAGGACAGTGGTTAGGCCAGCTATGTTAATCGGATCAGAGTGTTGGTGAGTGAAGAAAAGCCACGCAAATAGAATGCAAGTAGCCGAGATGCGAATGCTGCGGTACACGTGTGGCGTGTCAAGAGCAGATAGAATTAGGAATGCATACATTAGAGGTAGCCTGGGGGGTGGTGGACATCGCCAAAACGATTAGGGAGAATAGGCTGAGGTGGTATGGACACGTTATGAGGAGAGGGGAAGAGGAACTCGTTCGGTGCATCTCAGGCATGCAGGTGGTCGGCAGCACCCGGGGTAGGGGGAGACCAAAGCAGACGTGGGAACTGGTTGTCCGGAGGGACATGGCGGTGTGTGGGGTGGATGAGGACCTGGTGGGAGACAGACGGGAGTGGAGGGCTAGAACCTGCAGACCCGACCCTGCCACAGGCGGGACAAGGGTATGATGATGATGATGATGATGATTTAGGTATGTAGCATATAAAATTATTTTTTGTAGGTATTTAGGTATGTAGCCTATAAAATTACACTGTAATCAACCACATTTGTATATGAACCATAATTTGACCATAAGGTTAATCTGTTGAATTATTGCCCTTCTGCTGAGTATCAATTTGAAGGTGCCTTATACAGTACGTAGCCCTGTTTCGTTGATGTTTAAGGGCCCTTCAACTAACAACTCAGAACTTTTGTCTGACAGAAGAAACACATACGTTATTTTTTCCTCCTGCGCATTACGACTTCAACTTATGACGCACAGCTAATCATCAATGAAGTTAAGCAGTGCAATGCCAGCTAGTACTAACATGGGTGACCACATGGGAAAACCGGGTACCGCTAAAACCCAAAAATCGTTGCATTAGTTTAGTGTCAGTGCAGTCCCTGCATTACAACTACACAGTGGACGGGGCTCTAATGACCTTGTAGTTGAAGGGCCCTTAAACACCAACGAAACAAAAAGAAAACCAAACCTATTTCCCTACAATTCACAGAAAAATGTACAAATTCTGCAGGGCTACATACTATTGATACTCAGCAGAAGGGCAATAATTCAACAGATTAACCTTATGGTCAAATTATGGTTGACCCTACCTGAGGAAAAAAACATAAATGTAGTTGCCATCTTGCAAGACAGTCCACAATAGGGAGGACTTTTTTTATGGCAGGTAGATAGCGGTTTATCAAGGTGGGAAAAGGTTTTAAAATGTCAAAAAGAAAAGGGAAGGAAGAAGAGGAAGTAAAATATGTACACATTTTGAAAAAAAAAGTGTTGTATGAGGTTATAAAATATAAGTCTTTAAAGGTAAGAGATGAAAAAAAGAAAATTATAATTCTAAGGGGTATCCGACTATTTCTTGACCCTACATTTACATATGAGGCATCCTAATGAGGTCCATGCAATAAATTGTTCAGAAAGGAACCCCCTCCCTCCTTAACGTTTCGCTTCATTGCCGAAAATATATATATAAAAAACTATTTGGCAAAACTACGGTTGGTGAAACACGAAACGAAATGGAGCTAATGGCAATATTAAAATGTATTATATTTCTGCAGTGGACCAATAACGATTATATAAAAAAAAGGCTGACAAAAGGTGGCAGTAGTAGTAGTAATAGGTAGAAACGGTAACAAAAACAGACAGTGAAATACAATTCCCAATCAAAAAAGTTATGGAAAAATATAGTGTATTTTTATTTGACAATAACAACATTAAGAATTGAAGCAGAAAAGAGAATGCAGTCCAATGAAATGTGGGGAAATGGGCATTAAGTTTAGTGTCACATGAGATGATCTTCAAGTCAAGGTAAATAGTGCGAGCGTCACGCTTAAGCACACAACTCATCAAAAAAGTCCTCCTCGGAACAATTACATGCATATCAAGGGTGGACAATCAACTGCCAAAGAGTGGTGGACAGAAAGGTAAAGAACCCCTTATTATTTAAGAGTAAAAGGGAGCGAGAGAGAAATGAAAGAGAAAAAATCTTTTGAAATAAACATGGCGGTGAGCAAGAACATTTGTATACAAGAAAACTACATACACACACAAAAAAAGTCTGCAAAGACTGTTGCCAACTTGTGAAAAACTCACAAACTTCTGACTACGTCTCATACAAGTCACAAGTGACAATGGAATTGAAAGAAGGACCTTTTCATTCAATGTGGCAACCGTCTCTAGCACTTCTCTGCATGGTTTACCATGCATATCGAAACTTTTCCGTAAACTTCACTTACCTCTTACCGCCACAGTCCATTCCCCTCTCTTGTAATGGCGCCGACAGAGAACGCTAACTGCAGGGTCAGTCAGAAGATGCATCTATTGAGAGAGGACAACTAAAGTTCAGAACTCCCAATCATGAATATCTCAGTACTAATGCGTTTGTCTGGCAGGGTAACGGAAGGGTAATAATGATTACAACTTCTCAGCATGCCCCAACTCCCTTTCGGGTCGAGGCTCACTGGTCCGCAGTAATTTAATTAATGGCCTTCTTAATTCATATTGTGTAGAGATTATCAAAGCAAAAAATAAGGATGGACACAAAATGCGCCTTCCGTAGAGTGAGGAAATAGATTACATGCACCAACTGCCTTGCAAGTTAGTGAACCCGTTCTACACGGAAAAGAAATGTACAGATCGGCAGAATTCCCTGGGATTAGAGGGATCCTCTTGGATTGTTTGTTGGCGTTTAAGGTCCCGTCAACTACAAGGACATTAGAGACCCGTCCACTGCATAGTTCTAATGCATATACTGCACAGACACTACACTAATGCGACGATTATTGGGCATTAGCAGTACCCAGTTTTCCCGAGCGACCACCCATGTCAGTACTAGCTGGGCTTGCGTTGCTTAACTTCAGAGATCAGACGAGAACTGGTCTGTTCAACGAGGGATCCCCTTAGTGTTCGTAAGATGGGTCTCAAAGTTAACAGACGAATGTACCATAACAGAATCAGTGGTTCAGCAGTTCCAAACCTGGGGTACACATTTGGCGTTTTACAGGTAGGCTCGGCGAAAAATTGATGCAAAGCGGTACGCAAGTCAGCAAAGGGTTGGAGTGGGTTTTATGACAATTCTAAAAAAAATATTTTAAAGAAGCCTGATGTAGAACCTCCCCCATTAAAACAACATGTAAACGATGCAGCAATTTTGCAGTCTCTTCTATTGACCAGTGGTCTTGTACAAATATAGGACAACGAATACAGTAGCACACAAAGAATATACAGTAAGATCATTGGCAAATGTAACCAAGGGCAGTTTTAGACTAGCAGGAGGTCTCAGAGAAACAAAGCCAAGCCAAATGCCAAGAAGAAGACAAGGCCACAGCGTACTTCTTTACTTTCTTTAAAGAATCTTTTCTTTTTTTTAAAAAAAACGGCATTTTAAGAGCAATCCGAAAAAAGGGCTAAGGAAGAAAGAGTGGTGAACTGTCAGAGAGGTAAGGCCAGTCAGATTCTTTATAAAACTAGCAAAATTAATAGCTTACAATCTCGCCTAATTATAGGCAACAGGCCACTTATATGATAGAAGAAAATTTAAAGGCCGGTTTGTGCAGATCCAGACGTAGTGTGGTGGTGGTGCTGACCTCAAAGGCAGAGGTGTAATTCTTACTTTAATACAGCGAGATTCTTTTTTGACAAAGACGCCAATGCCATAAGTACACTTCATGCTAAACTGGGGGAAGGACCAATGGTAGGCTCTCCAGCACCCGCCTGCAAATAGGAAATTAGAGCCCCTCCTCATATTTTGAATAATATTGAGTAATTTTGAACATTGAAGCGGAGCCCGTCTGCAGTGTGGGCTCTGAAACCCGCTTCTGCCAGCCCTGAGTAGGAGTTGCTGTTCTATGTGGTAATGAGAAGCGCTGAAGCGAGAAGCAGATGGATAGTCACAGACGAACCTTGGGTGCCTATGTAAAGTAACACTCAAAAATGATATCAGGTTCCCCTTATAATAACTCCTTGTTACCATGCATTTCTTTAAAGATTTCTGGTTTCTACACCTCGTTGACCACTGGTCTGTAGCTGCAGATCGCCTAAGTTATAGGAACAGGTCAAGCTAATGGCAACAGACACACAATTCCGGAAGAACAACAAAGTCAAATGACGAACCCATAGGAAGGTAGTGAAGTGACCTATACAAAAAGAATTCTTTACCGGAAATGTGGTCATTTTCTTGATAGATTATAAAATATGTTTTTAAGTGTGAGAAAAATGTATTTGGCAGGAAAGTGGGAGAAAGAGGGAACTCGACAACTGCTTAGAAATGAACCATTTCACACATGCATGAGACGACCAATGACGTTGTTCATTACGCCCTTACAGAATGGAAAATGACAATAAAGGGTCTATTGGATGCAAGTTGGCAGGTGGGGCAGTGAAGATGAGAGAAAAATATGGCCTAATGTGGTTTCTATAGTAGGTAGTCTATAGGACCTTTAGTTTTCTTTCAAGTGACATGTCACTTGAATGGAACGGACCATTGTCAAGTATCCCTTCCTCCTCCATAGACCGTTACCATTCCATTCATTCTTATGAAATACACAAGCAATGGACCTCTGAACAAGAGTAGGAGGGAATGCGACACGGTGAACAATTTCAGTGTCTCAATATCATTGAATGATGAGAGACTTGACTGCGGTTCAATCTGCTCCTCTTGGTAGACATGGAGTATATATATGCGTATGCCGAAACGGGACATTATGGCGCTAGGGGTCGGGCCCTTCTTAAAGAAAAAGGAAGTACGCTGCAAGAGATATGGTAAGGTGTGAAAGGGGGAAGGGGGAAGCATCCGAATCAGCCAAGCTCAACTTGGATGCGCACCATAACGCTCGCCGTGGGGTAGCGCCACTAAGTAATTTGATTTCGATGATGCAGTTTGTACGCATTTGGGAACCCCTTAATTTTCCATTATCCTCAACCTCCTCAAATAAGATTAATGGATCTGTTTTCAGGATGGACTTTTAATGCCCGATTTCTAAACATTCAAACTGAGATTACTCGTGCATAGAAGCAGATTTTTATTTAAACACAATTGGTTAACGCCATGTCATATATTTATAGACCAGAACTGAATGAGGAGAGAAGAGGGGAAAAATACGTTTTTCATTTCAATTTCAACTACGAAACTTTTGGCAAGATATGAAATGGGCATAGGCATACAGTATATTATTACCGTTTACTCCAAAATCAGTTAACTTTTACTGCCTGCCATAGCGGAGGGAAAAAGAGTGAAATCGTCACAGTTTTCGTTAACGCCACTGAATTATGTATAAACACAGACTGTTGAAGGTGAACTAATGAATTGATATGTGCATTTATTGCTGTACATCAACCATGAAATATCATATTGGCAATGATATAACAGATTTAGAAATAGGGAGGATTTGAATTATGTAGAGATTGGGATAACCAATAGCACACCGGATATGACGTTTACCATATGTTCAAGAATATAATACTGTATTTAAAATTTGAAATATTATTACGACGTCATGAAAGATGGATTGATTATTGAGCTCGTTAATTTGGTCGATGGTCTTTCAACCATAGGCAGACATTCTATTCTAGGTTCAAAACTCTGGACCGAAGCGAATATTTTTCTTCTGGTAATATTGGATTTTGATTTGTTGTTGTTTAAGGTCCCATCAACTACAAGGTCATTAGAGACCCGTCCACTTCATAGTTCTAATGCATAGACTGCACAGGCACTACGCTAATGCGACGATTATTGGATATTAGCAGTACCCAGTTTTCCCGAGCGACCACCCCATGTCAGTACTAGCTGGGCTTGCGTTGCTTAACTTCAGTGATCAGACGAGAACTGGTGTGTCCAACGCAATTCGCCGCTCTGGGTAATATTGGAACTCCCAGTACTCCTTCTGGCTTCTGGGAAATAAAGCCGTAAGTTCAGCAAAATTTGCCACCGTTGGCGTCGGTGGAGGAAGAGTGGCCCATCGGAGAAAAGTAGGCCGAGGATAAATAAGCAAAGCGGTTGCAGCATTAGGTTGACAGCCAGCTGAGTCCCAATGGGAAAAATATGGGCATCTGACCCTGACATAGGCGGGAAAAGTGTTAATAATGACGATGATGCAGACAGGGGCAAACAAAAACCTTTATCTATTTGTCCGGCCCTTATCTCTTTGTCTGCATCTATGTCCTTTATTTGGTCACCCCGATGACATGAGGACCCGGTGACAGGGTCGAACCTCAGTTGAGGTAACAGAGCCAATAGTATAAAAAATTATTGTCTTCACAAAAAAACCAGTGGTCATTTAGAGCAGATTAGAGGGGAAGAAAGTTGATTAGAAAAGCCAGATCAAGTCTAATCATTTTTCAAATGCAACTACTCTGAACAGGTGCAAATCCGGTTCTGATAATCTAGGGTCATATTTTCATTTCCGTTGGGAAAATAAAATAAAAAAAATCTTGGCTGAAATTAACATAGGTGCACTTTAAAGAGTTAACTTTATACCTTTACATATTTACCAAAACAAATTCCTCCCGTCGCATTAAGACTGACGTTTTTCACAAACGTTAAAGAGTTGAAGGAAGAGAAAATGAGAGGGGTAAAAGGAGTCCGGTGTTAGGGTGCCAGAGAGTTATGAGAAATAGGAAGAGGAGGAGATTGTGTGGAAGTGAAAACACTACTCTTTTGCAATGATAATTCAAAATCCATCAATTGAAAACAACGTCCTTTTATTAGAGGGAGTAGTACCCCTTAGTCGGGTACTTCATTCAACAAAAGTAAAGGTAGTAATTTTATAAGCCAAATATTTGTCAAAGAAATTTATTTTCAAGTAGTCTTTAATGTAACTAACAAAATACTTCATACCTAAGTTGCTTGAAATAATAATAATAATAACAACAGCAACAATTTTCTGCAAACTAAAAAATGAATTTCTTAGTCTATCATTAAAGAGTTATTATGACGTACACGGTATCTCTATTGGACGTGGCACTTTATTGCCGGTAAACTACGGCCTTTAACCAACTAAGTTGCTTCATTTGAAAGAGAAAAATTTGCAACGTTATAATAAGAGTCTAGCTCTCCGCCCGCCCATTTCAAATTAGATTACACATGTAGGACATTCATCTTCATTTTTACCTTTACACGTGCTATTGTCAGTTCAACTGTAAGACGTTAAAAAGGTTGCTACAGGAAGAAAAAAAATTATCCCGCCAAATTGTAGGTTACATCTGCCATTAAAAATCACCGCAATGATTATTTCGTGAAACAGAGTAAATTATAAGTCATTAGATGGACAATTGCAAGGCAGAACCATGACAACGTGAAAACAGTATACAATTAAGAACTATTCTTATGTAATGAGATGCAGTGCACCTTGACATTCAACCCAATGCGCATCTAAGAAATAACTAAAAGGGAAATCATTACAGGTATTTTCACGGAAGAGTTAAAAACAAACCTCCCCAACCAACTTAATATGAGCCCTCAAAAATATTCTTAAGTAGAGGCAAACTTCAGTGCTTAAAATTCTGTCATATGCACGTCAACAAATCAAAAACTAAAGATGTAGAATTATAGTTTTTAAACTAAACTATACAACAAAGTGGTCAATACTTTCTTTGATACCCGAATTATATATGCAGATAAGATTTAAATGCCTTTTCAACCCCTTTCCCTCTCTCTGTTTCTTTCCTTCCCCACCTTCCCTACTCTTCTGTGCTTGTGCTGATAAAAAGTTCAGAAAAATATCCCACGTCAATTTTCGTATTCAAATTATCTCTGAGAGATCAAGTTTGATTTTGAAAGGAAGATATTGTTGCAAAACTTGCAGACTTGGTGGAAAATTTATGCACAAAATATTTCAGAAATCCCACCACTTATTTCAAAGTTCAAACTGAAATATGTCTTTATTTATGACAAAAATAATAATAGCAATCATGAAATGATCATAATAAGAGGATGCTTTCTTAAAATGGGCACCACACTTCAATTACATACTAAAGAAATTTATAACAGAAATAAAATGAAACCCAAATTCACAATACGTTTCATCAAACTGATGTGCAAATCGTCTTAATTTCATACGAAAAAAGAGGTAATAGAAGAAGGAAGGGCTTATCATAATGCTACTAGTCTATCATCATGTTAGTATGTTACACTAAGGGGTTGGGGGAGTAAGCCAAGCAGCCATAACAGGCCGAACCCTAAGGAGGCTGCTCGCAGGTAAGGAGGTAGGTGTAGAGGATGTAGGAGAGTTGAAGTTAGCAGCACCCAACGTTCACTACCAACCACCCATGTTAGTACCAACTTGGGTAAAATGTTAGAGTAAAATGTAAAATGAACTGCTACAGGGGAGTTCTCGCAGCACATGCAGGAATTGGCTGCCTAAGCGACCAGTCCATACATGTGTTGAAGGAAAGAGCGCAACTTAGGGTGCAGTAGGCCAGACTCCCAGTACCTGAGGTCTTCAGGGGGAGCACTTCGTTCTCACGGCAGGTAATTAATCGAGTGTTTCCTGTGGGGTAGGCCGGTATCCCCCACAGATAACCCGTCCAGTTTTCTTCCTGGTTCTACACGTCCTGGTCCTGGTTCTGTGCGGCCAAGTTGCGTTGGGCACACCAGTTCTCGTGAGATCACTGAAGTTAAGCAATGCACACCCACGTTAGTACCAACACGGGCGGTTGGTAGTGAACGTTGGGTGCGGCAAATTTCCCCTCTCCTACATCCTCTACACTTACCACCTCCTCACCCGCGAGCAGCCTCCTAAGGGTTCGGCCTGTTATGGCTGCTTGGCTTACTCCCCAACCCGTTAACGTAACATAGTAACATATACGCCTGGCTGGGGTTCCACCAGTCAGAGCTGTCTCATAAATCGGGGGGGGGGGGGGCAAAACTTAGATTAGGCACATGAAATGAGGGGATTCCTAGCAGTGAAAATAGTGGAATTAGTCAGTAAAGTGTAGGAGAGCTTAGGGCGGGCATACATTACTTAGGATAGAAATCTTAGTAAAAGAGGGAGGCAAGGTATATTCACGGAAAGGAAAGCTTGTCGCTAGGTGGTGGAAACTGTCCACTAAAACAGAGGAATTCCACAAGAAGTGCACAGACAACCAGACGGGGATTAGAAGGGACTGCTGATGCCATGTGGGACAGGGTCGTTAGAAAGCTTAGAAATGTTTCAGAGTGAAGGAGAAATAGATTCACGAAATGGAGTTCGGAGGGTTCTAATAAAGTTGAAGTTAGCCCGGCTATGCTAAATGGATCAGAATGTTGGGCATTACGAAAGAGCCAGGACCATAAGATGATGGCAGCTGAAATGTGAATGTTGCGGTACATGGGTGAGGTGTCAAGAGCAGACAAAATTAGGAATGACTATATTAGAGGTAACTATGGGATGGGGCATCACGGAAAAGATGAGAGGGAATAGATTGTCTTGGTACGGGATTGTGAGAAGAGAGGAACCGAAACAGGGAAGCAGATTATTGGAAGCGCCCGGGGCAGGAGAAGACGATGTATACGCGGGGACAGATTGTACGAAGAGATATGTTAGTGTGGTGGGTTGCTGGGAACCTGGTGGGAGACAGGCGGAAGTGGAAGGTCGGTTTGTTTCGTTGGTGTTTTAAGGCCTTTCAACTACAAGGTCACTAGAGCCCCGTCCAGTGTGTAGTTCTAATGCAGAGACTGTACAGACACTGCAGTAATGCAACGATTTTTGGGCATTAGCGGGACCCAGTTCTCCCAAGCAGCCACCCATGTTAGTTCTAGCAGAGGTTGCGTTGCTGAACGTCAGTGATCAGACGGGAACTGGCGTGTTCATCGCAATAAGCCGCTCCCTTGGAAGGCCGGAAATCGCAGACCCGACCTTGCCACAGGCGGAATACGGGTATTATGATGATGTAGTCAGGGTTCTTTTTCGTGCAGGTGACATTCTAGACACTACATGGGACCTCAGCTTTAATTTTTATCCGACGAAAGGCTCACTGAGGCCTCCTACGCCCGAAAGAAGCCACTGTGTGGACCATATTCAAGATTATAATTATTTCAAACCCTGTCCTGCTGCAACCCTGAAACGCGGGGACGAGCTGTCGGGCCAAATGGTGCATCCCTTTCGACTTTAACCATGACGTTTTTCATTCGGGCATTTTTCCTCTACCGACGCTAGGGGGCGAATTCGGACATAAATTAAAACTGCTCTTCGTGAAGAGCACTGTCAAATATGCCTTTCCCCCCAAAAGAAAAGATTTCTGAATTTACAGGGCTAGAGACATCGTCATCCACCACCTATAGCTTGTAACTGATTTTCACATCCCCGTTGGGATTATACTTTAACTGGGCATGATACTATTGCTGAGAACTGCCGACAGAGGTGGTCCACTTACTGCTCACAGAAATACCATCTAACCTATGTCACAGGTAACTCAGGGGGAGTCCGAAACTAATCAAACTTGTGAAAAAAATATACAGCCTGGATATCAATTTAAAAAAGTGTTTTCTTCTGACCGTCCCATGAAGTACCACAATTAAGAAAGCCCTAAAGCCCTTTTGAAAGAGTATATAACATAACCAGGGTAGGCAAAGTAATAATATCAAAAGGTCTACCATTGCCTAAACACAATGAAACTCATACCCGTAATGGCGTCTAAGTGAACTTGAGTTCAGTGTATAACTTTTCAGTGAATAATAAAATTCTCTATTAAAAAACCTACACCCAATAGAGCAATTCATTCAATACGAAAACCTTGAGTGTTAATTTTAACCGGTAAAGAATGAAATGACATTTAACATGAATGGCAATTTCAAAATGCAGTATATAATGTGTTGTGTGGCGAGGGAAGATTAACGAAAATGGGAGGTGCAGTGCTGATTCAAATAATGAAAGCGACAAAGTCCCATATAGAGTAAGTATATTTTTGAAGGAGAAAAAAAAACATTAATAAAAAGGTCTCAATTTATTATTTATTGTGTCTAGTACCTAGATATATATTTAAGTAAACTATATATATACAATATATATTTTTTCTTTTCTTCCCTCCTGTGAACTCTATAGGTAACCAGTTAGTAGTCACTTTGAAATCATTGATAATATGAAACAAGCTGATAAAAGAGGGCTGAAAAAGAGTGAGCGAGAGAGACCATTCAATTTAAGTAGACAGTGGCTCACATCTTTTTTTTTTTCAAACGGTGTACATAGCTTGACCCCAATTACTTTCTATTCAGAATAGTTTGACAAAATTTCACGCGAACTGACGTCATATGAATACTTAAGAGTCAGTTAACTTCAGTTAAGTCCAAGTATTGGGTTGGTATTTTCACGCTCGTCAATCTTGAGTAGTGAAGCAATGTTAGGTTCGTTAGGACCCTATTCTAAAGTATTGTATTGCTTGCACAAAATTAAATGGTGTAGGCAATAAAAAAAACCTCCTCCTATATGCCATCTAAACTGAAATAGATGAACTCTTATACTCCATTATGATACCTACACTGTAAGTTGGTGAGCATTCTCTATAACACTTTCAAAAAAGAGACTATTCTGCTTTAATTCGGTTTCTTTCTCTCCTTCCCATGTATGGGTGCATTTATTTATCATTCATTGCAGGTCGTATGTGAACTTCTACAAGACTGCTCAGGAAAACAAGATATACAATGTAAATTAATTCTTCTCATATTGAAATTGAATGTAAACCATTTTTCTATTCTTTAAGAATGAAATACACTACAATTTACATAAGCAATAACTGACTTTTCACACTGGATACTGATGCAGTCTACATGGATAGTCCTTCCTTTCAAATTCCCCGAATGGGGCACTGAGGTCTTACCTACTGCATGACTGCAAGAGGCGATTAATAGAATTTTGACAAGCTCACAAAACCGCTGTTCAACGTTTAACTCTCCAGTGGTGGAACTCATACACCTGGTAATGTTACCAATCTACACTAATGTAGAAAGGACTCTTTTAAGGGCAATAGTGGCACTGTATACACTACGGGGAAGAAGAGCCTTCTGCCTCATCAGGCAGAAGAGGCTTCCCGCTCTTCAGAAGTGAGCAATCCACCTCCTCGGGATAGAACCTCTTTCTATGGACTAACGAATCAAACGCGTTAAAGCTGATTACTGCGATGATGCGGGAAAAATGGAAACTTTTAATGTGACAAATCACTAGTTCCAGATTCGATACTGGATCGAGGTGCATTGGTTTCTTCAGAGCGAGAGAGAGGCCGGGAAGTAAAGCTGTGACCCCGTGTAGTGTATAATTTCCTTTGCACGTAAAAGAGCCCTCTCTTCTAGCCAACAAGGTGTTGGTATGGCGATACTCGAAGGGGATAAGAGCTAGGTGACCAGGCAAAATTACCAGGTGTAGGAGCTCTTCCCCAGGCGTCAGTAAAGCGCTCCAATGAACAGTAGGCCGACGATAAATAAGCATAGAGGTTGCAGTTTAGGTCACCAGCCGGCTGGGTAAAAATACTGCCCAACAGCTCGCCTTGTGCCCATCCAGAGGGAGAAAGATAAGTACCCCACCCTGCCATTAGTGGGAAAAACGGGTTAGTAATTGCCATTTTACAATAACTTATAAAAATGTGTCAATATTGTCAATACTTGCACATCTCGTATTTCCTGATGTGAAAATACTGATGAATTTAAATAAATTTTAGAAAAATTTCGGCCGTATTGTGCAATAATACCTAAGCCTCAGTAATGTTGGAAACATCTAATACTGTACCTACAACCTGTATTTCAAACGTTGACAACGTTTAAGAAGTCAACAAACAAATTGTTAATAATACGATACCTAACACATTACACACAAACAATGTTGGCAACATTTACGTGCAAACAATGTTTTCCAACAATGGAGGTTCGTTCGACATTTGGATCGATAATAAAACAACAAACAGGATTTGAGTTCGCCATCTGCAGACAATGGAGGATGTTGAAAACGTTTAATCAACAACTATGGAAACATGAAATTGATCCACTTAGATGACAGTCACGCGATCGTTTTTAAACAAAAACAGAATGTTCACCACGCTGAAATGGTGTGACTAAAATGTTGGACAACCCAGATCAGACACATCTACAATAAATACGATGATTCGAGAGACAAAAATTAACAAAATAACTTAAAAGTTTAGCGGCTGATTGCTTATTAACTAGCAGTCAGTTAGCGAGAAAGAGATACTGAGATGGTTACTTTTCAGTGGCAAATTTAGCACTTGAGAGGCCCCAGGCGCAACTCAATTTTGAGACCCCCCCCCTCTAATAAAGTTTCACCAGTCCTACAGCCTACAATGTGTTTCTACACCAACGGTTTTTACTCCGGGTGACGTTATTCACTTGTCAATTAAAATTAGGGAATACTGCTAAATAATTAATTATTTTCATTATGAAAAAATAATAAGTGGATGTAATATTTTTTTTTTCATTTTGAGAGTTGAATTTTGAGACTCCAGGCACGTGCCTCATGCGCCTGTGGGGAAATCCACTCTGTTACTTTCTGAATTTTTAAAGCATGAAAACATACCTTAGTAGGCCTACTGTGGGCTTTACTACTAGTAATGTCTACTTAAGATCATCATACCCTTATCCCGCCTGTGGCAGGGTCGGGGCTGCGGTCCACATACATGCTCTGACTGAGGGCACCCCAGCCGGGCGTCTGGAGCCCACAGGAAATATTAACTAATTTCTCTGTGGGGGATGCCTGCCTACCCCACTGTTCCAACACCGGTAAATTTAATGCTTTGCTGGTTATAATATTGCATGGTGTCTGACCTTTTGCACAATAACTACAATGCAACAGGAGTGAGGCTCATGCCCCAAAAGTCTACTTAAGATGAAGTAGCTAGTATTCAACAGAAGTGGACTGGGCACAAAAATATGACCTGGTATAACAAGGATACAATTATTTCTATAAAAGTTACATAGAGTTGTAAAGAAATTAGTGTTCGGTTTCATTCTTATTATATTATTAATTTAGATTTCCCCGGTGCTCTTAATGGGCCAGTTCAACCCTAGTATTCAATGAAAATCAGGGACCATCTATTATTAGTTGAACTTTCTTTCAGGATGCGTTAACATGTCCGAAAATGAACATCGATCCAGCGTAATTTATCAACTTACACAATGATACAATGCAGCTGTAAGTAAACATGCTAAATTATCACCACCATCAACAACAATAACAACAGCAGTAGCAGTAGCCAGGTGAGTGAAAATGCAGACGGCAAAACGTCAATTAGACCTATTCTTTCTTTTTCTCTTAGCTAGTATTTCCAGTTGTATGCATTCATTCACTTATCGCCAATTTTATTGCAGTGGTTTCAAATCGTATACACGGAGATTGATAGCAACTGATAAAATGGGCGCCAAACTGAAATTATTATAGTTAACATTTGTCAATGGGAGGTATGAGGATAAGGGGCACACACACAGAGAGAGATTCAAATAACGGCGGATATCAACTTTGTGGTCATCAAACAAAAATAAACAGGTTTTTGAAATTCAGTAGTTAGTTGTGTTGATAAAAATGCCGCAAAAATGAGAGTTTAGTTTTTTTTTTATCATTATTATTTTTCAGGAGATCGTAATTTCACTTCACATCAAAACACATATCTTAATGAGATATGTAAATCATCCATGTAAGTAGTGGCAAACTTCAGATTAACCGCGTAAAATAATTATGACCACCAACCATTTAGCTTCAATTCAGTTCGCAGACGTTGAAAAGTCTAACATTTAAGTTCAAAATGGACTTTTAAAGTGAATGGAGTGCGTCGGACGTGGTACCCCTCACTGTGGACCTCCAACTTTTAAAGTTACCTTACTTTTTCCTTTGTCAAATTTTATTTTAATTGGTGTAGTAGAGAAATCAGAGAAATCTCCTGCTCAGACAAACATATTATGATAAAATAATTAAATAAGAAATTGTAATGTAGTATTTGTTGGTTAAAAAATAACTTTTCAGATAAGCGTATCTGTCAGAACCACGATGAAGACAAAAAGGTTAATTACTCAAAGTGGCATCAAACGCCATTATCAAATTCTGAATCAAAGAACATTAATGGAAGTCACATCATTTCAATGACGTCATTGATGCGCCCCTACTGCAACATGATACTGTACACGTTTTCCTACTGTGGTAACACCGCGTGAAATACCTTGCACATTTTTAATGGAATGCAACAAATATCACCCCTCTAAAAAACATGAGTGCCACTTACACATACATGTCCCAGATGAGGACATGTATGCGTCAGGTGAATGCTCTGCTTATCCGGCCGCTAGCCGGGAATTTATCTTCTAATTGTTATTTGTTGTTTGTTGGTGTTTTAGGGCCCTTCAACTACAAAGGTCATTAGAGCTCCGTCCACAGCATAGTTCTTATGCAGAGACTGCACAGACACTACACTAATGCTTCGATTTTTGGGTATTAGCAGTACCCAGTTTTCCCAAGCGGCCACCTATGTTAGTACTAGCTGGGGTTGCGCTGCTTAACTTCAGTGATCAGACGAGAACTGGTGTGTCCAACGCAATTCGCCGCTCCCAACTTATCTTCTAAGGTGCAAATGAAAAAGAGAAGAACAGTAGAGGTAACGTAATCATGTCTCTCTGTACAGGCTTCTATACACCCAAACGAAGTTAATCGCTTTGATCCAGGATTGAACCTAGAACCACTGAGTCAATAGCCTGCCTAGCTGATAATATCCGAGTTGAATACTCGTGTGCAAGGGGCAAACCTTCTTACCATTAACTAATTACGTTACACCTTGCGCTGCCTGCCAGTTTTTCCAGCAACCTTTAGGGCCATAACAAGTACAAATATCGCATTCAGACAGGGATGCGAGTCTTGTAAGCAGGATCACACTGCTTAAAAATTCTCTTGTTAGTGACAAGTGGCCTTTCTAAGGTGAGTGCTTGCAATATCATTCCTGGATATCTAGGACTGTGTGACACCTGGCCCTTGTGTGAGCAGGGAATTGGCTGGAGGCAGTGTACGGTCTGATTAGTGCAGTGCATAACATTTGAGATAGGAATTCTGTGTTTATAAATGATACATCGACGTTTTATTACAGAAAAAAAAATATGAAAAAGTTTATCTTTATTGCAGCTAATAAATAAGATGTGATTAGAAACAAGTACGTAGAAATGAAGTGCAGACTATTTTCTATGCAGAGTTGGAGCTGTTTGACATGCAGGTGACGTCGCATATACCCCATCAGGGCTGAGAAGGCTTCAGAATTGGCTCCAGGTTTGCCGAGCCTAGCAAAAAACTACAAACCAAAGTCGTAAAATTTTCTTGTGACAAGCTTTAAACTCTGCGTCATTACACAGGGATAACACACATGAAGCTTTGATTACCTTGGCTTCCCCTGACAGGACGTCCCAAGATGTCCTTTTCATTCCCAGGAAAAAATTACAGTTTTTGTGGTAATTGAAGAAGTACTTGCATGAAAGGAATTAAGGTTATGTAAGTGCACGTCTTACATAACCTTGTTTTAACCAATAACGATACCGGTTACTCAGAAGTTAGGGATTCCTAAACCGGAACTGCAAGGGGACGGCATACATCAGGTAGTCATGGGTTGCTATTGATGTAATGACGCAATCCTTAATGCAAAACCACAATTTGCTAACAAGGTTGCCAGGGCGCGGCGGGGTCATATTCATAGGGAGCGGCAAATTGCGTTGGACACACCAGTTCTCGTCTGATCACTGAAGTTAAGCAGCGCAACCCTAGCTAGTACTGACATGGGTGGCCGCTTGGGAAAACTGGGTCCTGCTAATATCCAAAAATCGTCGCATTAGTTTAATGCCTTTGCAGTCTCTGCATAAGAACTACGCTGTGAACGGGGCTCTAATGACCTAGTAGTTGAAGGGCCCTAAAATTCCAACAAACAAACAACATGGGTTGCTATTGATGTAAACCAACCTCTTCAGATGTCTTTTCGTTTCAGGGATTCCCCGAAACCAGACCATAATTTCAATAGTGCATTTGACAATTTGACAAGTATGTAGGTTCGCCTCTGGTCGAAGTAGAAGGGATGGAAGTGGTAGCCTGTGCGGCTTGTATGATGTCACATGGAGCTAGCAAAATAAACGTTTATATCGTTAATAGGTATCAATAGTTCAATTGTTACCTGGGGTTAGAAAATGATCTTCAGAATAGACCAGGGATGTGCTGTACTGAGTGCAATTGGGATCCATTTCACCTTTTCAATTAGCAATAAACATCAGCAAAGGTCCAAAAAAATACCCAAAATAACAACGGAGTTGATTAGTAAGTGAACTTTGATTTTCTTTTTGGAAGAATTACTGTACATGCTCGTCGTATTGTGCTCGATGTTTGGTACTTGGTTACTAACAACAGAGAACTACAGTATTTTTAAACCTTTTTAGATGAGTCTGAGGGTGGACAAATAGATAGTTGAGCAGGGTGCAAGAAATTTCCTGGAAGTTTTGAAAAACCACTGCTTTCGAGGACCTAGTGTCGTCATTAACATGCTTTTTCTTAACTGCAATAAGAAAAAGGTCATAAATGTTGATTCAAATCGGCTACATAAGGTCACAAACCAATTTCTGTAACACAGTAGTCCACTTCCTGACTTCAAAGTAGCTACCATAGTCAGTAAAATTATATTAAATGTTCAAACTACTGCATTTCAACTAACCCTTTACATTTTTTTGCGAAAATTCAAATCTCGAAAGCTAATATAAATTCGATCGCACAATAGGGAAATGCAAACTAAACTTAAATATACATGGATGTATGCTAAACAGTTACTGACGCATTCCGGAGGAGGAAAAATACAATTTTAACAAAGGATAAAGTAGCAATACTATTCAAAATATATTTCAGTATCCATAAAAATGAGGGATTGTATACTTTTAGAGAGGTGTATAATTTTCAGACATTTGACATTTCAATTCAGAAGGTCTCAAAATAATGGTTTGATTCTGAATCACAAAACTCTGTATTCCCTTAAGTCTGTTAAATAAGAATACAAAAAATACACCCCATCTCAGAAAAGGACATTATTTCTGAGAGGAAATACAAAACCCCATTTGGACACACACAGCCTATTTTTCCCTAGTGAGTGTTTCAGGCTACAAATCTCATTATGGGGAGATAAAAATCGCTCTTTATGCAAACCTAAGCTAATGTGTTACACCAAATAACATACAATTCAATATAGATACGGTAAAAAGGTGTTATTTCCTTCTTTCTTAGTTTAATGGACTGCCAGCCATTTTGCATAAACATCAAGAAAATTCACTACTCAATCTAATCTGCATTTCTGAATTACAGAGTTGGGATTTCAGATCGGTTTACATACACACCTCTCCACAAACACAAACGGAAGTGGCTTTTCTCCATTTCTGTTGATGTTAGCTGGTCAATTTCCGAACGAAAAATATACTATGTTTATAGTCTTTTTCGACATCTATCAAAACCAAGAGAGAGAGAAAAAAAACACGGTTTTTATGACGAAAGATGTCGGGTCATAAAACGTAAATTTTCACTAAATCGGACCATTGAAGAACACCGCTCTATTCTAAAAATAGCAGCCTAGTTTTCAGAAATTTATATCAGGTTATTTTCCCCTAATAATTAGGCATGAGCCTGACTCCTGTTGCATTATAGTTATTGTGCAATAGGTCAGACACCATGCAATATTATAACCAACAAAGCTTTAACTTACTTGCCAAAAATTTCTATTTTGGTTGTATAATGCGGTGTTGGAACAGTGGGGTAAGCCGGCATCCCCCCACAGTCAATTTAGCCAATATTTCCTTGTTTGTTTGTTGGAGTTTAAGGTCCCGTCAACTACAAGGTCATTAGAGACCCGTCCACTACATAGTTCTCATGCATATACTGCACAGACACTATACTAATGCGACGCTTATTGGGTATTAGCAGTACCCAGCTTTTCCCGAGCGACCACCCATGTCAGTAATAACTGGGCTTGCGTTGCTTAACTTCAGTGATCAGACGAGAACTGGTGTGTCCAACGCAACTTGCCGCTCCCTTTCAATATTTCCTGCGGGTTCCAGACGCCTGGCTGGGGTGCCCCCTGTCAGAGCATGTTCAGTGGACCCGCAGATTCGACCCTGCCACAGGCGGGATAAGGGTCTGATGGTGATTTTTCGCCTAATAATTTTCAAACATCAAAACGCGGAAAAGCCAGTAACAAATGCAAGATGTCAAGATGTAAAATAGCAGAATCTCGCACCTAGTCTTTGAAACAGTCAAGTAGAAACTTCATGAAAAGGTCCTCCGCTATTAGAACGTCTATTTAATTTGGCAAAGTATCCTCCACAAATGGTATTACAGCTCTTACTTCCGGTGTCAGAGGTTCATTTTACCCCTCAGAGAGTCCTGCAGACCAAGATCATGACCTTTAGCTTTAAGAGGCAAGCAATCGGCCAGTCAATTCAGGATTTGGAAATCCTAAATGTTAACCAACAATTCAAATTTAGGGATGAGTGTGCTTCCAACTAAAAATTTTGTCAATCTACCCCAGTGATTCTCAAATTGAGTGGTTGAAATTGCTTAGTTTTTCAGTATACCAGAATCTTTCTAAAATCTTGATTACTTGAGTATGGTAGTCTAATTTGGTTTCCCTTCAGGCAGGAATTATCTTGGGAGATTGAAAGGATACAGAGGAGGGCAGCAAGAATTGTATTCCACAGGTTTTCTCACAGGGATAGTGTGTCTTGACATGATCAGGGAATTAGGTTGGGAACCACTAAGCCAAAGGCGAACATCTCACAGCATAAGTCTGTTTATCAGACTGCTGCTGCTGGGGTGTGATGGATCTCTGGTGGGATGTGTGCCCCCTGCTAAGTACAAAGGGAGAAAGATCATTCGCATAAATTGAAGGAGATTAGGGCACAGACAGACACATATTACTGGTCTTTCTTACCAAGGACCATTCGACAATGGAATAGCCTTGGAAAGGATAAGGTGGAGGGCCTAATAAAAAGCCACCCTACCATTACTAGTGTTGTAGAGGGATCACAGGAATTTAAGCCTAGGGATTTGGGAGCTTTTTAGTAATATATGTAATAATGAGAGTTGGTCTCTCCACTGCCATATTGGCCAAATAAGGCTGCTTGCAGTGTCATGAATTAGAATTAGAATTACTGACCCACATTGTTCTTGTTTGTTGGTGTTTTAGGGCCCTTCAACTACAAAGGTCATTAGAGCCCCGTCCACAGCATAGTTCTTATGCAGAGTTTGCACAGACACTACACTAATGCGACGATTTTCGGGTATTAGCAGTTCCCAGTTTTCCCAAGCGGCCACCCATGTCAGTACTAGCTGGGGTTGCGCTGCTTAACTTCAATGATCAGAACGAGAACTGACGAGATGACGAGAACTGGTGTATCCAACGCAATTCGCCGCTCTACTGACCCACAACGTTATCCTAAAAATAAACATTAGATCCCAATTACTGCAGTGTCATTAGTTCCCTGACCGGTAGGACGAATCTGACGTATGGTAGTGAACACAACACTGGACTATGAGACAGAGAAAAGTTATGTAACTGTAACTTATATAAGAAGCAAAAAGGACCTTCTGACCCAACTACAAACGTGGGGAACCTGCGAGTGTTAGCTGTCCGATCGCCAGAACTAAAAAACCAACCTTGGGTAGGAATGAACCTTCGATAATGAACTCGAGTTAAGAAGGACAGCAAGTAAACAACTGAGGCTGGAGTACAATTTTAGGTGAATTCACTGGAACCAGACCATGCCAAACAAAATAAGTGGTGAAATGAAGTGCAGAGGTGTGTATTTAGTTGAACAGTATTTTTATTACGTCATTCCTCAAAGTCCAGATCCAGCAAAAATTCTGTTAGGAAGCCATTAAACTAGACAGTCTTTAGGACAGATAGTGCTTCTGTGATTAAAATGTGTTTCAATGTGCAACCGGAATGAGCATTCCTGTCATACCAACAACGCTTACAGGAAATTAATGTGTTTGATGAGTTACATTCTTGTGGGACAATCACAAATATCAAAAAAAAGTTAAGGAGTTACACCATAAATTATGGCTGATATTCCATTCAATTCGGGTGCGTTTGTTGTGTCACAGGACCTGTCTAATATTGCATTTCATGACCCATTATTAAAAACGTTTTTCGGATCATTTCATTAATTCTAACTTTTAATACGCCTATTACCTGTCATCATAAAAATTATAACTTTTTGAAAACAATGGATTCGAGACCTTCACATGCTTGTTTTTCTCACAATCCTCTTCATGTTTATAGTTCAAGGTATACATCAAAGAAAAAGTGACCTAACATACCAAAGACAATACAAACATGAAGGTTCAAAATACTACAAGTGATCTCAGAAAGATAATTGAAAAAAAAAACCTCAGATCAACACTAACACGATTTTTAGGACGAAAAAAATTGTAATTTGATAAAAAGAATTGCTCAAAACAACTTTACATCACAGAAATGTACACGTTGAAAAGCAACTTGAAGTAACCCGAACAACTCATTAAATGAATCTTAGATGTCTTAAAATAATGAAAATGTTATCTTTTTTGACATTTAAATTCAAATTATTTCTTATAATCATGGGATTTTTCAACAACAGATTTCAATAAATTGCATTTAATCTCGAAATCTCTCAACAACCAAAAATATCACTCATCATAATTCATGTACTATTTTCCTGCACAAATTCATTGTACGTGTCAATTTCAAACTACAAAATGGGACTTCCGGTTATGACTCAACTACTGTTAAGATGACTCCTCCGATAATTCAGTTGGATTTGTTTTGTTGGTGCTTTAGGGCCCTTCAACTACAATGATCATTAGAGCACACTGCTTAGTTCTAATGCAGAGACTGCACAGACACTACGCTGATGCGACGATTTTTTTGGGTATTAGCGGTACCCAGTTTTCCCAAGTGGCCACAAATGTCAGTACTAACTGGGTTGCACTGCTTAACTTCAGTGATCAACCGAGAAATGGTGGGTCCAACGCAATACAGCCGCTCCCATTCAGTCGAAGTCAGTGATTATTGTCTTTATAGGGGAGAAGAAACAACGATGACAAGAACAGGGCTGGCTTCATAGGTGAGCGACCTTTTCACAGCTGAACTGGGCGCTGAAATGCAAAGAGCCCTTCGGATTAAACAAGAGGCTCGCATTTTCATTTTACACTGGGTTGCTCCGTAAAATGGATCCAAAAAGCAGTCATCTTTCACCATGACTAACGCTTTCCCGCCTACTACAGGGTCGGGTGTTCATCTTTGTCCCTTTGGGTCACGTTAGTGATCTGTTGCACGGCATGCTAACTCAGCCTGCTGCAAACCTAATGATGGAATCCAGTGCTTATTCATTGTCGGCCTACAGTACTTGTCTGACGTCTTACACTGACGACAGGGTGCGGAGTCCTACACCGACCAGAGTCCTACTACCAGAGTCCTACACCTGGAAATTTTGCCAAACTGCACGCATATTTTCGCTCGGTAACTGCGTCAGTAGTTCTAAGTTCGATACTGGACCGAGGTGGGTTGTCTTATTTCGGGCGAGAGAGAGGCCCCGAGTACGCCTTCTTTCGGATGGGAAGTAAAACCGAGGTCCCGTATGGTGTACGATGGCATTTACACATAAAAGAACCCTCTCTACTACGCAACGGGTAGATACGGCAAAATTTCCAGATGTAAGAGCTCACCCCCCCTGGCGCACGCGTCGGTGGAATGCCCCAACGAACAGTAGACCGACGACTAATAAGCATAGGGGGCTGCAGCTTTGGTCGGCAACCGGCTGTGGAAAACCACTGTGACACATATCGCCCTTGTGTTCATTCAGAGGGACAGCATGGATACCCGACCCTGCCACAGGCGGGAAAAGGGTTAGGAATTGCTTATCAAGGGGTTCTTTGATGTACAGGTGGCATCGTACACACCAAACGGGACCATCTCACCTGCCCATCTACAAGCCAAAAAAAAAAGGCACTGAATTTGTTGAGTTGGCCCTCTCCCTTTCCCTCACGGTCTGAATTGCCATATGTTTTGAGACTCTCCCGGTTTTAAGTAATAATTTTTGAGTGAATGCTTACATTCCTGAAATGTTTCAAATTCGACTTGTAATTTATGAAATATTTAACACCAGGTTTCATATATTAGCTCTGTCCTTATGTGAAATCTGAAGAGTACCATATTAAATGTGGGAGGAGAGAATGGGTAAAATACTAATTTATGGGTAGAATATGTGTGCGATATTTTCTGAATACCAAGAGCCGAGAAAGGTCACTACCCTTTCCATGGTGATTTAATAAATTAAATTTAAATAATCAAGGATGTAGTTAATAGTGACTGATAAACCAGTTTGAAAATGTGGTTTTCATTCAATTTTTTACTCTAATAACAAGTGAAGTCTTAAAAATTGAAAACATATGTCAAAAGTGAACTCTTATGTACCATGAAACGATTACCATGTCCAATTTACCCCTCCTCCTCTTAGGGGTATTTAGCTACACGCCGTGGCACTCATTCCAGTCGGCATGGCGTGCAATTTACGCACTTATCATGCTGTTGCATAACTGACATATCTTCTATAATCTACTTAATGTGAATTTCATTCAAAGTAAATTGCGTTTATTACTTTCATGACAGGCAAAATCACTGCATTTTAATGCCATTTCACATGATCGATAAACGTAGCACCCTGCAGAGAACGGTAATGAATAGATGAAGATATGAAACATTCAGCGAGGGACTAAAGAAACCTGCATCACAAGAGTATGTTTTGGGTTCAATTCTGGCTGCAACTATTTGTATTTCATTGTTGTTGTTGTTTGTTGGTGTTTTAGGGCCCTTCAACTATAAGGTCATTAGAGCCCCGTCCACAGTGTAGCTCTGATTCAGAGAATGCACAGGCACTACACTAATGGGACGATTTTTGGATACTAGCGGTACCCAGTTTTCCCAAGCGGCCACCCATGTCAGAACTAGCTGCGGTTGCGTTGCTTAACTTCAGTGATCAGACGAGAACTGGTGTGTCCAACGCAATTCGCCGCTCCCTTGTATTTCGTGAATTGCATTCAGTGACCCAAATACCACACCTAAAGTTGCTGACATACCCACACACTTTGATTTGTTTAGTATTTGCGTTAGATTCCAGGTTCAATTCTGAACCAAGGTGCTTGGCTCTTTCGGGTTACAAGGAGAGAAACTCACCAGTGCGTCATCTGTCGGATGGGAAGTAAAACCGTGGCCCCGTAGTGGTGTGTACGATGTTACCGCTACATGGAAGAGAACCTTTACTATATAGGTGTAATTCGGAAAAAGTGTCATGTTTAGCAGCTGGCCCCTCCCCCGGTGGTAGCTGCAGAAAATGTCATCGATAAATAAGCATATGGGTTTCAGTAAATAGGTTGATAGTTGCGCTGCTTACACTGAATCGTCCAACATGCTGAAGTATCCCAAAGGGATTATTGTTGTAGTTCGTTGGTGTTTTAGGGCCCGTCAACTACAAGGTCATCAGAGTTCCGTCCACAGCATAGTTCGGATGCAGAGACTGCACAGACACTACACTAATGTGACGATTTTTGGGTATTAGCAGTACCCAATTTTCCCAAGCGGCAACCCATGTCAATACTAGCTGGGATTGCATTGCTCAACTTCAGTGATCAAACGAGAACTGGTATGTCCAACGCAATGAGCCGCTCCCTAACCCAAAGGGACAAAAATGGGCATCCAACCCTGCCGTACGCGGGATAAGGGTTGGTGATGGTTATATTGTTAAATAAGGCTGAACTCATGGGTGCAAGATCCTGCCGTAGGTAGCGAATGTACTTGGTTAAGGAAGCCTGGGACCATTTTACAAGAAAGGAGTGGTATGAATGTGACTTCAATCGTCGGTTTCGCATCTTTATCGACTTTAATTGACCAGTTGGGGTTGGGTGCTGATTTTTAAAGTTACTTGACTGACAACACATGACAACTCCCAAGTATCCCAACTCGTTTGCAGAAATAATCCATGATGAATCACAAGTGGAATTATTCTGGTAATGAATCATAGTGGTTAGTGTCCGTCTAACCTGTGATTGCTTTTTATTCTTGATTTCAATTACTCACTTTAAATATAAATAATGTTAATAGAAAGCATTCAACTAAATATCTATCTACATTTCTCTAGAATTATGTCGTGACTTTAATAGGGAATTTATGCATAAATTAATTTTAGTAAAAAAAAAAAATAGACTATAAATCTGCCTGCATTATATTTCAAAAAATTTCAGTAATGGCGAACACATTACATTTTATACAACAGAGAGAAGAAAGAGGGGGTGGTGAACTGAAATTAAATGCATTTATGAAAATAGCTATTTCATGTTATGGAATATTTATATGACAATTCAAAAGAGCAGAAAGTAAAATTACGTACAATTTTAATTGGATAGTGAGTATTAAATACACCAAGATTTCAAAATAATAGGTAGAGTCAAAGACATCACCTGTTTTCAAGGCGGTTCTCATTCATATGAGTCATATATTTTCCTATTACTAAAATGAATACAAAATGAAATTAAACTGAATAATGATGATGATGATGACGATGAAGCCAACATGGCGTCTCGTTTTCATTAAAATAAATTACAGTCTTTTTAAGTGAAGAGAATAAACTTTGTCTTTCTCGTGTATAGTTGTGCAGGTGTGGGAAGTTGAAGGTGTAAGGAGAGGGGTTTAACTTTTTTGTTTCGCGGTATATCTATATTAGGGCAAATAAGGTTCATTATTTAATAGAAGATGAAATTTATTTCGAATGACTTGATAGTGATGTGCTGAAATGAAATGAAACAAAATGGATGGGCGTGATATAATGAATGGGGCACATCAACAAAAGTAAAAGATGATGATAAGTATTATCAAAATACATGGTGTGCACAGACATGATTAAGGTTGATGTGCTACCATATTGTATGTGGCGAAACATTTGAAAACAAATCCGCATCATTAAAAATGCTTGTGCAACTTCTTGCGCAAATAACATGATCTGATCTTTCATAATGTAGACGCTAATGTATTATGCAAGCAAATGGCTCAAATTTCATGGCGGAATTTCAAAGCAGAATAAAGTACCGAGAAAGGAAAACATTCAAAATTCCTATATCATCATGAAGTAGTTTTGTTTGTTTGGAGTCTTACACACTCAAGATATGATTTTTAAGTGGCGTCGTAACCTTAAGCGATATGGCCATATCACGTAAGCATCAAAAATGGCCCCTTACACATAGACAACCCACTCTATTTAGTACTGTTCCAGTGCTCCAAACACTGCCGCCTGCACACAGGGAAACGTGGAAAGAATGGGAATAAAATAACTGCAAAGTTTCAAGCCAGTTTGGGGGAGGCCGGCATCCCCCCACAGACAAAGCTAAAAGCAACTCCTAACTCTTTTCCCGCCTATGGCAGGATCGGGGACCCATCTCGTCTCTCTGAATGGACACAAGGACGATATATTGGGCAGTGTTCCACTTCGTTGGCAAATTCCACTGAGCTCCAACACTTGTAAATCTTGCCTAATCTACCCGTTCCATAGAAGGGGGGTTCTTTTACGTGCAAATGCCATCGTACACCACACGCGACCTCTGTTTTACTTCCCATCCAGAAGAGGGCGCACTCGGGGCCTCTCTCTCGCCCTCAAAAAACCAATCCAGCTCGGTCCGTTTGTTTGTTTGTTGCTGTTTTAGGGCTCTTCAATTACAAGGTTATTACAGCCCCGTCCACTGTGTAGTTCTTATGCAGAGACTGCACAGACACTACACTTATGCGACGATTTTTGGGTATTAGCAGTACCCAGTTTTCCCAAGCGACCACCTATGTCAGTACTAGCTGGGGTTGCGCTGCTTAACTTCAGTGATTAGACGAGAACTGGTGTGTCCAACGCAATTCGCCCCTCAGAGCTCGGTCCAGTAACGAACTTAGAACCACTGACGCAGTTACCGAGCGTGCTACCCACTGCGCCACCGAGGCAGGTATTCCTCCACAGACTACTCGTTCAATATTCCTGCGGGTTCCAGACGCCTGTCTGGGCTGCCTCCAGCTAGAGCAGTCTCATCAAGATGGTATTGTGTGAGGTGGACGGGGACCTGGTGGGGGATAGGCGGGAGTGGAGGGCTAGAATCTGCATACCCGACCCTGTCATAGGCGGGGTAAGGGGTTGCGTTGGATACACCAGTTCTCATCTGATCACTGAAGTTAAGCAACGCAAGCCCGGTTAGTACTGACATGGGTGGTCGCTCGGGAAAGCTGGGTACTGCTAATACCCAATAATCGTCGCATTAGTGTAGTGTCTGTGCAGTCTATGCGTTAGAACTATGCAATGGACGGGTCTCTAATGACCTTGTAGTTGACGGGACCTTAAACAACAACAAACAAACATAATGATGTTCACGCCAGTCAGAGCACTCACTACGCAGAAAAGAACACTGAAATAAATCGGAGAAGTCCAAAAGACTGAAAGAATTCCACTGTATCATTTCGCCATACTGACACACCCCGCCCGAACCACAGGGCAAGAAAAGGGTTAGGGAAACCTGACCGAGTCGACACTCACGCTTCACTATGATGTCCCCCTGCATCATGCCAATTCCCTGAGGGCGAACTTGCGTACTTTCAGATTAAGAGACATTCTCCTACAATTTTGTCACGTTGATCATGCAAACCAACACATGTACTTCACAGTGAGTTATTTTAATATATAGCACTTTCTTCACTGTTATCCATAGCAGGGTGTCAACTGGAGGCCCAAGTAATTTTTAATACCTTGATTTTATATTTTAATTATGTTAATACAGCTATTTGATATTTCTTTAAATATAGATAAAAACTGCGGAATTTGAAAACCAGAAAGTGTAAGAATAAAAAATGGTCCACGGCTGAAATGAGTTTGACACCTCTGCAGTAAAGGAGGAACTTTAGGAGCACGTGTGACAACTCCTTTCTGAAAAGTGAATTTGGCGAAGGAATTCACTGACGATAAGTACCATTAATCAGACAGGAAGTCAAGTTTGAGTTTGAGAGATGTACAATATTTGATCTAAAAGCGAAACAGTCCCCTCTGACAGAGCAGTAAATAGTTTTGTTATTATACGTCCCAAAGTATAAGTCGTCCAACTTTCAATATTGCATTTCACTTGCCGAAAATGATTCCTTTCTTTTGTCCCATACTCTCTTTAACGTCTCTTTATAAATAGGAGTTTAAATATTTTAACTTAAATTTAGTTTTGACTATTGATATTCTCAATAGCTACTTTACATCTAAAACTATACGATGTTTTTCTCTCGCCATCTTTTCTAAATAATAAATTTTGGCCCGAATGCCACCCAGAACCTTAAACTTCTTTTAATTTAAATGTCGCAGTGAGAAACAGGTTATTTTTCAACTTTGCTCATTACTGACATCGTACGTTTCTACACACTTTGATATATTAACTTCATTAACCAAGTGAATCAATAGGACTCGAATAAAGGAGAAAAAAAATAAATTTCAATCTATCCTGAAACAGGGAAGTTTTGCATCATTTCTCAACACACTTTCTACATGCCATTTGTTAGAATTTTAGACATGTAACTGATTTAAACACTACAAGAAAAACCCGTGAGAAAATACACGTTTAAAAAATCTATTGTCCAAAAAACACAACCTAGGTTGTAAAAAAAAGATGACAACAGCGAAAGAAAACAACCTCGTCATGAAATTATCACTTTTTCTGAAAAATATTGCCTATTTGGGGAAAAGTATGTTTTTGCAGATATTTGATAATAAGATTAAATTTCTTACAAAATATGATCTCATTCACTTGCACAAGTTGTCCTCTTTTTCAAATTCCGTTGTGGACATGTAGACGTCACTAATGTCAAATTTCATTTACAAACCAAACTGTAAAATATTTGTTGTTTTGTTTTTTAAAAAAAAACAGTGCCAGTAGCCTTTCTTGACAAAAAAGCAATTCAATATGCTAGTTAAATAAAACCCACTAGATGGCGCGGAAACATAAACATGGCTTACCAATAAACAAAATCATCATATTCCCCTTCAGCAGCCAAAAAAAGGGGGGAAGGAGAGGGCCAAGTGTGTGTACAGCAACCATAAGAATTACTTGGACAGGCATACATCTGGTAACAACTATTTAAATGATTTTCAAACGCAAGAGGAGGAGGAGAAACAGAAGAGGAAGACGACGTATTTTGCCAACGGAAATTCCATTCACGGTGACTGCAATCTGCCGCCATGTTTCAAGTCATGCTTATCATTTCTAAAAAACCTAACAACCTTTTTGCCATATTTTAGTTTGCCTTTAAATTACGCAAGCTGCTTCCAAGTCAATTTTGATGATGGCCCAGCTAATAGCCAGAAAAATGTTATTTGACACATGATGCGAAAAACTTTGCATAAATTTCTTTCCTCCTTTATGACATTTGGCAGGAGAGGAAAAATGACATGAGTGAAAGGAAAAAAAACTCGGGATTCCGGGATACTCGTTTGAAAATGTGGATAAACGCTTAACTTATCATCATGAAAACCACGTGTCGTTTGTCACATTATACTTGAACATTCTTAAACATCTGTTAAAAATTCAAAACGTTTTTTTGCCCTTTCAAGTATATTTAGTAATTAGGACCCCTATCAAAAATAATTTGAACAATTACCATTGTTTAATTGCTTATGTTTGCCCGTTTCTGTAACATGTGCTCAGTAATATGTTTCTTGATTACAATTGGTGGGGCAAAGAATGGTTATTGACGACAATTTCCATTAAGAGTGAGTGCTACACATGGGTGCCTGCTAATTTTTAATCACGGCAAAGTTAAACAGAAACATCAGACTCCAGGTACAGATTTAAGCCCCAATTTTTTAAAATTCAAGTATTGATCAGTGTGTACTTCCTTGCATGGTAGCGAAGTGGATAACTGTTGGCTAAGTACTTGTAGACTATGGTCCATGCGGTCCAAAACCATTGGTGCTCTCCAAATAAAGCACGCATTACAGAATATGTGACAATTAATTAAATCCCACAATGTCATATTTCACGAATTTCCTTCATCAGCTGACCTTATCATCATTACCCTGCCACGGGCAGGGTAAGGTCTGCGGGGAGCGGCAAATTGCGTTAGACACACCAGTTCTCGTCAGATCACTGAAGTTAAGCAGCGCAACCCCAGCTAGTACTAACATGGGTGGCCGCTTGGGAAAACTGGGTACTGCTGATACCCAAAAATCGTCGTATTAGTGTAGTGTCTGTGTGCAGTCTCTGCATAAGAACTATGCCGTGGACGGGGCTCTCATGACCTTGTAGTTGAAGGGCCCTAAAACACCAACAAACAAACAAGTAAGGTCTGCGGGTCAAGTGAACATGCTCTGATTGGGGGCACCCCAGCCAGGCGTCTGGAACCCGCAGGAATATTGACTGGGTTGTCTGTGGGGGTGGATACCTGCCTACCACTTCCTGTCACCTTCATCAGGCCTGACATACTTGATTTCTACCATTCACACTCGATGTAATTACTGAGTTGGACTGAAATTTTGTCTGTTTACACCTGTTGTCGCTACTGCTGTGGGTACCCAACCTTGAAATAGGCGAGAAAATGGTTAGGAATGAGCATGAAGAGACGGCCCCTAATTTTGGGAGGCTTTACGCCTTCCAGACCTTTCTTACGCTTTAATATGACGTTTGTGTGTTCATAAATAAAATTTCAAATATCTTAAAGAGTGGGGTTGACAGTTGTCGCAAACGTTCACCAGGGGTGGCCCATACCCTCGAACACGAGTGGGGCTCACTCCCAAATGTCTTGAATTTTATTGGTTTTTAAAATACATTTGTCAGCATAAATTGAATGACGGAATGTTGTACATTTATAATGAAGTCTATTTATGTTCTATCCAGATTAAAATAAAGATAACTGTTGATGTAAAATTTTAAATACAAAATAACATAAATGAATTTCAGGGTAACTGCCTTGTTTGTACCAAACGGAAACCCTACTACTGCTCTCTACAATAAATGTTTACTGCAAAGATTAATTTATAATTTCATACGCATATATATAAAGGATGATTATATAGTTAACTAACTCTGAATTTCAATGTTGATTTGAATTTTATTCAATTTGTAAATTATTAACCTGCACTGCATTAAATACCGTCCCTTGTGGCTACTCCATTATCCCTAACTATACCGTCTATAAGCTCCTCTCTCATGCTGTTGTTTACATAGATGCAGAGGGTGACCGGGGCACAGGGGCGGATCCAGGGGGGAGCAATGAAGCAGTTGCTCACCCCTCCCTCATATTTCATCTGATGCATGATTCAACTTTGCAACTGATGAGGCATTTTTGAATTGCTGTTCCCATTTCTATACTGCCGGTCCAACAGTTGCAGTCCAATTTGCAGTTGGCTGAACCACTGAAGACAGGACATTGTTTAAGGGGCAGTAGAGGACCTATTTATTGTAATTGCTAGCTAGAATTATTTGGGGTACACTTATTTTGAAGTGCTCCCCCTCGATCTGCCTCTGGATCCGCCTCTGCCGGGTAAATTTATGGCGAATGCAGGGGCTCCCCACCTACGGGGTTTACGGGTTAAATCAGCTCCTTCTCGCAAATTTCAAGCGATCTATGGAAAAATATACGTACCAATAAGAGATGGAAGCGCCAGAATAAAAGGCGTCCACCATCATAGGTAAACTGCCCCATCAAAGACAAATTGGTCGACGATAAATAAGCATATGGGTTGCAGTATTAGGTTGGCGTTGTTGTTTGTTGGTGTTTTAGGGCCCTTCAACTGCAAAGGTCATTAGAGCCCCGTCCACAGCATAGTTCTTATGCAAAGACTGCACAGACACTACACTAATGTGACGATTTTTGGGTATTAGCAGTACCCAGTTTTCCAAAGCGGCCACACACGTCAGTACTAGCTGGAGTTGCGCTGCTTAACTTCAGTGATCAGACGAGAACTGGTGTGTCCAACGCAATTCGCCGCTCCCATTAGGTTGGCAGCTACCTAAGTAAAATACCGCCCAACAGATCGCTATGTCCCCCAATGGAACATAACTGGGCACCCGACCCTGCCGTAGGCGAGAAAAAGTTAGTGATGCTGGAGGTGATTCTGCCATTGAGTGGTGATGGTGTGTCTCTCTAAGTAGACCTGCAACCTTGTCTACCCTTTTCCTCATTCAGAAATTTCTACATACGTACACGTACAGCGCACACATTGGTGCTTTCTCAAATTTCAGTTAAACACTTTAGTCCACTTAAGATTGCTTTTAAAGAAATTAAGTAACAGTTGGATTGACGGATGATGGCAAGGAAACTTAGAAGGGGTCTACAAAACAGACAACAAGAACGAGCATGAGTGTTAAGGAGCACCAATTTAAAAAGAGGGATACAATGAGTAAAAAAAACTAACCCGTCAGCGGAACCAGATATGGATGGGAGAAAATAAGACGGGGAGGGGAGGGAGGCGAAGAAGAAAAGAAGACGACAGTCAACTAAGAAAGAATTGAAGAAATCCTGAAGAAAAGAAAACTGCTGCTGTCAAGACGAGATAAGATGAAAGCAGCACACACGAGAAGATCGTGTTTTCTTAACAGATATAGGCATAGGAAGAAAGTGAGAGGAGAGACTCGTAGAAAAAAGGCACGTCAAAGTTTGTTCACCTATATATAAACCACACTACAGAGGATATACTGTGGATCCCTCCAAAATGTTTGGCTCGACGACATTTTGAAGCGAGAGCAAAACAGTCGAGCAACACATTTCAATCAAGTCTCGCTCTCTCTCTTTCTGCAAATGGTTAAAATAATGACAAACGGAAGACAAATCATCAGTGCTAAACGTCCCAGTTCAACAAATGGCATATCCTTACACAATGAAAAGGGCATGTCTAACAGGAAAGGCAGGCAAAAATAAAACTCTATTTCAACATTACAATAAAAACATCTACAAAAACACCCTAAACATACACAAACACAACACCATACACAAGTCATACCACGCAGTTAAATTGAAGCCGTCCAAAAATTCATAGGGTCATACGTGCACCATCAGTCATTAGGTCCTTCTCTAAAGAAAACACGAAGAAAGTAATCTCAGCTACTACGTTACACATTTCGAATGGGCCAAGAATATCAATGTTTGCAAAACTTTGTTGTTCAACTTAAGATAATGAATTGGTAATATAAGCTCTTGTAGCTAACATGTATCACATCACTCATTGTTGAAACTCATTCATCTCATAACTAATACAACGCCTCATTAACTACAATGACTACATTAACAGTATGTTCTAGGATTGGCTGGTTAATGAGCACTTAGCGTTGCCCAAAGTTAAAGGAAATTTACCGGCACCAGGAAAAGAGGGAAGGAGAGGTAATTTTGCTGGTGTTTTAGGGCCTTTGAACTACAGCGGTCATTAGAAACCCGTCCACTGAATAGTTCTAATACAGAGTCTGCACAGACACTACGCTGTCACAACGATTTTTGGGTATTAACAGTACCCAGTGTTCCCAACGGTCATCCATGCTAGCACTACCTGGGGTTGCGGCGTTGCTTAACTTCAGTGATCAGACGAGAACTGGTGTGTGTTAACGTAATACTAACCTTCCGTCCACAAGGTGACGATTTTCGAAACACGTTGCAAGGTGGGGTCTGTAATAACCCCAAAAAGAGTTTTTGATTTTCAAGGCTTAAATATTCAGAATAATGGCATTATTATGGATAATAGAGAGTTAGTGGTGAACGTCGACGAAGACGAAACGAACGATACGAGGTCAAATGAGGCAAATACGCAAGCTCAATTGCTGGTCTGCTTTTCGTGAGCATGCACAGTTGAATCATTTGACCTCGTATCGTTCGTTTCGTCTTCGTCGACGTTCACCACTAACTCTATATTGAATTAAATACCATCCATATAAATGTTAAAAAATGAAAATAATTTGGAAACATGCTAAAAAATTCTATATTACCCAAGAAACCCGAGACATCATCATCACCATACCCTTCTTCCACCTATGGCAGGATAGAGTCTGTGGGTTCCAGTCCTCCACTCCTGCTTATATCCCACAAGGCCCCCGTCCACCCCAGGCACTACCATATCCTTACGGACATCCTTCTCCAACGTCTGGAGCGGCGAGTTGCGTTGGACACACCAGTTCTCGTCTAAGCAACGCAAGCCCAGTTAGTACTGACATGGGTGGTCGCTGGGGAAAGCTGGGTACTGCTAATACCCAATAATCGTCGCATTAGTGTAGTGTCTGTGCAGTATATGCATTAGGACTATACAGTGGACGGGTCTCTAATGACCTTGTAGTTGACGGGACCTTAAACTCCAACAAACAATCCAACGTCTGCTTCAGTACCCTGTGTTTCCAACCAGCCACCCATGTCGGTACTAACGTGGAATGCGTTGCTTAACCGAAAATAAAATATGCTAATTACTTAGGAAAGCTACCAACTTCCCTAGATAAGTAAAGAAAACATGGGATAACAGGTACTCAGGGGTTGGTTATTACCCTTCCGTCCACAAGGTGACGATTTTGGAAACACATTGCAAGGTGGGGTCTGTTATGACACCCAAAAAAGCGTTTTTGGCTTTCACGGCTGAAATATATTCAGAATAAGGACATCAAATAAACATATTGAAGTCCATTAGGCTAAACCCCCATGAGTATAGGGGTAATGCTGACTATTACTGAGAATAGATAAAGAAAAAAGTGTTTTGAAGAGGTGCCATCAAAATGCTACATACAGCGCAAGGTGGGGTCAGGAATAACCCCCAGACCTGTCCCTTTCACTAAACTTGGAAATAAAATATTCTAATTACTTAGGAGACCTGCCCACTTCAGCACTTAAGTAAAGAAGACATTGGAGAACAGGTACTCAAAGCTTGGTTAAGATTAGAGAAAGCGGTACATGTACAGATACAATTTTATAGGTCTGGGGTAAGCTTAGACCTCACCTTGTGGACGGAAGGTTAACTTAGCCTGGGATTTTATTGAGTCGGAACCACCTACATACAATGAGCACAATGAGGAAGAGAAGGAGAACACGGTGGTAAAAAGCATCATCCCAGTTGCGAGATCGGTAGCTCAGTCCATCTACGCACCAGGTGGATGGGAGCGGCGAATTGTGTAGGACACGCCAGTTCTCATCCGATCACTGAAGTTAAGCAACGCAACCCCCTGCTAGTACTGACATGGGTGACCGCTTTGGAAAACTGGGTACTGCTAATACCCAAAAATTAGTGTAGTGTCTGTGCGGTCTCCCATCGACTGACGGCACAATCGATGGCAATTGCCTTGACCAGGGCCGAACTTGCGACTGCAGGTTCAAAAGTACGCTACCGAAGCGTGCGTGCAGTGATCAACTATACGTATAAATTTCAAAAATGTCAACTAACCAGTTGACAACATAATTAAGGTGACTAGTTGATTTTTATTAGTTTTGACCTCCTACCAATGGCAGCCATTAGTCTGATGATGTTGAGTTAATCTACTCCAACAATGTTGTTGATATAAATAAATAACCTGTAAGTAATTTTTATTCATTACAAGAGCCTGATTTATAAACTGATTTGGGTGTCCAAGAACAACGTGCCAGGTGTTTGTTGTTGGTCGACCTCCACATAATCGAAGTGGAAGTCTCACGCCATAACCCTTTCTAATGTCTTTGTGAACAGGAAATGATATTGAAATTCCTAGTGCGTATGCTCTAAATTGAATGTTCAGACCAAGTATATCTCTGAAGGATCACAGCACGCTGTTTCAGGAGCTGCGATGTCAGAGGTCAGTCATTAAGACGGTTTCAAAATCATTGCCTAACGTTTCTTTTTTTGAATACCTCGATGTCCAACGTGCTCTTTTCCCTTGTCTCACGAGCGTGTGACTAATTGATCCTTTGTTAGGCGAGAAATTAACATTATTACTGACCATTTTCCCGCCTATAGAGGGATCGGGTGCCCAATCGAACAGTTGGACGGTATATTAGGCGACCCGCTACTAACCTGAAACTGCTACCTCTATGTCAGCTTATTGTCAACCTACTGGCCCTTGGGGTACTTTTCCGCCAGCAATGTCAGGGAGCGAGATCTCTCCTACACCTGTATATTTTGCCAACCTTCAACTATAATGGTCATTAGATCTCTGCCCACTACGTAATTCTAATGCAGAGTTTCTACAGACGCTACGCTGTTACGACGATTTTAGGTACAGTATTGGCAGTACGCAGTGTTCTCAAGCGGTCACCAATGCTAGTACTACCTGGCGTTGCGTTGCTTAACGTAAGTGATCAAATGACAACTGGTGTGTCCAACGCGATACAGCCGCTCCTACATTACTTCGCATCTGATGAAAGATGCACTTGAGATTCTCCTCTCCCTAGTCAGAAAGATGCCATCTGAATAGAACCAGAATGGGAGCGGCGAATTGCGTTGGACACACCAATTCTCGTCTGATCCCTGAAGTTAAGCAGCGCAACCCCAGCTAGTACTGACATGGGTGGCCGCTTGGGTAAACTGGGTACTGCTAATACCCAATAATCGTCGCATTAGTGTAGTGTCTGTGCAGTCTCTGCATAAGAACTATGCTGTGGACGGGCTCTAATGACCTTGTAGTTGAGGGGCCCTGAAACACCAACAAACAAACAACTAGAACCAGAATCGAACTTGCAGTCGCATTAAGCCCACAACTACTGACTCGAGGAAGCAGGTGACACTCGAGCGAAGAACCGGCTTAACTGTTACAGTCAACTTGCCGCACACTTCCTTCAAAAATGCACGCCTATATCATCAGTCCATCTCACAACTTGTAGTTAGTTGAAACTATTATGGTACAGACTCACTTTTAAAAGTTGTTCAATGCCGCCGCCATTTTAGTTTAAAAATGGTTCCCTAATGAAATTCTCTCTTTCTTTTATCATCTACTTATTCCCTTTTTGTCTTTTTATTGAGCTAGCTCTTGAAAGAGTAATTACTATTTCACCAATTGACTAAATGACTAACTACAACTCAGCAGTGATTATAAATTGGGTGTCCACTACATTATGCTTTTCATCAGTCGACATTTTTTGCCAAAAAAAAAAAAGTACCCCTTCATCAGATAGGTTAATCCTTAAAACAGCTTCTTGATATTTGATTAAGGCGCGATAAGTTGACGTTAATAAATTGTTGTTCTGGTGGGCGCAAAAATCCCTAACGTGACAAAGGACGTTATCAGGGCAAAAAATCAGCAGTCAAACAATGCAGCTAATTGGGACTAGAATAATCTTAGCAGCTACATCTTTCGACGTTCAAGAAACTTGACGACACATACAAAAAACAGACTCGTTTTCTTCTGTCATTTTTTTCTTCTTTTTCTTGCCGAATTCGAGTGTCTTACATTTTACCACCACCACCACCACCACCATTTTCATATCACTAGGGTAGTTAAACGGCAATATTTAGATGAATACTTGTAGTACTAAGCAGAAACTAGAAATGCAATATCTGATTGTGAAGAGAAGCAAAAAAAGGCACTTGAATAAAATTTAAAAAGGAACAATTATATTAATTCTTACTTATCAACAAAGTAAAGTTTGTACATTTTATGTTAAGTAATGATACGTAACACTTTCTTCTCTAAAAGTGGTTTGGTCAGAACATGACAATGAATTTCATTGAGAGAAAGAGTAGGGTTTAGCTAGAGGCCAACTAAAAGGGCTAATGACTAATTTGGTGGTAAGCAGAAAGAAGTTCTCGTTATTCTGCATGCGTTGTGACACTCCTAAAGAATGGGTGGACATAACCACGCTGGACCTTTTTACAAATATCTCAAACTCTCAAGTCTGATTAATGGAGCGAGGTCAAACGATATCCACATCGAATGGAAAGGACCACCACACCCAGACATCTTCGACTGAGGAAATTCACAGTTTATAATTGCATTCGGAACTGTACACAAGGTAGCAATAACCTTACTGAAAAACACCAAGTGAAGGAATTAGCTGAGTATTCGCCTGGTGGTAGAGGGATTGAGCTCAATTCTCTGCTGGGGCTGCCACTACTGTACCCTTCTATTTGTCTTGGCACCTTGAAAGGCATGGGAGCGACTTATTGCGTTGGACACATCAGTTCTCGCTTGATCACTAAAGTTAAACAACGCAACCCCAGCTAGTACTAATATGGGTTGCCGCTTGGGAAAACTCCCAAAAATCGTCGCAGTAGTGTAGTATCTGTGCAGTCTGTGCATTAGAACTATGCAGTGGATGGGGCTCTAATGACCTTGTAGTTGAAGGGCCCTAAAACACCAACAAAACAAAAATCTCCATAACGGGCACAATAGACTAACGTCCTTCAAGGCATCAATAAGGAGGATATAGCGAGGAACAGGAGACGAGGAGTAATTATTTAACAGGTTGGGAAAAATTGCCACTGGGCCAACCGTAGTGGGTAGGGCCGTGTTAGATATCAATTTTTCAGGCTTCAAATCAAGTCCCTGCGTTCAGAGGGGCCTTGCAATTTAACTTCCTAAGGTGACCCACTAATACTTTTTGATTAAGGTCAGTGGAGAGAGGGGCTAAATAGGTAGAAGCTCAAACTTTTCACTGGAATTTTCCCGCATGGACTTGATTAGGATAAGTTTGGATTGGTTAGGTTAGGCTTTTAATTAAGCATCATGCAATTCCAACACTAGCTGTTCTTAGATACCCTCAAATGACCCCTCTTTGATACCTCTCCTGCCAAACCTTCATCCCAAGGTCCAATAAGACCTCCAGCCTGCTACAGAACTCTGGGAACATTAAAGGATGTTTAGTGTATTTAGGCTTGTGAACCTATGATTCTCAGTACGGTTTCCTTACAAACGGAAAGTAATTTTGAACGTGTGTCAGGTGGAGATGGGGAAGGAGAGCAAGGATTAAAGGCGTTAACGATCGTTTGCACCAATTTTTTTGTGAATATCCGGCTTAAGAGATGACTTCCAAAATTAATAAGGATGTATGAGAGCGCATTTGGAAGCAGGAATCGCAAGAAATGAATATTTTTTTATCGTTGAACAGTCCCTGTAATACACAGACAACATTCTCACGAACGCTTTAAAACATTAATGCAGTCAATGAAGACAGTTTATTTCAACTATCACTGGACACTGTCTTTGAAGAAATGAGATTCATTCAATTTGATAAAATTCTGCACTTCCATCAATCATAAATAAATGATAGAAACTCACGCTTGAATTCAAAATAATGAATCAATAGGAAAGACCAGTTCAATTGTGGAGAATCAATTCAATTAGAGCCGAATCATCGATTCCGAGCACGGCATTAAAAGTGAAATGCAATTTCGGCGGTCATCTATTATGAACAATTATTACAATCGAATGATAATAATGAACATTTGTTATCGGCAAAAACAACCTACAACGTCAAAATGAAACCCTCTCTGTCTCTCTTTCTCAAAAGATGCAGCTGACTACTTCTACGATTCGGGTGATGATGCAATGATCTTTCAAGATATTAATTACAAAATTATGATATCACTGTTATCATTAAAATAAATCCCACATCTGTTTTTATACAGCCTTCATTCATGTCAAAATCAATGTGCACAGCAAGGTTACATTATTGATCACTAGATGGCGTTCTGTCATGATAGGCCCATTTTTGTCCAACGTGCAATTAGAACCTCACAACAACAAAAAAAGCAACTACTAACCCATTTCCCGCCTATGGCAGGGACGGGTACCCATCTTGTCCCTCTGAATGGACACAAGGGCGATGTATTGGACAGTGTTTTTTCGCAGCCGGTTGCCGACCAAAGCTCCTACACCTGGAAATTTCGTCTCATCTACCAGTTGCATATAGTACAGAGGATTCTTTTACATGCAAATGCCATAGTACACCACAGGCGCACGCAGGGCCTCTCTCTCGCCCGAAAGACCCAACCCACCTCTATTGTTATTGCTGTTTGTTGGTGTTTTAGGGCCCTTCAACTACAAGGTCATTAGTGCTCCGTCCACAGTTTATTTCTGATGCAGAGACTGCACAGACACTACACTAATGTGACGATTTTTGGATACTAGCGGTACCCAGTTTTCCCCAGCGGCCACCCATGTCAGTACTAGCTGGGGTTGCGTTGCTTAACTTCAGTGATCAGACGAGAACTGGTGTGTCCAACGCAATTCGCAGCTCCCCCCACCTCTATCCAGTGTCGAAGCTGGAAACAGTGACGCTCTAAATCGAGCACGCTACTGGTAAATCGGCAGGTCAAGTAGAATCTCACAGCATTTTGCATATTAATGAATTACATGATCTGGGCACTGACCCATGGATACTGCTAATACCCAAAAATCGTCGGAACATCGTAGACTCTGCATTATAACTACGTAGTGGACGGGGATCTAATGACCTTTGTAGATGAAGAGTCCTAAAACACTAAGTAAACATAATCGAAATGACGGCTAGGCAATGAGATAGAAACAGGTATGAAACAACCGGAAGGATGAAGATAGAATAGACACGGTGGGGCTTTAGTGCAAATAAGTCTTGAGTGCTGCAACCCTTTCAGTAGCCTCTTAGGACAAGCAGATTTTTGTTTGTTTGTTTGTTGGAGTTTAAGGTCCCGTCAACTACGAGGTCATTAGAGACCCGTCCACTGTGTAGTTCTAATGCATATACTGCACAGACACTACACTAATGCGACGATTATTGGGTATTAGCAGTACCCAGCTTTCCCGAGCGACCACCCATGTCAGTACTAACTGGGCTTGCGTTGCTTAACTTCAGTGGTCAGACGAGAACTGGTGTGTCCAACGCAACTCGCCGCTCCCCCAGGACAAGCAGAGATACAACAGTGCACAACATATTCCACCAGGATGAGGCAGGATTATATCTACAATTTAATTATTTAAATTAATAGAGCTAAAATTATCAACAATAATAAAAAGAGGACAATTACTTTCCCTTGCGCTAAAGGTCCCAAAGGCTATACTCTGATACACCTTACAGCAATTCAACCTGAAGACTCGTTAAACAGGTAGGGGCATACCATTCATTACATGGGATAGGAAATACATAAGTTTTAAAGCAACTCACGTTTTTTGGGGCAAAACCTCCGATGGAGTTAAAACATTAGCTTTTGGCTACTTTTTGTCATTAACACAATATGGGCAACCTCTTAACATTATTTTTGTTTTGGGGGGAAACTACAAAAAATAGGAAGCTGGAGCGGAAACTGTTACAAAAAGATAAAGAAACTTGTACGTTTTAAGGTATTATTAAAGTAAACCTAATAGTTACCAGTGCACAGTAGCACATGTACCATAAAAATGAAAAAAAATGGTGGCTTGAAGGTATCCACGTTAATTAGCAAGACAACAAGAAGGTAAAAACTAGTCAAAAGTTAATGGCGATTGGGCTTGTTGTCGTCCTACATTCATCTGGGCCATTTCGGTGATGACTTTTCAGGAGTCTTCTTCTAGAAATTCTTGATACATTTCGCCCCCAAAACTCATGGACTACTACCGACCTACAACTATTCCTGTCCTGCACCGCGATAATGGGACACGATCTCTAATACAAGGAAATTGTTCACACCTACTGCTTTTATTAAAAAAAACAGGTTTATTAAATGTGACAGTTGAGTGATGAATAAATGAGGTAAGCTAGAACCTATGGTGCTAAACAGAAATAATTTAAACACAGTGGTCCGAAGTGAATAGATCTGAAACCCGGGCCTACGTAGAACACAGGGTTGACGTCAGAGACCCCAGATTTCATCCTTGCCGAGATGGTGACTACTTTGAGCGAGAGATAGAGAGGTTCCCAGTGTGCTTCCCGTCGGATGAAAAGTAAAGCCATGGGTCCTTGTGCTGTGTAAGATGCCACGTGAACATGAAAGTACCCGCTGTACGTGAGATGCGTAACCCCGCAAATATCCTAGGTGCAGGAGCTCACCCGCAGGCGTCGATGGAGATTAGAGCCCCGTCCACTGTGTAGTTCTAATGCAGAGACTGCACTAAAGCCCAGCGTAGAATGAGACGAAGTCTCCGCAGGTGACGCAGGGTGACTCACTATATCCGTGGCTCACATGATAGTATTTAGTTGCGCATGTTAAGTCGCAGGGTGTCGTGACTCAGTGCCTGGGCCACGTGACCATGCGGAGCGCAGTGCCAATGCCGCAGTTTCCTGCGTGAAGTTGGCGTGACAATAACAAAAAGCGGTGCGAAGCAGAGAAGTTCTCTTGTTATTTGATGCAAGTATGGTGTAAAACTGCGATTTAATGTGCGGTGATTGCCTGCTAGCAGAATTTCGCAGGGCTGCCTCACCCTGCGTCTCATTTTGCGCCTTGCCTAATGCGACGATTGTTGGGTATTACCAGCACCAAGTCTTCCCATTCAGCCACCCATGTCAGTATTAACTGGGATTGCGTTGCTTAACTTCAGTGATCAGACGAGAATTGGCGTGTCCAACGCAATAAACCGGTCTCACGGTTGACGACGTGAACTAAAGACTCTAGTGACCTTAGAATCGTACCTGTGATCTTATCCTCAGCAGACAACCACGAGGAGCTACTATTGGCAACATGCTTAAACAAGCATAAATTCGTTACAACTAATTGGGAATCAGAGTAATGGGGCAGCATACCATTGGGCCGTTAAGAGATAACTTAATGCGGGGAGTTTTAGGAATGGGCGAGGAACCCTGCTATATTCATTGGGGGTGAGGGGAGATGGAAATGTGGATGACTTTGGCAAAATACTAGACTACCAAGTTCAGAAACCTGAAAATGAGAGAAAGAGGCAACAATAGAAACCTCTAACTGATAAATTTCGGAATCAAACCGCTACTAACATAAAAGACAATGGCTATTCTTGATTCCAACCTAAATTTCCTACGATAATGACGAATGTTGAGTTTTATATAAGGTCTGCAATATGTCTACAAATCAAAATAAAGACGAAATCCAAAAAAAAGGAACACCCTCTCAAAGGACTCTTTTGTTTCTTTTCTGCTTAGGTGGCGAAATTCTTTTTTCTGTGCGATATCTTATGTTGGAAGACACAGAATTTGGTACAAATACATATACACAAACATAATGTCGATTTAGGGCTCAAGTTCTTATTAAGACGGGGGAAAAATAGGGCCACCTACAATCTAAGCTTATCAAGCAATGTTGTCAAAGAGAAATAACTTCACTGAATGAATGATGATTATGAGCACCTTCACATAACCGAAAGAAAGAGAGCAAGGAGAAAAAAAGGACCTATCTGTATGGTCTCTATATTAACCAAAGGTTTCTTTTATTCACCCTCGTAAGTCATCCTCACTTCTGCTATATAATAAGAAATGATACATAGGTCCCTAACTATATATTCCACAAGTCATTCACCACCATTAAATTAACTACAAATAGAGATAAAGGTAGAAAATTGCCATTACGTCTATCAAAAAAAAGGGGGGGGAAGGGGGCCAATGTGAGATGCCTATGTAGAATTACATAGGCCTACATCCAGTTGTTGGTTTTAATTATAAAGGTTCCTATTTCAGTGAGGATAATCAGTGACATAATCATTCCTAACCCCATTTCCCGCCAATGACAGGGTCGGGTAGCCATGTGTGCCCATCTGAAGGAGCGGCAAATTGCGTTGGACGCACCAGTTCTCGTCTGATCACTGAAGTTAAGCAACGCAACCCGTTAGTACTGACATGGGTGGCCGCCTGAAAAAACTGGGGACCGCTAGTATCAAAAATCGTCGCATAAGTGTAGTGTCTGTGCAGTCTCTGCATAAGAACTACACTATGGACGGGGCTCTAATGACCTTGTAGTGAAGGGCCCTAAAACGTCAACAAACAAACAAACCCATCTGAAAACCACCTACAGCCGGTTTCCAACCTAATGCCGCAACCCCTCCTTAATTTTAATAGTAACCTATTTTTATGGGGAGCGGCTTATTGCGCTGGACACACCAGTTCTCGTCCGATCACTGAAGTTAAGCAACGAAATCCCAGCTAGTACAGGCATGGGTGGACGCTTGGAAAAACTGAGTACTGCTAATACCCAAAAATCGTCGCATTAGTGTAGTGTCTGTACAGTCTCTGCATTAGAACTACGCAGTGGACGGGGCTCTAATGACCTTATAGTTGAAGTGATAAAAACACCAACGTACGAGCTCTATTTAGGGCAATTTCCTTTACTGATGTCAGGTGGAATGGGTGGGGGTTTCGGCACAAAATTTTCCAGGGATATGGCAAGGCATGTTGACAATATTCCGGAAGGTGAAACTGGGAAAAAAAGTGCTCCTGGGATGTTTCGGAAGGCATTTGTTCGACTCCTACACCTGGGAATTTTGCCGTTTTGCTAGGTCTGGGGTTTACCTCAATGGAAAGGGTTGTTTTTGCTGGATTAGTTTCCCAGGTTGGGGAGTAAGCCAAGCAGCCATAACAGGACGAACCCTTAGGAGGCTGCTGGCGGGAGATGAGGAGGCAAGTGAAGAGGATGAAGGAGAGGGGAAATTTACAGCACCCAACGTTAATTACCAATCACCCATGTTGGCATTGACGTAGGCTTGCGCTGCTTAACTTCAGTGATCTCATGATTACTTTAAGGGCCCGCTGTGGAAAGTGAGGACCTCGGTAATAGTATTCATCTTCCTCATTCTTCCTCTCCTAAAAAAAGGAGCTCCCTTTTTGTTTGCTTCGTTGGGGTTTAAGGGTCCTTCAACTACTGGGCCATTAGAGCCCCGTCCACTGCGTAGTTCTAATTCAGGACCTGCACAGATACTATGCTAATGCGGTGATTTTTTGGATATCAGTGGTACCTAGAATTCCCAAGGTGCCACCCATGTTACTACTAGCTGGGATTGCGTTGCTTCAGGGAGCGGCGAGTTGCGTTGGACACACCAGTTCTCGTCTGATCACTGAAGTTAAGCAACGCAACCTCAGCTAGTACTGACATGGGTGGTCGCTCGGGAAAACTGGGTACTTATAATACCCAAAAATTGTCGGATTCGTGTAGTGTTTGTGCTGTCTATGCATTAGAACTATGCAGTGGACGGGTCTCTAATGACCTTGTAGTTGATGGGACCTAAAACACCAACAAACAACAACAAACAAACAACAATGCGTTGCTGCACTTCAGTAATCTTCAGTAATCTTCAGTAAGACTAGTGTGTCCAACGCAATACAGTCGCTCCCCCAATAGGATCCACACCTAAGGCTGGATCGAACCAGGTATGCTAATTAACATCAAGCGGCTGTTGCTGGAAATGGCATCTAGAGGGTCGGAACTTTGACGTATAACCAGAAAAGTGGAAAGAAAGGATGAAGGGGGCTGAGTTCCCAGTTTTTTCTGTCCTGCCCATTGGAGATCGGACGCTTGTTTCACATGGCTAGTTGTCGTATGAATACTGAAACCTTTTTAATCGCGTCATGGAAGTGTAATATAAAAAGAATGACCTTAAATGTAAGTAATCATCGGTTTCTACGAGATAAAATAAGATGGAGGTGAAGGGGAGAGGGAGAGGTAGTCCAGTCAGTTGAATTGAGTTCAAAATTGGATTCATACAGAGAAAAAAAAAGATCATATTCACTATATATAAAAGTGAAGAGAGCACACAGCAAGCATTTATATAATATACTTCATCTCCTCTGATGTCTATTCTGCCCATTTATGATTATCCTCATACAACACTTTAGGGCACTTTTTATACTACAACACCCAACAACTGATTTCCAGCCCCTCTCAGCAGCCCTCGCACCAGGGAAAGAAAAAATAAGAGACCTTCGCCACAGAATTAAGTTATGGGATGCTGACTGACATTTGATCCATAGCATTGTAAATAGAAGGTAGAAAAGCAGGAGTTGGAGGAAGGTGGAAGAGTTGAGGAGAGGAACAAGGAGTGGACAACAGCCACTTGCTCCCAAAAACTGCCTACTATCTTATCATTTCGAATAATAATAACAGTCCTAACACAAAAAATTTTGCTTTGCTTCCTTGCTTAGCTTTGAAATAAGATGGAAATACCATATCTATTCACAAAGTGCTTTTTGGGGTCCCAACGTAATTTAATTGGTTTTCTATAGTCAGGACACACAATAGTTGAAGTGGGAGTGTAGGATAGGGTAAGAGAGTTGAAGGACCAAAGATGAGAGGCGACATTAGAGGACAGGATGCTAGAATTTGAGATTTTTAATAGAGTGTTATATAGCCAAATTGTAAGCTCCTATTGTGTGGAGAAAAGGTGGCGGTGGAGGTGGCTACTATCCGAAAAAAATCCTCTTAAATGGATCGAAGTCAAACAAGGGCAACTATCTCATAGCTCCAGGCAGAGGTCCAAAATCTTTCGCTCGTGCTCACTAAATCCATTGTCATTCAGGACACATACATACACAAAAAGAGAGTAGTGGGAGTAAAGGGGATCTGATGGGCCAAAAAAAAAAGGCATTAAAAAACACCTACTGCCAAACAGCTATACTTTTTATTGTAGGTTCACTCTGCAAGTGGTCCTTTGGCCTCTTGAAGTCACTAAGGACTTAATGGCATTTAATACACAAAGTTTAACCCATGGTCATTTCTTCTTTCGCTTCTTTAGGACTATTCAATTGTCTCTGATGTTAGGTTAAGAGAGGAGGTAGGAATAAAGGAGTGGAAGGGAAGGGGAGGTGGGGGACACAGAGGTTGGAGTAGGAGGATCAGGAAAGGGCAAAATGAACATTTGCCCAAATATATCCTTTAGTAATCATAAAAATCTTCCTGTACGTGGATTTAAAAATAATTATTTTAAGGTCCTTGTACGTTCTTCTACCGTTTTCCCCCTTTCTGTATGTTTCAGTGCTCACCACTCTCAAGCTGCCCTTCAACTGTCCACTGGCGCCACCAAGCTAGTATGGGTTCATTTAATTGTGTCCTTCCTGACAAATCATGACGGATTGCTTTCCTGATCAATTAATTCGTCACAATAGGTATACAGTGTGTATACTGGATATTGACACCCTACAAGTTTTCATTCAAGAAAATACTTGAGAATTGTAAAGAAAAAAAATATAAAAGAGGGTCATCCGAAATGGCAAAGAAAACCGGGAAGTTTCGCGTGCCCGTTACAAACAGCACTGCTACTAATATTTTTGACGACTACTGTAGTATGCAAATGTAGCGTACTGCGACAGTGGTTCAAGGTTTCATCCTGGACTATTGTGGTTTGGTTTCTTTCGGGGGAGGGAGGGGTCCCAGCACATTCTGTACAATGTAACCTGCACGTAAAAAGCCTCCTCCCACATACACAGAGTAGTACATATTGCAGGGGTGTTTTAGAGCCCTTCGATTACAATGGGCAGTAGAGCCCCGTCCACTGCATAGTTTTATTGCAGAGTGCACATGTGACACTGCGCCGTTACGACGATTTGAGTATTAGCAGTACCCAGTGCTCCCAAGTGGTCACCCATGTCAGTACCATCTGGGGTAGACTGCGGCTTAATATGTTGGACACACCAGTTCTCGTATGATCACAGAAGTTAAGCAGCGCAAGCCCACGTCAATACCAACATGGGTGGTTGGTAAAAAACGTTGGGTGCTGCAAATTTCCTCTCTCCTTCGTCCTCTTCACCTACCTCCTCCTCTCCTGCGAGCAGCCTCCTAAGGGTTCGTCCTGTTATGGCTGCTTGGCTTACTCCCCAACCCATGAAACTAATCCAATCACTGAAGTTAAGCAACGCAACCGCAGCTAGTACTAACGTGGATGACCACTTGGGAAAACTGGGTAGGCCTCTACCGCTAATACCCAAAAATCGCCGCATTTGCGTAGTGTCTGTGCAGCCTCTACATTAGAAATATGCAGAGGACGGGGCTCTAATGAACTTGTAGTTGAAGAGCCCTAAAATACCAATGCGTTGCTTAACTTCAGTGATCAGACGAGAAGTAGTGTGTCCAAAGTACTGCACCTGAATTTCGACATTTTCAGGTGTAAGACGCTCGCCCAGTTGACGTTGGTGGAAAAAAAGTGCCTCAAAGAATCAAGATAGGCCGGCGATAGCTAAGCATAAGGATTACAGCATTAGTTGATAAGAGGCAACATAAAAACACTGTCCAATAGATCGCTCATGGGTCCTAATAAGATAAAACAGGCGCCCGACACAGCAATAGGCGGAAAAAGGGGCTGACGGTAATAAAATGGAGGGGGTTTTAGTTGATATGGCCTGGTAAAATCGCGCACACTTTATGGAACAGGAGACGAATACCACGTGAAGAAACAGCCCCGCCTGCTCTAGCACTTATGCCGCCCCGGACAAAAGGACAAATTTCCACCCCTTGAAGCAGCGCTCTGTTCTCACACTTACAGCAAAAATGGCGCCCCGGACAAATGTCCGAGTTGCCCCCCCTTAGAGCGGACCATGGAAGAAAGGAGCACTTGGGGCCTTCCGCGCGCCCAGCCGAAATTAACAACCTCCGGAATCAAAAACAACATCATGCAATCAGCGTATCATAATTCACAATTTTATATTAAGTGCAACAGACTAAGGTCCTTTTAAGATGCTATTGAGATAGAAAAGGAGAACAACAACAGCAACACCACACCGCTTCGAACTGCCGGCGGGAATTGAACTCTCTCTGAACTCCGCACCGAGTTAGATCCTGCACTCGCCGAATAAGATAAAAACTGTTGCACGGGCCCTCAAACATTTAGGACAGATGATATACATTTTTAAGTGTCGGGACTGATAGGGCCTACTATAAAACAATTGAATCACAGTCAACATATCAAAATCACAAATTAATACTTTTAAACTCGTAAATCAAAGCCGGCGCTTCAAAAGCGGCGACATTTCCATAAAATTCCAACAAATTTATCAGAAAAGATAACGAAATCCATCAATCTATAATTTCTGACATCGGTGATCTTCTGGCTGCTCAAAAGGGAAGAGAGCCCTAAAGAGGGTACCTTCAACCGGGTCTGCCAGGCCGAAATACTCGAATCGAGAATAATCACCAACTCCTAGTGACAATTAAATTAAAATATTAATATCAAAAATTAATAAACTAAATAGCATCACTACCTGACAGGTATTTGTCCTGAAAATCAGAAATTAATTTTGTCAAAACAGAAAATACACCTTTGCGTTTAATCCTTTTGCAGATAGGCTCTTAGGACAAAAAAAATTACCATCTCTTCCGATATAATGACTCAACAGTAACTCTTTTTGTGTTTTTTGAAGAAAAAAATCTTATAATCGAGCAAAAAAATTAGTTAAATTTTTGTAGGAGTAAAAAATCAACGGTAAAGAAGAAAAAAGGGATAAAAAACCTCCCTATTAAAAAGCCCTAGTGATGGCCCATTAAGAGCATTTCACGCACAGCGCATAACCACCGCGCATTTGAGCGCTTTTTCCGCGTCAAAGGCGACCCCTTGCAGCCTTCCGCAAGATTAACTGCAGTTTGTCACTCTGAACGGTGATATGCTACAGTGCGTGACGTCACCCACCTCTTTTCTGATTGGTTCAAACAGTGACTAACTCCGCCTACAGCTCACAGAAACGAACAAATAATCGATAGCTCGTACAATTAAGTGCCAAGGTGTCAATAAAGCAGCCCACTCAGTGGTCTGTATTTATAAACAACAAATTTATTATCTGTTAAGTGGTATTTATATTACCTCAATTAGTTTGCAACCCTGACGACGTCACATCCGGCTAGGCTAGCTAGTCAAAGAAAATATAGGTTTTTTTTTTTATATTCCTTCTCTTCCCCCTTCTTTCCTCATCTCACTCTCCAACGACAAGACTGGAGGGCGAAGGCGAAAAACCATTCAGTTTGGATATTTGACTTCACACTTACGGACACACAAGAGACACACACGCACACTTAACAGAGGTCAAGTTCTCGTTTCAGTTTTTTACTCGTTATCGTCCCGTAAACGGTTTACGGCTACCAGTCCACGGACAACAACAACGCAGTGGAAAGTTAAAAACAATTATTGTGCTCTTTTCTCTATGTGTCTATGCATCTAGTTGCAATTTTGGCTGCCAAACATGTACTACAACAACAGTAACAACAGCAGCACGGCGGTATTATGACGTTTGTTGTTGTCGTCTTCGTTTTCGTCGTCGGGATGTGACTAGACTGATACTATTTATCTTAATTTTTGTGTCGACGTCGTCGTCGTCGTCGTCGCCGCCGCGACCAAGTGCAAATCCTTCAGCCGAAAAAAATATATATATAATTCTCTTTTTGGTATATCGGTTAACAAAAATTTTGTGCGAATTTTCATATCTATTTATTAATAAGGTAGAAAACGTCGTCGTCGGACGGGGTGCGGTTACGAGTCGGTCGGTCGGACGGTGTGTTGTCGACGACAATTCGCGACCGAGTGTTATTGTCGTGGTCTAAGAAAGTTTTCGGCTAACCAATTTTTCTCTGCCTGTTAAAGTTGGTGATTGAGTCGGAAGCTAACAAAAGTAGTCAGGTAGTAAGCAGGTAAAAAAAAAGGAGTGTAAAGCCTGTTCAAGACGCGCCAAGCGGCAGTTCAATAGCCGGTGGTCGTTGGCGTAGAAAACGCGTGAGAGGAGGGCAAATATCCATCGCATTGGCTATGCAGCCGACCACTTTACATACGAGTAGTACATCGGCTTTTAGTCGACCGTCACCTGTGTCACCGGCTAGCACCAGTGGCACCCGATCGGAACCGTCAAGTCCGAGTCCAATTTTAGAGCAGCAGCAACAACAACAACCAGTCAAAGAACGAAATTCGACAATAAGTTTCTCAGTAGCATCGCTACTTGCAGATACGAAATCGGACCAACGACAATCGTCATCATCACAACTTCCGAATCATCATCATCATCATCCTGCACACCATCATCATCATCATCATCACACCCCTCATCATCACAACCATCACCTGCATAATAATAATAATAGTCGTCCACATCAGCATCATCATCATCACCATCATGAATTTCTGGAACGAAATCGTTGTGGAAGTGGCGGAAGTGCCCAAGGTGGTTTGACATCCAGTGATACAAGACCAAGTTCTCCAGACTCTGTATCTAGTTCCATATCACCAAGTTTAAGTCCGGAACCAAAAGACTTACGGGACTTAAGGGTCATTCATAATAGTCCAACGATACGTGGCACACCTGCTCACTCCACAACGAATGGACCTTGTAAATCCTTTACCGTTGATGGTATTTTGGACTCGAAAACAACGACTAGTTATACGTGCGGAATTGTATCCGATCTCAGTAGCACGAATAATAATAATAATAACCATCCTAATAATGGCAATAATGCTAATCCAACAACGACTACGAATAATGTGCATCACCATCATCCCGGTGAACTGGCTAGTGCGGTTATGGGCCGTCCCTTTCATTTACCACATGAAACTACTCTACCCCCTGGTCCTTGGACAACAGCTATGTCGGCAGCCTTTCCCTGGTTGCCAACATCCAGGCCGTTCTCACCAATTTCAAGTAAGTTTTGCACCTATTAATTATACTTTCTCCATAAGAAATATTTGACCCGTACACCCTCCCTATTCCCCTTTACGTGTTTGCGTTCTCTTATTCGGGCTCGGTGTAGCTTTTCAGTAAAAGACTAAAAGGGTTGCGGTATTAGGACGTTAGGAGGTCCGTCACGAAAAAAACCCACTGCCGTGTGCGTTTCCTTCTCTCTTCACTTTCTCTTTATACCGTTGTCAAATTCTGTTGCCCTGGACTCCCGAATTTAGGGGTACTTCAACCTACAGTAACCGGAAAATGAAGCAGCAGCAGATGATGATGTGTCTATACTTTGCTACTGTTTGTTTAGCATGTGTTTACCTAGTGAATTTGCCATCTGATGAACGATACACTTGAGGGGCTTAAGAACTCCCATCCCCTGGTAGAGATCACAGCAACTCGGTGGGGGTCGAACCTCCAAATCATAAGCTCAAAGAGTTAAGCAAGTTATCAATTGAGTGATAGAGGCGGGAGATGTCTCCGTAAGAAATAGTCTTAAGTACAAGGATGGTGAGTTGTGGAGGGTCATTTTTCTTGTCAGGCTAAAGGGCGGTAAACGGTCCTCTAAACGGTCTCTATCATCAACCCAGAATTGTCTATCAAAAATATACCTTTATGAACTCTTATATAAAAAACAACGGCTGATGGACCTATTTCCGGCAATTTTCTAAACCGTATGTGTAAACACGGCATGATAACGTCATTAGGCTTATAACAAACGATCTTGCAACTAATTTCTCCACTAGTTCAGCGAGGTCCAATGCCTCCGCACCCTTTCCTCTTCCCTCATCATTCAAAAAATATTAAATTTTAATTATAACATAAAGTGAAATTGTCGAAAAGGACAAGAGAGCAAAGAGGGAAAGGAAGATAGGAGACTTTGGCATTGAGAAGAGGGAAGTTCAGAAAATGCATAATATGGTCCAAACTCAGGTTGTATACCTCTGCCAAGTAATCACATACTTAATTTTGGAAAAATTATAATGGTGCTTTTTTACTGACCATAAAGACCCCTCCATATTGGAACCTACTCATTTATCCCTTTTCTTAGTGCAGGGTTGCTTAACAAGACGACATTTACCTCACAGAGACAAAACACCTTTCCTACACTCGACGGTAGGGACCTGTAGGGACAAACGACGATAATGACTCCAAATGGGCTGCAGAAGAAAATTTCAGCAAATTCCATAGCAGTGGAATTTTATTAAACGGGTTACTGCATGCTGCATAATAAAGAAAAGAGTGTGATTATTGACCATTAAATTGTTAAATGCGTGAGAAATATTGCTCCAGATGTGTGCCATGTAACATTTTCTTACCAAACTACACCCCATAATATAAAGTATTTAAATTCGTGTCTTTTTTTTCCTCTTTTTGCCATTCTGTAAATATGAGCTTCTTGCTAATTTCACGCACCATCGTAACTATTTTTTCCCCCAGTCACCACTTGTAAATGGGACGTTTCAAATAAAAAGAATATTTCGATTTCAATTTAAGCCTATTTACATCACTACTGAAAATAATTTCATGCATCAACAATTGTATACAAAACTACTGCCGTCCATCAATTCTTATATCTTTTTTTTTCCTTTTCTAATTGCATTTCCGACATTATGAGTACGTTACCTTTAACCCTTCAACACGATAAAAATATCCTTTTTTTAACGTTTAAATTGTTTAAAAATCGCACAATAATAATACTGGAATCATAAAAGGCAAGGAAATTATGTTTTTTCTTCCGAGTCTTAATAGGAGGAGGACGGTGAAGGAACAATTATTTTTCAATCAAAAAAACATTTTCATTTTAAAATATTCATTCAAATCGTATTTAGAACTGAAAATCCTTACGGAAATTTATGTCGTCGTATTTGACGTGTTTTTCTCTCTCCTTTCTTCGCAACTATGACGAATTTACTTTAGAAATGACACAACAACAACAACAACGTCAATATAAGCACCTAAATATTTTTTCCTCTTCTTTTTTTAATCTATTAAATATGTGTATTTTAAATTATGTATGAATATATCTATTTTTGCTATTATTAAAAAGCAAAGCTGTACGTTTTACGACTTTTATCTCAATCGGAAATAACTAATACAAATCAAACAACATTTAATTTTTTCATAGGGTGGAATAGTGTCTTTAAAAGATCAACCTTAGCTCATTGTATCACAAACGTAAAAATACATCCTTTAAGCAGGTCCCTAATTAATTCAAAGACGATACCATTAATATTTAAAGTTCAATTATAACAATTGAAGTTATATATGCTAAGGAAGAGGGATGCATGTGAAGGGGGTAAGGCACCTTTAGCACCTTTTTAGTATAAAATGACATTCAAAAGAGAAAATGGATCGAATTTAGATGTATAAATATTTACAAGCTCCATTCTTCACACAGTGCCGTAAAGGACAAATCTTAAGGCAGGAAATCTGTAGTTGTGTCACGGATGCAAAAAAAGAGGAGACTCGCAATTCTTATGAGTATCGCTTTATTATTATATTTAGATATATATTGCAAATAGGTTGTGGCTCAATGGTTACCTATTCGGCATCCTAAGTCCATAGTTGCAGGTTCCATTCTGAATCAGCAGTTGTTTGTTGGTGTTTTAGGGCCCTTCAACTACAAAGGTCATTAGAGCCCCGTCCACAGCATAGTTCTTATGCAGAGGCTGCACATTTTTTTTTTGTTGTTTGTTGGAGTTTAAGGTCCCGTCAACTACAAGGTCATTAGAGACCCGTCCACTGTATAGTTCTAATGCATATACTGCACAGACACTACACTAATGCGACGATTATTGGGTGTTAGCAGTACCCAGCTTTCCCGAGCGACCATCCATGTCAGTACTAGCTGGGCTTGCGTTGCTTAACTTCAGTGATCAGACAAGAACTGGTGTGTCCAACGCAACTCGCCGCTCCCAGAGGCTGCACAGACACTACACTAATGCGACGATTTTTGGGTATTAGCAGTACCCAGTTTTCCCAAGCGGCCACCCATGTCTGCACTAGCTGGGGTTGTGCTGCTTAACTTCAGTGATCACACGAGACCTGGTGTGTCCAATGCAATTCTCCGCTCCCCTGAATCTGCAGGAAAACGATTTTGATTTTTTGGTGTTTTAGAGCCCTTTAACTAGTATGTATGTTATGATAACGGGTTGAGGAGTAATGCCAAGGAGCCATAACAGGCCGAACCCTAAGGAGGTTGCTCGCGGAAGAAGAGGGTGTAGGTGTTAGGGATGTAGGGGAGGAGAAATTAGCAGCACCCACCGTTCACTACCAATCACACACGGCTTTGCGTTGCTCAAACTCAGTGATCTGACGAGAACTGGTGTCTCAAACGCAACTCTGCTGCTCAAATACAAAGGTTATTAGAGCCCCGTCCACTGCAAATCTCTAATGCAGGGTCTCCACAGACACTACGCTGTTACGACGATTTTTGGATATTAGCAGTACCCAGTGTTCCCAAGCGGCCACAAATGTTAGTACTAACTGGGATTGCGTTGCTTAATTTCAGTGATCAGACGAGAACTGGTGTATCCAATGCAATACAGCATTTCCCTGCAGGAAAAGGAACGCCCTCTGCGTGTGCAAAGCACACCCTTTCAACCTCTTCTTTGCAAGGATCAGTAAAATGTCGATGTCCAGCAGCTAACCCACGTCCTCCCCCCTCGGTTGACCACAGAAAGGAGGATTTTAAACAACCTGAGATTGTGGCATCAGGTTGACAGTCGGCTTCTTTACTTAAGAAGGCCGGTGAACATTTTGCCAAAGGGAGTTCCGAGTAGGGCCTATCTGATCCTGCCGTAGGTCGTGAAGGAGTTGGGGAGCGGCAAATTGCGTTGGACACACCAGTTCTCGTCTGATCACTGAAGTTAAGCAACGCAACCCCAGTTAGTACTACATGGGTGGCCGCTTGGGAAAACTGGGTACCGCTAGTATCCAAAAATCGTCGCATTAGTGTAGTGTCTGTGCAATACCAGCATCAGAACTACACAGTGAATGGGGCTCTGATGACCTTGTAGTTGAAGGGCCCTAAAAAACAACAAACAACAGCAACATCGTAAAGGAGTTAGGAATTTTAAACGTGCACTAAATGTTTTGATGGACACATTCAGCAAAACGCTTTACCTAGTAGTTTCCTCTGCGCCCTACCACATAAGGTCACCTGTCCGTGATATCTGGACACCAGATTGGATAGTTTCTAAACGGGTATTTGTGGAACTGCCAACCGTTAATTTGATGTACTGCCCCTGGCATTGTTAGAGGAAAAGTGCCCCAATAAAGAAGAATAGGCCGATGATAAATAAGCATAGGGATTGCAGTCAGTCCAACAGATCGTTCATACCTTCCAGTGGGACAAAAATGGACACGTAACCCTGCCATTTGAAGGGAAAAGGGTAAGAAATGATGATGATGAAAAAGGATGCTTGACCTTCACATTTTGGATGGATCTCATAGGCAGATAAACTTATGTTAAATAACCAAAGCCCGAAAAACAGATTTATCGGGAACCACACCAAATTTTTGAACAAGTACAACCTTGAATACTGTGAAATATTGTAGCACACAGTCATTTTGCTACGTAATTTTCGACAATTTCTTGTGTACAGACTGTATAATTACCTGTACCTCTTTCAGAAGACTATTGTCGTTTTCGTATTGATCTTCCGTAGCTGCTTTCAAACGGATAAGGTAACCTCCTCCCCCATTCGTTGCTCTATGGGTTAGGACATTCATCAAAACACACTCAGACGAACTCATAGGAGCAAGAAATTGCACTTGATTTGGACCGACATGGCACAAGGCCCAGAAGATTCACAGTTGGATTAAGGGGTCTGGTGATGCACAATAGCCCAATTTCTTAGTTGCAAGGTAGGGCAAGAACTGAACCACCTAGATTGGGTGCAACCAGATTTCTGAAAATGTCTGGCCTTTGGCTGTGCGAAGTTTCGAGCCACAAGCCTTGACCATTTTTCACTAGACCCACATAATAGGCCCCTACTCTAAATTTTAAGGTGTTGAAAGGTCAGATCGATAGGATGTTGGAATACTATTACCGTTAAGGGTTTCTATAAATTCCGCATCGCTTATGGCAAGGCTTCATATGTCCAGCCTGCCTCGGTAGCTGACCTGAGAAGCTACCGAGGTAACGGTTGGATTCTGGTGGCAAAGGACGGGCGAGAGAAGGAAAGAGAAACTCCGTGGCACGTCTCGTCGGATAGGAAGTAGGCCAGTGGTCCAGTGTAGGGATGTAGTGGGAGTGTACAGTGGTAGACAAGTGGGGAGGAAAGGTGGGCATTCGCTTTTATGGGACTCCGCATCACCTCCTATGAACACGAACCTCTGGAAGGGAACCTTCTATCTGGGGGAAATAAACCCCTAATGAGGCGCAGCGTATTGTAACACCATCGGTAAAACACTGCCCCCCCTCCCCATCTTAATCTGTCGAGTGATGGACAGCATGTTACCACTGTAGTACAGTTGGTAAGTATGGCGGAGACAAAATTAGGCGAACAGGTGACAAGGAGGAGGGGTATGACAGTGTTTGAGATATAGACAGGAGGGAGTAGAGAAAGAGATAAAGCTCGTAGACTCTACCATGCCATAGTCAGGACAGTGGTAACTGTAATTAGTCCTATAGGAAGATCAGTACTCATTCCAGATGGTGAAGAGTAACAGTAGCAGCATACAACGTTAAACAAAACTAATTAAATACATCTGCTGCCAATCAAGCTGCTACGTAGAGAGTTACCCGAAATTGAAATTTAATGACAATTGTCACTCCCGTCGTACCTCATATTTTATGCAAGAAACCCCCTCCCTCCCCTCCACTTATCTGATGCAAGGGCTCCTTAAAGGGAAGTTCTAGAAAAGAAACCTATTAACGATGTCTACATTTGGTTTTAACGTACCACCCTACGGCTATTGACGTCTTTGTACTTACGTCAAAATGAACAATTTTAAGTATCGTCCCGCGCGATTTAGGGGCTGTTGAAACGAAATTGCCTGTGGTTGCGTTAACGTCTTGCTATTAAATGCTACAGTATATTAACGAGATTTTTCGCAGTAGGGAAGTTTCGGGAATGTTGCCAACATGTTTTTTCCCTCCTCCATACCATCCAATACTGCAGACGAAATATTTTGAGAAATTTGCCGTATTACAAGCTACCGAGTATTTTTAATTAGTAGCCGTTGTTTTTTTTTTTTCACGAAGTAGTGGTGATGGTGGCCTTAGGGCCTCTTGACAAGCTAGGAATGGTACATTGTACCTTTAACGATGGATGACTGAGCCTCAGGACCAATTGTCATTTCCTACATCTCCACAGTAGTCAGGAGAATTTTGTTGTACAGTAGTTTGTATTTCTGCCTCGTAGGAGAGAGAATTTACAATTTCCCCTTCTTTTAACACTAGGCCAAAGGTGAATAAAATTCGGGTCTGCAAGGTGTACTAGTTAACAGTCAAATTCAACAAGTAGGTGGATGTTAAATAAGTATCACCATAGGGGTTGCAGCATTAGGTTGGCAGCAGCCGGCTACGTAAAACTATGGTCCAAAAAAGGTCGTTCATATGTCCCATTAGGACAAAAATGGATGTCCAATTCCGCCAAAGACTGCAAAAGGATTAGTGATGATAATGAAGCTAAATTCAGTAAAACAAATTATGGTAGTTTTGGTCAAATATGGCCCGCTAGAGGCCTTAGGGCAATTCTTGAGAAAAGAACACCCGCCCCTGCTACAGACTGATGATCACTTTGCTGTACCTTTGCCATATATATAGGTGTCTTTTGGTCCTTCAGTGACTAGTTTATGACACCCACTAAAAGCATTATATCTCAGCTGAATCGAAAACATATTCTGGATGACCACCTTGCCCATCAGCAAGGAATCCACAGAGCTGGATACTGTATGTATTATCCTGCCAGTTACAGGGGTCAAATATTGTATCCCAGTTACAGGGATCAAATATTGTATCATTATCTGTCACATCATTATCATTATACCCTTATCCCTCCTGTGGCAGGGTCGGATCTGCTGGTTCTAGCCGTCCACTCCCGTCTATCTCCCACCAAGTCCCCGTCCACCCCACACATCGCCATATCCTGACGGAAAACCTGCTCCCACGTCTGCTTCCAACCACCTGCATTCCTGAAATGGACCTAACGAGCTCCTCCTCCCCTCTTCTCATTACGTGTCCATAACACCTCGACCTACTCTCGCTCATTTTTTTCCGCGATGTCCTCCACCCCCAGGCTACCTCTAATATACCCACTCCTCTCGACACCCCGCTCATATACCGAAGTATTTGCATCTCGGTTACTTGCATTCTATTTACGTGGCTCTTCCTCACTGCCCAACATTGATCCATATAGCATAGCGGGCCTAACCACTGCCCTGTAGAACTTCCCTTTCAACTTGATCGGGACCCTCCTATCACATAGGACTCCGCTTGCCTGACTCCACTTCAACCATCCGTCATTGTTCTATGGGTCACATCAGTATCTGTCACAAACCTTTTTTTTTTCAAATGCATACAGTATGATTGTTTTTAAACATTGCGCTGTTTGTTGTTTGTTGGTGTTTTAGGGCCCTTCAACTGCAAGGTCATTAGAGCCCCGTCCACTGTGTAGTTCTGATGCAGAAACTGCACAGACACTACACTAATGCGACGATTTTTGGATACTAGCGGTACCCAGTTTTCCTAAGCGGCCACCCATGTCAGTACTAGCTGGGGTTGCGCTGCTTAACTTCAGTGATCACTGATAAGACGAGAACCGGTGTGTCCAACGCAATTCGCCGCTCCCTAAACATTGCGCGCCTTCACCGTCTCCACCTGACAAACGTTCTGACTCTACCTTCGGATTGTGAACAATTCCTTTCAATTCATGTGCGTACTGCGAATGTTACAGCTGGAATCTGTATGGCAAACGGCATCTCGCTCCACCAAACGTGCTAGGAACCCAAATAACAAGCCATCTTTTGATATTTCCAAAACGATTAATTGTGGCTAACGTTTTCGGACATTTAGGACCCGCGGTGGAGACTCGACTCTAAGAGGGAAGACGTCCTACTGTATATGTAGATATCGTTCTCTTCTCTCCTATATTAAAAACATAGCTCTCGGTGAATCAGACGAACCTCCCCTAGCGAAGCTGGTCAATTGCCTGCTAAAGGTCTGGTAAGGGTAAGCTCAGGTGTCGAATTTTCGGACGTGAAACCGAGACTCCGCGCCCAAATGGGCCCCATCTTGCCCCTGTGAATGGACACAAGATCGATATATTGGACAGTATTTTTCCGCCGCCGATTGCCGACCAAAGCTGCAACCGTATGCTTATTTCTCGTCGATCTACTCTTCGTTAGGGCAGCGCCTACACCTGGGAATTTTGCCTCATCTACCCGTCTCATAGTGGAGAGGGTTCTTTTACGTGCAAATACCATCGTACATCACACGAGACCTCGGTTTTACATCTCCTCCGAAAGAAGCCAGTCCACCTCGGTTTAGTATCGAACCTAGAGTCACTGACTCAGCTACCGAACACACTACCTACTGCTCCACCGATGTGGGATTAAAAGAGCCCTCACTTTAAATTTCTAAAAAAAAATTTGTGATTAAGCATTGTAAATATTTTGGGCTCTAGTATGCCGGCACCCGGTCCTGAGTTTGTTAATAAGCAGTGAACCTCCCCATTTCAATATAGCGACTGGTTAATAGGATACCCGCCTCGGTTGTTAGCCTAGTGGTTAGCTCGCTCGATCACTGCGTCAGTAGTTTTAAGTTCGATACTGGAACGAAATGGGTCGCGCTTTCCGGTGAGAAAGAGGCCCCGAGTGCGCCTTCTTTCGGATGAGAAGTAAAACCGAGGTCCCGTGTGGTGTACGATGACATTTGCACGTAAAAGAACCCTCTCTACTGCGCAACGGGTAGATGAGGCAAAATTTCCAGGTGGAGGTGCTCGCTCCCTGGCGTCGGTTGAGTGCCCCAAAAACACTCCGTAAAAAGACTATAAATAAACATAAAGGTTGAAGCTTTGGTCGGTTGAAGCTTTTGTCCAATATATCGCCCTTGTGTCCACTCACAGGGACAACATTTGTACCGACCCTGCCATAGGCGGGAAAAGCGTTAGGAGGAGACTGGTAATGGGATATGACGCCTTACAAAACTCTGAAATACGACTGCAATAGAAGTACAGTATATAGTATTTTGACACGTGATATCTTTGAACTGCTGATGACTGATCAATTTTTTCTCGTCTGTTTATTGCAGCATTTGCTGTTAGAGGCAGTCTGCACTAATAATTAGCAATTTAATTATTGATAATCGACAATTTTTTATTAGTTGCAGAAAGAGATGAGGAGGTTACTCGCCATCCGGGTATATCATCTATAAATTATACACCATGTAAATAATTCTACTAGAATTGATGTGTTATTTGACCCTAGCTAGGTTAGGTTAAATATAAATTGATGGCTTTTCACTGTCGTTTTTGTCGATTAAACCCACTACCAGTTTCCTGTACTGCAGGTTTTAGTTTTGAAAATGTATAACAAATGACGCAAGGTACATAAAGTTAATGATGTGTAATATGTACAGGTGACACACAGGTGCATCATTGGTAACGATCGCATATGGCATATTATTTGAAAACAAAAGCGGGGGTAGCAAATACAGTGAGTAGCACTCCGAAAACTATTTATTTGACCTATCTGGTTAGTGTAATGTTTATGATTAATTAATGATACTCTTAAATATGATTAATAAACTGGACTGTCCATATTATGACTTCATTCAATAGACGCCATAAAATAACATTTAGAGAGGAGGTGATCGGGAGGAGGTGAAGGATATAGTGGTGACAGAAGCAGCGGTCGAAATATTTAGTGAAGGAGTTGAGGTGACACAGCTGGTTGGCTGGCTTAGTCTAACGTAATATTGAAACCCAGCGACTTGTTAGAGGAACTGGTACTCAAAATAAATAATTAACAATTCAGAATTATTAATTATAAATTTATGACTACTTTATCAACTTTGTTCTGTCCCCAAAAAGTTCCGTTCTGTTGATTTTTGTCCTACTGTAAATGTTCAAAGGGTTGTAGCTCTACCGATTGTGAAAACCCACTGAACGAACTTTTGCTCAGGAGCACCCTGCATCAATCTACTTTTTCATATCCCCTACTGTTTCGGTGGCTTTTGTTTGTTTTGTTGGTGTTTTAGGGCCCTTCAACTACAAGGTAATTAGAGCCCCGTCACAAATGCGACGATTATTGGGTATTGGCAGTACCCAGTTTTCACAAGAAGCCATCCATGTTAGAAATAGCTGGGGTTGCGCTGGGGTCCTGCTTCGGTGGCACAGTGATAGCGTGCTTGTTGCAGGATTTCAAGTTCGTTCCTGGCCAAGAAGGGTGTCATGGCCCCATGTGATATGTGCGATGTCATCTACATGAAAAGAAATTGACTGAGGCACGCGTTCGATTCCCAACGAAATAGCATTTTAGTTCTCTTTCCCCAACTAAAGATGGTACTCTGGTCCTTTTTTGGAGGGAGTTTGGGTGGGTTTTAACTTACTTCAACCTCAGAATAGTTAGGGCAGAGTTAGGGGAACTGCATTAACATACCAAACTGTGTGTAAGAGATAACAATATTTAATTTGGAGTCTGTATTACAGGACATGAATATTTTTAATGGCAAAAGAATGAGACCCTGAAGGAGAGGTGGCAAGAGTTGTTATTGCTATAATTACAAGCCAAACCTGCATATTTAAGCGGGCTAATTAAGATAGTTAATAGCAAATTTTGCCTGAGTCTATAGATAATATTAAATAAATAACTATTTTTTATTACAATTAGTATAACCTACATTCAACCTCAAATCATCAACACGGCGATGCATCTCGAAATTGAATGAAACTCTTTTTGTCAGGTTAAACTCAGACATAAGTTATTTGTCAGTTATTATAATCTGGCAGGACAGTCCTAATTAGCATTATTGATCCGCCTAATTACAAAATGATGCAAATGCTGATAAACAACGACAGCGTGATCAGTTTTACTGACAAACTTAGTGCATATTCAAGGATAATCTCTGATTAGCAATTTACAGCATTTCATTGACTCTCTACGCCAACCTAGCAATCGATACAAGTCAACATTTTAAATGGAAAAGGCAATAGATCACTTTTCTCTTTTTGAATAGAGGTCATGGGTCCACCTCTAACTTTTTAAAAAGTTTCCAGTTCAAAAAGGCTACAGAATTAAAAATTTCCTCGTGTAGGTGTTGGTTTAACCAACGGTAGGCGCAGATGCTCGGCAAAATTTCCAGGTGTAGAAGTTCGCCCTCTGGTGTCGGTGATCATACTAGTTCGACGATAAATAAATAGGGATTACCGCATGAAGTTAGCAGTCGACTCCGTAAAAATACCGTCCAAGAGATCGGTGAAGTATCCCAGTGGGACACAATAGGGCATCCGACAGTGCCATAGGGGGTAGAAGTACTAGTGATGTTGGTAACGACCTGTGTAGGTGCTGGTTCACATTAGGTCAACACAAGCCCGGGTTACTTTGAGATTGACAAGTGGAAGCCTCACGTCGTGGGTTACAAGGGGACCAGTTCCGACACCCAGGAATTTTCAGAACCTCTGGTGTAGGTAGGGTCTTTTACATGCATGTGACATCTTGCACCTCATACGGGACCCAGTCTATGCTTCCTATCCGACGGAAAGCATAATTGGAACGTCCCTCTCTACCTAAAATATTCACCCACATCCATTGGGATTCAGCCATTAAGGCGGGCTGTCATTAGCGACGGGTCTAGTGGGAGTGGGGCTTTCGTATTACTCCTGTTTCTTAAACTCGACCCTACTTTTTAATGAAAAAACAGAAATATGCTGATATACGGGAACCCATTCCTTTCAGATGAACCTTAAGTGCAGCTGCGACCTAAAGTTGTTCAACTTTGAAAAGCTAATCAAATCTTTCCTGTATATGTTTGATATTTTAATTACATTTAATTGCAAATTGAATCCAGGTGCGCGTTAACCTAATCCAGGTAATAAACGAAAAATTTACCCCCTGCATTAAAGAACCGCTACCAGATATTCAGAGGCATTTCAACTGTGGTTCAAATGGCCGTGTCCCATTTATCAATTATCTTCTCTGAGAGAAAGTGTTTTTTTATCTGAGAGTTCTCATTGATTAAGGCTGAGAATTCATTGATGTGAAATCGTGTTACTGTTGACCTCGTCTAAAAGAAATCATTAGCCTCAGTGTCAGACACGAACTTGCAACCAACAGACAACTGACGTTACCAACAAAACCCGATTCTACTCCTATGACGTGCTATTTCAGATAAAGAGTGAGTAACACATCTTGGTTGCATTGGACAATATATCAGGACGTTTTGGTGGGTACAGTAACTCCAACAGGTATAACCCAATCACTTCTTTAAAAAAGGGGGAGGGTGGGGGAGGAAGATAAGCATTTTGCACCTGGTCAGTGCGGCCACAAGAAAATATTTTTCCAAAGATAGCTCCATTAACAGATTCTGCTACCTTCAAGGAACGGTCATTCTCGGGTGAGGTAGTATGCTCGACTATTGCATCAGTGGCTCCAGGTTCTAGGTACTGGATTAAGGCGGTTTGGTTGTTTCGGGTGAAAGAGAGGCCTCCAGTGACCCTCAAGAAGGAAGTAAAGACGGGACCCCTTCAAGGAACGTAAATGATTTAACGCAGGCTTCTCTACTGCTTCCAGATGTAAGGCGAGCTTTACATCTGGAAATTTTGAAGGTCTGCAAGTGCATTTTACTCCGTATGAAAAGGGTTCTTTTTGTGTACAGGTGACATTACATAAGGGAACAGCTGTATTGCGTTGGACACACCAGTTCTCGTTTGATCACTGAAGTAATGTAACCCAACCGCAGCTAGTACTAGCATGGATGATCGCTTGGGAACACTGGGTACTGCTAATACCCAAAAGTTGTCGTAATAACGTATATGGTGTCTGACCAGACTTTGCATTAGAACTACGCTGTGGACGGGGCTTTAACGGGGCTTAACCCTACTACACCAACGAAACCAAAAAAGACACGGTAAATATAAGCCACATGGGGCTACAGCTTCACTCCTCATCCAACGAAAGGTGCAATTGGAGCTTCCCTTTCGCCTGAAAAAGCAATCCATTCACCCAGGATCGAAATTGCATCCAGGAACTCATCATCAAGTGCACTAACACTGATTGTTGTTTGTTTATTGGTATTTTAGGGACCTTCCACTACTAGGTCATTAGAGCCCCGTCCACAGTGTAGTTCTTATTGTTGTTGTTTTTTGTTGGTGTTTAAGGTCCTCAACTACAAGGTCATTAGAGACCCGTCCACTGCATAGTTCCATTGCATTGACTGCACAGACACTACATTAATGCGACGATTATTGGGTATTAGCAGTACCCAGCTTTCCCGAGTGATCACCCATGTCAGTACTAACTGGGCTTGCGTTGCTTAACTTCAGTGATCAGACGAGAACTGGTGTGTCCAACGCAACTCTCCGCTCCCGCGTAGTTCTTATGCACAGGCTGCACAGACACTACACTAATGCGACGATTTTTGGGTAATTGCAGTACCCAGTTTTCCCAAGCGACTACACATGTCATTACTAACTGGGGTTACATTGCTTAACTTCAGTGATCAGACGAGAACTGGTGTGTCCAAAGCAATTCGTTCTCTTCACTAACACTGAGCTACCAGGCAGGCCTGTTGTGGGAGTCGAACTTTGAATGGCAGACACTGACCCATTGCGAATGCGCCTGACTTCTGCTCTCTAGTGCGGAATTAACTACTCACTTATTGTAATATCATGACCCACCTCGGTCGCGCAGTGAGTAGCACGCTTGGTAACTGCATCAGTAGTTCTAGGTTCGATACGGGACCCCAGTGAGTTGGCTTCTTTCGGGCGAGAGGCCTCGAGTGGGCCCTTGTTTCGGATGAGAAGTAAAACCGAGGACCCGTTTGGTGTACGATGATATTGGCACGTAAAAGAATCTTCTCTACTATGCAACGGGTAGCAAGCAACTCCTAACCCTTTTCCCGCCTATGGCAGGGTCGGGTACCCATTTTTCTCTCTGAATGGACACAGGGTGATATATTGGTCATAGTTTTTCTGCAGCCGGTTGCCGGCCAAAGCTGCACCCCTACGCTTATTTATCGTCGGTCTAGTGTTCGTTGAGGAATGCTACCGACCCCAGGGGGGCGAGCTCCTACACCTGGAAATTTTGCCTCATCTACCCGTTGCGTAGTAGAGAGGGTTCTTTTACGTGCAAGTGCCATCGTACACCCACACGGGACCTCGATTTTACTTCTCATCCGAAAGAAGGCACACTCGCAGCTTCTCTCTCGCCCGAAAGAAGCCGACCCACCACGGTCCAGTATCAAACCTAGAACTACTGGCGTAGTTACTGAACTATGCAACGGGTAGATAAGGTAAAATTTCCAGGTGTAGGAGCGCGCCCCCTGGCGTCGGTGGAGTTCCCCAACGAACACTAGACTGACGACAATTAAGCATAGGGGTTGCAATTTTGGTTGGCAACCGAAAAAAAACACTGTCCAATATTCGCCCTTGTGTCAATTCAAATGGACAAGATGGGTATCCGACCCTGTTATAGGCGGGAAATGGGTGAGGAGTTGCTTTTTTTGTTATTGAAATATCATCAGGCGCATAATTTGAGGTTTCAAAAACAACGGTTTTGGGGTCATAAGTTTTTTTTTGAAATACCAGCAAGATGTAGTTGCCATATTTTTTTATTTTAAATAAAATGGTGTTTTGCCAATTTGCTTTTCTGGTATTTTGCTAATTAGTTCTCTGGTATCGTATAGAGTGCGTGAGAAGTTTTACCTTGTAATCAGTTTCAGATCGCATTTATATTTTATCAAATCTGATAAATATATATAATACATATAGTCGACCAGAATTACAATTATCTAAATATTTAATGTAATTCGTGTGACGCTGCTGGGTAACAATTAAAAATAAATAATGAATTCAGTATCATAATAACTATATTAGTTACCCGCCCATTCCCATTTCGATATCAGGTTGAATTCTTATCCCATTTACTTGGATCTTTGTTCATTTATGTAATAATGAGGACGATCTAAACAATCTTATTGAAGGTGGCGTAATATGCTTGTAATTTCGTCAGCAATTTAAAATTTGGCATGTGGTGTATAAATATGGTTTGACAGAGGTTAGATGTGAAGGTAAAATCGTCATGACCTATTTCGTTTCGTTGGTGTTTTAGGGCCCTTCAACTACAAACCTCATTAGAGCCCGTCCACTGAATTGATCTAATGCAAAGTCTACACAGACACTACGCTGCTACGACGATTTTTGAGTTTTAGCAGTACACAGTGTTCCCAAGCGGTCACACATATTAGTACTAGGGGAGCGGCGAATTGCGTTGGACACACCAGTTCTCGTCTGATCACTGAAGTTAAGCAACGCAACCCAAGCTAGTACTGACATGGGTAGCCGCTTGAGAAAACTGGGAACCGCTAGTATCCAAAAATCGTCGCATTAGCGTAGTGTCTGTGCAGTCTCTGCGTAAGAACTATGTAGTGGACGGGGCTCAAATGACCTTGTAGTTGAAGGGCCCTAAAGCACCAACAAATAAACAATGTTATTACTAGATGTGGTTGCGTTGCTCAACTTCAGTGATCAGGCGAGAACTGGGTGTGTCCAACGCCCTACAGCCGTTCCCCGTCATTACCTAAATATTTCATATTTCAACACTGGGGGGTCTGAGAACGTCACTATCTTTCAAGGTACCACCACGTTTTCACAGCTGGGAATTGAACTCGTTCCTTCTGCACTCCAAGCAGATATCGAGTCAATTTCTCCAACCGCATAACCAATCATGCATGTGCATGCTGTGTAGGGGGATCTTACCAGCGAAAATCTTAGCCCTGACGGAGGATCAACATATCTAAACAGAATCATATCTATAAATGGGACACTCATTTCATCTCCAACAAATGCTATCATCCCTGAGCGACGAGTTGCGTTGGACACACCAGTTCTCGTCTGATCACTGAAGTTAAGCAACGCAAGCCCAGTTAGTACTGACATGGGTGGTTGCTTGGGAAAGCTGGGTACTGCTAATATCCAATAATCGTCACATTAGTGTAGTGTCTGTGCAGTATATGCATTAGAACTATGCAGTGGACGGGTCTCTAATGACCTTGTAGTTGATGGGACCTTAAACTCAAAACAAACAAAACAAAAAAGCTATCATCCCTTTTGTTTCGTTGGTGTTTTAGGGCCCTTCAACTACAATGGTCATTAGAGCCCCGTCCACTGCGTAGTTCTAATGCAGACACTACACTGTTACGACGATTTGGGTAGTAGCAGTGCTCACCTACCATCACGGCTTTACTTCCCATACGACTTAGAGGGGCACTGGGGGCCCTGGCTCTTGCCTGAAAGAAGTCACCCCTCTCCGATTACGATCGAATCTGAAACCACTAACGGGGTAGCCCGCGGACCAGTCTTTCTTCCCTAGTCTCTCATGTGTCGCCCCGACTAGATACCCCTAGTCCTCTAGTGGGCCGTGAGCGGCGAATTGCATTGGACACACCAGTTCTCGTCTAATCCCTGAAGTTAAGCAACGCAACCTCAGCTAGTACTGACATGAGTGGCCGCTTGGGAAAACTGGGTTCTGCTAATACCCAAGAATCGTCGCATTAGTGTAGTGTCTGTGCAGTCTCTGCATAAGAACTATGCTATGGACAGCGCTCTAATGACCTTGTGGTTGAAGGGGCCCTAAAACACCAACAAACAAACAATCTAGGCTAGTGTGCCCCTTCATCTTTTAAATGTAGTTCTGTATGGTGTTATCTAAAGCAATATTAAGATGCAACTTAATGTACAGTTATAAAGCAACTACAAGCCCTCTTCTGGCCTATGGTAGGGTCGGGGAGTCATATTTGTCCCTCTGAATGAACACATGGACGATATTTTTACACAGCCGGCCGCTGACTAAAGCTGCAATCCCTACTCTTAGTTATCGTTGGCCTACTGTTCGTTGGAGCACTCCACCGATGCCAGGGGTGAGATCCTACATCACCCCAGTGGTTGATCATTCTACCTCCTGTGCCACCAAGGCGGGTCTACTTAGATGCACAGTTGTGAAAACAATAAATGGTGACGTACTGCAGACCACATCATAATCAAATAATAGGCCCTATATTTATGAAGCATGTACCGATTAATTTGTTGCAACCCTGTAATTAATTAGCTACTGGCGGTGATAGTTGTCGATGGTTGACCCCCCTCTAACTGAATAGAAGTAGTTTTGGCAATCCATAGGTTACATATTTTTCTAGTCTATAATTACTAAATGGTTTAATTAGACGCCATATAATCATTAAGATGTGTTTATAACGCACATTAACATATGTTTGAATCTTCTAAGAAAAACTCTCTGCAACTTTTTTAATGATTCCTTCCCAGGGATCCTAAAAATCGGCCTGCCTACAACCCTCCCCTCCCCAAGGTGTGTCGAGAGTCGCCGCCGGGTCCGGGAGAAAAAAATTTACATATCCCCTAAAAATTACATAGGAATTTTATAATTAAGTGACACATAAGCAAATTGTGGGATGATGTCCGGTCCCGGTAATTATACCCATCATCCCTCCATTCGCCCGCCCTTCCTTTCCCACCTGAGTCGTACTTATGACGCTCCCACATTCCTTTGACTTTTAAAACGACAGACTTAAACCTCTCACATTTTTTGATGCCTGTTTTGTTGTTTTAGGACCTTCAACTACAAGGTCATTAGAGCCCCGTCCACTGCGTAGTTCTAATGTAGAGACTGCACAAGCACTACGCTAATGGGACCATTTTTGGGTTTTAGCGGTATCCAGTTTTCCCAAGCAGCCACCCATGTCAGTACTAGCTGTTGCTTAACTTCAGTGATCAGACGAGAACTGGTGTGTCCAACGCATTAAGCCGCTCTCACACTTTTTGATGTTTGATCGCGGATGTGACGTCATATGCCGTCAATTCTGCACTAAAAAGCCCCATTTTATTTGTTGTCCACGTTAGGGCGATAGACGCTTTAAAATTTTGTCAGTCATCTCAAATTCAACATAAGGGCACTGAACGCAAAACTTTTTAATTAGTCTGCTTAGCTCTAATCAGTGCCGTGCACCAACACGATTCCGCAGATAGAGGCGAACCACATTTTTCAGTAAGCAAATCCAAAAGTTTTCCCTATTCGTAGGTTCAGGGTCCTGTTTAGGACAATGTGACATCACTAGATACTAGTTTTACTTTCCATCGGGCGAAATGTACACCTATGACTGCGTGTTTGACTCTAGAGTAGTGATGGTGTGTGGTGTGTATCATTCCATAAACACTCCTTCCCGTTATTTTGTACCGGCACCCGCCTGCAGTGCAGGCTCTGGAGGCCCGCTTCCGCCGGCCCTGACGCTTCGGTTAATGTCTAGTTTTCCTGGGTTTTGACCTTGAGTATACCCGATGAACTATTAGGAGGATAACCATCACCACACTACGGAACCATAGGGAGTGGCGAATTGTGTTGGACACACCAGTTCTCGTCTGATCAATGAAGTCAAGCAGCGCAACCCCAGCTAGTACTGACATGGGTGGCCGCTTGGAAAAACTGGGTACTGTTAATACGCAAAAATCGTTGCATTACTGTGTAGTGTCTGTGCAGTCTCTGCATAAGAACTATGCTGTGGACGGGGCTCTAATGCCCTTTGTAGTTGAAGGGCCCTAAAACACCAACAAACAACAAAAACAACAACGGAACCATAGCTTTTATTTCTTATATGACGAAAGGTGCACTTGCGTAGAAGGGACAGAAAGAGGGCGGGCAGGGCACAGGGGGCTCGTAGGGCAGGCAAACCTAGGCGTCTAATTTCAGAGGTACTTCCTTGCCATGCAGTCTATCGGTCGTTTAAAATGTTCATAGTCCTGGGGTTCCCAAACTGCTCTGATTGGTGCCGCCTTTTCTAAATGTTGGCTTTCTCGAGACGCCTTGTTGCTGAGTTATAGCAATCCATTGGCAGTGGGAGAAATGCAAAAGGCGTGAAGGACTCTCGGACAATTTAGAACTGCATTAAATGTAATTGAGTGGGGCGGCGGCGATGGACCCATTTGCCTAGAGCGCCTGAGACTCACGAGCCGGGCCTTGGGCAGGGGCAGGGAGAGAGAGAAACAAGTGAGAGAGTGCCAGAATAGGCTCGAACTTACAAACTTTGAATTCAAAATGCCCATCTTGGTCATCAGAACGAAGTACCCTTTCCGCAATCTCTCAGAGAAAGAGCAATCAATGATCTTGGCTTGGTGCGAACTCCGCAAACTCAAAAAGCACAAACATTCTGCCATGTGAACTCCGGAGGTCAACAGCAGCCACCTTTTTTTTCGAAAACACACAGTAATTCAAAATACTGTAAGTCTACTTAATCGATTCTGTGATAATCGATTACATATAATAGGAGTTGTCTTTGCCGAAAAGCCCTCTAGATTTCAAATACACTGCATCTATAGTCCTAATAAATCTTTCCCTTTTTTTCACGGTGTACATGGGTATAATACCTCCTCTTGTTCTCTCTCTTCTCCCCATCCCGCCAAAAAAACCTCTTCCCTCTTGTCCTTCCTCCTTCACTCGTGTATTACTTTAGTCAGTGGAGGTCCCTTCAAAAAAAAATATAGGGTACTAAATCCCCACAACTCACTAAATAAATGAGGGTAGTAAAGTAGAGGAGAGAAAAGGGGGACGGGGACGACTGTGGGGATAGGAGAGAGAGAGAGCGAAAGGGTGCCTATGATTTATCCTAAACGTGACAGTCGTTTAAATCGAATGAATTATTCATGAGTCCCTATTTGAATTGGTGCCTATCATGAACATAAAACCAGACTAAGCCTAATGAAGCATTATAAACGCCGCATACACAAACACTAATATCATCGTCGCAGTAGCAGCAGCGCCGTTGCAACATTATACAGTTGGCGTGCGGATTGTGACCATCTCTCTGCATATATACCGCCTAGAATTTTAGCGTTTTTTAAATGTGGAGGGGGTGAGTGAATGTTTGTGAGAAAAAAAAAGAGCAAAGGGAGGAGGGGGGACAAAAAACACATACATTACTATATCCGCACACGCCCTATTTATTATTATTATATCACTGAGTATGCCAATTAAATAAATGTGAACTATTCGTGCTAGTTGCAATTCCAAAAGTCTACAGACTATTACGTGTCTTTCAGCAATGTGAAAATAACAATGGATTTATTAACCCCCCCCCCCCCGTCCCCTCTCTCCCAGTATAACATACTGTGACTATATTTCATTATTACTATTATTACCATTTTACTATTATTATCAGAAAAAGTGAGCAAAACATATCCCATAGTAAAACAAGACCTCCTCTTCCCCTTAATTCAGAAGTCAAAAGCTAAGAGCAATATTTCACATATTTTGATAATAATTTATCAAATATTAATTATTCACGCAATTCTAGTTAAAAATTCTTAAATTGTATATATACTAAGGGCCCAATTCACAATACTATTTTCTAACTAGTGAAATTCTCACACGCAAGGTAACAGCTGTACTAACTAACAGCTCTGTACTGTATACATATATAGTCTTCTTTTTTTAATGGTCCAAACCTTTGCCCTTTACTTCCTCTCGGGTTTCCCCAAGGTCTGTAGTCAGAAACTATTATTAATTCACAATGTTTATATGTTTAGTACATAGTCTGCATAATTGTCCCATTTGTATTCTATGAGCCCTTTGCAAACGGCTAATCAATTCATGAGGCACCTCAAAGTATTGCATTAAATTTTTTTATTTCCATAATAGGTATTTTTATTATTGTCATTCTGGATAAGGAATCCCAATTATTATTTAAGGGCCCTCACAGTTAGTGAATTAAGTTTTTTAATTGATGTTTAACGAGTATTGTATGTTGGTAGAATGATATTACTCTAGAGTCCAATTTTTCCCCATATGTTTTGGGAAGGGCAATTTTTTTAGATTATTGTCAATTAAGGGCATTACGTCTCACTTTAGTGCACTTCTCTCAATGGTGCCGATGGGGAAACATTGATTTAACTATCGCATTACTGAAATCAATACTTGCACCCCGCCCACAAAAGCACCATTGGGACTAACGGCTCAAAGGCAAAGTTGTTTTGGCATACTTCTGCAGTTGAAGATTGTGTGGTCGGTGGAGGAAAAGTGTCCCAACTAATCAAAATAGGCCAACGGTAAATAAGCATAGGGGTTGTAGCATTCGGTTGGCAAGGAGCAGCTTATTGCGTTGGACACACCAGTTCTCGTCTGATCACTGAAGTTAAGCAACGCAACCCCAGCTAGTACTACGCAATAAGGGTGGCCGCATGGGAAAACTAGGTACTGCTAATACCCAAAAATCGTCGCATCACCGTAGTGTCTGTGTAGTCTCTGCATTAGAACGACGTAGTGGACGGGGCTCTAATGAACTTTATAGTTGAAGGGTCCAAAAACCCCACCGAACAAACAACAACAAACTTCGGTTGGCAACTAGTAAAGCAACTCGTAGCCCTTTTCCCGCCTTTGCCTGGGTCGGGCACCCATCTTGTCCCTCTGAATGGACACAAGGGCGAAATACTGGGATGTTTTTCCCACAGCCGGTTGCCGACCAAAGCTGCAACCCCTATGCTTATTTTTCGTCAGTCTACTGATCGTTGGGGAATTCCACTGACGCCGGGGGGGGGGGGGGGGGGGGGGTGGCGAACCCGGCATCTTTTCTACGCGGCCGCGTGGGGGGGGGGGGCGGTGGGGGGGGGGGGGGGGGGGGGGGGGGGGCGAGTTTCGAAACCTGGAAATTTTACTTCATCTACCCGTTGCGTAGCTGACCCGCCGCGGTGGCGAAGTGGTTAGCACGCTCGGCAACCGCGCCAGTAGTTCTTGGTTCTATACTGGACCTAGGTGGGTCTAAGAGTGGGTGGCGAGAGAGAGGCCGCGAGTGTGCCTTCATTCGGATGAGAAGTAAAACCGAGGTCCCGTGTGGGTGTATGATGGCACTTGCACGTCAAAGAGCCCTCTCTACTATGAAACGGCTGGATGAGGCAAAATTTCCAGGTGTAGGAGCTAGCCCCCTGGCGTCGGTAGCATTCCCCAACGAACGCTAGACCGACGATAAATAAACGTAGGGGGTGCAGCTTTGGCCGGCAACCGGTTGCAGAAAACACTATGACCAAGATGGGTACGCGACCCTCCCATAGGCGGAAGAAGGTTTAGGAGTTACTTGCTTTGAGTTGCTACCCGTTGCGTAGTAAAGGGGGTTCTTTTACGTGCAAATAGCATTCGGTTGACAGTTGCCTACGTAAAAATACCGTCCAAGAAAATGCCCTGCCCTAGACGGTGACAGGATTAGTGATGATGTTTCGATTTTAATCTCTCGTGAATTTGTACATTACATCGTGAAGTAGTGGTACCCTGGTAAAAAATACGGCCTCAATTTCTAGTAACTGTTTCAGGTGCGGGACAACGTCTATGACGAATTGAACTTCCCCATCGATAAACTTTTTATCTGGCGTTTGCAAATAATCAATTTCTCGTTGTGAATAATCTGTTGCAAATTCGATTTATGGTGACAACATACGGTCGTTAATTTATCATCGCATCCTAATTAAATAACAAACGACAATCACAAATAACTACCGAATTTACGTCAGTTGGTTGACGAGAGCACATGTGCGTGGAACACAGAGGACACGTTTCGAAAATAAAATAAAAAAAAGTCAGTTGTAGACAGTTGGATAAAAACGGGAGTAATGATGGATCACTTGAACAAGCACCAACATGCCCAAGTAGCGCCATCTAGAACGCTACAATAATCTCTAGAGACGACAATTAACATAGTAACTAATCTTCTTAGCATACGCCCAAAGTGATGGTAGGGTGCATTTCGTGTGACCCAAGAACAATTTCGGTTATCATCTGGCCTCCTATTACCACATCTGTTATCCGTAAAGCATTAAATCACCTCGAGTAGTAGTCAGTTCTGCGAGTAGTATTTCAATTCTGCCTTGTGGACTCATGGTGCAGGTTCAATCCTTGCAGTGGTTGGTGGTGGTGGTGCCTTTCGAACCTTCAAAGTCAATCCTCAGATGTACAGTGACCGTCCTGCGTGATATCTTTAGCATTTCAAGCTCCTTGGACACTTTATAGGCGGCACATGGATGGATGATATATAATCGCATTTTTTTTGCCAATATTTTGGGACTTCATAACTTTTTCCTGAGGCCTACAAAAATCTTAGCCGGTCCTGACAGCCCCAAATACTAAAGCCACAAACTCATGCCAGAGAATTTAATTTCGGGCTATCAGGGCCTGCTGGAGACTTTGTAAAGCCTCGGGGAAAAAGTTATGAAGTGGGACACCAAAATATTTGTAAAATTAAATTTGATTATCAAAATTTCTTAGTGGGGTCCCACACTTTACAATTTCTGAATTTGGGGTCTTGGTGTTAAGGTCTTACAAATGGATGTCTAATCCGACCTTGGGGGCTATATAATAGTTAATTTTAGGGGGGGGGGCGAACTTCTCCAGCTGAAAACTTCGTTGAAATGCATAGTAATATTCAGTGTACATAACGTGATAAAATTCAACCATCAATGTCAAACTCATTTCAACCACGGGCCATTTTTCTAATGAGTAATATTCACGCGGGCCGCACATGTTTGTCATGGATTTTTAGTTGTGGGCCACACAAAATACATCACGGACCACCACATTTGAGTCTTGTTCTGAGTAAAATCAGCATCTCTGCTGCAGATTATGGCCCCATTTTCTTCTCTTCAGTTTCGCTTGACCGGGGCATTCCAATTATCGCATTTTAATTGCTATAGTTGTTTTTTTCATTTCTTAAGGCAATACGCTCAATTTGGTTGCTTTACATGGAAAATAGCTTTCCAAAAACATTCATGCAAATAACAGTAGGCCTACAGTGCACCTCGATAATGAAAACTACTTCCTGTTGCCACTTTATTCCGTCTGAAAGAAATACTTGTGTTGTAGTTATGTTCTAGACGATGCTGCCATTGGAACCGTGTCATATCAAAATAAACGTGTTTTCCCTTAATTGTGCTAAATCAAAATCATCTAAAAAAAATATGTGCATGGGAGTTGGCGGATGTAAAGAAGGCCCTTTGGCAAGAAACCACTCCATTGTGCCTGAATTATATACTCACGACAAGCAAGCTGGCGCAGGCTGTGGCCTGCTGCTGCAGGGCGATTTTTTGGTTCGCTGGTGCTTTAGGGCCATTCAACTACAAGGTCATTAGAGCCCCGTTCACTGCGTAGTTCTAATGCAGAGACTGCACAGATACTACACTAACGCGATGATTTTTGGGTATTAGCGGTATCCAGTGTTCCCAAGTGGCCATCCATGTTAGTACTAGCTGAGGTTACGCTGCTTAGGGAGCGGCGAATTGCGTTGGACACACCAGTTCTCGTCTGGTCTGATCACTGAAGTTAAGCAGCGCAACCATTGCTAGTACTGACATGTGTGGCCGCTTGGGAAAAATGGGTACCGCTAGTATCCAAAAATCGTCGCATAAGTGTAGTGTCTGTGCGGTTTCTGCATCAGAACTACACAGTGGACGGGGCTCTAATGACCTTGTAGTTGAAGGGCCCTAAAACACCAACAAACAACAACAACAAGTTGCGCTGCTTAACTTCAGTGATCAGACGAGAACTGGTGTGTCCAACGCAAGAAGCCGCTCCCTTGCTGCAGGGCAAACGAGAGGAGGGATGATGAGATAAAGTTCACCTTGCCAGGGATTCACAGGGGTCCGAATATCATCCCATAAGTTTGCCGCGCGTATTAACAGTAGGAAGGCATTGAAAGTTGATGTGAAGCCTGAAAAACTCAAAAGAAATTGTGAAATTATTTAATTACTTGGTGGCGGGGGTCGATGAAATTTTTCCAACCCGGCCCGGCTACTTTTCTCGTCGCTCCTGCTTGTAAACTCTAATTTTGTATGATTTTTTTTCCGTCAAATTACCGGTAAACGCCAAAATTCATTGTGAGAAAATTACTATTATTTAGTTCTTTTTTTAAAAAAATCGTGGCCACCAGAACGATCTTACGGATGTTCATTTGGAGCTCATCACAGTCTCCCACCCCTGTGCAAGTATTTCTATTATCAGAGCTGGCCCTGGGACTTTAAAGAGGGCGTAAGTAGTGAACGACCCTGACACTAGCTTTGCACCTGCTGTATCGATACAAAAAACCTAGCAACCGATCAGTATATTTGGTATAATGAGTGTTCTTGTACTAAATAATTGCATTTTATTTACAATAAACTTATCACAATCTATCCACAATCCAAACACGGATAACTATGCTGGATATTTAACTCAACAAAACCTTTTATTTAAGATATTTGGAGAGAGAGAGAGAGAAAAAAGGTAGAAATTATCTCGTCTAGGTAATCAAATATCTCCACCTGTAGGCGTCAACTTCAAAAGGTTTTCGGCAAAGGACACTAAATACAAATAGCAGACCTATTCAAGTCAGCCATGCTATAATTATTTTATCATGAAACGTGTTCAGTATATGTAAATGAATATCTTCCCAATTGCAATTATATTTTATCCACTAGGATGCTTTTAAGGTCTTATCTATAACGTGTTAGCTAATTTTACTGAAAAATCTATAAGTAGTGAGACAGAAGAGACAGAGGTCCGTCATCAACATGGGAAACAGAGTCCCCCCCCCCCCCCCAAAAAAGCTTCAAAATTTGGCCATTAACAAGAGGGTGAACCTCTACAGTGTGGTGTATATACAAAACTATATATAAGAACTAATTTAATACCTAGAAGCTGGTTTGAAGTAGAGGAGGGGGGCCTATTACAAACCCTCAATAAAAACTCATTACAAACTCGTTTTTTTAACGTAGTTCATAAACTCGAATAATCGTTTTCCAGAATTAAAGTCTACTTTCTTTCATATAATTTACGATCCAATGCAATCTTAATTAAATATCGTTGATTGGACATCGACGGACATTGAAAATATCGCCCATTTTCATGCAGCATTTCTCTAATCACCAAAATGTACTATTGGGTCACATTTTCTTCGTGTGTGTCCCCCGTGGTCATTGCATCCCTGCTTCCAAATTAAACCTGGCTAACAACTGTTAGATGACTTACAGAGAGCTAGTTACTTAACCCTGTCCAACATTGGGTACTTAGAACCATCGTTACTTTCAGGTCCCTTGATTGATTCGTTGGTATTTCAGGGCCCCTCAACTACTTTTGTTTGTTTTGTTGGTGTTTTAGGGCCCTTCAACTACAAGGTCATTAGATCCCCGTCCAGTGTGTAGTTCTGATGCAGAAACTGTACAGACATTACACTAATGCGACGATTTTTGGATGCTAGCGATACCCAGTTTTCCCAAGCTGCCACCCATGTCAGTACTAGCTGGGGTTGCGCTGCTTAACTTCAGTGATCAGACGAGAACTGGTGTGTCCAACGCAATTCTCCGCTACCCCTCAGCTACGATGGTCATGGGAGCGGCTGTATTGTGCTGGGCACACCAGTTCTCGTCTGATCACTGAAGTTAAGCAACGGAGTTAAGCGAAGTTAAGCTTGGGAAAACTAGGTACCGCTGGTCTGTGATTAGACGAAAACTGGTGTGTCCATCGCAATACAGCTACCCTCTCTTCAGCTCCCAATTCGTAGAGTAAGATATACGTATAGCTCGGCAAACATTCCTGGTATAGGAACATGTCTCCTTTGGTGTCGGTGGAGGAAGTGTCCCAACGAAAAAACAATAGGCCGACGATTCGGGTGCTAAGGATTCGTGAACTGTCAGGCGACAACCGGTGCCGGATTAAGTCAATAGTTGACGAGCACTCGCTCGGAGTGCTGTGTCAGTTCTGCTAAGTGAAGGAGCATTTCCAGGTGTAGAAAATCACACCTGGCTTTGGTGACGGTAAAGTGGTCCAACGAAAGAAACAGCACACCGTTGACAAATATGAATAGAGGTTGCATAAGGTTGGCAGCATGGGAATTCCGCAGACCTAAGGAATGAACTGTTGCCATGGTGAATCTGGCAACGTCTTAGAGATTTCATGTTAAAGATCATCATAAATGTAATTAGGCCTCCAAGACGATGTTTGCACAACACAGAACAAGTTTTAAGGCTCCTCAATCAGCTTCACTCCAGTCTGACAAGCTCAGACCTTCATGATACAATTTCAGTCAATCAACTATTGTGAACTAAGTGTCAGGGAAAAACCCAACCAATATTCCTTGTTAGTAGTCTCATGGGCCCATCCTCTTTGGTACGCGTTTGCACTCCATGCTCATACACTAGAAATTTATTCGTTCCCTGGCCCGCCCTGGTGGCTCAACGGCAGCGCGCATGGCATCCTTTCTGGCGAGTTTTTGGGAGGGAAGCTCCAAGTGCGCCTTCCGTAGGATGGGAAATGAAGTCATGGCTCCGTGTGGTATACTGATGCCCATTTTTGTCCCATTTAGGCCCAGGAGTGATCGTTGGTGGTAAATTTTTACGCATCCGGCTGCCAACTTGTGCACACTTTAACTATCGCGCGTCGGCCTGATTTCCTTCTTTGGAGTACAGTACTTCTCTATCGAATTCAGGGAGATAGCTCGTACATCATTCCTAGACTGACCTAGGCCCATTTCCTTTCCCGCCTACCTAATACCCACTGCCCCTAAATAGTCCGTTTTATATTCGCTGTTAGATTCTCCTTTTAATTAATTGCTTCTCGGCTACTTACATTTCTATTTTCATTATTCGCTTTACCTAACAACCTAATCTATATAACGTCGCAGGTCAGTGCTATAGTAATTCTCAATACGCATGCTCAAACAACAAAGCAACTCCTAACGCTTTTCCCGCCTATGGCAGGGTCGGGTACCCATCTTGTCCCTCTGAATGGACACAGGGGCGGTATATTGGACAATGCTTTTCCACAGCCGGTTCCAGACCAAAGCTGGAACCCCAATGCTTATTTATCGCCGATCTACTGTTCATTTGGGGTACTCCACTGACGCCAGGGGGCGAGCTTCTACACCTGAAAATTTTGCCTCATTTATCCTTTGCATAGTAGAGAGGGTTTTTTTACGTCCAAATGCCATCATACACCACACAGGACCTCGGTTTTACTTCTCATCCAAAAGAAGGCGCACTCGGGGTTTCTCTCTCGCTTGAAAGAAGCCAACCCACCTCGGTCCAGTATCGAACCTAGAACTACTGACGCAGTTACCGAGTGTGCTACCCACTGCGCGCCGAGGCAGGTTCTCCGAGGCATATTCCCCGAGATGCGCAATTTTAGTTTATCATAACTTTACATGGGAGTTCAACAGACATCAAAGCTTAGATTCCCCAAGATATGTAAGATGATTACTGTAGTGTCATTTTACTTGGGTCACAACAGCCACCGACCTTTATAGATCACATGATCATTATCACATGTTTCCACAGTTTGGGGTTTGAAGTTCGGGTAACCTGTATGCCAGAGAAATGCCCAACAATTCCAATTCTACTAAACCACCACCTCGGGTTCTCATGATTGATCCATTTGTTTGGTTTTCGTTTCAGAACCTGGAGAACCTTCCAAGATACCAACTCCGGTGAAATGCCAACTGAGGAAACACAAAACCAATCGAAAACCTCGTACCCCATTTACAACACAGCAATTATTGGCCCTTGAAAGGAAGTTCAGGACCAAACAATATTTATCAATAGCTGAACGAGCAGAGTTTTCTAGTTCGTTGAATCTGACAGAGACCCAAGTGAAAATATGGTTTCAAAATCGAAGAGCAAAGGCTAAGAGACTACAAGAAGCTGAATTGGAAAAATTAAAAATGGCTGCCAAACCATTATTACCTACGGCGTTTGGATTCCTGCCAGCAAGTACAGCCGCGTTCCTACCATCAAATTCTGGAGTCCACCATCACTTAACAGCTTTGCACAGACAACAATTAGGCCCAATGTCATCCCCTTATACTGGTCTCTATACGACTCATTCTCATCCAAGTATGGGATCACATGCTGGACTATTGTATCAACATTAAGCCACTATTTTCTAATCTATACACTCAAAACACAAGCTCACACCCCTTCCAAATTCCTTCCCTTCCTTCGTCCTTAGTATTGTGCCAAAGAGTTACGACGCACCTTCACCACCACCATCTGGATTTTTGTTTTCTACAACTCCACTAGACAGTGCACCGCATCCTGTCACATTGTGCTTCAGTGCTAATATGGTGGCCTCTAGCATCTATTTGAAAGAGAATAAAAACACACTGACATAAATGCACACTGCGCAAATTAGCATGTGTTTTTGGGGCCGAAATGTAGACCTCTTTCACTGAATATTTTTGATTTTGTTTTCCTTGATAATAATTTATATGACCTTTCCCCCTTCCCTTCTTCTTCTTCTTCTTGATGTAAATATTACAGTTACATGCCCCTCTTCTTTCCATTTCTGTTGATGTCTACTGTGCCAATTGCAAAAATATTGGCGAGCATGCATCTTGTCAAGTCACCTATCTTGTAAGTGTATTATAATTAATTATCTATTCATCTCGGCTTAGGCCTTAAAATTTGACAAAAAAAAACATGTGTACCTTATTGTGTAAATGCCATTGAATAAGATTAGTAGAAAAAAAATTTTTTTTCAAAGTTACAAACTTGTCTGGAGTGTTTATTTGTTTACATATTTTCATCCTAACAACTGTAGTAAAAGAGGTAATACAGCAGTCAAGCCACTAGTCGTAAAATAATGTACAACAACAGAAGGTCATTATCAAAAATTTGGCCAAATTATCTTTTCACTAAAAAAAAAATATTTTGATAATCTCAATTCACTGGTCAGCCAACATATTTTAAATGTAGGTTTTTAATATTTAAAGGATTAATTCGTTTAATAATAAATTAATTTCTCAACAATACCATAGAATTTATTTCTTGCCCAGTTTTCTGAACATTTTTCGTATAATTTTCACATTTTTAAATTCACTAACTTATCAAATAGTGATTAAAAAATTCAAGGACCTGGTTAGACTAACTTTTATCTGTTACCGGTTCAAATTTAAAGGCCCATTAAAATTAAGTTGCTTGTTTCACGATTAAAATCAAGCATCGACATATATAAGAATGAGGGAAATCGTCTTCATTGACCCACATTCTGCACATTGTTAGGTAATTTCTACTATTTGGGAGATAAAGAAAAGTTTAAAGACTCAATATCGAGGTTATTCCGCCTACTACAGGGGTAGAAAGTAAAGCAGAAACAGAAGTCCGAGAAAAGTAGGATAGAATATGAAATGAAAGACGATGGGACCTTTAACGATTGGCTGCCGACCGGATGCCGTAACCTCTTTGAGACCTCTCGTACGATATTTAGAGTGTAAACATACAATGGATCGCATGCATTTCTACTCCAGAACCTGCCCGGTTTTTTTTCATTGCTGTTTTAGGGACCTTCAACTACAAGGTCATTAGAGCCCCATCCCCTGCATAGTTCTAGTGCAGAGACTGTACAGACGCTACACTACTGCGGCGATATTGGGTATTAGCAGTACCCTGTTTTCCAAAGCGGCAACCCATGTTAGTACTAGCTGGAGTTGCGCTGCTTAACTTCAATGGTGTGCCCAACGCAATAAGCCACTCCCCAGAACCTGCCCGGGTTGTACTCTTCTTATGTAAGATCCATCATAGGTTTCGAACATGCCGAGGTCGGTAGCGTCTCATAATTTTGACGGAAGCAAGAGGGAGCTGATTGATTGGGTTTATTTACCTTCGGTCTATCTGCTTCTGAAGGTAATTTACCGTCTCAAGCAGCGAGCTAGTCTCCTAGAAATTTTACCACTTTATACGTACAGTATCTTGGACCAGGGTTTACTTCCCAACTGACAAAAGGTGCGCTTATAAAGCGTCTCGCCCAAAAACTGTTCCTCGCCTCAACCATCATCAATCCAACAACTAAGGACGTCAAGAGACGTAACCAGGCCCAGAAGATTCTACGGCTAAGTAGCGAATAAATTAAATTGTGAGATTATGTCCGGGCCCCTGTAAATCAAGGGTCCGAGGACGTTTCACCCACCGTTTCCCCACCGTCGACAAACCCGTCAAGCACAATTCTGTTATATTATTGCATTTTTACGCAGAATTAACAATTTTGGGAAAGTACTATCAGTGGCAGCTTTGGGGATTCATATGATCCAGTCAGAAACCGACCTTGGATCCACAGTTGGTAGGAGTTCTTGACAGGTGATCTTATAAACGAGAGTTAAAGGATATCTCTAATAGAACAATGGTAATATTGTGCGTGTACGATGTCACCTGCCTTCGTCCACAAATCCTAAGAACCTAACTAGGGTACAATCTAGGTTTTGGTGATACGAAATGTTCAAACTTTCCAAACCTTCCTGTCTATTTTGATTGGACACCTTTTGATCCTTTCTTAAAAGGATAGGATGGAGGAGTTTTGTTAGGGATTAAGAGGAGAAGTTGCCTAAGTGCAGGAGAAGATTTTCTTAATGGTCCTAACATGGTCTGAAAAATTCTCTCGAGTTTTTACTTAACATCAGTGTATGCATGCATGCAAACCTAGGACCAGTAGACCTGCCTTCCACCAACGGACATCAATGCTATATTGAACTGGTTTGACCTGGCGAATTTTACGAACTGAAGGTATGCAGTGGCCCAGGGCGAACTGGCATCTTTTTTTATGTGAGGAATTGTTTTTTCTGGGTCTTCGACGGAGGACGGAGAACGAGTAAAGGCGCACTGACAGCATGGGATTTGTGGGACTTTTCACGTGGTCTTCCAAAACATTTTATTAAAAGGGCAAAATTGGGAAAAAATGCATTTTGTCTTTTGTTGGGATAATTCTGGGTGACTGACTGACTTATTTATGAGCTTTCGCGTCTTCCTGTATAATCAATCCATCCCTCATCTTTGCACCTTACAAGGTGCTACCAAGCTTCAAATTTAGCCAGGATAACCTATGACAACCACTGACTACCAAGATGCCCCAAATTTAAAATGAAGAGGCCTGGGGTGAAGTTTGCAATCTTGGTCGGCACCCTATAGGTGAGTGAGAATCAAATGAAACAAACCTATGATCTGGCAAGACAATTTGGTCCCAAGCACATTGTTTCAGAAACACTCAGAGAATGAAAATTTCAACCTTGAAATAAAAATGTCAGTGTCAGGATTATTTAGGCAGACGAATCAACTGTACAACCCTTTTTTTATTAAAGTTCGTCACCTAGCATTAAGGTAAGACTTTTGTGTTTTTTTGCGCACAATTCACTGGTTTTTTTTTTAGTAAACAGCCTGCTATCACAATCGTACCCTTATTTTGCATATGGCAGGGTCGAATCTACCAGTTTTCGCCCTCCATTCCCATCGTTTTATTACTAATTCACTGTTTTTGGCCACGCACACCGTGTCACACTGTTGATTCTACGTCTCAGACCTAATTTGGGTGCCCCTTGGGTTGGTGATGGTTTTCGTGCAGCTTTGTTAAGAGTATCCCAGAACATTTTGACAAGTTTTTCGTGTGGAGGGGAAGTCAGTCAACCGTAGAGTAAATGGCCTAATCATCCTCAGTAGGTCAGTTGTGGCCCGGGAGTTAATTGCTTCAGGTTTTGTCCTGGCCAACCCAGATGACTTCTTCTTTCGGCTGAGCAGTAGGGCCTAAGTGAAAAGTGATGCCATGCCCACATTAATTATGGTGTTCGTGGTGGCAGGATTGATCCTGGTAGTTCCAAGAGTTTGCCCGTATGCCATAGATAGAAGCTGTTTTGGAGAGGGAGAGATACAATATTGCTAGTCGCTTATCGCTTCATTGTGGCAGTAAACAAGCAACATCATATATAAAACTGAACAGACAATCTTAATAGCAATTGTTAATACAAGCCAGGACACACCATACAGCAAGAATGTTGCCGCTGTATGACTTTTTTAACGTCGGTGTCTTTCAACTCCAACCGACAACAAATGTGCAATCTGGATAGGTATTGATTATTTATTTATCAAACTTCCTGCTGTCAACTTCCTCTTACTCCTTAGAAATTTGCCGACATTTCTTTTCCAGTTTAGAAGAGGGATTTTTCACCTGTAGGCAGGATCGTCGAGATGCATCGTCGGGCCAGGTATAACTCCACGCTTAATTCTGGATTAGTTTCTTGGGTTGGGGAGTAAGCGAAGCAGCCATAACAGGATAACCCTTAGGAGGATGAAGAGAGGGGAAATTTGCAGCACCCAACGTTCTTTACCAGCCACCCATGTTTGTATTGACGTGGGCTTGCACTTCTTAACTTCAGTGATCTCACGGGAACTGGTGTGTCCAATGCAAGTTGGCTGCACTGTGGGGTGATGTCCAGACCCCATAAATCACGGGATCAGGGAATTTTACCATATCCTCCCTCTCATCCGTCCACATAGAGGCCATCAATTCAGAATGGGCATGGAGATTACAGTACTTTGTTGCTCGACAGAGAATAAAATCAGTCTTCTGAACCAGGTTCGCACGAGTTTAAAAAGCCCACCTTGACCACTAGAACGGTATACGCCCTACACAACTCTCTGAAATGACCACTATAAGTTTAACAGACTATAAACAGCTACCACAACTGCAAATGTGCACAATTAATACTAACGACGAGCAGCAACAGCAGGAGTCATTTTTTTTTTGTTTTGCGCACACTAGACGAACTTGTTTTAAAAAAAAAAATATTATGAAAGCAAGTATCTTAATTATAGCAACAATAAAAACTGATTCATTTCATTATTATCCTGCTGACCTTTTCCGCAATTAAAAAAAATTAAGTCACAAAGTGGAGAGTGAGAGAGAGCGACAGAAAGCGGAAATAATAATCGATCCTTTACTATTCGTTCACAATAGAGAAAGTGGTCTAATAAAAAACTATGCAAACAGATCGATAGTGTTGTTGTCAATTTAGAGCCACTTTAATCCAAAGAAACACATAAAATCGTGACAAGATTGAGAAGACAGGGTAATCAGGGTGGTGGTGGTGGTGGTAGTAGTAGTAGTGGGCGATGGTTGTTATCGTAATTTTTATGCTTCACTATTGAAAACAGCCGAACAAGTTTACGTCCTTTTTTAAAAAAAAAACTAACTACTGTATTTGTAGACGTGGTTTTGAATTCAATTCACAATTCCCACTCTTAAAAGCAATTTATTTATTCATTGACGGGCGGAAATTTCACACACGCACCACACCAACTTTTGTGACATGGATATATTTTTCTTGACAGTTTACAGTGACAACAGTCACTTTTTACATTTGTACACTTGGAGTAAGTGTATCAGCTCCGAGCTCTAGGGAATAATTATAATAATGAATGTAGTAGACACCCTAGAGAGCCAAAAGGGGCCATTTTCTCTAGTGGTAAAAACATACTGAAGGGTTGCACTTTAACGACAAGACCTAGTTCGATGGTGGTAAATATGCAGCCCACCAAAGCCACTGTTTGATGGTCACGCCAGGTTTGTTAAAAAGGCTTTGGCTCACAGCCCAAACCAATTTCTGCCAACAACCTAATGTAGTTAACTTTGAATTAGGCGATTTATATCCGTCGTATCGTTCAACCAGCTGTTGAGAAAAATTACACAATTTATCGTTTTAACGCACTTTGAGGGAAACCAGGACACTACAATTTTTCAACCCTGCCAATTCAATGCAGATCACTTTTTATGTGTTTATTCAAGTAAATAAAATCGTCAACAGTGTCTACATTCAATGGTTATACAAAATGGCATTTCTTGTTAGTCAAATGCATTGTCTTACCCGGGTCTGCGCTGGCTTGAGCCAATTTTAGAGCCCTTCAACTACAAGGTCATTAGAATCCCGTCCACTGCGTAGTTCTAGCACAGAAACTGCACAGACACTACGCTAATGCGACGAATTTTGGATATTAGCGGTACCCAGTTTTCCCAAGCGGCCACTCATATTAGTACTAGCTGGGATTGCGTTGATTAACTTCAGTGGTCAGACGAGGACTGGTGTGTCCAACGCAATAAGCCACTCCCGCCTCACACCCCAGAAAAAGCAAGGTAGGCTTGTCAATCCTCGAGTAATAATGTGCTTCGTTCTTGAGTTCATAACGCACAGGTTCAATACTGACTGAGAGCCAGTAATTTATGTGGGCTTCTTTAGGGTTTGAAGGAAACCCTAAGTGCGCCTCCTGTCAGATAAGAAGTAAAGTTGGTGCCTACCCTGTTCCATCACCGTATGTAAAAGAACCCTGTCTACATGGAACAAAATAGTAGCGTAGATTGGCAACATTCGCATGTCTACTTTGGCCTTCCTGTAACCCATAGGCTGCGTCTTCATGATGGACCTTGCCAACTCCTCCATTATTCCATAGCATGCCCATACCATCGCGATACAGTATCTATCATCTTTTCTGCGATGTCCCCCAAATTCCAATGTGACCATTCATTCATTCTGTCCCATAACACCCCATTTTTGCCCCTATCATGACTATTCTTCCGTGCTGTTCAACACTCTGTCCAATACGGCATAGCCGAAGTAACCACAGCCTTTAAGAACTTCCTCCAGTTTTATTGGGGCCCTACGATCACATAGGACTCCACTTTCATTCTTTCAGTGTAAGGATCACTAGTGAGTGAGATCTGCGCATCATACGGCAGCCATGAAAGTTTCCTCCTGCTAGCAGAATTGAACCTAACACCATTTGTTCAGGAGGGAACGACAACCCAACTATACATCATTTGTATTAATATTGGTGATTACTTACTGTAGTATATGACTGGCCCTTATAAATTTGCCCATTCAAAACAACTGCAACATCTCTATTATTATCCGAGGGAAATTTCTGACTAATACTTTTGAATAAGCCCTATTCATAAAATATCACATTTCTCACATTGAACCGCTGACTAAGGGTCCATTGCGTTTTTAATTACCCGTTTATCCGTTAAAGAGTCATTTTCAATCGGGTAGAGAACTGATAGCGTTCCCATTCGGAGCAGTGTTGCCACGCATCGTTGGCTGAAGGGAAAGTAGAGGATGGGGAGGAGGAAGGAGATCACTTTCACTAGAGGCAAACATTACGGGCGATTGCCCTTGTCCATTAGGTTTCAAATCATGCATGAACTAAATGTGACACTCGGACTAACCACAACTACAAAATACAGCGCTGACTCTCAACACTGAAAAGGGCTAGCTAAATCCCATTAAAAACACAACTACTAATCGATGAAATATGCTACTTCCATTCGATACTCCCGCTGCAACCCTTGGTTTCATTAACATTGAATACTTCTATAGTCCTCTTTCTCTAAAGAGGCCCATTATCGATGCCATACGTCACCTAAGTCAACGGTTACAGTCACGAAAAAGTGTTTGTACCGTGCAATTTTCAATCATTTTTATAGTTTTCATGATCTGGAATCAGTTTTCGATTCATGCCAGCTATTGTCAACCAACAATATTATTATTAGGGCAACTTCCAACACATGAACCTCAATCATTAGCTTATCAGACCTCATAATGCCCTGTCATGTAGGGGTTCACACCTGACAACTGAACTCGGGCCGCTGGTGCATCATACAAAAACAATGCGCCAACTGGCTTCAGTGAGTTTATATATGCCATAGGCAAAATTGAGTACGACAGAGCTGGGCTAACAGGGATATACGTAGGTGTACTTTGATGGTTGTTGTTTTGGTTAAGCTGTGGTTAAGGCAAGCACGCCTTCTTAGTCGAAGCTATTGGGCTTTCAGGCCCTTTCGTCAATAGGCATATTTTAATTAGCCCATCTCTTGCCTGAATTAAGATTATCAAAAGGCTTTTCTGAGTGCATAAGCGAACAGATCGGACACATCAAGTGACGATCCTGTTCGTGACAGAATACCAGGCTTGAAAAATTTTGAAATGGCGTCAAAGGTCCGGTTACTTAACGTGCCAAGAATCGTACATAGACCAGCCACAGAGAACACTGACCAGAGCCCAGGATAGCTATATATGTTTATCGTAAGTAGCTCAAAAGCTGTTTTTGGTAAGGGCCTGATTCAACCCGATTCCGGTATTCAGAGCTCGCACTTGACACAGCGCACCACCTCTCAAAGTACTCTCCCATGAAAGACGCACTTTAATCACTGCACTGATTAGAAAGAATAACCGTCTGACTCGGACAGGGGTGATCCTATCACGTTATCGAGATCGATTCTAAGTTGATAGGCTTAGAGACAATTAAGGATTTTATGGATCCTAGGCTTAAAGGATTGAATGGTATCGCAACTTTTAGGCAGCTGGGACCTTAAAGGGTATGGGGATTCATAACTCAACCATGAGTAAACAAAGACAGAGAGGCATGAAAGTTTTGGAATCAAAAATTAAGACTAAAATAGCGCTTAAGCTCAAAAATGTGCTAGGCCCCTTTGCAGTCCTAGGCTCACACCTACTTACCCTATTCGTAACTCAGGCACTTGCAAAGAATTATATACACTGTAATAGCTTAATAAGAAAGTAAGCACCTATTCGGTTTTAGTGCCTATTGAGCGCATCAATTTCGTTTACAGAATCAACATGGCAAGGCCTGCAGGGCCACTGTTAGAAAAGAAAAGCGCCTTTGGCGTTATTCTGATAGTAGCCTGATGGAGACAATAGTTCAGAAATAGCATAATAATGAGAAAACTAAGTCTTTTTGTCAGTAATCAAAGTCTTTTGATTTAAAATAATCGTGAAATAGAAGAATTCTGTTCATATAACGAAGGCATTTGACAGAGTGACAGCTAAGTGATATGTCAACAATACAAAAAAGGAAACCACAGTACTACCTTTCAAATGATTAACTAAAAGTATGTAAGGGGTTGCGAGAGGGAGATGCTTCCTAGAGGAGATACTTTTGGACAAATAGACTCATCATTTCTATTTGTTAATCAAAGAATACTGTCGATTAATTATCAGATAGATTATCAACTAGACGAATTGGGCTTCAGGAGGAGAAGAGAAAGTCCACGCTCTACTTATGCACCAAGCTGCATGATCTTACACTATGTTGATACAGTTTTTTTTTATCTTACACAATTGAATAAAAGGGAAAAATTCATACATATGAAAAGTCATTTATAAACATATTGTTAAGGAATGACAGATCTTTAACAATTTGGAAGTTCGCACACACAGACACCATGCACACTAAAAAAAACTTCAGCAGTTTATGAAGAATAAAGAAAATAGCGCGCAACCACCATTTTGACCATTGCTGTTTATATTAGTCAGAAGAGTTTGAAAAATCCAAACTGTACTTGACACTCTTTCAAGAGGGGCCATTCTGATTGCTAACAATAACGCAATTAGTAGCAAAACCTCCGCTACACTAGAAGCTTTCAATTTTGATATCCCTCCCAAAGGGAGGAAGAGAGACAGTGAGAGGAAGGAGGTTTACACGCGAGAATTTGAAGGGAAAGAAGAGATCACCTCAACAATGGGTGCCGCCAAACACCCTTCTAAAGAAAAAGGATTTGTTGCTATTTATCTATATTCAAAAGACTTTTTTTTTTCTAAATAACTTTGGAAGGATAAACACACAGGTATGTCTCGATGTCTTCCAAACAGGTTTTCCTCCCTTCTTTTCTGCGTAAAGCATGTGGAAGTTGTGTGGAATCAGGCCCGACTGACGGTAGATTGAAATAGTGTGCAGGGGAAACATTTTGAACAAATTTCTTATGTCAGAAAGAAACCATATTGTGATGTCTTGCAAACTGCTGCACTGGGCTTCACAGTGTACTTATATCGTGGGTATAATATTATAAGTATTTTTCAGACAAATTTTGATGCCTTTGTTTTGGAACAGGGGATAGGTAGCATGGGACTAAATCTAATGTGCCACCTCCCTTCGGATAGGTTATAACACTGTGGACTTGCACTTCTGTCAATGAAATCACATACCCAAACCAAGCCTCGATTTATTGTTGCTGTTTGTTGGTGTTTTAGGACCCTTCAACTACAAGATCATCAGAGCCCCGTCCACAGCATAGTTATTATGCAGAGACTGCACAGACACTACACTAATGTGACGATTTTTGGATATTAGCAGTACCCAGTTTTCCCAAGCAGCTACCCATATCAGTACTAACTGGGGTTGCGCTGCTTAACTTCAGTGATCAGACGAGAACTGGTGTGCCCAACACAATAAGCTGCTCCCACGCCAAAGCAGGTATCATTGGCAGAGGGACGTCCCCCACAGCTGCTGTAAAGGAAAATCGGTTTGCAACACCACTTCAGGAAGCAAACATCGGAAGGAGCAACCTGGTCCTGGAGTTCATTCTGGGCATATTTGTAAAATCAGAGAATCTTTGGAGACTTCCGGAGGCAACGGCCAGATTCAATGAGGATACTGGGATTAGGAAAAGGCTGTTTTTTTTTTGTTACGGCTGTCGCTACAATTGATAACTGCGCTTGCTCGGGGACGAAGTTGAATACTAGGATCTAGTACAAAATCACGGGGTGAGAATTAGTGAACCATGAATTTATATATAGGGCCTACAGGCGATATCGCTATTCTCTGCCTCGAGTGCTTAAAAGTATTTCAAATACTATTGGCATTACTCGGAGTTAAGCTTCTTTTCGGAAATGCTTATTGCATTTACGGTCTTTTAATATTCTGAGAGAGGAAGGTATCATTCCAGAGATTTCAAGTGATCAGAAAAACAAGACTTTAGTCCAATTCTAGTTGGCCATACATGTGCTTAAATGACATCACTTTCCGTTCCATATAATGACTGGAAGCCGTCGGTTACCTGTTGGTTGGTGTTTTAGGGCCCTTCAACTACAATGGTCATTAGAACCCCGTCCACTGCACAGTTCTAATGCAGCGCCTGCCCAGACACTACGCTGTTACGACGATTAGGGTATTAGAAGTACCCAGTGTTCCCAAACAGTCACCCATGTCAGTACTAGCTTGGGTAGCGTTGCTTAACTTCAGTGATCAGACGAGAGCTGGTGTGTCCAACGGTTACTGGATTATTTTACGTCCACCTCTCACCTCTGATGATTATATATTGGCCTTGGTGGCGCAGAGGACTACGGCGTCAGTGGCTCCAGGTTCGTCCTGGGCAGAAGTGGCATGCCTTCTTTCGGGAGAGACAAAGGCCCCTAGTGCTCATTTCATTGCCTCTGCACGGGAAAGAACACATACTACACGGAGTAAAATAAACGTGCAGATAAGTTTGGCAAAATTTCCAATATAGAAGTTTGCCCTGAGTGTCGGTGGAAGAAAAGTGCCCCAACGAATCAAAATAGGCTGAGAATAAATAAGGTTAGGAATCACAGCATTCGATTGGCTTTTATTCTGCTGGTGTGATATGGCCCTTCAACTACCATTGCCATTAGATCCCCGTCCACTGCGTAGTTCTAATACAGAGCCTGCATAGACACTTGGGTCGATTTGGGTATTAGCAGTGCCCAGTGTTATCAAGCGGTCACCCATGCTAGAACACACTGGGGGTTTGCTTGTATTTGGTTGGCAACCGACTACGTAAAAATACTGACTAGCAAATCGCTCGTGTCCCAATGGGCACCCGACCCTGCCATAAGCGGGAGAAGGGTTAATGATGATGCTTTATAGGCCTACGTAGAAGAATGTTTTACAGGTGGAAAAGGATCGCTAGGACGGCTGTTGACTTTTTGCGTTTACAACGAAACATGATAATTCCAGGGAGCGACGAATTGCGTGGGACGCACCAGTTCTCGTCCGATCACTGAAGTTAAGCAACGCAACCCCAGTTAGTACTGACATGGGTAGCCGCTTGGGAAAACTGGGTACTGCTAATACCCAAAAATCGTCGCATTAGTGTAGTGTCTGTGCAGTATCTGCATAAGAACTATGCTGTGGACGGGGCTCTAATGACTTTGTAGTTGAAGAGCCCTAAAACACCAACAAACAACAACAATGATAATTCCAATTCCCAGTCAGGCGAGACCATGCCAATAGGTACACGAGAACACCAGGGGTCCATTCAAGAAGTTCATTCCACTGAATTTAGGCCCTGCTGTACCTGTTGTAACGTTTTGTTTTATATTGTAAAAATCTAGGTTTGAAATTGTCTTGGTGGAACATAAAAGACCTCTTAATATCCAAAGAAATTCTTGAGAAAAAAGATGAAGTTTTTCTTTTTAAAGTCGACCTACGTTAAATTTGTGTAGACGTGCTTTTCTCACGTTCAAACTTAAACCGTAGAAAATTTCACCACAATAATTGAACAACTAGAGGCTGATTAAGACGTCAAGAGGAAGCCTAACATTTTTTATATACCAACTTCTTAGTTTACTCAAGTCTAAAAAAGTAAGATCTCTTTTAATGTTGTTGTTGTCAAACGACGACTTGCAAACAAAAAAAAAGGCAACCCCAACCACCACACGGTGAATGAAAATGAAAGCCTTCAGAGAATGAAATAATTGGGGAGTGAAAACTGAAGAGTGAATGGAAACGGTATTATTATTGCTCACCTGTACATTAAAACGCTCATTATTAAGAATAACAATCGTATCACCTAACCAAATCATTCAACTGGCATCTAAACAAACGGATAAAGATTAATAGTCATTTCTACAGACTCACCCCTCTCCCCCTTAGTAGCCTACCTACAGCAGATGTGACAAATTTACTCATTTTTAATATACCTAAAAGAAGTATTTCTAAAGTCGCATTCAAACGATTAGCTTCAAACACTAGTCGCCAAAGGAAAAGACTTCAGCAACCCTAAGAATGTTGCCCCGATCTACATATTTTTTGCCTCCCCTGCATCCAGAATGAGGTCGTAACTTGCAGAGGGCACAGAACACACCACACACAGAGCCACAGTTTTTATCCTACAACCCATGACAAAACACTTCTCTTTCAACGTTAATAATGGCTACAATCACTTTATAAAGGCCTTTGATCGCTTCTGATCTCTGACGCCTGCTCTATGCTGATGACATCTTTGCCAAAAAGTCGAATTTTGAACAGCTTTGGAAGCTGTTCTCTACAGAGCACAGGAGGTAAGCTTGAGTTAACGTCCTCGAAATGCTATTTGGAGTGCGGATCTCCATTACCAGTTAGGCTAGCCTCACACTGGAGCCGACTAAGTGCGACTCCGACTATGCACGACTAGGTCGGACGACTTGCGTCAGCAAAACCCCACTCATGCCCCGCAGCATTGATAAGAAGTGCAAAAGAAACTTATAAAACGAAAGATACTGTGCAAGTTGCACAGAGTCGGACGAAAATTCCCAACCAGTTCGGATCTAGTCGCAAGTCGGAAGTGTATGCACGTAGTCGGACGACTGAGTCGCAGCCAAAGTGAGAGGATGCATAGGGAAACAAGGAATGGGATCGTTTGTGCGTATTTGTACGACTACGGACGACTAAAAGTCGCTCGTAGTCGGCTCCAGTGTGAGGCTGCCCTTAAGGTCACGCCAGAAAAAGGCTCAAGGGTTTTCAAAATTCCTTTAAAAACCGCGACCTTTGTACAGTTTGTAAGCCAGTTAAACCATGGTTACTAATCATTTATTCGCGGTTTTTGTAAATAACGACTAGAACTCCCACTTAAGCCTTCAGTTTCCTAAAAATCTCCTAGAACATCCTCCAGGACTGGTCATCGGAATCATCACTCTCAACCGCGAAAGAGAGGGTCGGGTGCCCATCTTCGTACAAGTAGGACACGAGCAATCTGTTGGACGGATTGGACTGGTTGCCAGTTGCAGTTTCTATGGCTTCAACACCTGGAAGACTTCCCCAACCACACATAGGCCTATATTTTCCCCATGTAGTAAGGGTTCCTTCACATGCAGGCGATGTACACACCACGGCGTTGCTTTCTATCCGACTGAAGGCACGCTGTGGGCCTACTTCTCTCACCCGACAGAAGCCACCCGCCGTCTCGGGCCTGGATAGAATCTGGAACTACTCACGCAGTAGTCCATCTCTGCACCAACGACGCAGGGTTGAAGTTAGCAATGCTCATGTAAAGCATAAATTCATGAATTTCAGCTAGGTCCTACAGCAAAGTCACAACTACATACCAGAAGTCGGCAGAAGGGAGCAAATGATGGACCACTAATGAAATAAGAAATCCCTAACGGACGTCTTCAGTGGCGGAATACCATGGTCGAAAATAGTGAAGAGAGGAAGATGTAGACATGAATTTAAACATCTGAATCATGTCACGAGCTATATAATTCTCTCTGCCTATGGCAGGATTAGATATCTATTGAGGCCGAGAAGACCAAGGGACCGAAGGACGAACTTTACAGGACCGGTGAGCAGGAGTTCTATTGATCCCTTCTGGTTGGCATCTGTAAAATATACCACTCTCAAAACCTGAATTTAGTGTATAATTCCACCTCATGCATTAAATTATGAGTTTGTATACTAGTTTCTTGTGTTTCCAAAAACCTTATTTCTTGGATATCCGCTGGAACTGTGTTTATAACTTTGTGGTAATGGAATTCTTAAAAAAAGTGGGATAAGGAGAACGAGAGAAACGACTCATTGTGCCTCGTTTTCATTCGTCCATCGATCGTAGTTATCCACTGCGTATTCCATTGGGAACCTCGCAATAAAACCCAGAGTAGAGAGGAGGAGATGTATCCAAGGGAGGTCCATCCTTCCTACACGAATAATCATACACATCAGTGTCTTCTTCTTCTTCTCCTCTCCCTATCCTGATTAAAATACAATCGGAAGAGGGACCTTGCGTTCACGTCCTATTATCATTCATTAATTGTTGTTAAGGCATTAGCCAGCAACTTGATGATGCCTTATTGGCTTCACGCTGCTGACTTCTTGAGGCAATAGCCCATTTGATCTTATTATAGGGACTCGTAGAAATGTCGGAAATCAAAGCAACAGGCCATTTGCCTTGGTATTTTATAGCTTTCCTTTTTGGCATCATGCAACTACTTACAATTCTATGTTAGGCTGTTTCCAAACGAGGTTTGTAAGAATTTAACGTCGAATCTGTCGACTAGTCTGTCTTCACATTAAGAAAATGGAGAAAAAGATCCATTACTGAATGTCCATCTATTATTTTGGTTGGCCATCGGTTCACTTTAGCAAAGTATCGCTAAGATATTATCTTGAAGATGGGCGGCAAATATTTAGTAGCTCTTTGCTGACTCACGTACCTATTTGTAACATTGTATTTTTTCTTCTCATATCCGCTAAACGTACTGAATGCAGTGAAACTCTGTTAAAAGCGTTGTGTAAATTACGCTATTCCTAATTGGGAAAACCATTCAAATGTGCTCAGGGCAGGCTAAGGGTTTTGCGGCACCTGAAGAAAAGTTGTTCAGTGGGCACCCAGTGTCCAGTGTCAAATAAGCAGGGGTTGTAGCATCAGGCCAACTGCATAAAAATGCGTCCAATAAATCTCTCGAAGTGTTCTCAGTACCAATGGGACAAATGGGTGCTCGATTCTGCCACTGACAAGAAAAGGGTTAGGAATGAAGGTTAGACGAAACAAGGTAAGTAACCCACTTCAGAAATCGATATCTGAGATCCAAAAACAATTCGTTCGCCTCCTTGAAAGACAATGAACAGAGGTCCAGACAGAAAGTAACTGACCACTGAATGTGGGACAACGGTATGGGATCTGAAAAATCAACGTGTGAATCGACTCTGCAGATAGTCCGGGCCTGAATACAGTAAACAAGACGCTGCACGGGTTAAGTGCTGTAGTACTTCTTACAGATTCTGACAATAGGGGCTCAAGAGAACTCTTGTTAAACTAAAGGCACTCCTTTTAAAATCGCTACATGACCTCCTCGACAAAGTAGGGCTGCTACTGTTACAGTTTCATTACGTTTGCTCCCTGTGACTCCAAAATCTTGAAAGCTGCCCATCGAAAGTTACACGTCATCGGTGGTGGCAGACATACAGTACAGTATACAACAGTTTGTTTCGGGGTCCCTGAAGTCTCAAACCTGCAGCCCTGAAGTTAAGAGGAAAATACACTAGACAGTGAGCTAACAAGTCCTGCTCTATATCATGCTATTGACCGTGAAGTCAGAAAGAGTAACGTTGATTACTGATCACAGTTGGTAGACATTTAGAGAGAGAAGACCCCCTTCTCACCCAAAAAATATATATACCGACCGGTTTTATGTCTGAATCTTTTCCACTTTATTTTACATTGATAAGAAATCCTGAAGTTGCATCAGCTCTTTCAACCTTGTGACTTAGGCAAACGTTGGCAAGTCGGGCAAGAATCTTTTTCCATATGATATAGACACCGCCGAAATGCATAAACAGGAAATAGGTCTCTCGCTTGAATCTCATGCCATCACTTCCAATTCAATAGGACTCACAAAGCCATGTTTTATTAATGTCCTTTCTATGTTAGTGTATTTTATATCCTCCCAGACTTTCTGATAACGTTTCCCCATATCACAAACTCTATCACTCAAACCTTGGACTCTGGATGGCGATAGCGAAGAGTCACCGAAAGAGGTCTTTTATCAAAATTGAACATTTCGGATGACATCGCCAGAGATTTAACTGCCACATATATTTAAATTAAGAGAACTGCAAAGCCATCCACGAAGGAAGGGCCCTACGCGGAGGCTGACCCTGATTTTTTTTTATATGAAAGGAAATTGGTACATTAGCAATTGCGATTGAAGACATGCTTGGAAAAGGAAGTAAAATGTACCCTGAGGATCCATTTATTTAACGGAGTAGGGCCTCGACTAACAATACTGGGCATAATATATCGAGATTTATGAAAAGTATATTCAGATTAGGTTACCAAGGAACGACCATGAGGTCGACAGATAGGACGGTCAAATAAATATACGAAGGAAAATGGCCAGAGATTTGCTGTGCATTCATCAGCTCTTAGGGCACACTAGTTGTTCCGCATGCAGCAGGGTCAGTTAGCTATCGTCATCATTATTTCTAACCTTCATTTCTCCTTTTGCAGTTACGAATACATATCGTGTCAATGGTCCTGAGAGTAATAAACTGTTCGCAGGGTCGTGAGGCTCAATCGAAAGGCAATTCTGGCTCTTGAGGTACAAAATACTACTGGTGGCCCCATTTGGAACACTACTGGAAGAATTTTATCGACAACACAATTAACCATAATAATCATAGTACATTTACTTGTGGGGTAGGCCGGCATCCTCCCACAGACAACCCGTCCAATATTCCTGCAGGTTCCAGACTCCTAGCTGGAGTGGTCCCAGTCAGAGCATCTTCATCAAGAATAGGAGCTAATCTTAGATTAGGGACATGGAATGTGGGGACCCATACAGGCAAAACAGGGGAATTAGTTAGTGCAAGTGGTTGGAAGCACCTGGAGGGAGTAGGAGACCAAACCAGACGTGGGAGCAGGTTATCCGTAAGGATATGGTAGAGTGTGGGTTGGACGGAGACCTGGTGGAAGACAGGTGATAGTGGAGGGCTAGAACCCGTAGACCCGACCCTGCCACAGGCAGGATAAGGGTATGATGATGATGATGAATCATAGAGCATTACTAATTGTACTTAAAACAATTCTGAGACGAGTGTCCGCTCTGACTCTCTTATCTGCAATTGGACGGTATTTTCACGTAACCGGCTTCCGACTTCATGCTATAACTTCTGCGTATTATTTAGGCCTATTCTCTGGCGGCAATTTTGTTTCCTGAACCAGGGACTGGACAAGCGATTCCTAGATGTGGGACCTTTTCCTATCGAAACGCACATTTTACTCCACGTAGAAAGAGCCATTTTAGGCGCAGATGGCGTCGTATATACACTACATGGGGTGACAGATTTACTTCCCACCCAATGGGTAGCACCCGCCCTTTCTCATCCAGGACCGAGCCTGCAACCACGTGTCAAGGACAATGTCACTGAGGCAGACTTAATGGGCTGTGATATCCCTTTAAAATATAATAGGATACAGAAATGAATTGGTGTCCAGGTGAGGTGAGAAGAATTGGGAAGATTACGCCCCTTGGCAGTGGAGGAAAAAGTGCCCCAACGAAGAAAACTGGGCCGACATTGCATGAGTGAAAGGGGTTGCAGTATGCCATAGGCAGGATAACATTTAATGAAGCTGATAATGTGCTCATTATAAACCACATAATGGGGAATTTATGTTCAGGCACCATCTGGGCAGTTGTGACGAATTTGTGACCCCCGTGTCAGTTGTAGCACTAACGATGATAGTAATAATAGTATGCAGTTAGTTATTTGTCAAATTACTGATTGAAAAAATCCGTATTCCTCAATTTATGACTGTCAAGCATTCGAACTAAAAATTTTTGACAGTTCTGCCCAATGGAAATGTAGTTTACAGAATAATACCCGTTTGGTTTCCGGGGGTAGAAAATCCATTATGTCCTTCACAAGTCGTATGACGCGACAAAAATCTTGTTTCATTATGTCGACAGCCAAACACGTTAAACCACTGTCCAGAAGTTCAACCACGTCTACCATACTTCCGCTTTTCTATTTCTTCGACATTCCAGGGAGCGGCGAATTGCGTTGGACACACCAGTTCTCGTCCGATCACTGAAGTTAAGCAACGCAAGCCCAGCTAGTACAGGCATGGGTGGCCGCTTGGAAAAACTGAGTACTGCTAATACCCAAAAATCGTGTAGTGTCTGTGCAGTCTTTGCATAAGAACTATGCTGTGGATGGGGCTCTAATGACCTTTCTAGTAAAAGGGCCCTTTTTTGTTGGTGTTTTTTGGGCCCTTAAACTACAAGGTCATTAGAAACCCGTCCACTGCATAGTTCTAATGCAGAAACTGCACAGATACTACGCTAATGTGACGATTTTTAGGTATTTGCAGTATCCAATTTTCCCAAGTGGTCCATGTTAGTACTAACTGGGTTTGCGTTGCTTAACTTCAATAATCGGACGACAACTGGTGTGTCCAACGCAATAAGCCGCTCCCTTAAAGGACCCTAAAACACCAACGAAACAAAATGAGAAGTAACTCTGGTCCAGTGTAGTGTGCTTCTACATGGAGTAAATATCGGTAAAAAAAAAAAAAAATAGGTGTGGAAGATCGCCCCTTGGTGTTGGTGAAATAATTGGTCCCAAAAGATGTGAGACTAACGTTGAATAAGAAGAATTTGAAGTATTTAGCCGGCAGCTGACTGCATGAAAACGTTGTTTAGCAATTCGACTGTATACTGCAGATAGCCTTAATTCTTTTTTTCTTTTTTTTTTTGTTGGTGTTTTAGGGCCCTTCAACTACAAAGGTCATTAGAGCCCCGTCCACAGCATAGTTCTTATGCAGAAACTGCACAGACACTACACTAATGCGACGATTTTTGGGTATTAGCAGTACCCAGTGTTCCCAAGCGGCCACCCATGTCAGTACTAGCTGGGGTTGCGCTGCTTAACTTCAGTGATCAGACGAGAACTGGTGTGTCCAACGCAATTCGCCGCTCCCCTGCAGATACAAATGGTTGGTCGGCCCCTACCATAGGCAGGAAAAGGGTTCGCAAAGAGCTCCATTGAAACGATATACTGATTTGCTCAAATATTATTGCCATTATTTTCAATAAAAGGTTATTTAAAGTTTGGACTGTGTCATTAGATTGCATATGGAGACAAACCAGCTAATAACACTGCACTGCATACTGTATGCCTGAAATTCAGTGATAAATGCTCAGTGTCAATACAAATGTCACTAGTAGTTCACTGCACTCTGGCGGATTCCCAGAAAAGTAAAAAATGCGGCGATGTCATAGCCAATTTTAGGTTTTCTGAACAAAAAAATTCGGCTCATTTTTCTAAGATTGCATTTAAGTGCGTGATCTAAATAGAGAATCTCATGTCTGAAAACATGAAAATCTGAGGAGTTAACTTATCTACACATCTACATACCCATTAACAAAGTAAAAACTATACTCTCTAATTATTAATTTTCCCTGCCTCTGTCAGGGTCGGTACACATAAATTTGGTAAATCAAAACGGAAACTGAAAAGTGAAGCGAAAGGAAGGGGGCAGACATGCACAAGATTTAAATATAAACTGAAAGACAGAAATGGATGGGATAACAAGATAAGGAGAGGACCGGAAGACCGTAAGACTCTTTCCTTTTCTCCTCTATTTTCTGTTTCTGGGCCAGGTAGAGGTTTTGCGGGACCTCGCGAAAAGTTACTAGAAAGAAATAAAGGTGAAAAGTCCGAAAAATAAACGTGTGACTCCAACTTTTTCCGAATGTCGGAATGAGAGCTTTCTCAGGTTGACCGGGAGAGGCGAATTGCGTTGGACACAACAGTTCTCGTCTGATCACTGAAGTTAAGCAGCGCAACCCCACATAGTACTGACATGGGTGGCCGCTTGGAAAAACTGGGTACTGCTAATACCCAAAAATCGTCCCATTAGTGTAGTGTCTGTGCAGTTTCTACATAAGGCAAGGCGCAAAATGAGGCCGCAGGGTGACGCAGCGTAACGCAGCCCTGCGAAATTCTGCTAGCAGGCAATCACTGTTACGTTGAAAGCCATTTTAGTTGATGCAAATTGCAAACCAGTATGCTGAAAAACTGCGATTCAACTGTGGAGATTGCCTGCTAGCAGAATTTCGCAGGGCTGTGGTATGCTGCGTCACCCTGCGGCCTCATTTTGCGCCTTGCCTAAGAACTATGCTGCGGACGGGGCTCTAATGACCTTGTAGTTGAAGGGCCCTAAAACACCAACAAACAAAGCCGCTTGGAAAAACTGGGTACTGCTAATACCCAAAAATCGTCGCTTTAGTGTAGTGTCTGGGCAGTCTCTGCATAAGAACTACACTGTGGACGGGGCTGAAATGACCTTGTAGTTGAAGGGCCCTAAAACAACAACAATCAGGTTGACCGTCATCATATAAGGGCATCATATAACCAGCAAAAATATTCATATGACAAGGCACTTGTATTCTTTTTCAGAAATTCTGCTTAACTTTTACAGAAAAAAAGCCCTCATATCCGTTACTGTTATCATACTCGCACTGGCTGTGATCCTTCATTGTATCTCTTCCCCAGTCCAATCCTACCCTGCGCCTCAACCCAATTAAATACCCTATAAAAACTCACAGTCAATTCAGAGAATGCGGAGAATTTTGTAACCAGAGTCATAGTACAGATTTTATGATATCAAATCTGAAATAAAGTTATTTCACATCAATAATAATTAATCAAAAAATAATTTTTATATTATAATAACGATAACAATAACAACAATAGTAGAAATCTATTTGCATATCTATAACCTCAATGGACCTATTATAATGGAAGAAAGAGAGAGACACACAGAGTTCTATATGTTAAAATTACACCTATTTCATATAAGGCCCAATGAATTTGACTAACTGGTGTGAAACAAACAAAAAAGTGGCGAAGCAGGTTAAATAGAGTGAGAGAGAGGAGAGGGTTTGAATCAAATATGAGTTGATATTGGACTAATATATGACTTCTAACTGATGTAGGTCATGCTGGTCACAATAAATATGAAATTTTCCCATGCACATGAAAATCAAATGAAATATAATCGTAAAGTGAGAGGAGAGACCAGTAGGGAGTCGTCGGTTGATTTGGTATCTACCGCAGCAGCCACTTATTGGGAGCGCCATGTTGCAATATGGGCAGTGTGCCATTTTATAAGCCACACGTTCAGCATATATCTTTTACCCAGACATTATCCTCCTCCTCTTTCTCCTCCTGCTAGTAACCGCTTTTAATATCATTTGCCTACGATTGTGTAAGTTTAGATAGTAACCGTTCCACGTTGACGATATCCTGCTGCGATTTTCACCACAAATATCCCACTGAGCCACATATAGAATTTCGCTTTTCTTGCTCTTATTACATGTCACTGCAATTTTTTATTAACTGCGGAAAATTTTTTCAACCCCCTCCCCCCCCCTCCATCCCTACAATCCCCATCCCCACTTTCTTCTAATATAATAGAGTATATGGATTTTAGATGGCCTTTTCTCTAATATTACATATATGCATAATGTTTATGTATAGTTGCCCACAGGCGAAATATGCGGCCAACTGCCGATCAGCTGTATTATACATGCAGTAGCTACCTAGGGTTTACTCAGGGGTCCTCACGGCTGGGCAAACTAAAGTCCAGCAGAAAGAAGCGGCTTATTGCGTTGGACACACACAACTTCTCGTCTGATCACTGAAGTTAAGCAACGCAACCCCAGCTAGTAGGCTACTAGAGCCCCGTCCACAGCATAGTTCTTATGCAGAGGCTGCACAGACGCTACACTAATGCGACGATTTTTGGGTAAATAACAGTAACCAGTTTTCCCAAGCGGCTACCCATGTCTGTACTAGCTGGGGTTGCGCTGCTTAACTTCAGTGATCAGACGGGAACTGGTGTGTCCAATGCAATTCGCCGACCCCAGCTAGTACTGATATGGGTGGCCACTTGGGAAAACTGGACACTGCTAATACCCAAAAATCGTCGCATTAGTGTGGTGTCTGTGCAGTCTGCATTAGAACTATGCAATGGACGGGGCTCTAATGGCCTTGTAGTTCAAGGGCCTTAAAATACCAACAAACCGAAATGCGACAGAAACGGGACTTTCAATTTCCCCCCCCCCCAAAAAAAAAAAATGAAATTATACGAAAATAAAATGCCAAATTAATTAAATTACAGTTAGATTGGTTCTAGGAACCTACTTGTGTAAAAAAAATACTTATAAATTTAACGATTCAAGTTGTTGATCGGATGTGGCCCTTTGAAGGTCAGTAAGGATGCTCAAGTGGTCCGCCAGAGGATCACGTTCAGGCTTGATTTCTTTGAACATTTTTTTTTATTAAATTACAAATGTTGTTGTTGTTTATTGGTGTTTTAGGTCCCATCAACTACAAGGTCATTAGAGACCCGTCCACTGCATAGTTCTAATGCATAGACAGCACAGACACTACACTAATGCGACGATTTTTGGGTATCAGCAGTACCCAGTTTTCCCGAGCGACCACCCATGTCAGTACTAGCTGGGGTTGCGTTGCTTAACTTCCGTGATGAGACGAAATGACGCCGCTCCCATAAAATTACATAGCCCTACCGGAAACAACAGCTATGCGATTTCCAATCAGAGGATTATTGCGGCATATATCGACGTCAGCTCCGGATTATACCCCTTCTCCCACTCCTGTGGGTTCAACTTTGTGAACGGGCAGGTAACATCGCTCGCCTAAATATAAAGTTCCAAAAAGAGCTTTATTTAGTTTTCACCTGGGTTACTGCCAAGGTCCTAATAGTAACCACTACAACAGGGTCTCACGACTGAAAAGTTTTACCTGGATTATAAGCAAGATGTGCATGAAATTTATTGAGGCAGTCAAGTAAGGCCCAAAGCCCAAATAGTTTCCTTACCTACCGCAAGGTTATCGACCGGTTCATGGACCGCACTTTCATTAGCCCTACCGTATTAATCTACCAGTTGTCTTTATTTAAATGACCAACAACTGCAATAGTCGGTTTCGATATTTACCCCTTCATTTCCGTTAACATCAACCTGGAAACAAGAAAAACTAGTCTACATTATAAACCTTGATCATAACAAGATATTAAAGCTATTATCTGATTATTTCTTTGTGAAAATGACCGGTTAAGTTATTGAACCCATGACTGTTCACTTATACGTCAAAAAAATGTTCTTAGGCATGTTAGAGTTTCAAAATTTAGCATTATTATAAACCTGCAAAATGTTGTCCAATTAATATTGAAACACTGACCTCTGTACGGGGTTCGGGGTGGAATATAAGGCCCCACTGCATCAGTGCATGTCCTAAAAGATGGCTAAAATGGGAATCGTCAGCAGCCTACTATGAATATGAATATGTAATCCTTTGTGACGGATACCTTGCTGGCGAGATCTTTTCATGCTAGACCCATATGCCCAGATCTCCACCAGCACCCCAGCAACACCTTTGGCCCTTCGCACCCATTCCAGCCGCTCCACCCCAGAACCTCTTCCAATGTGGGGGTTCCCCAACCCCTTCTGTAGTGATCCAGTGCTGGGCAGACCAGTATCACATGCCTGACGTCCTCCACCTGATCCCTGCACAATCCACAGCCCTCCTCTCCACCTGATCCCTGCACAATCCACAGCCCTCCTCTCCACCTGTGATCTTTGCCATCCTCTGTTTCGTCTCCAGTGACCCAGCTCTTGCCCGAAACAGAAGTGAGCTCTCCCAGGTATTGTCGTAGATTACCTCCCTCTCTATGTTAAGCTTGTTCCCATACACCCTCAGCGTTTTCTTTGCAGTCCTTCCCTCCATACTCTGTCGCCAATGCCCTAACCCCCATTCCTTCACTTTGTCCTGTACGAGTCTTTGCAGCGTTACTGCCCCCTCCTTGCCCTCCCTGGGGTGCAGTGTTATACTGTGCAGTGCTACTGCTACTCAAGACAGTATACAGAGATATGGTCGTTTCGGAAGTCAGCGGCAAATGTAAAGACTCAGAAATTCAGTCAACCTCCGCACTGAAGTTGTCACCTCAAGAGGTCCTTGCCTTTGAAGACATCAGAGAAGAGGCAAATGGAGACATGAGGGTGCTATCACCACATACCGGTACTCTTCATTTCCTCATTGAGTCTTGAAGGGTTTTGTGCCCAATGTAAAATTATGTATTGCTAATAATAATGATAGGATATAAAATGGTTCCCGGGTAACACTTACCTGGGGTGTAAAGGACTGACAGGCCGACCCTATTCAAACACTGTGTTTAAGGTCGAAACTGCTAGTTGGTCAAGGCAATTTTAAAATAAGAAATTTCCAGATCTGTTTATCGTTCATGGTTGTGGGGTTGTAGTGAATGAAATCTTGACCTTCACAATTTCCTTCCACCCCCACACCATCTTACACTTATGTAGATCATTATCATCGTAAAGACTTTACGGCTCGTTTCCAAAAGGACCATGACCATCTTAGGAGGTGATTAGAAACGGAACCATGTGGTTAACACCATCGTAGAAAAAAAAAATATGCACACTGATGATAATCAACGTGTCGCCCCATCATTCATGGGTCCTTAGTCTCGACCAGACCACAAAAATGAGCGAAAATATGGGTTTATAACCCAGATCTTGTAAAAATTTGGGCAGTTCACCAAGTGCAAAAGAGAGACGTAAAAACTATCTCATGTTCAGGATTAATTCACCAATTAGTGCAAAATTCAAAGTACTTTGGCGGCTTGGTCCATAAAACGCCACAGTTCCCACCACTAACTATTTAAGGGCGTCACGTTGCGGCGACAACTGTGAAATTGATGTGCAAATTTTCAGTATTGCGTGCCCCAGTTTCCTGGTGCCAGAAAACGAACCATTTCGTCGCGACTTTTGTTTCTTCCCTTTCCCTCTCCTGAACCAAGAATATATAGGCCTACGTCAATCAAATTAAAGTTTTAGAGGGGCGGAGAGATACGGCCCATTCCCATCCTCTTCCAATTTATAATAATAAAAACCCTCTATCTGTTTATTTACAAAGGATTGAAACACATAATTTAATATCGTCTTTTGATACGCCCCTTAAAGCTATTTTATTAGCATTCATAATTTTAAATGGACCATACAGTGCCACATTTTTCAAACAAATATTGTGGAGGATGTATGTATGCACGCAAGGCAGCAATTCAAATCGATCCTGTCCTAAAGAGGTGCAGACTAATAATTTATCAGAAGGCCTAACGAGCAACAATGGTCTCAATTATAAATAGATGACGCCCAAAAATTTATATCTAATGGCCGGCATAGCCATCGATTCTAGAGGGGTAATTTAAACTAATTTTCATGAAACAGGTCTGTTGCATACTGCTGCATCGTAAAGTCATATTGCAGTCACAAACTGCGCAACCGTCAGAGACCAGCGCCGGTTATTATGAGTCCTAGGCAACAAGCACGAAGGGATCCTAATCGCCGAAATCATGACTTTCATACAACGGAGCACCTTAAGTTGGTATCATCATCATCACCATCACCAAGCCCTTTCCATGGCAGTGTCGAGTGCCATTTGCTGTCCGAATGGGACGCATGAGCAACTCTACCGACCCTCGGGGGCAGGGCCGGCCATCCGGGGGGTGCAGAGGGTGCATTGCACCCGGGCCCCACGATTGAGGGGGGCCCATCATCAGGGCCCAGATCATTGCTAATATTAAAAGTTTAATACGTCATTGTAGGGGCAATGCAACATAACCTAAACGTAACCTAACACCCTTGCCATTGAACTACACCAGGGTTGTACAACCTTTCTGGTGTTGTGGGTCACTCGGCTGCTCCATGAACTGATTGCCAGCCACAGGCTGTGAAAACCAAAACGAGTGAAGATAACGTTAGGTGTTACATAGCAGGTAGGCTTTATTGCATAATTAAAATGATGCACCATGGGCCACAGGTTGGACAACCCAGAATTAGAGGTTAAGAGCCTTTAATAATCAGAAGTGTAATAAAAAATATAATGACACAGGTCCAACTGAAAATGTTCCAAGGTGTGGACGTCCACATAAGCTTTCAGACCAACTCATTAATGCAATGGCGACATATTAGGACACATGGCATCATCCAAAAATGTAATACCTTCCAAAATTAGGAAGGAACCCAGAATGGGATAGGAGGGCATCTAAGAGGAGTTCATTTACTCTGAATCCTTTTATTTTTAATTTCGGAAAAAATATTTTGGGGCCCCAAAAGGATTTTTGCACCCGGGCCCCTTTATAAAGAAGGCCGGGCCTGCTCGGGGGTGAGAGTTGAACTCCCATCTGCAAATTTTGCCGTACTTTATACATATTTTATTCCGTGGAGTGAGGGTTCTTTTACGGGCCATGGCTGAAAGAAATCAACCGCCACGGTCCATGATCCAACCTGAAACCACTGGCGCAGTAATCCATCGAGGCAGACGTCGGATCCAAAATTAAGACTAAAACTAAGTAACACTTAAACCTAAATAGTAATAGAACCATGGCACCTGCCCCATCTAAAAGCAGGAAAGATGTATACTTGAGGACACACAAGTTGATCAGATTCCAGCAACATTATCCCTTCCCAGGGGCCTTACCTCCAAGCTACAGCCTCCGTCTTGAAAAATTTTGGCCGACGTCTATAAACATGTTCCTTTTGGGGACCTAGCCCTATATGTAAACCCGTTACAGGTCAAATGCTCATGCCTAATCAGAATACAACTGCATCATTCTTTGCTCCAGCTGCTCCATCTGTAGCACCGCCTCAATCAATTTAATGTCATTGTCCATTACTTTCATTTTAAATGGCGTACTGCGCATATAAACAAAGGGGAGTAGTTAATGGTTGCATAATAATAATAATAATATATATTCTCAATCGAATATTTTAGAGAAACCTGACTGGTTATTTTCAATTGTTCACCATTTTCTTCCTTTAAGAAATTAGTAATTTAAGAAGGCACCTAGCCTCTTATAAATAATATGTGGCTAATGAACTTTTCCTAGGGTCAACGCTATAGGTATATGACATTCAACTGCAATCTTTAGATGATAATTTGATAAATGATTAGCATCCAAAACGAATTTCGCCTTCAAAATGTTACAGGTAAACAATCGCTAAGATCAGCCAACCGGTTCAGCATAATGAAATCTCTCATTTTGAAAATGCTAACTTCCAACAGCACAGAGTTAGGTCAGAGGTGAACCGGTAGGCTATTTCAAGACTACTGTGACCTAGGCCTATGAAAGAAAAACTCGCCTCGGTGGTGGCAGTCGTGCTCGATTACTGCGCCAGTGATTCCAGGATCGATACTGGATCAAGGTGGGTTGGCATCTTACGGGGCGAGAGATAGGTTCGGAGTGGGCCTCCTGTGGGATGGGAAGTAAACCCGTGGCTCTGTGTGGTAGACAATGTCATCTGCGCGTACAAGAACTCTCTCTACACTGCAACGGGTAGACGAGGCAACATTTTCAGGGATTGGAGCTCGCTCCTTGTCGTTTGTGGGGTGCCCCAACGAAAGTAGACCGACGACAAATAAGCGTAGGGGGTTGCAGCTTTGGCGGCAGCCGGATGGGTAAAAGTACCGTCCAACAAATCGCTCATGTGTCCATTCATAGGGACAAATATGGTTGCCCGACCCTGCCACAAGCGAGAAAAGGATTAGTAGTTGCTTGCTCTGTGACCTATGAAAGAAGGTCAGAACCGTACCTAAATATGTACGGGTCTGATTAAAACAAATTGAAAGAATCATCCCAGGCGAAAGATAATCATTCCTCCTTAAGCGTCCCATACTCCTTTCAAAACTCCATACCGCGTATTACCAAGAATGGTGCGTATTAATGTTGACGTAGGCAGGGTTGATGTTGGCGGGTCTATTGAACATGCTCTGACTGAGGACACCCCAGTCAGGCTTCTGGAATCCGCAGGAATATTGGCTGATTGTCTGTAGGAGGATGTCGGCCTACCCCACTGTTCCAACAACGCATTATAAACCAAAATATAAATTTTGGCAGGTAAATTAATGCTTTGTCGGTTACAGTGCTGCATAAAGTCTGACCTTTTGCACAATAACTAAAACGCAGCAGGAGTCAGGCTCATGCGTACTACGGTAGTTAACTAACTAGTGAGTATAAAGATGTGATCAGTCGTTAGGGGATTGTTGTTGTTTGTTGGAGATTAAGGTCCCGTCAACTACAAGGTCATTAGAGACCCGTCCACTGTATAGTTCTAATGCATATACTGCACACACACTACACTAATGCGACGATTATTGGGTATTAGCAGTACCCAGCTTTCCCGAGCGACCACCCATGTCAGTACTAACTGGGCTTGCGTTGCTTAACTTCAGTGATCAGACGAGAACTGGTGTGTCCAACGCAACTCGCCGCTCCAGTCGTTAAGGGAAGGATGCCGAGAAGAGGGAATATGTAATCACCACAACTCGTTTACTTCAATGTTCTTGAGTTTTAGGAAGGGATTCAACTCCTGACTGCTCTGATCAGAGCCGTAACGGGGGTATGAAGCGCCTGTGGTAAGTCTCTTTCGCTTGCCCGTAGCTCAATAATGACAAAAAACTTAAACATTTTGCGCCCCAAACCCAGTTGCGCCCGTAGCGGCGGCCTTCTTCGCCACGCCCTAGTTACGGCCCTGGCTCTGATGGTTCAATAGTAGCGTGTCTGACTTCGACTGCAGGCTAGAGGGAAGGAAGCCCCACGTACGCCTTCCGTCGGATGGGAAGCGAAGCCGGTGTGTACAACGTCACATGCACGAAAAGACCCCTTTCTGCAAGGACTAAAATCAGCTTGTAGATTGGCAAAATTCCACAGATTAAAGAACTCTCCTACTCCTGGCATTGGTAAATTACTTTCTGCAGAGTGTATTTACTTTCCATTAGACAAGATGTAAAACTTATGATCATGTGATCACGCGTGTCTTTCCAAAAATTGGAAGTGATACTGTGGTCCCGAATAGAGTAAACGATGTCATCTGCACACCTACGGCTAGTTGAAGCGGACCTATATGGTTTGCACTATATGGCTGGCTTCACTACAGGTGGGACGCCGTTTCAATAGTTATTCGATAGTTTTTATTTCGTTGGTGTGTTAGGGCCCCTCAACTACAAAGGTCATTAGAGCCCCTTGTCGTTGTTGTTTGTTGGTATTTTAGGGCCCTTCAACTACAAACGTCATTACAGTCCCGTCCGCAGCTTAGTTCTTATGCAGAGACTGCACAGACACTACACTAATGCGACTATTTTTGGTATTAGCAGTACCCAGTTTTCCCAAGCGGCTACCCATGTCAGTACTAGCTGGGGTTGCGGTGCTTAACTTCAGTGATCAGACGGGAACTGGTGTGTCCAACGCAATTCACCGCTCTCCATTAGAGCCCCACCATTACGTAGTTCCAATGCACAGTCGGCCACTCTAAAGTTATTCGAAATAGGGGAAGAGACTTGAAATCTGCAGGCGCACATTGAGAACCCTTGCTCCGGCCCTTTCGTCCGAAAGAAATCCTCAACGTCGATTACCAGAGAATGTTAGGGACAGAGACATGTTTGTCACGTGTAGAAAAAGTACTTTTGTGCAAACGTCGTCATAGGTGTATTCAAGGTCTAACCCAAAGCCCGAAGGAAACCGCTACCCTGAGACAGATTCAAATCTGCGCACCATGGAGTTAAAGTTAGGCTTGATCTCCTCCCAGTTAGATCACCCTTAAATTTCATCAGTACTTAATTCTTTAATTACGCAAATAACCGTCGAATTTCGGCAGAGGGTCTTGGGGCACTGAAACCGGTGTCTGTCACAGACTTTAGCATGCACATGGCTTATTATTTCGACGGCATTGGGTTAATTATATCATCATAATCATCTTGTAGCTGTTGTTATGCAAAAACAGCAGATGTTGTTGGAGAGCTTGCAAGCAACTAACGACGTTTCCTGCTGTTATTTTGCCTTCTCCTCCTCTTCCTCCTTCAAAAACCATTTTAATATTATTTATTAACATTATTATATTCAGGTAAGCAGAAACAACTCAAAATTCAATCTAATTTTCTGATAGATTTTTCAAGTTTTTTTTTTTGTTTTCAGAAAAGAAACAAACAAATTCCGCTTTTGAGTCTTACGACGTACGTCCGACTGTCACCACCTGACAGAATGTCGCCAATGAATAAGTTAGAGTCAGACACCAGATGCCTCCGGAAGCGCAAACAACACTGTCCATTTCAAGTGCTTTTTCATGCTGCTTTTATATTTTAAAGTGATGAATGTTGACTGGTGTGTATATACAGATGTAGTGAGAGCAACGTACATATGGCCGACACAAAATTACATTCTTGTAAGTAGACTAACGTGTCGAGTCAAAGTATCTCTTAACTTTTAATGCAGTAAAAAGATCTATGTACATGACATCCTAACATATGCATTTAGAGAAAACACTACATTTTTGCCAGTTCCATTTAAAAAGGGGAGGAGAAAATATATAAGGGGCAACCTCCTCCAACAAACAAACATTTACGAAACACTGAAGATGAGGAGTGAGCCTCAAAGACACTACAATCCAACTTGAAATGGCGCTCATGTAAGGGGAAGTTTGGCGCACTTGCAAATGGCGCCATTCTTTGGCAACGACTTCTTTTTGGCAAAAACCCCTCTGATGCAGACGACAGCTGCAATGAAAAAGACCGACTTTTTGGCAACTAACATCGGCACCTTTTCCTGTAAATTTTATACTTAAAAAGATAGCAATGAAAACGTTTTAAGAGCATTTAATTGAGCTGTAATTTATTAGAAACTGCACAACATAATTTAATTCTTTTTAAGTAAGTGTGCTTGGTATGAAGTTCAGCAAAAACTTATAGGGCAAGAGAAGTGAGGATGTGTTGAGAGACACACACAGAATGATAACATTAAATGGTGGCATCACAACTTCCTCTATTTCAAACCACCAAAATACTTCACACTCTGGCCGGCCGGTCGTCGTACGAGTAATAAAAAACAAAACACATTTCATGTTTCATGGCTTCAAAAAAATGCATATATGCATTCTTGAAAGACGACATTTATAATGATATCTAATAAAAGTTCCACTTAAAACCGACAAATGTACTCTTGATCTAGAAACCTGACAACTATTTTATCTCCTATAATATGTCGAAAGTAAATTTCCACTCAACTCGCTTTCTCCTCCTCTTTGCTGCCTCACACAGAATTTCACACTAAAAATTTTAGACCATCACAAATTTAACTCCCATTTGTCACATCAAGATTTAAGAAGTTCACAATCCTTTGAAGAAATAATACAGAACACTGTTAATTAATCAACATGACTGCGTTGGATGCCACCATCTTAGGCAAGGCGCAAAATGAGACGCAGGATGAGGCAGCCCTGCGAAATTCTGCTAGCAGGCAATCACCGCACATTGAATCGCAGTTTTTCACCATACTTGCATCAAATAACAAGAGAACTTCTCTGCTTCGCAACGCTTTTTGTTATTGTCACGCCAACTTCACGCAGGGTCTGCGGCATTGGCACTGCGCTCCGCAGGGTCACGTGGCGCAGGCAGGCCTGCGACTTAACATGCGCAACTACATACTATCATGTGAGCCGCAGAAATTTATGGTGAGTCACCCTGCCTCACCTGCGGAGACTGCGTCTCATTTTGCGCTGGGCCACACACTGCTGCCAAAGAAAACTGCAGCATAAGCACCTTTAAGACACAGGAGGGCCCCAATTAAACTCAAGACAAAGTTCTATACAGGCCAATGGCTAGGTCAACTATGTTGTATGCAGTGCAGGCTAAAGTGAAGACACCAAAACATCTGCAGTTTGCAAGTACCATTATCAAATTCTCTTAGGAATTTGGAAGTGCGAAATCTTTCTGACCGCGGGCCTCAATCTAAGGCTTGAAGAACCCGACATCCAAACCGCTGTATGAATCAGAGACATTCGAAAGTGGGAAAGATCCATGAAACTCCAATGCCAGTGGCAAAAAAACGTATGCGTGAAGTGACAAGGGTCAGTTCAGTCCAGTGGCAGTAGGCCACGGTGATAAACGCAGGCCTGGGTAAAGGGATGCTATGAGAAGATGGAGTGGCGGTCGACCAGAGATAACATGACTTTATATCCACATTTCAGCATCACGGCTTCAGTTTTCCAGCGCATCAGAGTAATTCACTTCATCCAGGATGAAACCCGTAATCACGGGCTAACGACTCAGGCTTGCTGCATATGAGTCACCATGACAGAGAAGACAGTGGAGATTTGTTAAGGGATAGCAAGGGATGAAGGACAAGGGTATGATGATGATTGTTACCTCAGAATTCAGCAAGAAGAAAACCAAGACGGAACTCGGTAATTGGTGGTGCAATCAGCCTGTTCTGAATTTTTGAAAAGGTGAAAATGACTCGAGGGCTCCGTTTAAAACTTGTATTATTCACAAAATTTTCTTATCCAAAAATAGGAAATAATCGACTAAAATTTACGCAGTTTTAAAGGTGAAAAGGTGATAACGATTTTTCTTATTAAGTTGAATTATTCTATGAAGGGCCTGGAGTGCCATGAAGTGAAAACACCAAGCAATTACTTGGAAGTAGTGGGAGTTACATGGGAGTCAGACATTGATTCCTCCACATCTTCATAAGGGGACAAACCTGAGTACCCTAGGAGAGAGAGAGTGTGAGCGTTTCGACAGCAAGTGCACCACCAAGTGAGCAACAGTAGCCAGGGAATTGCAACCTCAGCTACAGTTGAATGACTGTGTAGCGGAAATCAGATTTTTGGAGGGAATGGATGAGATTTTCCGTCTATGGTAGGGAGGAAAAAAATATTCAGGATAAAAGTAATCACATTTCATAATATCGATTAACTTTATAGATTAGTTTATAGAAATATGTGACGGCAAACAACCTCTCTTTTCTTCAAGAAAAACTGAGCTGCATAATATTTGAAAATCCCTACCTGAAATATAATTCCACGATTTTTTATTTTCTGCACAAATTTCGATCCCAAACCGAACGCCTTTGACAGTATCTCATTTTCATTCATTTGTTTATGAATGGGAAGTACCCACTTGGCTGCGGTTGAACTACCACTTCCCAAATGAAAATTACTTTTAAACGAATGAAATAAAGTCAAAACAATTGCCCATTAAGTTAGCCATCAGACGGGTCAAATGTACCAAAAATAATAATAAAAAAAGCAAATACAACTGTTTTGGATTTTGGAAGCAATTAAAAAATTGAAATGGGAAGTTTAACTAGGTTATATAAAATATATTTTAGGTAATGCAATTTTTTTTACTAATGCAGGAAATTAAACAGACACATTTAAAGGAAGCACCTCTTTAGAATTGCCTGGTCAGCCTCTTGCAGGGAGTTACCAATACATCTAGCGCCACTGAGGGCAGGTGTAGAGCATTGGGGTTACTACAACCAAATTTAAAAGCGCTCTCAACTTTTCCGCCAGTCCTTTACATCAAGGATGTGATAATATCCTACCCTCGATTTTTGGGGGAGGGAGGGGTTCGTGACCTAGCAGAGACATCTCGTGCCAGCACACAGTACCACAGTTTCCATTTCCTACCTGCCGACAAACTCAATTTTAGGTTTCCCCTTTTACAACGGAAAAAAAACCACTGACCTCTGCCAGGAATGAACCAGTGAATTTGTTGTTTGTTGATGTTTTAGGGCCCTTCAACTACAAGGTCATTAGAGCCCCGTCCACTGTGTAGTTCTGATGCAGAGGCTGCACAGACACTACACTCATGCGACGATTTTTGGATACTAGCCGGTACCCAGTTTTCCCAAGTGGCTACCCATGTCAGTACTAACTGGGGTTGCATTGCTTAACTTCAGTGATCAGTTGTTTGTTTGTTGGTGTTTTAGGGCCCTTCAACTATAGGGTCATTAGAGCCCCGTACACTGTGGAGTTCTGATGCAGGGACTGCACAGACACTAAACTAATGCGACGATTTTTGGATACTAGCGGTACCCAGTTTTCCCAAGTGGCCACCCCTGTCAGTACTAACTGGGATTGCGTTGCTTAACTTCAGTGATCCGACGAGAACGGGTGTGTCCAACGCAATTTGCCGCTCCTTGAACCAGTGTAATTTGAGCTCGAAAGGCAAGTGTGTTCTACTAATGAACCTACCGATGTCGCCGTTAAAACTGGTTGCGTTAAACGATACACCCTGTCATGTCTATTGCATAATGATCACTGTAGGCCGCCTATTTAAAATACTAGGACATTAACTGCCAAAAGTAATTTGGCCGCGTCAGGGAACCGAATGACATCGCACACACCCACACAGGTTAATCATGGAATTAATGCAGAGTCGGAGGAAGGCAGTGGCGAAAAGGTCACAGCCCCAGGTGCCAAAATAGGCCCACATTTTTTTTTTTACAATTATGCATATACAATAAGCAAAGCATGCTATTAGCATATAAAATTTAATTTGCAGTTACTGTAGTTATCAATAGAATATTTAACGAGATATTAATTTAAATTTTATATAAAGGGAGGGGAGCCTATGTCCTGCCAAATCCAGGGCGCCAAAACATTTGATGCTGGCCTAGTTTTTTGTTGGTGCACTTTGTTTCGCATTCTACACCTGGGAATGTTACAGGTCTATAAGCGTATTTGACTCAATCCAGAAAGGGTTCTTTTATAACCAGTGGTGACATCGTGCACACCACACGGGACCAAGACTTTATGCCTAATCTGACGGAATGATCAATTAGGGGGGGGGGGCGCTTTCTCTCTCTCGCGCGCGCGCGGCCAGCTTTAGACAACATTGAACGTGAGTCTACTTATACGCAGCGGCGGATCCAGACAGGATCAGTGCCTCAAAGGGGTGCAACTGATCAGTGGCGTCGCTAGGGTTGGCGTCACCCGGTGCGGTGACGCCATGGTGTCACCCCCTCTCCCGAAAAAAGCCGCTTCTTCTGCTTTGGTGTCACCCCATTTCTCATGGTGCGAGTGGTGTCACCCCGCCCTCACCCTCCGCAACCCCCTAGTGACGCCACTTCAACTGATGAGGCATGATTCGCCCAACAGCTGCAGTCCAACCTGTAGTTGGCTAAACCACTGAAGATAGGACATTGTCTCAGAGGCAGGAGAGTACCTAGTGCAATTGCTAGCTAGATTTATGCTAAGGGATTAGGAATATCTAAAAATATTTGGGGCGCACTTTTTTTGAAGTGCTCCCCCTTTCATCTGCCACTGTTTATACATGAGTCAAGCCGCTATCCTCGTGTCCCCGAGACGGGTTCCACTTCGGGCCACAAAAACCGAACTTACTCAAGCGACTCCTTTAGTGAGTACTCATTTATAATCAACACATTTTGTTAATGTAATAGTAGCTAAAGCAGCTCCTAACAATCTTCCCGCCTATGGTAGGGTCGGGTACCCATCTTGTCCCTCTTCCGCAGCCGGCTGCCGACCAAAGCTGCAACCCCATGGGTGGGCGAGCCCATACACCTGGAAATTTTCCCTCATCTACCCGTTGCATATCGTGTTTCCCCAATAATAAGCCACTGTCTTATTTCAATTTTGGTGCCGAAATAAGCACTAGGGCTTATTTTCGGGAATGTCTTATTCCTTTCTATAATATACGCAGTGGGTAGCACGCTCAGTAACGGCGTCAGTAGTGTTTGGTTCGATGCTGGACCGAGTTGGGTTGGATTTTTCCAGCGAGAGAGAAGCCCTGAGTGCGCCTTCTTTCAGATGAGAAGTAAACCAAGGTTCTGCGTCACGTACGATGAGCAATGAACGATAAAGAACCCTCTCGATTATGGAACGGGTAGAGTAAGCAAAATTTCCAGGTGTAGGACCTCGCCTCCTGGGTACAGTGGAATGTCCCAACGAACAGTAGAGAGATGATAAAAAGGATAGGGGTTGCAGCTTTGGTTGGCAACCGGTTGAGGGAAAACACTGTCCAATATATCGCCCTTGTGTCCATTCAGAGAGACAAGATGGGTACCCTCCCCTGCTACTTGTAACCTAGCCCTATGCTTTTTAGCGAGTAGTAAGAACAGTAATATTCATGCCCATTGCTTCAGCCAGTCCCTCCTAGGAAGGCAGAACCGATTAAACGACTTGTCTGACGTCACTTACGTATGAGTATTGGCAGTGGCGGCACAGTGGTTTAGAATCGCTGCTCTATACTCACTACTCCCTTGAATGAAATCACCCTATCAGATGCAGGAAACAAAAACGGATGTGCTCTTTGCCTTAGGGCTCTCTTAGGGCTTATTTTCGGGGAAGGGCTTATATTAAGCACATCCTGAAAAATGTTGGTAGGTCTTACTTTTTGGGTAGGTCTTATTTTCGGGGAAACAAGGTAGTAGAGGGTTATTTTACGAGCAAATGGCATCGCACAGCTCATGGGACCTCGGTTTTATTTCTCATCCGGAGGAAGGTGTACTGGGTAGGGTTGCCATACGTCCCGGTACACCGGGACATGTCCCGGTTTTGAGGTCTGTGTCCCAGTGTCCCGGTCCGACAGTCATTTGTCCCGGTCGATTTAAAATTTTCGCATGTTAAACAATTATTTTCTGATAATATCATTGCATTCAGTACTGCGCATATACAGTACATGCCTAGAGATTTGGTTCTGATTCGTCCATGAAAGCACATCACATTTTGCCAGTGAAACTGACTGTTCGGGAATGATCCACCATTGATCCCTGGGGTGGATCCAGACGAGGGGCAATGCAGCAATTGCTCCCCCCTCACTGCCTGAAAGGGGCGCAAATGATACTGCCAGTCCAATCTGTAGTTGGCTAAACCACTGAAGATGGGTAATTGTCAAACGGCCAGGAGAGGACCTTTTTCTAATTGCTAGCTAGATGTATAGTCAGGGATTATGAATATTTAAAAATATTTGGGGCGCACATTTTTTGAAGTTCTACCCCCACCCAGTCCTCTAAAATATTTTATATTTCAATGCGTTAGTGAAAGGATTATGGAATTTTTTAATAAAGCTATGAATGTTTATAATATGAATTCTTGCCATTTTGTTGAAAAAATATTTTTAAGGGGGGATGTCCCGGTCGGTGGTCCGACAATTATGGCAACCCTAGTACTGGGGCTTCTCTGTCGCCTGAAAGAAGCCATCCCACCTCGTTTCAGTATCGAACCTGGAACCTCTGACATCAATTATGTAAAGAAATTCAATAGACTGAACATAACTCCATATTTCTTTACGGGAGGGGGCGAAGAATGAATACTATTTCATAGGAGCAATACTGTAATTCACGGGAATGAAAGATATCGAAATATTTAATTTGGCATGCATATAAATGATATCGTAACGCCACAATTCTGCAGCAGCATTTTGACAGAGGAGAACAACAGAGGAGGGCGAGGGTGATTTCTTAAAATAATTGCTTTGTAATCGAAAGAAGTGTGTGTACAAGTAAGGGAAAGGAGGAATCAAAATAAATTTCTTATTAAAAATGAGACGAGAAAGGTGCAAAGAAGAGAGAGTAGATTTTAAACCAAATCATGGAATAAGAAAGGCTCAAAATGTGTTAGCTTGCTGTCTTTGCATCGAAAATGCGCAAAAGGCTCACGACGTGCAGTATTTCAAGAGGGAGAAAGAGGAGGGACCAAAATGAAGATAACAGCAAGGAGCATCTCTGCAAAGCGCCCCGATGTACAGGCGAGAAAGAGAGAGAGAATGTTAGGGAGGAAAGGGGTAAAGAAAAAAATCAATTAATAGCAGGATGGTAAAATGCTTGCATAATTATTCTGCTCGTTTATACTGTTAATTAATGCCATTTTATGCACATTATTTCCTCTCAGATTATGCTTTCTTTTGTTTTTAATACTTAGAGAAAAGAGATGCTAAAGAAGAAGGGGCTAATATGCTGCCAGATTTCAAACTGATGGGATAATTAGAAAAGCCATTGTCACCACATGAAAAGACGGACGCCATCAACAACTACCATGAAATGGATGAGTAATTTGAGAAGTCTGCATAGCCCACGGGCTCTTACAGCGCACGTACACAAGCCAGATATTAGTTAATGGTAGCCTAATATTTCTCGGTTGTTATATGGATTTTACTGCTTTACAGCGTACACCCAAGAGAGTAATGGGCCTGAAGAGGATTAAGAGGCTTAAGTCTCTAAGGACATACAAGACTATCGTTTGCAGTAAGTAGGGCCTACTTTAAAATTACAGTGGATCCACAACAAATGGCAACCACCTGAAAAACAGTGGTGCTTCAGGATATGCTACACCTCCATTCACTCATTCTCAGTAAAGGGGTTTCACAACATTCGGCTCAGGTGTGTAGGCGTGCCACGGAGCGAACCAGTCCCTTACTGATTTTCCTGAAAATGGCTATCTTATAGCGACCCATTCCTGTAATACACGAGTCCCCAAACTTTGCCCCGCAAAAGCTTTTTATTTAGTCCATAGACCTATTGGATATTATACTCAACCTCTGCGGCCAATATAGTGACACCAACAGTGGTACTACAGTGGTCTTGCGTTTAGCTAAAGTTTGTAGATCCCTGCTCGAGTCCTTCTCCTGCCTATGGTTGTGTCGGATGTCCATATACATATGTGCCATTGGTGGTATTTTTTACGCAGCCGTCTGGCAACCTAATGCTGCAATCCCTATGCTTGCTAATCATCGCTTTATTTTTCTTAGTTGGGGCACTTTCTACACCGAACGCCAGGGTATAGCCTACACCTGAAAATTTACTTGCAGGTGCAGAGGTACACAACACATGAAAGTGAGGGAGAGGGCACAGTTTTATTGCCCATTCGACCAAACGCGCACGTGAGGCCTTCCTCAAGTCGGAAAGAAACCGCTTGTGTCGACCAGAATTGAACCTAAAACCGTTGACTCACGTGTCTAGTGAGCCACCGAAACAGACTCTAAGGCAAGGCGCAAAATGAGACGCAGGGTGTAGCAGCCCTGCAAAATTCTGCTAGCAGGCAATCACCGCACATTGAATCGCAGTTTTTCGCCAGACTTGCATCAAATAACAAGTGAACTTTTCTGCTCGCACTGCATTTTGTTTATTGTCACGCCAACTTCACGCAGGAAACTGAGGCATTGGCACTGTGCTCCGAAGGATCACGTGGCGCAGTCACTGAGTCACGTCACCCTGTGACTTAACATGCGCAACTACATACTATCATGTGAGCCACAGCAATTTATAGTGAGTCACCCTGCCTCACATGCGGACACTGCGTCTCATTTTGCGCTGGGCTTAAATGTCTCACAGTCGAAAGGGGGAGGAGGATTGTAAGCATCCTAAAACCGCGCGCTGTCCAGGAGCAAAAGAGATTGGGCCAGAAACGAGTATGTGGAATGTAGTAAGCCTGGCTAAAAGTGACAAAGCAGAGATAATATATTATTTTGCAAATCGGCTATTCAAATAAAAATGAAAGGGGATTGGGGAATGGACGGAAGAGGAGGGCAGGCGGGAAGAAAGAACAAGAAGAGGAGGAGAAGGCGGTTATGAAAAAGGAAACATTAAATACTACTAATCTGGATGTAATATTTCTAGCTTTAATAACGTCTTTATTTTATAAGGCTATAAAAAGAACCCTTTTTAAAAAAAAAGACTTATGCAACGGTCAGATGTAACTTTAATGTCCCTTTGCAATATTGGCCCCTGCTGGCAATCGTAATTACAAATGGCAGCAGGGGAACAATGCTTCAGATACTGGACCCTAGCTAGAGTAAAAGTGATGGTCACATGATGATGTAAGTAATCGACTGCCAAACAAAAAATGTGGCAGCGCTTCAAATGGCGATGGTCAACGGCTTTAACTGACATTGTAGGTACATTTATGTTTATAGTGTGGACGGAAATCTTTAACAACAACTGTATCCTTTTTGAATATGCATTGTGATAACTTCTTAGCCGTTATTTAAAATGAAATAAAAAAAAACCCCAAACAACTTTCTTTATATGACTTAATAGCCAATTTAAGACTACAAAGGTGACGCGCCAAGCGCTGCTAGCGCTTGAAACTCAAAGTAACGTAGGTATGAATCTTAGTCATAAGACTATGAGTAATTTTAGAAAGAAAGTCTAATTCCATAAACAAAGAACCAACAATGGCATTTATAACTTCTAATCCTTCATCTAATAATGAACACACAGGGCATTTTTTCAGCACTACAATACATTCATTTAGCTATGAATTTTACAAGCAGTTGTTTAGTGGCGGAGGGGGGGGAGAAGAGAATACACCCTGTGAGAATCCCGAAATGAAATAGGTGCAATGATTCTGGGAAATTTTTGTTGGTTGAAGACAAACAGAGGTCGTGATCAAGTAGAGGCATCTTTAATCATCATCAGAGCTTAATTATGCTAAACAGAGCCTGCTCAGAGGTCGGTTTTCGGGCTTCTGACCAATGCACCGTCCTCAGAAGAGCCCATCACTTTCACATTTCTAAATAATTGTGATATACAGCTTTTTGACGCTTTAGAGCAGGGGCTTCGACTTTTTAGGCCCGGTGCACACGCGATTTTTAATCGCGCGGCGCTCGCCATTGCGGCATGAGATACATTAGTTGCAATGAGGGAGTGCACACATACCTGCGGCGCCGCAATGTATCTCATGCCGCAATTGCGGGCGCCGCGCGAGTAAAAATCGCAAGTGTGCACCGGGCCTTAGTTTTGACATTTCGTGGGCGAAAAGGGCACGCCTTCTGGACAGTTGCCATACTGGCGACATTTCCCCGCATGTGTGGATTGTATTTTCACGGAATCATTGCGGGTGTCGCGCGGGCGCCGCGCGAGCAAAAATCGCAAGTGTGCACCGGGCCTTATCCTAAAAACGTGTCGCGATCGACTTGTTGTCATAGGCGTAGTCAAGGTGGGGAGGGGGAGGTTCGATACTGGACCCACCTCGGTCCAGTATCGAATCTAGAATCACTAATGCAGATCTAGAAACACTGAGCCACTACGTCACCGAGGCGGGTGTTAAGTCAACACATCGCGAGTGATCGACCAAAACTGGCTTCGGGATCGACCGGTCGATCGCGATCGACAGGTTGGCCACCCCTGCTTTAGAGTTTGGGGTCTCCTTAATAACTATTTCTCCCGAGACCTCACAAACATCCAGTCGGCCCTAATGCCAAGTTTCAGAGCTCGTAAACTAGGAGATGACAATGGCCACATCAACTTTTGTTTTCCAAAAGGCAGGATGCTCAATTTACCGGTATGCCACCTCCCTCTTATTATGGAGAGAGAGAATGGTTATCGTTAACCGGAGATGAACTCGCGTACTTGGGTTCCGGATTATTTGTTGTTGTTGTAAGGCCCTTCAACTACAAGGTCATTAGAGCCCCGTCCACGGTGTAGTTCTTATGCAGAGACTGCACAGACACTACACTAATGTGACGATTTTTGGGTATTAGCAGTGCCCAGTTTTCCCAAGCGGCCACCCATGTCAGTACTAGCTGGGGTTGCGCTGCTTAACTTCAGTGATCAGACGAGAACTGGTGTGTCCAAAGCAATTCGCCGCTTCCTTGGGTTCCGGAGACAACAGTATTCTATCAATTGAGCTGCCAAGGTCGGCTTGTATACAAGTATTTGGGTATGCCAGAAAGAATCCATCCAAATCGAATGTGCGGAATAGCTGGCTCCTGATCGAGATTTACAAGAAATTGAAGGCTTGGCCCTCTCCATAGGCAAAAAAGGTGAATTCCATAGGTGGATTGTTTGTTTGTTGGAGTTTAAGGTCCCGTCAACTACAAGGTCATTAGAGACACGTCCACCGCATAGTTCTAATGCATATACTGCACAGACACTACACTAATGTGACGATTATTGGGTATTAGCAGTACCCAGCTTTCCCGAGCAATCACCCATGTCAGTACTAACTGGGCTTGCGTTGCTTAACTTCAGTGATCAGACGAGAACTGGTGTGTCCAACGCAACTCGCCGCTCCCTCCATAGGTGGAGACTTGCGGGTTTTTGTGATACATGTGTAGTCAGTCATCAAGGCTTGCTCAGACGTCGATTTTTCGGGGTCTTAGACCGAGAACTTACCCCGTCCCGGACAAAGGACATCGTACTTTAAAAATTCTAAAAAAAATTTAAAAAGACGTAATAGAATTTCTTTGGAATCCCATCAATAACTTGCTCCTAGGCTCTGAAAAAATCTTTCAGCCGGTCGTGATCGGGATGATATGGATGAAAGAGTTCAGACTTGAGTATTCTACAGAGTTGGGAGACTCTGGGTACACAGGATGCTAAATTAAACCTGATGGCGGTTTGTAAAGTTAGATAGGACAGCATTTTATAGAGCGTTTCGTTTTTTTAGGCGTTTGGAGACTTTCTTTCGGTCTAGGATCCAAAAAAAACCCTTTAATCCGGCTTTAGACCACGTGGAGAATAGATACCCAACCTGTAGATAATGATAATGATGGTGATGAACCAAGTTATAAAGATTATTGGAAAGCGTTTGACTTGGAAGAAACACTCTAGTGGCTCATTCGATCAGATAGTTCAGATGGCTATGGAAGCGTAAATTGGGAGATGAATCCATCGCGAAAACCGACAATAGTATGTAGGTGGTAGTACCTCCTATCCGAGCCTCTCCGACCCTTTCTGGGGAATTATTTCTTAACGGTCCGCTGAAAACACACCACTGTGAATGAATATTATTTGTGATGCTCAATGCCGTCATTTTCACGTGCAGATCCACTTTGAGTAATCATCAGGGAAACAGTCAAATGACGTCACAGATCAAGTGATGAGAAAATTCTTCATACTTTGTTGTCATTTTCTGACATAATATAGTTCAGTGATGTCACCCAATTGTTAGCATAAGGCCATTATAATCTCACCACCCAACAAATGGTCCACTTCTACTCATCCCACAACACGTCTAATCCTCCTAAATTTAAACGGCTATCAGTCTGGTGGCAGTGAATGGAAGGGGCGTTATAAAAATCAATTTGTTGGTTGGCAGACAGTCCCCAACCAAAGGCCAACTAAGTGAAATGGACCTTTTCTACATATATTTAGAAACAGTTTAAGCCACTTAACTCCTGATTGATTTTTTATTGATGGCTTATGAGGTAGAAGGACAAAGGGGACTAGAAATTTTGGGGAGACATCAGAAGGCGGGGGAAGGAGATGGGGAGAGGAAGTCACACTGGACTTCAGAGGAGAAACAATAGCCAGTTAACAGTAATAGCTACCAAACTCGTTACAACATGGGGCGCAAAAATTTCCATATCATTTTGAAATGGAGCATTTTCATCCGAAAGAGGGGTTGCTCGCCCTCCAGTGGCATACGCAAGGATAAGGAGAGGGGGATAAAGGGGAGACCGGGAGAGGGACAGAAAAAGGACCATTTAGAGGAGGGAACGAAGGGGGAAAGACTAGAAACAAAAGTTAGCCCCTACATTTTACAGAACAATATCGGGGAGAGTAGTGCCGAGTTTCAAATTAATTAAAAACTTTCACTCAACGGGATATCAAATTCACACGGGAAGAAGTTGAACACACATGCGCAAAAGAGTTCACTATAGAGACACCATGAGGTGAATTCTTTCATAAATCACGCCACGAGTCCAATCCCTTAATGTTGATTTATAACGCATTAATTTCGAAAATAACTGTGTTATGGCTTTATGATTAATTTTGATGAACTGTGAGCTAAGCAATAGGGGAGCTTATCTGGATGGAGTCTGCCCGAAAATTATTATTAGATTTGCTCTTGGGTGGTGAAATGAAAGCATTGCGGCAGTGGCAAATGTGGCGGTGAGGAGTTGGGAATAACAATGGCCTAGGGAGTCCCTGTCCCTCTACGTCAAAAATATCCATAGACACAAACCGACAAAGAAATGGGAGGGCAGAGGGAAAAGCAGGCAAGGAAGAAGTTGGGACAACAGGGATTCAATATTCCGTGATGCACCCCACGTGCGGAATATTAATGGGCAGAGGAAAGAAGCAGCTCTGAATTACATTAAATATATTTATAGGATGAAGGTATGCGTGAAGCATGGTGGGCCATGAGGTGTTAGGGGACGGAGGATTTTCACTAAACACACGTCACTTGACGTGTTGAGAGAAAAAATCTTCGTTCACAAATACTTAATGTTTTTGTAAAAAGGATTAAAAAATGTTAGGTTATGCTAATTTTTGCTGAATATGAAATGGATATCTAAGTTTCGGATATGATGTCCAGGATTCTGCTGATCACTGAAGTTAAGCAACGCAAGCCCAGCTAGTACTGACATGGGTGGTCGCTTGGGAAAACTGGGAACTGCTAATACCTAATAATCGTCACATTAGCGTAGTATCTGTGCAGTCTATGCATTAGAACTATGCAGTGGACGGGTCTCTAATGACCTTGTAGTTGACGGGACCTTAAACACCAACAAACAAACAACAATCCAGGATTCTGCAGAGGAGACACATCCCTTCTTCAGGGTACGTTACTGGTATGTCTTCCGACCTGAGAGAGAAAGACAACACTGATCTCAGGCAAGGGACGCACTCGTGTTCCTTGGTCGCAACTGTAATTCCTCATTCAACGTGACCAGCGCCAAGCCCGTACTCAACTCCTCAGGCGGAGCTTGAATGAGGTTACATGACTTGTGCCTGGCATTCTATGAGGTGCTTTGTTGTAAATAGTGCTGTGTAATGTTTGCAACTATTGCCGGATTGTTTGCAAACTGTGAGCAAACTCTAGTAAATAGTTACACCTCAAGTTCCACATAATACCAATACAGAGTAATCGGCAGTCCTACAAAAGGTTACTGAACTAAATATTTCCGCACTTGACTCCCGATGACTCCCGAGTTTAATTTTGGTCTAGTTGATTGGATCGTTTAGAATGAGAAGGAAGCTTCAAGCACTATTTCCATCACCACTGCACATAAAGGAATCCTTACAACAGCAAAAAAGCAACTCCTAACCCTTTTCTCCCGCCTATGGCATGGTCAGGTACCCATCTTGTCCCTCTGAATGGACACAAGGGCGATATATTGGACAGTATTTTCCCACAGCTGGTTGCTGACCAAAGATGCAACCCCTATGCTATTCTAATCGTCTTTCTACTGTTCGTTGGGACATTCCACTGACGCCAGGGAGCGAGCTCCTACGCCTGGAAATTTTGCTTCCTCTACCCGTTCCATAATACAGAGGGTTCTTTCACGTGCAGATGCCATCGTCCACCATACAGGACCTCGGTTTTACTTCTCATGCGAAAGAAGGCTCACTCAGGGCTTTTCTCTCGCTCGAAAAAACGCCAACCCATCTCAGTCCAGTATTGAGCCAAAAACTACTGATGCAGTTACCGAGCTGGCTACCCACTGCCTCACCGAGGCGAATTTTTGCATAGGGTTAGGTTGCTTTAGCGTTTGTGTGCCCCTAAATGCGTTGTTGTTAGTGTGCCGCCAAATTTTTAAATTATTAAAAGTGCACCGTGACGAAAAAAGGTTGAGAATCGCTAGTCTACCCCCCAATGCCTGTTCACACTGTTGAAAACAATGTTTGTAAACAGTTCATTAACTGCTTGCCAATAAACATTACAAGCAATAGTTACCATTTTTAGAGTGCAGTGAGATGTGCCAATTATGTTTATTCTCTTAACAGATAGTTGTTAAAACGAAACTCCAATAGTTTGGATTCATCCTATTTTGAGTTAGCATTTCATCCAATAATAATTTCAAATTGTATGCGGCAACCATTAAGCTGTGGTCTGTCATTAAAATGATCTTGTCCTTTTATACGTATTATAATAACAATGAAACAGCAGCGAGAGAAACGAGAGCACGATGAAAGGGAAGGGGTACCCACCCATACGATGGTAGGAGAGAGGAGAAAGAAGTAGGTGGGGTGATGCATGGAAGGTGATTAAGCAGAGTTCAGCAAATGAAAATCTATGGAAAAATATTATAATATGTATGGGGTGAGAGAAGGAGGAGGATGGGGACTAACCACCACCATCAACTTCAAGGCGAGGGAAGAAAATAAGCGACGAGGAGAATTAATATTGCACCATAAATAAGATAACACAATGTGGAGGTGAGTCTCGTTGTAGCAATTAAGTCTCAACTTTGACAACGAGCCCTATTGTCAAGCGCATTATTCAAGTGTCGTTTTGCCTGCAAAGACTTGTCCACAAAAATGACGTGAGCATTTTGATCACATTTTAATTTCCTCTCTTGGTCTTGATATTGCCAGGATATGTTTATTCAGATGAGATGACTTGATGAGCAAGCACCTCGTTTGTAAACGAATTTGCATTTAAAATTGCGAATTAAAACCGACAAATAGCGTTGATGACTGGCAAGAGGAAAGAAATCTTAATTTTATATTATGACTAGGCAATTAATTTTTTTTTTACAAATATATGAAATAAGAGATTGGTGTAGAAAGTGTGCGAGCACAAACACAGACAGAAAGAGAGGGTGCATTTTCAATTCACACGTCAACTACGAACAATGGGTGACTTTACCAAGTGCATACAAACACAAGAGTTTGGGACGAGAAAAGCACTCTTATTTTCCATACCGTATATTAAATTAATTATTGATTTGTCTTTTTACAGCTTTTAAAGTTTGTTCGTCAAGATAACAAATGTTTCAGAACTGTTTGAAACACCTTATAAAACTTTTTAACTGATACCTATAAATTTTAAACTATCGTCCCACTACTTCATGTGCATAGAATCAAATTGCATCCTGTCCCTGTCAATTAATGCTCAATGCTTGATTATGTTTTTTCACGGGTCCTAGGTCCCCTAGGCTGAAGAAGAAACTACTGAAATGACAAAGGACGCAGAGGACATTAAGGCAGTGGGGAAATTAACTTAAATAACACCAGGTCTTTACGGAACCCTAGGGCTGGGGTTATTTTAACAAGCATACTGACCGTATTCATGGTTACCCAGCCGTTCCAGAAGACATAAACTGGTTTGTAAAAGATCATGACACAGGGCTGGTGTCACATCTCAAAGTGTCCAACCATGTTTTCTATGCGTTATCCGACATAATTATGGTGGGATAAAGCAACTGAAATTGCTTGGGATTTTATATGTGGGCCAGAAATCCCTAACCTGCAATTAAGTACATGGCAAAACGCCTGGACACTTTGAGGTATAACGCGGCTGCCAGCTAAGGCTGACACCCACGACTAAGGCTGACACCCTGCTTTCAGAGGAGCCCCGCACTTCCAAACGTTCTAAGAAAATTTGATAAAAGATTTTCCTTTTCGCAAATATTTTACGGCCCGTCTACTAAGTTTTAGCAGAGACTTCCTGCTTACAAGTATGTAGGGACTGGCAGTCATGGACCTTAGATTTTGAAACCGAAGGTTGAATTGCGTTGAGAGCGGCTGAATTGCTTTGGACACACCAGTTCTCGTCAGATCACTGAAGTTAAGCAACGCAACCCAAGTTAGTACCGACATGGGTGGTTGATTGAGAACGCTGGGTGCTGCTAATTTCCTCACTCCCACTACCCCACACCCTCGGCCTCCACAGGGTCCAGCCAATTATGGCTGCTTGGCCGACTCCCCCATCCGTTGGCGTAACTAACTAACTAATGGAAAGGCAGTGAGAATGGGGAGAGCAAGATTACCTTGGGAGAGAGAGGGAGCCAGAAATCGACAGAGCAAAAAAGGTGATGAGGATGGAGAGAGAAAGAGAGAGACCAGATAGATTTAGGTGATATTTTACACCGGAACTGAACCAGCTTACCGACGACCCATAAAGCGCCACGCAACATCCACAAGTTACCGTCGGTGTAAAAAAAACTTCAGGCAGTGTGTGACCTCGAATATTCTGAACAGCAGCATCATCAACTAATTATGACCTAAATAGGCAGTTATAAATAATTTATGGGATTATTTGACTGGATGGGGTTAATTGGTCATTAGGTTATTTCACGTCAGTATCTGTTATGGATAACTATGTACTGATGACACTAGGAAGCTACCTTTTAACGAGTGAATTTTAATCACCTACACCCCCGTAGAAAGGGGATTCTTTATACAGATTAAAATTATGGAGCAGTGTTGCAATGGAATGGTCTTAAATTAAAGGTTGTGTTGCTCAACTTCAGTGATCAGACGAGAACTGGTGTGTCCAACACAATACAACCGCTCCCAGGGCACATCCACAGGAGGGTGCTAATACCCAATAATCGTCGTATTAGTGTAGTGTCTGTGCAGTATATGCATTAGAACTATACAGTGGACGGGTCTCTAATGACCTTGTAGTTGACGGGACCTTAAACTCCAACAAACAAACAAACAATCCACAGGAGGGTAAACTGCGACTTTCGTCAGATAGAAACTACTTCAGTTCCTCCACCGATGCTAGATGGCGAGCTCCTACACATGGAAATTCAGTCGTACTACAAAATTTATGGTCAGAAGACTTAAAATCGCCCAAGAGATCATGACTTTAATTCCCATCCAACAAGAGGTACACTGGGGATCTCTCTCGCCAGAAAGTCAAACCACCTCGGCCCAGGATCGAACCTGGACACAGTGGCCAGCACACTACCGCTGCACCATCGAGGTGGGTCGACGACATTTTTCGGTGCAAGAGGGAGCGGCGAATCGCGTTGGACACACCAGTTCTCGTCTGATCACTGAAGTTAGGCAGCGCAACCTCCAGCTAGTACTGACATGGGTGCCCGCTTGGGTAAACTGGGTACTGCTAATAGGCCTACTCAAAAATCGTCGCATTAGAGTAGTGTCTGTGCAGTCGCTGCATAAGTACTATGCCTTTGTAGTTGAAGGGCCCTAAAACACCAATAAACAACAAAATGCGGCGCAAGAGCTCGTCCTAACGTTAGTAAATTACCTCGATCAGTAGACAGATTGATGTTAAATGAACGGATGGAAAGGAAAGCCATGTTCCCGTGTGGCGTATGTATGACATCACTTTCATGTAAAAGAACCCTTTCAACACACAAAATTGCTTGACGAAAGAGTCATCTGATCTCTAGCGGTAGTAAGTCATCTCAGTAGTTGAGAGGTCGGCGCTAAATAACCCTAATACCCAACCAACCAACCAAGAAAAAAAAATTTTACAGAAACGTTTATTCGCATCCGCCAATGCGAACATTTCATTTCAAGTCAGAGCACTGCAATCGAGAGTCTTTTCTACAAGAACAGCACAACAAAAATGATAAGCAACATTTCACGCTAAAGTTAACCGTTTAGTTACTTATTTTTTCTTCCTTTCTTCAAAAGAAGATGAAGAATATCGAGGTAGAAAGATGTGCAATTTATCTGCAAGTCAATTCATGCAGCAACACGAGCAAGAAGCAATTCAATCGAAACGCCTGTCTGCATTCAGCATGTAAAATAGACGGGGAAACGACATCAACCGTTTGCTAGATGTCTGATTCTTTGGAGAGAGAAAAAAAAATGGAGGAAAGAGACATCAAAATTAGTAAGGCCCGTTTAACAGGTCCAACGTAGAATTCTACGTACGTCAACCAGCTGAAAATAAATATTTCTACAAAGTTGCAGAAGAAACGTCACGTCGAATTTGGCAAGCAATTTTCGTGACAAACAAGGCGTATGATGAAATGTTATCACTACTCCATTTTTCCAGTAGGATTCAAATGGTGGACGAACGCAACAACAACAACAACACTTAAGAGAAAAGACAAAGAAAGACGAGTTAAAAACAACTTGCCATCACCGTAAACTCCGTTTAATTTACTACAAGGAAATGCCACTTAGAAATTTAACGGCCTCTATGATTACATATCACCTCGACAAATGATATTTACTAATAAAAAAGGCGTTCAAGAAGACGACTACGTCAGACATAAATAACTCCTTTCCTAGATTTTGCACACAATTTTATCCTTCTGTAAATTTACGGCTTAAAGGAAGAGAAGAGGAAACACAACGTAAGTTCAACGAGCACTGCGCAGTTTAAAATATTACTTTAGTTCTCCCATTACCGGATGGTGACCTGACCATATGGGTTCATGCGTGAAACACAAAGGGAAGTCGATTCAGGAATGTTCCTATGGTCGATTTATCGACTAATTCATGAATTATTTCTGCACCATCATTTCATCCAATTCTAATACTCAGGATTCTTGAAGTGGCAGGCGACAAGTGCTAGATTAATGCCCGATTCCGTATACCCACGCGCTAACGCTATTACCGTTGTAACAGACGACACAGCACAAAAAATGGTGACGTCACACTGCTACTTGGGGCGCCGCAGAACAGCTATGCATGACGGTAGTTGAGTTGACAGGTGGTCAACTCACATAGCGTCCCGCAAGTCACGCTGCGTTTTGATTGGCTGGCGGTTGAGCTGTCTGCCTAAAAAATGGCGGAGGATATACTGAGACATGACGTCGGCGTGCGGTGACTCCAAATAAAGCGCTACACCTAAGGAATTGCGCTGGCGGTCCTTCATAACGCACCTGCACAAAATGTCATCAGTGTCGACGTGATTAGCGTTAAAGTGTGGTGATAGGGAACTAGGCATTAGCTTAGTCCATCGCTCCGGACGTCGAACATAAAGGGTGTGTCTGCTGCGCACTTGTCCGGGAGCCCCGCCAGCATAGGGCGCCCCATGCTATTACAGAATAACACTACTACACAGTTGAGGTTTAAATTAATATTTGACCCATCTCGGTGGCACAGTGGGTAGCACATTCGGTAACTGCGTCAGTAGTTCTAGGTTCGAATCTGGACCGAGGTGGGTTGGCAGCTTTCGGGCGAGAGGCAGGCCTCGACTGCGCCTTCTTTCGGATGAGAAGTAAAACCGAGGTCCCGTGTGATGTAAAATGGGATTTGCACTCTCTACTATGCAACGGGTAGATGATAAAAAATTTCCAGGTGTAGGAGCTCACTCCCCCCTGCGGCGTCAGTGGAATTCCCTAACAAATAGTAGACCGACGATAAATAAGCAAAGGTTGCAGCCCCATTCAGAGGGACAAGATGGGTACCCGACCCTGCCATAGGTGGGAAAAAGGTTAGGAGATGCTTTGTTCGGCCTTGATTAGACTTGATCTTAGCAACGCCTGCAACCCAGGGGCGGATCTACATAAGGACTAATAGGGCTTAAGCCCTGGGCCCCCAAGTGTCAAGGGGCTCCACAAAAATTGAATTATCATAAACTTTTAATACTTTTTGATTATCAATGAGCTCTTATCATATAGTAAAAATAGTTAACATTAACAATATAGTAATAATGATTATTTATAGGGCCTACTATTATTCATTGAATTTTAATCAATGTGACATTATTGAACTTTAATAAGTCCTAGGCCCCGAGCAACTTAGATCCGCCCCTGCTGCAACCCTTTATTCCTTTCGTTAAAATGTAAACCTAGTATTTACAAAATGCAACATTGAGTGATTTTAAGCAATTAATCTGCTTTTCTACCAGTTCGTTCATTGGTTACTAATTAAAGTGTTAAGATATAATTTTCGACTAATAATGGACCGTGTCTCAAATTTTCTAGGTCAAATCACTCGTGATATTAACAGGACTATTAACTTATGAGAGCCATGGAGCTTCCAAGGCACTTCTGAAGAATGGGGCTAGAAAGGCAAGTGGTGAAGTGGTCCTGCAGAGTGCTAGTTCAAGCACCTATACGTCTGGTGAAACAGTGGTTTGATTACGTTTCGGGTTTGACGTGCCAACAAACTTGGCCGCCTCGCAATTACAATGGACCACTAAGTTCCTAAGCAGGTCAACTGTGCATCAGTTATATTTTTCCTTAGTACAATGGGTTTCGTAATTTCCTTCCGTCAGATCCAGAGTTAGCTTTTATATAACGAATTGAACATCGGCTCGAGTCCTTTAGGGCACAGTTTCTCAAAGTGCGTCAAGGAAGGAAATTCCAGTGTGGCCGCGATCAGAAATGCTTGAAAAACGTGCTTTAGCGCAGGGCATTTTAAACTTTTCCGAATCCAAAAGACATAAAGCAAGAACAGCAACTCCTAACCCTTTTCCTTACTATGGCAGGGTCGGGTGCTCATCTTATCCCTCTGAATGGACAACAGGGTGATATATTGGACGGCAATTTTCGGCAGCTGGCTGCCGACCAAAGCTGCAACCCCTATGCTTGTTTATCATTGGTCTACTGTTCGTTGGGTCTACTGTCCGTATGCTCCTACACCCGGAAAATTTATCTCATCCACCCATTACATAGCCTAGTAGAGAGGGTTCTTTTACGTGAAAATGACATCGCACACCACACGGGACCTCGGTTTCACTTCTCATCCGAAGGAAGGCGCACTTGGCACTTCTCTCTCACGCGAAAGTAGCTAACCCACCTCGATCCAGCATTGAACTTGGAACCACTGGCGCAGTAAATCGAGCACGCTACCCAATGCGCCACCGAGGCAGGTCCTGAATCGAAATGACATAACAAAAATAAGAATATATCCTTCACGCCCTAGAAGGATAGAGACTCGCATCCCATGTCCCGCCTGCTGCCTACGAGCTGCATTCCTGTTGTTGTTGTTGTTTGTTGGTGTTTTAGGGCCCTTCAACAACAAAGGTCATTAGAGCCCCGTCCACAGCATAGTTCTAATGCAGAGACTGCACAGACACTACCCTAATGCGACGATTTTTGGGTATTAGCAGTACCCAGTTTTCCCAAGCGGCCACCCATGTCAGTACTAGCTGGAGTTGCGCTGCTTAACTTCAGTGATCGGAAGAGAACTGGTGTGTCCAACGCATTTCGCCGCTCCCCTGCATTCCTGAGATGAACCTGAAGAGCTCCACATTCGGGATGGTTGCTACATGGTTGTGGTCAATTATAATTCTTCATCAACCCACTAAAGCAGGGGTGAGCAAACTTTTAGTTATGTGGGCCGCAAATTAATAAATAATAAAAATTATTTTCATGTGAGGAATTTTAGTGCCGAATCTTACTAACCTAACTCGTAATTTAGTTCCAGTTCAATGAATTTGACGTTTATTTGCAAATGTTTGCTTATTTGATACGAACTCAGGAAAAATGCTGTTGGCCACCCCTGCCCTAAAGGCTCGCAACTGCTAGAGATGATCCTTTCAGAGTTGTAATACATACAGTTAAATCATCATCATCATCATCTAACCCTCCTCCCGCCTGAGGCAGGGTCGGGTCTGTGGGTTCTTCTCCACCACTCCCGTCTATTCCCCACCAAATCCCTCTCCACCCCGCACGCCTCCATGTCCGTTTGCACCACCTGCTCCCACGTTCGCTTTGGCCTTCCTCTACCTCTGGTGCCCCCAACCACCTGCATTCCCATAATGGACCTAATAAGCTCTTCCTCTCCTCTTCTCATCACATGGCCATACCATCTCAACCGGTTCCCTCTCATCTTCTCCGCAATGTCTCCCACCCCTAAACTACCTCTGATGTACTCGTTTCTAATTCTGTCAGCTCGCGACACCCCACTCATGTAGCGCAGCATTCGCATTTCTGCCACTTGCATTTGCCGTTCATGGTTCTTCCTAACTGCCCAACACTCTGAGCCATAAAGCATAGCTGGCCTAACGACGGTTCTGTAAACCTTACCCTTTAACTTTATTGGGACCCGGTGGTCGCACAGGACCCCACTTGCCTGCCTCCACTTCAGCCACCCTGCATTAATTCTATGGGTCACATCAGAATCTATTTCGCCATTGCTCTGGAAAACCGATCCTAAATATCGAAACTTTTGCACCACTGGAATCCTGTCTCCCCCGCAATGGATCTCACCCCCATGCCACTGGTTACTAAAATTGAAAGCTAGGTACTCAGTCTTCTTCATGTTCACCTTAAAACCCCCGCTTTCCACTGCTGTCTTAATGTCCTGTAAGCCCTTTTGTGCATCCTCTTTGGACTCCTCCAGCCTACCTACATCATCGGCAAATACCAGGCACTGAGGCGCCCATTCCCCTACTCCCGTCAGCAGCTCATCGATTACTAGAGTAAATAAATATGGGCTAAGTGCTGACCCTTGATGTACACCAACCTGCACACTGAAACCTGCAGTGTTTCCCCATGCTGTCCTCACCCTAGTGATGCACCCATCATACATATCCTGCACTATCCTAATATGACCCTCATCAACCCCTTTCTTCCTTAAAACGCTCCACAGTACCTGTATAGGGACACTATCATAGGCCTTCTCTAGGTCGACAAATACTGCATGGAGGTCCTTCTTTGCTACTCTATGCTTCTCTATCATCTGTCTCAGGATAAAGATTGGTTCCATGGTGGACCTACCAGGTATAAACCCAAATTGGTTTCCCCGGACCCTGGTTTGCTCTCTGAGGCGACATTCTATGACTCGCTCAATACATACAGTTAAAATCAACCAGAAATAAAAAAGAAGTCGACCTTTTATCGGACCCATATTTGTAACAACACCCACTAAGTTTTCGTGAAATTGAAGGAATAATTTCACTGTCATATCGAAAACTGAAAAACGACTTTATATACAGTAGAAGTCAGTTTTTTTGCCCTTTTATCACGAATAAAAAAACTGTATGGTGGCGACAGCGGCGGTCTAGAGCCTTACTTTAATATAAGCATACATAAATATGCACGTCAAAAAGGATCCATAAGAAATCTTTGCTGTCAAAAGAAGAATCAATCATGATGACAAATATCTTTAAAATAATGCCGTGCTTAACGCCAACTTGCAAGAGTGAAGTCTGGCGTGTATTTCTTCCCGTTGGTTATCATTTTTAACGCTGAACATCCCAGAAAAGAGAAGAAGAAGGAAAGGGAGGGATTTAGAGAAAAATATCGCCTTAATTTTAGTAACTTTCTATTAAAGGGGAATCCTATGGTGCTTCAAAGGGATGCAATGGGCAAGTCACACACAAAATAAGATTTGGTGCAGTAAATGTCCCATGTGGAGTTACACTCGTATACTTTTTTCATAATATTCATCGCGCATATCTGTCAATGTAATCAGCTTCATAGGGAATGAAAATCCTTTTCTACGGGATTTGATGCTCTGATTTTTTGCTGGCAGTGTGATCCAGCGTCGGTAGATCCAGCAGGGGGTTTTGCAATAAACGCCAGATCGTCACCATGCAAACTAGATTCACTTCACTTTCAATACTTGTTAAATTGTAATAGGCGTGATCGGGGAAAATGTAATTCCTGTAAAACAATTTTTCATCACTTTTGCAATGATAGTTTCTTAGGACAACTCCTGACTGCAGTCACCCTAGGGATATGTGACAGGATACGGGTAAATACATTAAATTCAGATAGAATACATTAGATAGTGCCATCTATGAGTCTACCAAATTACTAAAACAAAAACATCACAATTTATCCACTATCATCACTCGGCAGTAGTTCTAGGTTCGATACTGGACCATGGTGGGTCGGCTTCTTTCGGGCGAGAGGGAAGACGCGAGTGTGCTTTCTTTCGGATGAGAAGTAAAACCGAGGTCCCGTGTGGGTGTACGATGGCGCTTGCACGTAAAAGAACCCTCTCTACTACGCAACGGGTAGATGAGGCAAAATTCCCAGGTGTTGGAGCTCGCTCCCTGGCGTCGGTAGCATTCCCCAACGAACACTAGACCGACGATAAATAAGCGTAGGGGTGCAGCTTTGGCCGGCAACCGGCTGCAGAAAAAACAAATGTCCAATATATCACCCTGTGTCCATTCAGAGGGACAAGTGGGTACCCGACCCTGCCATAGGCGGGAAAAGGGTTAGGCGTTGCTTTTGCTTTTTTAATGTGAAATTTTGCAGCCCGGGGCGGGTCGCCCCTGCCACGCTACGCCACTGGCCAACAGTACCAGAAAAGTGCTCAAAGTTAAACAACAATAGACTAAAAATCGTCAGTTATCTCTTCATTTTCGGGTTTATTATACAAAAAAATATAAATGTGAGCCTTATTTAGCGCAGTGTCATTTTATGACAAATAAAACTAGAAACAGTAGACTGCTCTGCTCAATAAAAGTCAGTCGTTATCATTAAAAATTCCGAGTTCACGGTCGACTAATATACAGCAAACCCGTTTTTGAAATAATTGAGCAGAACTGACCTTCATTTTTCGCAAACTAGCCAAGTATCTAACACGTTATATTCCGTCATTAACACGTCTTCTTATCGAATACTACTTCTCTGCTGAATTTGCGTTTCTTGCTAATCGTTTATTAGCATACTATAATTTACATTTTAAATGCATTTGACATTTTGCATCAAATCATATCTGAACGGCTTATACTTATTTTTAACTAGTTTAAATTAACCTAAACTATTACACAACACTGATATTGCAATAATTCGTTAAATCAACTTCCATTCTGCTTCTCTCTAATACTAAGATCTACTACTTCCTTCAAATTATGCCTGTGAAGGGTTTGTACTTAAAAGAAACTGCACCTCAACAACTGTTATTTATTACTTCGCTTAACAATGGAAAGAGGAGAGAAAAAGAAACATGGCCAACAACACAGTAGCAGGTACCAAAAAAGAAAGGGGAGAAATGTCTTTTTTTCTGGACCACACAGGTAATAAACTATAAATGTCATTCAGCGATAAAATTGTTAATTATATTTGGGTGACAAACACCGACCTCATATATGGAAATTCACTTGACGACTACTGTATAGAGATGTGACGATTGCGGGGTAGTAAACCAAAAAAGTAGCACAAAAGATGAGACATTTCAGATAGCAAAATTTTCATTAGAAAAAAAAACAGAAGGACGACAACATGAGGTGAGCATCATCACATCCTTTTTCAAAACTCTTGATAAAATGCCCATTTACGAGGCCTTTGTCACAAGAGAAAGTAACAAGCGGTCAAATTATAACCGATAACAGCTTAAAGAGAAAAAAAACGTTAACTTTCTTTTATTAGTTTAGCCGACTAATTACAGATAGACCATGTAACTACAAAAGAAATTAAGAAGCGGCTGAAAGTAAGGACATATTTTTCTCCCTCTCTTTTGTCGTCTAATTTTCAATCGCACGATCTGAAATTAACTACATTTTCAAGGAAAGGATTTCGGGTGTTTTAAACCAACTTTCTGAAGAGGTCTGTTTGGCAGCTTAGAAGAACAAAAATTAGCTCAGCCAACAACATAGTAGGAAACAGATTGAGAAGTAAACAACTGAGTGGCCAATAATTTCGACGTGGCACTAAGTTCACCAATTCTTCGTTTGTTTGTTGGTGCTACAGGGCCCCATCCACAGCGTAGTTCTTATTCATAGACTGCACAGATACTACACTAATGCGACGATTTTTGGGTATTAGCAGTACCCAGGTTTCCCAAGCGGCCACCCATGTCAGTACTAGCTGGGGTTGCGCTGCTTAACTTCAGTGATCAGACGAGAACTGGTGTGTCCAACGCAATTCGCCGCTCCCACAAATTCTGAGGCTCACCAACTTCCGGGAACATTGTACCACAGCCAATAACACCACCAACTTTTTTCCTGCTTATGGAAGGGTCTGGTATCCATTTTCGTCCCACTGGGAAGCACGAGTGATGAGCTCGATTATATTTTCATGCAGCCGGCTGCCAGCCTAATGCTGCAACTTTCATACTTAATTATCATCAACCTAATTTTCTTAGCTGGGAGATCTCATACACCTGGAAATTTTGCCGAACTATGATTTGGGCAAATGAGGGCGGGCAGATGTCACTGCGCACAAATCACCTCGGCTGTTTGTTTCGTTGGTGTTTTAGGACCTTAGGGGGCATTAGAGCCCCGTCCACTCCGTAGTTCTAATGCTGAGTCTGCACAGACACTACGCTGCTACGACGATTTTTGGGCATTAGCAGTATCCAGTGTCCCAAACGGTCACCCATGCTTACCGTGACCATACGTCCTTTATTTAAGAGGACAGTCCTTTTTTTAACTGCCCTGTCCTCTGACTTTATTTATTTAATAAACTAGGGGCTTTGTCCTTTATTTTATAAAACTAGTGTTGCCATAGTTACGTGTAGTCATACTGTCATGCATTGCTGCATACAGCACAAGCGCAGTAGTGCATGCATATTGCATTCAGTGCCACTTGTTGGCAATCTTTGGCAATTCCAGCATTTGGCATTTTTACACTCCTTTTCTTGGACAGAACACACATCAAGTACTAAACTTTTACTTGACGTGTTAATTAGATAGAGGACACATGTGAGTAGTTAGTCTATTATTTAATTTATTTCTAATGTTTCATATTTAGGTGTTAATTTATATTTTGTAGACCATCTCTCATCAGTTACTCAACATTCATTAGTTACATAGGGACCACATGTGGACCCCCACATGTGAGTGTTTAGTCTATCACTTAATTTATTTTTAATATTTAGTATTTAGGTATTAATTAATTTATATTTTGTAGACCATTTATCATGGCACGCAAAAGGAAATGCAATTTTAATCAAAAATTGCAAGAAGAATTTCCATTTATTAAAAAAGGAATAATGGATGGTGATGTCAAATGCAACAAATGTTTAGCTAACTTTAATATTGCAAATAGTGGCAGATCAGCACTTACACAACATATTAAAACAGCAAAACACAAAGAAGCAGATATCCAGGCCTCAACAAACAAATTGTTAAACTCATTTTTTGTTAATCAAAATCCCAATGACAACCAGGCTTTAGCACTAAAAGAGGCATCTTGGTGTTACCACTCAATACAACATAACTATTCATTTCGATCAAACGACTGCTCTTCTAAATTAATTAAGAAATGTTTTGATGAAAAATATTCTTGTGCAAGAACAAAAACAGAAGCAATCATTTGTAATGTTTTTGCACCATATATTTTTGAAATGATCAAAACTGACTTAAGCAAAACCAATTATATAACTATTTATTCAGATTGTTCAAATCATGGCAATGCTAAATTGTGCACAATTCTGGTCAGATATTTTTTACCCCATTATGGTGTCAGAGTAAAAATTTTGAGTATAAATAATCTTTCTGGAGAGACTTCAGATATATTAACAAATTGCATCAAGAAAATGCTCTCAAAATTCGAAATTACTAATAAATTACTTGCATTGTGTGCTGACAATACCAACAGCAATTTTGGTGGTTCCCAAAGAAAAGGAAAGAATAATGTTTTATTTAAAATGCAACAATCAACTAAACATAAATTGATAGGGATTAATTGTGCTGCCCACATATTGAACAATTGCATAAGCACTGCTGTAGATTTTCTTCCAATAGATATTGAAGTAATAGTAGTAAAAATTTATTCACATTTCTATATTTACACAATACGAGTAGAACAGTTCAAAGAATTTTGTGATGATGCAGAGGTTCAATATAAAAAGCTTCTTGGTTACAGTAAAACACGCTGGCTAACTCTTTTACCAGCTTTAGAACGAATTTTACAACTGTTTAATCCACTGAAATCATACTTTTTGAGTCTGGAAAAATGTCCCACAATTCTGAAAAACTTTTTCAATGAAGCACTGGCAGAGGAATGGTTATTATTTATTCATAACCAAGCCTCAGTATTTCACCAATATATATTAAAGGTTGAATCACAAGACATCTCAATGTGTGAAACATCCATACTTCTAAAGGAATTAAAGCTAAAGTTAGTTGAAAGAAAAAATGAAGGATTTCTTCCAATTATTATTAGACAAGTGATTTTGGAATTACAAAAATCAGACAATATAGAAGCTAAAAAATTCAATGATGCTGTTCACACATATTATCAAACGTGCATAGATTATCTAAATAGTTGGGACATGTGTTTTATTGAGATGGAGGTGTTTGAATGGGTCACATTATGTGAAATCCCTTTGTGGGCAAAGGTAGAGGAAAGCTATGTTTTCATTTTGAATCATTGGTCCATAAATATACAAGATGGTGAATTATTTGATGAAGTTTCATGTGTAAAAAAATACACCACAAATGAAAAGATCAATGAATGGCGACAGAATAACAAGCCCTGCCATCAAAGGTGGGTTGAGGTTTTTGAATATTTTGCAACAAAAGAAATTGTTTTGAAAAACATTTCTAAAATTGTGGAATTTTCTTTATGTCTCCCTGGCTCTAATGCCCCTGTTGAAAGAATATTTTCATTCATTAATAATATGTGGACGAATGACAAAACCCAATTAAAAGTATGCACATTAGAGGCATGCATTTCTGTCAAATACAACTTCGAGATGAATTGTATGGAATTTCATGATTTTTTAAAGCATGAACCAGCACTATTGAAAAAAATTAATTCTTCTGGAAAGTATCAGAATTAATGTTATTTAAATTTTAACAATGTGTTTGTATATGTTATAATTAAGATTGCTTAAATTTATAAAGTACACATTGTTGTATGCTAATATTATTGTAATAAATGTTACAAACTTATAAATTTTATAAGGTATTTTTTATTTTCTTCGATATGTCCTTTATTTTCCTAAAAATAATATGGTCACCGTACCCATGCTAGTACCTACTAGCCGGAGTTACGTTGCTTAACTGGTGCATCCAATGCAATACTCGACCCAGGATCGAACCTGTATTGACACACTGAAGCAGTAATCCAGCGTTCTACCTCTGCGACTCCGAAAGCAACATTTCTAAATGGAATAACACTGCTAGGTGTGGGAGGGTCGCCTCTTGGTATCGGTGAAGAAATTGTCCAAAGAGCTTGCATTAACTAAACAAGCAGTGAATTGTTGCTGCGGGCAAAAAAAGCAACTCCTAACTCTTTTCCCGCCTATGGCAGGGTCGGGTACCCATGTTGTTCCTCTGAATGGACACAGGGTGATATATTGGTCATAGTTTTTTCTGCAGCCGGTTGCCAGCCAAAGATGAACCCCTACGCTTATTTATCGTCGGTGTAGTGTTCGTTGGGGAATGCTACCGACGTCAGGGGGCGAGCTCCTACACCTGGAAATTTTTGCCTCATCTACCCGTTGCATAGTAGAGGGGGTTTTTTTACGTGCAAGTGCCATCGTACACCCACACGGGGCCTCGGTTTTACTTCTCATCCGAAAGAAGGCACACTCGCAGTCTCTCTCTCGCCCGAAAGAAGGCGATCCACCTCGGTCCAGTATCGAACCTAGAACTACTGACGCAGTTACCGAGTGTTACCCACTGTGCCACCGAGGCAGGTCTAGCGTGCTAACCACTACCGCTACTAACCGCTACACCGAGCGTGCTAACCACTACGCCATCGCGGCGGGTCGTATTGTTGCTGTGGGCAAAAGCAAAAGCAACTCCTAACCCTTTTCCCGCCTATGGCAGGGTCGGGTACCCATTTGTCCCTCTGAATGGACACAGGGTGATATATTGGACATAGTTTTTTTCTGCAGCCGGTTGCCGGCCAAAGCTGCACCCCTACGCTTATTTATCGTCGGTCTAGTGTTCGTTGGGGAATGCTACCGACGCCAGGGGGCGAGCTCCTACACCTGGAAATTTTTGCCTCATCTACCCGTTGCGTAGTAGAGAGGGTTCTTTTACGTGCAAGCGCCATCGTAAAAGCAAAATTCGTAAAAGCAAAAAGCAAAATTTGTACAGTATAAGAAAAACGTTGCAACAATGTTGACAGCATTGTTATCCTACTGCCAGTATTTTCGAAAGGTTGTATTGAAACTGCTTGTTACGAACATGTAAGCAAATGACGGCAACATTTCGGAGTTGGTGAAACAGAGCCTTGTGTTACATTAGTGTTTAATAGTGTACGAAAACAACTGAACATTTTAGAGATACGAATTGTCTGTCCCAAAGTTTTATGTTTGTGGCATCATAAGCATTTGTTCTAATAATAGGTGATAACAAATTAGGTATGCATCACAACATCCAACAAGTCAAGAGTTTAAAGCTATTTATGGGTGGAGGTAAAACAAAAAATGAAATCTTAAAGAAGCAAAAACATTTCTCCTAATGGCCTGCATAATCCATATATACGTCCTCAATTCCAAGAAGTAATGAAATGATAACACATCAAGGCCAGATTGCTCAGGAGCTTGTATCTAATCCAAAGTTGTCACTGTATTTAGCAAGACACCGATAAGCGGACCACCTATGGTTTTGTGTCCATAACTAATTGGAAAAATACAAGCTGTGAGGCGTTTCGAGTTATTAATTCTTGGTATTCGTAAATTCGAGGATTTACATCAACATACCTGATAACAAAATACCTTAAGATTCTGCGAAGCATTTGATGACAAACTTTGATCACGTGAATCATGCGGCTAACAACTATTAATAGGTGAATAATGGACTTGACGGCTCGGGTTGAATATTTGATCCTGACCAATAACAAAGCTTCTTTTCTGAGAAACAGGAAGTCCCGTAAAGCCTGCGTTAAATTTGCCACTTAGTAAGACAATGAGGTGCGAGGGAGAGCCTGTTAAGTAGTTATCCTGGTACGGTGCCAAGGTCCAGTCAGCGGTCATTCGCATGGCCATTTATATGGAAGATTCATACACTTTCTAATACTATACATTTACGTAAGGTGGCACAGCTTTATGTATAAACTAAGGGTCCTGAAAGATGCCCTTACTGCTAAGTTAATTCATTATTCTAACCTTAATTTCGGTTATGAAACTTTGGTATACTTACATACCCAGAGATGGGTCTTCATTCATCATACCATCTTCCTGTCAACGCCCACCTGTCAAACGGCCCACCCTGCCATTTCGTCTAGGATCCATAAAAAGACAGTATAGGGGAGCCACAAGCCCCAAAGGTAGTTGTTGTTGTTTGTTGGTGTTTAAGGTCCCGTCAACTACAAGGCCATTAGAGACCCATCCACTGCATAGTTCTAATGCATAGACTGCACAGACACTACACTAATGCGACGATTATTGGGTATTAGCAGTACCCAGCTTTCCCGAGCGACCACCCATGTCAGTATTAACTGGGCTTGCGCTGCTTAACTTCAGTGATCAGACGAGAACTGGTGTGTCCAACGCAACTCACCGCTCCCTGCCCAAAAGGTGGACAATGGAGGTTGGATGAAGGTGGTTGCTGACAGGATACCAATCAGGTTGTCACAACCGTTTGTAGGCAATATTGCGTGCATGCAGACAGGATATAGTGGGTGTACTGATATTCTATCACCCTCCCCTTTCCCTTGTAGTCCGAAAATGCACACGAGGACTACGCACACATCTTACAACCCTGATAAATACAACCATTTCTGTTATCCTTGTCAACAATCGCAATATTTCCACGCATCATAAACAATGGTTGTCTATTTGCTTTCACCCATTACCGAAATATCCATTATAAGTCCCCTTTCACCCACCACTAAACCTTTCAAGATCGCGCAAGACGACCAGTAAGACCATCGTCACCGTAGCCATTTGCAACACAGTCGTCATCATCAATAACTAAAAAAAAAAGAAAAATAACCGCGCAAAGCTATCCGCGGCACTCACTTTCCACTAGTAGTGACATGAAGAAAGATGTCCCAAGTTGCAAAACGGACATCTCTCCAACCACGCGTTATCAGGGTGCTTTAGTTGACTACTTAATAACACTGATAAGCGACACAGAGAGAGAGAGAGAGGGAGAGGACCTTATCAAAAAGCGATGCAACAACGCCATTCATTGATTTATTCCCATTTCAGATCAAACGTCTTCTAAGTGGCACAACTATAAATCAATTTATTCAGACGATATTACTCTTGGCGCGATATGGACGTCCAAACCGCCACCCAGCAATTCTTTCACAGACCCCTGTACCCATCTCTTTCTTTCTTTCCTTCTTCTTCTTCTTCAGACATTTTCTAGCCGCCCCCTAATCTCCACAGTCTTTTAGGTAGGCAATGGACTTCTCTCAGAGGTTGAGGAGGAAGAGCAGGGGGTTAGCCTTTCATCTATCAAAAAATCCTTATAGGTAATTCAACGCACATACACTCACACCAACGCATTACTATTTAATCAAATTTCACTGCTATTAGTCCCCAGTAATTGCCTGGATGACGTCCCATTTATAACATACTCTATACTGTGTTAACACTCGGCACATTTCTCCTTTTTTTGTGTGTGTGTGCATGTGCGCCTCCTCGTCTCTTTCTTGTACTACTTCTTTCGGGGCCACTACCACCACCACCAACGCAAAGTGTCTTTTCCTTCATGGCAGTAGTAGTAGTAAGGTCTTATCAGCAAAAGGAAAAGAATGAGTCATTTCGCCCCTCATATAACGGGAAAATTGCAATAAGAAATTCGGCGTGAATCACAGATAGCGGCGAATAGACGGGAAATTACTAAAGTATTGGAATGCACATTGATAGGGCATTTAGACATCTATATAAATATACGTGTACAGCGTATAGATAGATTGTATGTGCCAAAGGAGGCAGAGGAGGAGACGAAGAGGAAGAGGGGAAAGTGTGAAAGAGAGGACCTATAGAGATGCCACTGTGCCTACAACTCTCTCTAGTGAAGCAAGTTCAACTAGAAACTATTATATAGTGTGAACTATGAGGTGCGAGTGTGTGTATGTATGTGCATGTGCCACCTTCAGAAAAGCAAACCCCTCACCCATGCAGACCCAAAAACGCTATCAGTTCCAAGCTTGAAAAATGTGTTTTCTTTCCTCACCAAAAACAGCTATGGAAGGCTAATACCAGTTTTATACGGCGCTGCACTATCTTTATTTGGAACGCCCCAGCACGTCATGTAACTCGTATGTGCTCTGCTTTGTCAACCATATTAAGAGTATTTTTACTCCTTCTTCCTTTCTAACCCTTCCTTCTCTTCCTCCTCCTTCCCTCTCCTCATTTTCTTCATTCAATCCAAATATTTCAGGGATCCTATATTATGGAGCCGAGAAGAGAGAGGAGGGCGCAGTGTGTGCGGGGGGATGCTGAAGGATTGAAACATTCATCTTGTTGATGCGAATATATGCATGCACACAATGTTGAAATATTCGCACTGTTAAGAACGACTTGAGACACGCAACAGACAGGCAGACAGACAGACAGACATGCCGAGATAGAAAAGGAAAGAGAGATACCCTCCCCCTAGTGACAGGTTAGGAGAATTTTAAATACAGGAAGGGGTATGGGATGGTGGGAGAGAAGACAAATACTGTATAGACTTCAAGAAGGGGGAAAAGCTAACGGGAAAAAAATCATCTGTACATAAATATCGTTTATATCGTTATTATTGAAGAAGACGAGGAGAGGAAGGAGTCAAGTGAGGTTTCTTTTCAAATTTGACGAATTTCTTCAGTGCAAATCGATACAGTATTGGGACAATCAGTCAAGTTTGCAGTACTAAATAGCTGGTAGTCAAGCGTAGTTCTCATTTCCTATGACCTGCGCACGCGCATGACCACACAGTGACCGAGGCAGCTACACACACTGAATTGTTCCAGCGCAGCGGATTTTTAATTTCCATTTGATCAACAGATATCTATATTCCGCCTATGGAAGGGCTATGGCTTCCTATTATTCCCTCAACCGGGATTCCGTGGAGTGGTTGTATTGCTTTGGACACACCAGTTCTCGTCAGATCACTGAAGTTCACCAACGCAACCCCAGCTAGTACTAGCATGGGTAACCGCATGGGAATACTGGGTACAGCTAATACCCAAAATCGTGGTAACAGCGTAGTGTCTGTGCAGGCTCTGCATTAGAACTAGGGCCTACACAGTGGACGGGGCTCTACTGGGCATTGTAATTGGAGGGTCCTAAAACACCAACGAAACAGTACTCCGTGAACACATGAGCGATCTGCTGGGCGGTATTTTTATGCTGCCGGCTGCCTACAACAATCCTGCAACCCCTGCTTACTTGTCGTTGGGCTGTTAATCTTTGCTGAGGCACAAATTTCCTCCATCAGCGATAGGTGAGTGCCTAGATCCACCTCGGTGGCGCAGTGGGTAGCACGCTCGGTAACCGCATCAGTAGTTCTAGGTTCGATACTGGACCCAGGTGGGTTGGCTTCTTTCGGGCAAGAGAGTAGCGTCGAGTGTGCCTTCTTTCGGATGAGAAGTAAAACCGAGAACCCGTGTGGTGTAAGACGGCATTTGCAAGTAAAACAACCCTGTCTACTATGCAACGGGTAGATGAGGCAACATTCCCAGGTGCAGGAGCTCGTCCCCTGGCGTAGGTGGAATACCCCAACAAACTGTAGACCGACAATAAATAAGTATAGGGGTTGCAGCTTTGGTCGGCAACCGGCTGTGGAAAAACACTGTGCAATATACTGCCCTTGTGCCCATTCAGAGGGACAAGATGGATACCTGACCCTGCCATAAGCGGGAAACATTTGACGTACATCCTCATCCGACGGAAGGAACACTGGGGGCCTGTTTCTCACTCGGAAGAAACCAACGGCATCGGTCCAAGATCGGACCTGGAACCACTGACGTAGTAACCCAGCTCGATACCTGCGGGCCTTGAAGTAATGAAGGCTATATACTAGGAAACAGTGAGGACCAAGTGTTTGGAGAAGCCATGTCTAAAGATTTGGTAAATGGACAATTGCGGCTTTAGGGATCCAGAACGAGGAGAGCAATTCTAAAATTACGTAATGAGGTGTTTAGTCTATAAAGTACATACTACAACTACTTTTTTTCCTATTTTCACTGCTAGAAAATGTAAGTCTCTGTGTGCGTCGAGTTGAAGTGAATAAAAATGGTCACACGCTGTATAATAGTTATTATCACAATTTTCTTTGCCTAATTTTCCCCCAACCCGAAAAAAATCAGCATGAGTCATTAAACATCTAATTTAACACCACTTCAACGATCTCATACAGTGCATGGCCATTATCTACGAAATAATGCCAAAAAGAAGAGGTTTATGAAAGTTATATCAGAAATTAAATCTGATATGTACATTTGCAATTATAATAATTATTATTTACGAACTTCATGTTCAACCCAACAGTTGGCTGATATGACGATGAAGGTGTAAGGGCATAATCATAAAGAAATATAGTCAAGGGCCGGTGATGCAGGACTGGAGGAGAAGAAGGGGGAAAGGGCAAACGGACTATTTCTTTATCTATTACAACATACTTTGGTTCAATTAATTTGGATAATCGAGATGTTCCTGCGTTAATAGTCTCCCAAATCATAAAATCAATAAACCATTTCAATTGGATCGCAACTCCCATTAAAGGACCTTTGGACATTTTTGAGCAATATCGCTGTATGGATTAGAAAAGGAAATTGCATTCAGGCTAATTATTTTCATTTTATTAGTGTCATTTTTGAAAAGAGAGTAGGCGTGATAGCAACATATTTTCTCCTTCAAAAAATGTCTTACCCGGTTGAAATATCACCATCCTCCATATTATCATAGTTCCAGTTGAATATTCGCCAAAATGGACAAGACCAAGTAATGAAGAAGAGCAGGCGCCCCAACTGAGAGAATGGCCAACCATCCCATCTAACCGACTACTAACCGGAAATTGTCCAGAAGAATGACAGTCATCATACCCAATTTTACAAACATTAAATTACACAACCATCCAGATTATATACGGATGAAATTTTACATTTACGGATGAATCATTTATGATAAGATGTACCACGGGATACTAAAAATCCATGAGTTGCTCCATTCCCTCATCTTCTACACCCCTCCCCCTTACCCCGATATTAGCAGGTCACTACTCTACATGACAAATATTAAATTCAACCTTTACATCTACTGAATAATAGACATCTGCCGAATGAAAATTCAAAACTCATAACCATAAAAATTAATATCTCCGTGCCATAAAAAAATCAGTTCAAAAATAATACGACCGGAAATGGGCATGTCAAATACGATTTACATTTATTAATACCTGTTGATTATTTTTCAACAGAGAAACAAAATAATATGTTAGCATATGAGAAAAAAGGCAGTAAAATTTTACAATTTGTAATCTTGCAAATCATTTTTTATCGGTTGAAGACAGTGTGTGCGGCAAAGGACTCCTTTGACTTCACAGAGATAATAGTAAAACATTTGACCGAAACAAAGCTACGGTTTTCTATGAAATGTTGTTCTGTCGCAGCCCCTAATAAAGATGTCGCTGAAACGCCATCTGCCGGAAATACAATTTGACAACCTTGCTAAATTCACCTGCTACACATAACAAAGATATCAACGATGAACCCCCCAACCACACACCTACTTTCCATTAGCCTAAAAACTCTATGTATTAATTTCTGCATTCGTGTAGAAAGTAGGCCCCTACTTCACATTGAATAAACTTCAAAAGTCAATGGCTGCAGGATCGATTCTGGACAAGACAGAGAGAGAGAGAGATTCTTTCTAGCGAGAAAAGGTACAACGAGTGTCTGTCTACTGCCGCCACTGATGTGCGTTTCTGTTGCCGTGCACATGCAACTTGCACTGCACATCATTCACTTGGCTTGCACAAGTCTTTGTTTGCACCTAACGATTTCTTACTTGAGCAAGCAATTTGCACTTAGCGCGTAACGGTATATTTATATCAATGGCTCCGAGGCACTAGACTAGCGAGTCCATGGCTACAGGTTCAATTAGTGGCCGAAGTAGGTGGCTTCTTTCGAACGGAAAGGAAACCTAAGTTCCAATGCTGCTGTATGAGAAGTGAAGCCCTGCGTGGGATGTGCGCTGACAACTAGGCGTAAAAACCCTTTCTACAGCAGTTCCTAACTCTTTTCCGTCTACGGCAGGATGGTGTTTCCCCGCAGCCGGTTGCCTATTAAAGCTGAAACCCTTTTACTGATTTATCGTTGGTCTACTGTTTGTTGAGGCACTCCACCGACGCCAGGGGCGAGCTCCTACACCTGGAAATTTTCCTCATCTACTTATTACATAGTAGGGGAGGTTCTTGTTTGTTGGTGTTTTAGGGCCCTTCAACTGCAAGGTCATTAGAGCCTCGTCCACAGCATAGTTCTTACGCAGAAACTGCACAGACACTACACTAATGCAACGATTTTTGTATATTAGCAGTACCCAGTTTCCCCAAGCGGCCACTCATGTCAGTACTAGGTGGGGTTGCGCTGCTTAACTTCAGTAATCAGACGAGAACTGGTGTGTCCAACGCAATTCGCCGCTCCCGGGAGGTTCTTCTACGTGCCAATGCCATCGCACACCACACGGGACGGGAGCGGCGAATTGCGTTGGACACACCAGTTCTCGTCCGATCACTGAAGTTAAACAACGCAACCCCAGCTAGTACTGACATGGATTTCCGCTTGGGAAAACTGGGTACAGCTAATACCCAAAAATCGTCGCGTTAGTGTAGGGTCTGTGCAGTCTCTGCATAAGAACTACGCTGTGGACGGGGCTCCAATGACCTTGTAGTTGAAGGGCCCTAAAACGCCAACAAACAAAACCACACGGGACATCGGTTTTACTTTTCATCCGAAGGAAGGCACACTCGGGCCTCTCCCTCGCCAGAGGGAAGTAAATCCACGTCGATCTTGGAACCACCGATGCAGTAAATCGAGCATGCGACCTATTGCGCCACCAAGGTGGGTCGTAAATTCCCTTTCTACATGTAGTTAAATATACGAACGGATGGCAAAGTATCCCAACGGAGACCGACGTTAAATACCCAAGACCCAATAGCCATACCCATACCCGCCCAACCTTTAGACCACACGTCCCGGATTGCAGCAGGACAAATAGGTAAGAATATCCGATCATGTCATGGGCTGGAAAAGGATGGCAACGTACTCGGTATAACAATGGCTTTTTCATCTTTTAAAGCCTTTCTCTTCTCCTTAGTAACGTATCTTGTCTTTCGTTCTGAAGGATCAGATATCGAGACTTGAACCCACTCTGAAGAACTGCGAGGTTGTTTTTAAATCTAGAGAAGCTCATTTTGAACTAAAGAGTAAAGAAACAATTTATATTCATTTGTAATGGTCAATCTGATATCAAACTTAAAGTGGAGAGATGACCTTTTCCTTCAATGGTTATTTTGAATCAATATCTTCTATGCACGACTCTTGTTACCATCAGTTCACAGAAATCAAACTGACATCATTTGAAGAGAAAAAGGAGAGACAGAAATTCTCCAGAAAAAAAATCATAGTAAAACAATAAGGGGTATTTGAAATTCGCGTGGCACTTTGTCAATTGTTATGACGGACATCCCTTGGCGACGTGTTACGCTTGTATGACGACATAGGGCATTGCCACATCATCATCACCTTATTATCTCTACACGTGCAATGCCATTTTATTTTTATTTCAATTTCCACATGGAACATCTTGCAAGATGTCATGTTGCGTTTTTGTTGTTCGCCATTACATTTTAGATGAAGCAAATTTCTTTTTAACCTATTCATCGAAAATGATTTCAGCTTTGAAATTTTAGTGAGGAGGAGGAGGATATAGTTGAAAACAAAGGCAATGTCTTTAATTTGTATAATAGTAAAAGAAATATAACCTCGTGGCACAAACTGCAGGTGATACTCCTGTGGCGTTTCAATAGCCTGAATGCACTAAACTGCTACCATTTTATGATTCGTCTATAAAAAAGACTCACAATTTTATTCTACGTAGAAATCCAGAATCATTCGGAGTAATGACTAGTGGATACATCTCGAATTGCCAAACCTTTAAACCTCTTCAAAATCTCGGACTTTCAAGAGGACAACTCACGGAAGTGTTCTGATTTTAAACTTGAAATAATACCAATCAACTACATTTATAAAACGCTTGCGAACGTCTTTAGCATTCGCAAACCTTTTAAAACTGTTCGCGCAACTGATTGACATCTGACTTTTATAGTTCCTAGGATTAACCCGAATAAGCACCTTTATAAATCTCAAAAATGTTCTGGACAGGCCATTTTGTCATGGAACCAACTTCCGTTGGAGCGGACTGAATGTCTTGCCGGACCTTCGCAATTTCAATCAATAAGAGCATATTTTCCAAAACACCAAAATATACCAAATTTTCTTAGAAATTTGAAAATGTGGGGGTCTCTCTCAGTGCAGGGCCTTGCAGTCTGAGACTTCGTACAGAAACTTTGCTTCCCATCCGAAAGCAATGATACTTGGAGAGTCCCTCACACCTGAAAGGCACCACCACGGCGCACCAAGAAACTAAAGGCTTTAATAGGGATTGAACCTGTGTGTGTATGTGATCAGCTCAAGAACATCATAGGTCATCGACACTAGCAGAAATTATGTGATCCCCTCTTGGGCACACTTGCTAGAGGGCACTTCTTTTAGATTCAAGAACTCAAAGTACGCTGGTTCGTCCCTCGGCCTAATGATTTCTGCCGAAGATGGGTTTCTTCTCACAAAGAAATTAAGACTGGAAGTGCACTTTTTATGGCCCTTCAACTACAAGGTCATTACAGCCCCGTCCACAGTGTAGTTCTGATGCAGGGACTGCACAGACACTACACTAATGCGACGATTTTTGTACCCAGTTTTCCCCAAGAAACTGGGTACCGCTGGGTACTAGCTGGGGTTGCGCTGCTTAACTTCAGTGATCAGACGAGAACTGGTGTGTTCAACGCAATTCGCCGCTCCCATAATTTTCCGTTCTTGAAAATCATTAGCATATTGGGGCGCCAAATAACTTCTCAAATACACAATTTAAAAATTGTAAAGTGTTTGAGTTTATTCCCCTAGCCTCGCTCCTCCAAATGTCAGTAAACAGATTGGGGCAAGTTAGAATCCCGGGCTTAATTTCCTGTCCAGTTCAACCTTGGTCAAAAGCTGTGTGCAAGCCAACCTCATCTGCCCAAAGTAAATGAAGAGGATACAAGGTGTCTGAAAAGGGCTTAAGCATCTTTTAGTTCATAAAATAAAATCCCGGCAAAAATCCGAAGAAGAATTTCAACGAAAAATGTTTAAAAAAATCCAATTTGTGAGCGCACCATGGGAATCATCGGACATCGAGGACAACATCGTCTGAATACGTAAAGATGCTTGCCCGTTGCCGCCATCAACTTCTACTACGTCAATATTTTATTCTGGGATATTTCTTATACGATCTAATATTAGAGTATAAGCTTTATCTATTGAGGTCTTTCTATCAGTCTGCATTGTATTCCCCACCCCCTTCTTGTCTCCTTTGCCGAAAAAAAATCAGCAGTCACTAAGAAGGGCCTCATGAAGAGATCATTTATATGTTACTCTAGCCATATAGTTGATCGTATTTTGGTCGTCTTCATGAATGTCATATGTATAACCAAGCTTTTCTACAGATCTGACAGATTGATTCTCTGGACTTAAATCCCTGCTGAACAAATAGACGTTTCTTACACACGTCAATAAAATGGCGGAAGAAATCAAGGCGCCACAGGAACGAACGGGACAAGATCGGAATGTTGAACAAAGAGACTTTACAGATACATTGGCAACCGAAAAAAAAACCAAGAGTGGAAAAAATCCTCACGCGACGTGTGCTCATCATAGTCCTATTTACAGCTACAATGATAACCTGCTATTTTGCTTGGTCAAAGGGCCCTAAAAAGAATGGCGCTACATCAATATACAGAACATCACACTAAATCTTACATTCTTTTGTAGTCTCTTCCACACACAAGAAAAAGACTATCCACATATTACGTACGGCATATCAACATCACATTAGAATTAGAGCAAGATTGATTGATTTATTTACTGTTTCTCCACACGTGAACGCTCAATTGCAGATGCGATCATCCCCAACCCCTTTTATCGAGAACGTGGTTTTGTGAGAAGGGGACCTATGGAATGCATCTTCCATCGACAAATAGGAAAGGCGGGACCCCTGTGTGGCGAATGCATTTCCTCACATGGGTAAGGCATCTCATTCCCCGAGTAAGTTATACTCAGGGACCGGAAAATATCTCAGGTGTGGGAATTCAAACTCTCCCTCTCCCACATCGAAAAAAATTACCTTCAGCAGTAGAGAGGCGGATGTTAAATAACCAAAATGTAAGAATATTTCTTTCATGCAAAATAGGGTCTTTATAAATACTGTATTTGACGAAATTCTCAGTAAAAGGGGTGCTATCAATCATCGCGCCATCATCACTAACCTTTTCCCGGCTTTTGTTTGTTTGTTTGAGTTTAAGGTCCCATTAACTACAAGGTCATTAGAGACCTGTCCACTGTATAGTTCTAATGCATATACACTGCACAGACGCTACACTAATGTGACGATTATTGGATATTAGCAGTACCCAGCTTTCCCGAGCGACCACCCATGTCAGTACTAACTGGGCTTGCGTTGCTTAACTTCAGTGATCAGACGAGAACTGGTGTGTCCAACGCAACTTGCCGCTCCCACCTTTTCCCGGCCTATAACAGGGTTGGGTACTAATTTTAGCCCTATTACGACAGAGCTATTTATTGGGTGATGATTTACACAGCCGGCAGCCAACTTAATGCCGCAATCCCTACGCTTATTTATCGTCGACGATTTTTTGATTCGTTGGGGCACTTTTGGTTCAGCAACACCGGGAGCGAGATCGTGCACCTTGAAAGATGGCGAAACTACACATATTTTATTCTATATAGTAAGAGTTTTTTCACATGCAGATGACATCGTACACAACAACATGGGGCCGCAGTTTTACTTCTCATCCGCCGTCTCTCTCGCCAGAAAGAATGCCTTCCGCTTCGGTCCAGGGTTGAACCTGGAACTACTGACGTGAACGGCCAGCATACTACCTCTAAGTCATCAAGGTAGGTGAATCCTGGCACATGTTGTAAGCTGCTGACTGAGGCCTCTAAACAGAGGCAGATTTCCGCACAGGCGCATGAGGCGAGCACCTGGGACCTCATAAATCAAGGGGGCCTTAAAATTCAACTCTCAAAATGAAAAACAAAATTATTTTATCTACTTATTATTTTTTTCATAATTAAAATAATTAATTATTTAGCTTTATTCCCTAAATTAAATTGACAAGTGAATAGCCAAGCAGCCAAGTTGCCTTGGACACACCAGTTCTCGTGAGATCACTGAAGTTAAGCAGCGCAAGCCGAAGTTAGTACCAACATGGGTGGTTGGTAAAGAACGTTGGGTGCTGCAAATTTCCCCTCTCCTACATCCTGTACACCTTCCTCCTCATCTCCCGTGAGCAGCCTCTTAAGGGCTCGTCCTGCTATGGCTGCTTGGCTTACTCCCCAACCCATGAAATTACTCTAATCCAATAACGTCATTCAGAGTAAAAAAAAAGTGTGTGTAGAATGCACATTGTAAGGTGAAGGACTAGAGAAGATATTTAGAGGGGGGGGTCTCAAAATTGAATTGCGCCTGGGGACTCTCAAGTGCTAAATCCGCCGCTGCCCCTAAGCTAATCACATAACAACCTCAATCCTCGTGATGCTCTGAATAACTGCAGACCAGTATTTCGACAGATGACCTCTCTTGTTTGTTTGTTCGTTGGTGTTTTAGGGCCCTTCAACTACAAGGTCATTAGAGCCCCGTCCACAGTATAGTTCATATGCAGAGACTGCACAGACACTACACTAATGCGACGATTTTTGGGTATTAGCAGTACCCAGTTTTCCCAAGCGGCCACCCATGTCAGTACTAGAGAGGTTGTGCTGCTTAACTTCAGTGATCAGACGAGAACTGGTGTGTCCAACGCAATTCGCCGCTCATGACTTCTCTTGTCACATTCAACTACCCTGATTAATATTCCATCAGTTTCATTTCCAGTGAGGTAACATCACGCAAATTTTTGGATGATTTTAGGACTATCCCAGCCTGCCAGTCTTACAGCCCTGTGAATGGACTTTTGAAGAGCTTCTAGTTGCCATAATCAAACGCTAAACGAATTCATAACAACTCATCTAATTATACACACCAAAGAATACTAACTCATTGCCAAAATGTGATATGAATTTCATTATCAGATTTATTACAAGATTAACTATTATATACATTACTAAGCCGGTGGAACAGAGTGATATCGATAGAGACTCCTCATATTAAGAAATATTAAAAATGACGAGCATCTGCCTAATGGTTCCCATAGTTAGTGGAGAGAAAAACATATAATTTTCTAGATGTCCTGCTGCGCGGCGTGACAAATGATGAAAAGGGGCTGTTTAGAGGGAGAGACAAGAAAGCCCTTTTAAGACGATGGCATATGTCTTAAAGACCACTACTAGTGGTACGGATTCCGCCACAACAGCCTACAGGTTGTTGTATGTAAAGATCCATCTCATTTTCCTTCAGAAATGACAGAAGGAGTAGAGAGCAGACTGAGAGGAGTAGGGGAGCTGCTGATGGAGAGAGGGACGAATGGGTCAAGATAAGAAGGGAGTAATAAGGTTGGAAAACGATTTTCACCACTTTTTAGATTCCAGCTCTCTCTGGAAGACCTTGAACTTTCCTCCTACTTATGGGTCATAATTTGTCAAATTTGTCAATAGGCCATTACTTAAAAAGAATAATGACTCTACCAATTTCAGCCTATAGGATGGTTTCGTTTCTTACGAAAAGAGAGAGGGGGATGATGAGGAGGACGAAGAGAAGAGAGAAGAGGGGGTCGAATCTGTTTTTCGTCCAGTGATGATGAGATAATATTTTTCGATGGCAGATTGGTCAGTGGTCAGGAAAAGCGGGCTAACAACCAAACATGTCTGTCCAAAAAGTGAAAGGATGTTTGTTGAAGGGAAACAAGTAGGTGGAAAGGAGGAGGAACACGAGTAGAAGAAAATGACAGACTACAGGTTAGTGTACGTTTCATCAACTCAGACATGGTGTCTAATTTGGGGAGGTTAGGTTAGGGTCAGAAATACGTCTAAGGCTCCATGTCGTCGCAGGCACTGAAGCATTCTCTGTTGGCGGTCATTACATGAAAGAATCATTCTTCAGTCATTCAATTGCAATCTCTTTTAGGTTATATCCTCTTCCTACCCCCTTTCTTCTTGCCTCTGAATTCGTCACTGATCTGCCCACAGGCCCCCACTTAGATATTTGTGAAGAGTGTGGCGAGAGTCCATATATGTATATAAATATGCCCATCGACTTGAATAACGATAAGGGGAAAAAACATGGCACTGCATCATGACAGTACATGAAAAGCATGAAATATCCAATATGTGGCTCATTCAAAAATCCATCCAAAAATAATACAAACATTATGGTTATCTGACACCTTCATCTTTAAAGATGTGGTTCAGTAGAAGGTGGGCCATCTCGTTAGTAAAACTGTCTGATAATCGAAAACAAACACCACATAAACGGTTGCCGAGTCATGACATGAATAAACTGCTGATTGACAAAACAAGTTAAGACTGTAAAAGGCAGTCCATGAAATAAAAAAAAGTAAACAAAAATGGCTGCTGTTGAGAACTGAATCAACTAAATGAGCTCTGCATTGCCCAAATATACATTTATGAGAAGCCACTTTGTTAAGAAAACCTCATTCATTTCAACACCGGCTCCATTGTAAAGAAGATATTTCATCTTATTTCTTTTTTTTTTTGGTGCTGTTGTTGTTGTTGGGTCGCACAGTTGGGTGTGTGTATGAGTCAGTGAGAGCCCTGTGATGTATACATGACCTGATATCTCCACTCCATCTCTCATTCCTTAAAGGTCATCCAGACAATTTGAAAATGAAATCTAAATTAATTTTCAGATTAACGACACACGATATTTCCTGTCGTCGCCAAAATGTCACATTATGTTATTTATGAACGTTCATAAGTTTACTTCATACACATTCTGAAATGGGTGATCACTATGGGAATCAAAAATTAAAAATTGCTTGTCGGGCAACTTACTGCTTCATTTATTTCCAAGCGGACAAATCTGTCAAGACTGTTATACAAACGAAAACAGCAACAAGCAACTTAATCGCTTCTTTATCACACAGTGAAGTACAATAATAGTCAGATATTATCATCATGAAGGCCACTACTACTTTTGAGGCTGATCGCCGTTCGATTGCTGCATAAGATCAGGGGAGGGGGGAAGGGCGAACCTGTACAGTATACCTTCAGCTAGAGTTTTCAATCCGATATTGGAATATTTTGGGAAAAACATAGTGACATTTGCAACCAAATATTTTGCAAATGACAATGAGTACCGTCGATGTATTATTGCATAGCTTGTCTAGCTACATAGATGTTGCAGAAAGGGTCAGGAGCTGTCCACTGGCTACTTACGAGTATATATAAACAATGTTCAAAACAAATGTTGGGTATTTTAGTTTGAACTTCCACGTACCCACTGGGAGATCCTTTCACTACCAACAAAGCAAAATAAGTGTACTCCATCATTTGACAGAGTTCAGTTTTCTCGTTAACATCTTTCTCAAACCATCATCATGGAAATTTCATAAAGCATCGAAATTGTGTTATCCTAATTTTTCAGGTAGGTGACGCATAATAAACCATCATACCCTTATCCCGTTGGCAGGGTCGGATCTGCGTGTTCTAGTCCTCCACTCCCGTCTATCTCCAACCAGGTCCCAGTCCACCCCACACACTACCATGCAAACAACATGTGTCCACATTTGCACTGCTCTGGGTGCTTCCAGCCACCTGCATTCCTGTAATGGACCTAACGAGCTCATCCTTTCCTCTTCTCATTACATGTCCATTCCACCTTAATCTACTCTCCCTCATTTTTTCCACGGTGTTCCCCACCCCGAAGCTATCTCTAATATACTAGATCCTAATTCTATCAGCTCTTGAAACCCCACTCATGTATCGCAACATTCTCATCGCAGCAATTTGCATTCTATTTATGTGGATCTTCCTTACTGCCCAACACTCTGCTCCATACAGTATAGCTAGCCTAACCAGGGCTCTCTGTAACTACCTCAGTTCGGGATCAACCCAGGAACAACTGAGGTAATAGTCCAACACGTTACCTCCGCGACACCGAGGTGTCTAATATTATACTGTAAATGTTGATAAAAACTTTACAGGAACCTATTGCCGAGATCCGACGCTAGCGGCCAAGTTCCCACCTGTGAATATGCAGAATGTTATGTGTGAGTGGCCTGGGACTCACCTCCCTCTTACTGAACAATCTGTAGGGCTAGATTTAAACCAATAAATCGCTATCTCGCATTAGGGATTACGTTAATTATGAAGGGTGGGTGACACGTTTGGTGAAATTTGGCTATAGCTGCCCAAGTAAGTGAGAGCGGCTGCATTGTGGTGGACACACAAGTTCTTGCCTGATCACTGAAGTTAAGCAACGCAAGCTCAGTTAGTACTGACATGGGTGGTCGCTCGGGAAAGCTGGGTACTGCTAATACCCAATAATCGTCGCATTAGTGTAGTGTCTGTACAGTATATGCATCAGAACTATACAGTGGACGGGTCTCTAATGACCTTGTAGTTGACGGGACCTTAAACTCCAACAAACAACAGCAACCCCAGATAGTACTGCCATGGGTTCGTTTCGTTCGTTGGTGTTTTAGGGCCCTTCAACTACAAGGTCATTAGAGCCCCGTTCACTGCGTAGTTCTAATGCAGAGACTGCACAGACACTACACTAATGCAACGATTTTTGGGTATTAGTGGTACCCAGTTTTCCCACCAAGCGGCCACCCATGTCAGTACAAGCTGGGGATTGCATTGTTTAACTTCAGTGATCAGATGAGAACCTGGCCTTGGTGGCTGCTTGGGAACACTGGATACTGCTAATAACTAAATCATAGTAACAGCGTAGTGTCTGTGCAGACTCTGCATTAGAACTATGCTGCGGACGGGGTTCTAATGACCGGTGTAGTTGAAGGGCCCTAAAACACCACCAAGTCAATCTAAATCAATTCAAGTAAGTGGGGGGGGGGGCATACTTGTTCCCGTTCTATGCCAGAAGGCTGGTGAAAAAAAAAGAAGCCACTACGTCAATTTTCAGCTACCAGCCACCACCTACACTCAGGACTTCGGAAACTTCCGGCTTCACCCTGACTCGGTTCTTAAATAACAGAAAGAAGTTGGAGCAGGCGGAAAAAAACCCTGGCCTTAAAAGGAAACACTCCACTAATCTGTGCGATTTAACTAGAGTAAGAAGAGGACAAAGACAACGAAAAGACGTACTGACTAAGTGTAAAGGAAGAACTGAAATGGTACACTGTCTTCACCCGCAAAAGAGAGAAAGAGAGCAAAGCGGAAATGGCCCGGAAAACCTCCCCTGAAATAAATGACCTTTTATAAAATGTTGCGTGTTTGGAGATTTATTTCTTTATCCATTTGTTATCGGGTAGGAGAGGGGGATGTTGTGACCCTGTTTGTCCTCTTGTGAATTAAACGACTTAATAGGCCATCGCCATTTAATTGAATATACATGTTTATGCTTTCATTATTAGGTCTACGACATTCATAAACAGATAATGGATACGTTTCCCTAATTTCACTTTCGATCATTTTCATTCGCTCTTCACGAAAAAAAAAAGAAGAGAGAAAGATGTAATGAAAGGCAGCAGCTTCTTTTCTATTTGATTCATGTCTGTCAGCGATACCGTAAATTGATACCATATTCAATTTCATACAAAGTATAATGTCACTTGATTCTATTATCTTACCAATTACTAGTCACCAACGCTTTAATAAGATGGAGTACTTCATAGATGCTTACACCATCTGGGAACCATCTCTCCGGAGTGCTATCGAAGAAAATTATCCTAACGAATAATTAACACTAAGGATCGATCATGGTCCTTTACTGCCTCCGTAATTTCCGTCGAAATCAAAAACTTAGATAAGCAAAAAGAATTTTCAAAGACCCTTTGTCGATTTCATGAATCTTCCATTAAGTGATTATAATGCATTCCCACACATATCACCTCAAATTATGATATGCATTTCACTTGCTGAAATGAAAGATGGTCACCCCTCACCCATTCCAGCAATTCATCACAGTGCAACCCATGATGCCTCAGTCCTTAATTCAATCCCGGCATGGATTTGTTGTTGTTCCTTGGTGTTTTAGGGCCATTCAACTACAAGGTCATTAGAGCCCCGTCCACAGTGTAGTTCTGATGCAGGGACAGCACGATTTTTGGATACTAGCGGCACCCAGTTTTCCCAACCGGCGACCCATGTCAGTACTAACTGGGGTTGCGCTGCTTAACTTCAGTGGTCAGACGAGAACTGATGTGTCCAACGCAATTTGCCTCTCCCGGCATGGATGGAGTGAGGTAAACAAAAGTGCGTTTAGGAGAAAGCGGATAAGTTAATATCAGAGAGATGCATAACCATCATCGTCCTCACTAACCCAGCCTATGGCAAGGTCGGGTACCCATTTTCGTACCATCGGGACACCATCGATCAGTTGCAGGAAATTTTACTCGTATGCTTTGGCCGGCAGCCGACTGCAGAAAAAAAACTATGACCAATATAACGCCCTATGTCCATTTCGAGGGACAAGATGGGTACCTGACCCTGCCATAGGCGGGAAAAGGGTTAGGAGTTGCTTTTGCTTATTTATCGTCGGGTTATTATGTTTCGATGGGACACTTTTTCTCCACTGACGGTAGTGGACGGGCTTCTACACCTGGAAATTTCGTTGAACTACACTGATAGTTGCGTTGTGTGCAGCAAAGTTGCGTTGGACACACGTTGGGTGCTGCAAATTTCACCTCTCCTACGCTCTCTACATCTCCCTCCTCATCTCCTGTGAGCAGGAGACGAGTGAAAGCAAACGAAGTACCCGAAGTACAAACTTATTGATATTTTTACTCCACGTAGTAAGGGTGTTTCCTCGTGCGGGTGACATCGTACAAATCACAAGGGGCGACAACCTAACCCCAAAATACGCCACTTCCCGCAAAACAAATCCAAAATGAGACATGCCTCGGTCAGTATCGGTCTGCAAACAAACATCAATCCCACTGAATCGCTGATAGGTGTCCAAATATCGAGGTAGGAGTATACTGCATTGGTGGTCAGGAATGCTCAAAGATCCATGTAGGCCTATCCCTACATCAAACAAGCAACTACTAACCCTTTATCCGCCTAGGGCAAGGTCGGGTATCCATCTTGTCCCTCTGAATGGGCACAAGGGTGAAATATTGGACAGTTTTTTCCGCAGCCGGTCGCCGACGAAAGCTGCAACCCCTATCCTTTTATTTATCGTCGGTCTACTGTTTGTTAGGGAATTCCACCGACGCCAGGAGGGGGGCGAGTTCCTACATCTGCAAATTTCTGGCTCATTTAACCGTTGTATAGTAGGGAGGGTTCTTTTATGTGCAAATACCATTGTACACCACACGGGACAACGGTTTTGCTTCTTATCCGAAGGAAAGCGCACTCGGAGAACTAGCCCCACGGTCTAGTACCGAACCTAGAACAACTGACGCAGTTACCGAACACGGTACCCACTGGGGCACCGAGGCGGGATATCCCTATAACAAACAAAGCAACTCTTAACCCTTTCCCCGCCTATGGCAGGGCCGGGTACCCATCTTGTCCCTCTGAATGGACACAAGGGCGATATATTGGACAGTGTTTTTCCACAGCCGGTTGCCGACCAAAGTTGCAACTCATATGCTTATTTATCGTCGGGCTACTGTTATTTGAGGCATTCCATCGACGCCAGGGGAGGGGGGGCGAGCTCCTACACCTGAAATTTTTTCCTCATCTATCCGTATATCGTTTATGAGGTGGTATGGCCATGTGATGGATAGAGAGGAGGAGGAACTTATTAAATCCATTATGGGTCTGCATGTGGTTGAGGGCACCATGTTTGTTGGCGTTTTAGGGCCCTTCAACTACGAGGTCATTTGAGCACCGTCCACTGCGTAGTTCTGATGCAGAGGCTGCACAGACACTACACTAATGCGACGATTTTTGGATACTAGCTGTACCCAGTTTTCCCAAGCAGTCACCCATGTCAGTACTAACTTGGGTTGCGATGCTTAACTTCAGTGATCAGGCGATAACTGGTGTGCCCAACGCCATTTGCCGTTCCCTTTGAGGGCACCAGTGGTAGGGGAAGACCAAAGCGGACGTGGAAGCAGGTGGTGCAGAGGTACATGGAGACGTGCAGGGTGTAGAGGGACTTGATGGGTGATTGGCGAGAGTGGAGGTTGAGAACCCGCAGACCCGACCCCGCCGCAGGCGGGAGGAGGGTGAGATGGTGATGATGATAACTATCCGTATATCGTTTATCGTCCTGATGCAGGAAAATCTAAAAGGGTTTCCCGTTAGAAGGAGGTGAAAGCCGTGGGGTGACTTGAACTCTAAGGTGGCCTGGCTATCCACCAAAGCCTTGAATACTGGAAGAGAAAATGAAACACTGACGGACGGTGGATGACATCAAGTCAGAAACATTTCACAGGTAATCCTTAAGTTTGCATCAAAGCAAATAATTGAAGTTATTTGTAGTTTTGCGGTTTTCATTTTGATGAGGGCCAGAAAAGTCGTCTGTCATCCATGAAGGTAGTGTGATTTCACGGTTTAGATACAGTAAAACCGTCATTGTTGTTATTTCAAAGGTGGGGGAGGGGGACGATGACTGAGGGGGAGTTGAGGAGCTACAAAATAGACTAGAAAAAAATGTGTGGAGTGGAATTTGCTACATTTTTGTACTCAATGTGATATCCATTTCCAATTAATTGATAAAAAAAGACACCAATTAAAAAGTTATAAACGAACTTGGTGCATTAACCCATGGCCTTAAGAAAATTGTAAGAAACTATCCCTGCGTCTTCTTGCATCTTTAAAAAAACTGCTGAAGAATGACTCGACGTCTTTTCGGATCTCTGCCAGAGTGACATTTTGAGCTTCTCACAACACACTGAATTGAAAGTGAAAAATAAAAGGAGTAGCGCACTGTGATATTGCTTAAGGAATTAAACAAATCACCGAAGACATTCACTATCAATTGGGATGAAGCATGCAGGAGGCCTTTTCATACAGGTCTTTCTTTACCTTCTTTTTTTACTTTTATTTCAGACCTTGACAGAATTATCTTCCGCGACTAAATGGCACCCAAGTAGCTTCATTGAACACCGCCGTCACCCCCACACACAAAAAAACAACACACGGGGTTTGATGAACTGCATTGACTAAGAAGCCTTTCACAAAAACTCATTAGTTATTATTTGATCCAGTTTCACATTCAATCGCCTCTAATAGGTTGATTTTTCGCGTCAGACAGGGCACATATACGGAAGTCTAATGATAGAGCATCCTGCACTCAGGAGGAAGGGTGCAATACTGATCAATGTTTTGCATGACTGGTTCAGCCTCATCTCTAATCAACTGGCAGGTAGGTGCTTATTTGTCTCAGCGGTATGCAGCCATTTGCCAACCTAATGCCACAATCCCTTCCCGTGACAAAAGGCATACATCTGTATCAGGGTTGAACCAGAAATCATGGCAGACCATCACTGAATCACGAGGGAGCGGCGAATTGCGCCCACCAGTTCTCGCCTGATCACTGGAGTTAAGCAGCGCAACCCCAGCCAGTACTGACATGGGTGGCCGCATGGTAAAGTGCCCAAAATCCGTCCCCCCCTTCAACTTTCAAGGGTAGGGCTGTAGCCTTCAGAACAGCACATGGAAGCCTTCAGAACCATCCAGTTTACTACTGGCTCTGATTCAGTTGCTTTGTTTTGTTTTTAACTATTAAATTTTTCAAAAAATAGGTTTTGTGTAAATTTACTAAATTGTGGAATCGAACCTTAAACAGTTATATTGATACTTCCGAGTAATTTTTGTCATCATTTGGCAATTGATAATTAAAGATTGCTCCTTAAATATTGTGTTCCAGTTGTCAGAACCATGTAGTTGTGGTTGTGTGTTCAAGATGGGACTTTTTCTTGTTTTATTGCTGGGATCCTAAATCCGTCCCTTTGAAATTCCCAAATTCGTCTCCGGGGCGGATTTAGGACCCTCATAATGTATTGCTCATTTTTACATTCTATAATTTCCCAACCTCTTAGACTAGTATTGATTCATATATGATCACGTGTTGACCTTATTATAATGTGTTTACCACTCCTATGCCTTATTATTATAATGTAGTAGAGCTGAAGTTCTATGAAGAATAACAAGTTTTCAATAAAATATTCAATAAAAAGTTTTTTCTCAAGAAATTTATTATGAGAGATGTCAACTGTGTTTTAATGAAGTTTCCCATAAAAATAATTCATTAGATGTTAGCTGGAAAGAGGGGACGGAATTAGGACACCTTTTTAGGAAAATCAAAGTCTGCGTTCTTATAAGTTTTTAATTTTTTATGGTTTAGAAAGTTTTATTTAATAGTATCACACTAGCCATACAGGTAGGTAAGGAGCTGATAAACTTAAATCAGTTTTTAAATTATTTTTCCTGTAAATAATTTTCTCAGAATTGAAGATTTTGCTTAGGGGGACGATATTTAGGCACTTTACCATACTGCTATTACCCAAAAATCGTCGCATTAGTATAGTGTCTGTGCAGTCCCTGCATAAGAACTATGCTGTGGACGGGGCTCTAATGACCTTGTAGTTGAAAGGCCCTAAAACACCAACAAACAACTGAATCACGACACCCATTTTTGAAATAATCAGGCCTAGACACGTAGTCAATACCATACCCTTATTCCACCTGTGGCAGGGTCGGGTCTGCGGGTACTAGCCCTCCACTCCCGTTTATCTCCCACCAGGTGCCCGTCCACCCCACTACCAGCTCCCACGTCTGCTTCGGTCTTCTCCTGCCGCGGGTGCTTCCAACCACCAGCATTCCAGAAATGGACCTAACGAGCTCCTCCTCCCTTCTTCTTATTACGTGTCCATACTACCTCAACCTACACCCCCTCAATTTTTTTCCGTAATGTCCACCATCCTCAGTCTACCTCTAATATACTCATTCCTAAAGGCTCTACACACTTAGTGTTTCATTTTATTCATTTATCCACCGATTCTCTGGGTGTCCTCAGAAAGGAAGGACGGTCGAAACGTAAAATACAAGTTGAACAAGAAAAGACTGAGTGTGTCAGACATGATCAGAGAATTAGGGTGGGACTCACTACATCAAAGGCGGGTATCTGACAGCATTAATCTCTTTAACAGACTGTTGAAAACAGTGTACGAGGATCCTCTAGTTGAGTGCTTAACCTTTGCAGAGTAAAGGGGGAGAAATGATCGTCCATTCAAATTGAAGGAGATCGGGGCACGGACAGACTCATATTACTCGTCTTGTTTTCCCTAGGATCCTTCGGCAATGGAATGCTCTCGGTGAAGATAATCTGAGGAGCTTTCTGAAAGGAGGCGCCATTATAACAGGGATGGAATGGATGGGAGAATAGATGCTATGCTTCAGGTTCCTTGGGGGTTTCATGGATTAGTATTTTTTGTGGGTTGGCGAGTAAGCCAGGCAGCCGTGACAGGACGAACCCTTAGGAGGCTGCCCGCAGGAGATGAGGAGGTAGGTGAAAGGACAAAGGAGAGGGTTAATTTGCAGCACCCAACGTTCTTTACCAACCACCCAAGTTGGTATTGACGTGGGCTTGCGATGCTTAACTTCAGTGATCTCACGGGAACTGGTGTGTCCAACGCAACTTAGCTGCAGATGACTTAGGAATGAGAGTTATTCTCTCCACTACCAATTTGGCCTATCAGGGCTGCTTGCAGTCCATTCAATTAAATTAGATACACAAGTTGATCCATCTCCTGAGGCACTACTCCCTGCCCCGGAATATTATCCTTAAGCTTTGAGCTCTCCTGGAGAATTTTCTGTGGACGCTCATGGGAAGACACATATTGGATAGTAGGCAGGCAAAGAAAGATCAACCATGACGCCTTAGGACCCAAATGTTCCTTTACCCACAAACTTAGACATTTCTGCTTGAAGAAAATGCCAAACCTGTAAAAGAAAGCCGGCCATTCCACTTAAGCATTTGGTTAACAGAACACAGGAAAAAATAATTTACTATCTTCTAATGGTGTCGACAAAAAACATGGGCGGTAACTAAGCAGCTATAAGCATCATCAACAGTCCAAATTTGTATGGACATCGTCGAAAGTAATGTCTAAAACTACCTCTTAACGAGATTTTCACCTTTTCTCCCTCTTGAAATTTGTAAAACCATACAATTTGGTGATTTATGAAGTTTCACTTGTCGAAAAAATTAACCAGAAGACGAACAAGGACTATAGGTGCCTTGAAGGAAAAGGGCTTGTATGGTCACCCATCGGGTTGGCGCCTGCAAGTCGACGTATATACCAACTCTATAGGTAAATTACTGACAGTGCTCTCATACACACAACACTATTCAAAGGCGTTAACAACATTCCAAACAGATTGGAGGCAAGTTATTATCACTTTTGTAAATTTCAAAAGAAAATCATTGAGGTAGTAGCAGTTCTGAGTGTATAAGCTATAAAAATGGCACTTAGAACTAAACTGAGGAGCGTTTAATTGTCGACAAAACCCTTCACTTGTTCAAAATTTAGTACTCTCTACAATACAGTATTGAAACCTCAAAGTTCAAGGCGGGAACTGTGACGCCACCTGTTAACTAGCAATTCCTTTTAAAGAATAAAAGACATTTTCGTCACAAAGTACAGCATCACATTGACCGGAAGCAGAAACCCACACTTGAGAGCCGATCTGTTAACTGCTGAGTCAAAGCAGTTTAAGTGCTACTATTACCTCTTGAACAACGCACACGCTTCCGTTTCCTTTGAGCTGCGCAGGAACTTCGATTAATCTGTAATTGGTTTAAGGGCGCATTAAACTTAAGTAGTAATTAAATGTCTACCCTTGCCTCCTAAACAAGCAGGTAAAATCGTAAGGCACTAATTCTGTAAATTGAAAATGTGTTCCGCATTCATCTTCTGCATTGGGGAACAGCAAAATGATCTTGAACCAGAGTTGACCAAACGGACAACGGCTAGTACAACGTCCATTACCCTAGACAACTTTAAGATGACTTTTCCGTAAGATGCCCTTTGGAAAAATGCTCCTGTCTTGCTCAATTCTTGAACAAGTCGATTTACTGAGAGGAAAGGAAATCCTTTCCCCGCTTATGAAAGGGTCCAGTACTCACGATATTTGAAGAAACCACCAAAAACAGTCCAAAGTGCGCGTTCCGCCGGATGTGAAGTAGAGCCACGACCCTCTGTGATGTGTATAGCGTTACCACAACATGTACCATCATCATCATCACACCCTTATCCCGCCTGTGGCAGGGACGGGTCTGCGGGTCCAATGAACGTGCTCTGACTGGGGGCACCCCAGCCGGGCGTCCAGAGCCCGCAACAAACATTGGGGAGCGGCGAATTGCGTTGGACACACCAGTTCTCGTCCGAACACTGAAGTTAAGCAACGCAAGCCCAGTTAGTACTGACATGGGTGGTCGTTCGGGAAAGCTGGGTACTGCTAATACCCAATAATCGTCGCATTAGTGTAGTGTCTGTGCAGTCTATGCATTAGAACTATGCAGCGGACGGGTGTCTAATGACCTTGTAGTTGACGGGACTTTAAACACAAACAAACAACAACAAACAAGAAACATTGGCTGAATTGTCTGTGGGGGGGATGCCGGCCTACCCCACTGTTCCAACACTGCATTACACAACCACAATAGAAATTTTTGGCAGGTAAATTAATGCTTTGTTGGTTATAATAGTGCATGGTGTCTGACCGTTTGCACAATAACTACAATGCAACAGGAGTCAGGCTCATGCCCCGTTACCACAACATGCAAATAACCCATTTCTACACGGAAGAAAATATACGTGTAGTTCGCCAAAATTCCCCAAGTGAAGAAGTGGAGATTGGTGGCACAGTGGGTAGCGTGCGTCAATGGTTCTAGGTTCGATACTGGATGGAGGTGGATTGGCTTCTTTCGGGCGAGAGATACCCCGAGTGCGCCTTCCTTCAGACAATAAATAAAACCGAGGTCCCATGTGCTTTACGATGGCATTTGCAGATGTATTGAACCTAGAACTAATGGCGTAGTTGCCGAGTGTGCTAACCACTACGCTACCGCGGCGGGTCCTATGGAACGGATAGATGAGGCATAAATTGCCAGGTGTAGGAGCTCGCCCCCCTGGCGTCGGTGGAATTTCCTAACGAACAACAGACCGACGATAAATAAGCAAAGGGTTGCAGCTTTGGTCGGCAACCGGCTGCGGAAAAACACTGTCCAACATATCACCATGTTGTCCATTCAGAGGGACGAGATGGGCACCCGATCCTATCATAGGCGGGAAAAGGGTTAGGAGTTGCTTTTGAGGAGTTGGCTTCCTTGACTAACAAAAATACAAGACGGACAGAGGGATGAAAGAGAGCTCGATTCAATGTATGAAGGTGAATATAAATTCTACACCTCGCATGCAACAAATCATCGAGTGTTGACCAGGAGCCAGACTTGAGGTAGACAGTGGCCAAGTAGACGTGTTATGTGCTTTAGAATAAATGCACCACAGATTTTAACAAGTGACGCGAAACACATTTCTCCACCTGAAGAAGTTCAAATCACGTCTTAGAGGTTAATTAATGAAGTACAGTATTAGGTAAATTCTCAAATGCCAATTTCTTCCATGAGGTGCAAAATCATTACGCTTTGGGCGCCCTCTTTCGTTAAAGTGTATAATTTTCAGAATGTGGTACCTCACAGAGGTGCCGCGATACACCAGCAGTATTTTTGCCGTCTTTCCTGACAAGAGGCAAATTATCCTCATCTAAAAAAAATCGCTTTTTCATTTACACAAGTAAAAACCAGTAAAAATGCAATCGAATTTGACAAGTCAATAAATACCTTTCTATGATAAGCATTTTAAAAAAGCAACTCCTAACCCTTTTCCCGCCTACGGCAGGGTCGGGTACCCATCTTATCCCTCTGAATGGACTTAGGGCGATATATTGGTCATAGCTTTTTCTGCAGCCAGTTGCCGGCCAAAGCTGCTCCCCTACGCTTATTTATCGTCGGTCTAGTGTTCGTTGGGGAATGCTACCAACGCCAGGGGGGGGGGCGAGCTCCTACACCTGGAAATTTTGCCTCATCTACTCGTTGCATAGTAGAGAGGGTTCTTTTACGTGCAAGTGCAATTGTACACCCACACGGGACCTCGGTTGTACTTCTAATACGAAAGAAGGCACACTGGCGGCGTCTCTCTCGCCCGAAAGAAAAGCATTTTAAAAGCCAAAATTATCAACTGGACATTTTTCCCTTCTGATAGCAGCAACAAGAACTAGCCTCTTACTGCCTATCATTGGGTGGGTGCCCTGTTTTGTCCCATTGGAATACATGAAGATGCAGCCGACTGCCACCCAAAGGTTGTAGGCGCCATGCTTTAATTGTCAGCCCATTTTTCTTGGTTGTGGCACTTTTCTTCCATCGACGTGAAGGGACCAGCTCCTACACCTGGAAATTTTGTCGAAATGCACGTACATTTTTACTGAATTTAGTAAGGGTTCTTTTGGGAGCGGGTGTACATCAGGCTACGGCGAATCACGATCGAATCTAGAGTGAGCGGCGAATTGTGTTGGACACACCAGCTCTCGTCTGATCAATGAAGTTAAGCAGCGCAACCCCGGCTAGTACTGACATGGGTGGCCGCTTGGGAAAACTGGGTACTGCTAATACCCAAAAATCGTCACATTAGTGTCGTGTCTGTGCAGTCTCTGCATAAGAACTATGCTGTGGACAGAGCTCTAATGACCTTGTAGTTGAAGGGCCCTAAAACACCAACAAACAACAAACAAAAAATCGAATCTAGAACACTGACACAGTAGGCTAACACTTCCTCTGCGCCACTGAGGTGGGGGAGGGAGGGCTGAATCAAACCCAGGCAAAAATCCTGCAATTTGAGACCTTTGCGGCACCTTTCACCCATAGCAGAGTCAGGAAGGCATGCGGTTGACTCAGTAAACTCCAATCAGAAACTGTTACCAAAAGAAAAAGACGGAGAGGAAGGTGACCATAGTGAAGATGAGCTGCTCTTGTAAGGTACTGAAAACATCATCACGGATATTTACGACCAAATTAAACATGTTACCAGTAGATGTGAGGTGTCGGACAATGGAATGGCAAGACTAGAGAGGAAGTTGGATTGCAGAAGAGTAGTCGGTAGCAGTAAGGAAATGGTCTTGTACCTAATGATTGGACCCCCCTCCCCTTTTTCTAAGTGGCAAGTGCTGCCACAAAAATCTTCCATACTTATTTAGATAACAACCGACATTTGGATATCAACTTGGTAGCAAAGATCATATCAAAGCTATTGGAATATAACAACTAGCACTCTGAAGGGGCTATCATTTCATATTTCCAAATTCTTGCAAAGTAAAAAAAAATCCATTTCCTCAACTAAAGTAAACTGTGATTCAACAAAGCATAAGAATATGGTGAGAAGGAGACGTGGGGATGTGTTGGTGTGCTTGCTCCATTTTAAATTACCATAGTTTAGATAGAGATAAAGTTGCTCGCTCTCTCCTACATCCAAGGCCTCTGTCTTTTTTTTTTTCTCTGGATACAAATATATATCCTGAGTACTTATGGACAAACTCCATCACTGTCATCGACTATACAAGAAAAAGAAGATAACTTTACAAGAGTTGCATACAGGTCATAATAACAGTCCATGAAGAATATAATTCATGGGGTCCTCACCATTTCGCTTTTCATGATGGAAATTTCAACGCCTGGAAATTGGACCCTGATCTTTCATATCACTCAATAAGTATATTTCTCCATAAAATCCACACCAACTTGATAACAACTTCAAGATCCACGAGCGCGTAACATCAGACTCAATTTCAGGGGTGGGTGTTTTTTGTCCACTAAAAGGTCTTTTGCCGTTTGTATTTGCATACAAAGTAATAGAGTTTTATAACTGAAGATTAAAGGGTAATACAGGATATAGAAATGTCAAATCCTTTAGAAATTGTCGAAAAAAGGGAATGCAGACGCCGACCAGAAAAAACGGTGGCTGCAATAACTCTCCAGATTTATAGGTTAAAGGCTGGTTTTATATTTCTAGATGGGGCCAACTTGAATATTTGTCTTGCATCTTCAAGATTTTGAATTAAGATATGAAGAAAGTGACTGGGAGAAATAAGAAAGTGAGTTGATATAGCCATTTTCAAATCAATAGTTTTATAATAACCATTTGCATAAAGAGAAAATCACATTTGAGTTAGGTCAGAAACCCATTGCAACCCGACAAACCATTCCGAAATTGTTGCGCGATACTCAAAATTATTATAACTCAACGATTTATGAACCTTTTTTTGTGTATTTTCTGTGACAGGCGTGTCTCAGCTGAGCTCAAGGGCGAATTATACAAGTCCATGGTATGACCGGACACTATACCTAAGGAATGACAAGAGCAGATAGAATAAGACCCAAGTATATCATTGGTAGTTTTAGAAATAAGATACATTCCGTTCCAGGTTCGATCCAGAACCGACATGGTTTGGCATCTTTCGGGTGAGAGAGAGAGCCTCCAGAGCACCTTCTGTCTAGAAGGAAAGCTGTGGTTCCGCCTGGTGATCACGATACCACTACAGACTGCACGGAGTAAAACAGACGTGCATTAGGGCAAAAGAAATCCCGGTGTAAGAGCTCTGACCCTAGCGTCGGCTGCAGCCTTCTAACAGATCACTCATGCCCCAATGGAAAGAAATGGGCATTTGGCCCTTCTATAGGCAGGAAAAGGATTGGTAATGTTGTTTGCCAGTCTCTTTTGTCTTCAATCTCTCAAATAATTCTCAATAACCCATGTTTGTTTTGAATATATACCCGTTTGATTTTTTAATAGTTGTTGCTCTATTTACTGCGCCAGTGGTTCCAGATGGATACGGGATCGAGGTGGATTGGCTATAAAATAGGGTTGCAGCTTTGGTTGGCAGCCGGCTGCGGAAAATCACCGCCTCCTGTGTCCACTCAGAGGGACAAGATGGGCACCCGATCCCGGCATAGGTGGGAAAAGGGTTAGGAGTAGCTTTTATTCCTGGAACCTTGGGCACTCACGCATTCTAGTTAATCCTTGGACAAGGATAGAGACCACATTAACATTAATAAGTTATGATGGAGTTCCGTTGAACTGCTGTTGCTGTTGTCCCGAGGTTCACACTGGGAATGTTTTACTGCTACATTACTCCGTACAACTGTCTTCGGATGGTAGTCTGTCTGAACAAGAATAAGAATAGAGAAAGTATGGTAACCAGATGAGATAAAAGGACGTAAAGAGTTGCTTGATGACACTTGTCCTTTCTGAAAAGGTGAGCCTCTTAAGTACCCTAGGCAAATGTTAGGAGCAGTTACATCTGTCATAAAAGATGAAGATCTTAATCAAACTGGACACTGCTATGATTCAGATCCCTTTAATTTTTAATATATTAGGCGGAAATAAAAATACGTTTTACCAAAATGAGCCTGTCCTATAAGCACCCTCTTAATTCAAGTGATTATTTGCCCACTAGAACTTCATAACCCCTTTTACTCGCCCCTCACGAACATGCAAAGGTATATATAGTGAATATATCATACTATATACAAGATCACAGAGAGACTTGTTAAAACACTCTCCTTGGAATTGTGTAATTGGGTAATGAATTTCCTCTTTGATGGCATAGACATTGCATTTTTCAGTAGTTTCCTTTGGATCATGGGGTGGTTAAATTATACGTTACGTTAGCGGCCTGTGTGTGTATTCATTGACAGCTGTTATTATTTAGATTCATGGGGAGGTGTTTGCTTTTTATTGATATGGTCGAGATGATGATGATGATGATGATAGAAATGTACAACTAGTATCCAAGAAAAATAGTTAAAATTGTTGGCATACTTCAAAACCGGATAATGCTGCAGTTTCACTTCTACACCCTTTTCTAGGAATTAATTTTAGAGCCTGGGTGCCAGCAACAGTGCAGGCCTCTTTCTTCTCTTTGTAATTGCAACTTACATACATCCATTTGGCAACAAAATTCAACTCCTTAGTAACTACTTACTACCTTCTTGAAAAAGAAATTTTTAAAAGAAAAACTTGTAACTTTTTGTCATAATTGTGACGTGTTATCCTTTGTTCGTTTGAATTTCGCATAGTTTGATGATAATTTAACGATTATTTTTCACTTTTTCAAACATGCAGATTCAAGATGTGTGTTGGGACATTAATTTCACTTTCTCTCTTGTTAATTATTTCAAGCATGTTACTATATAATTATGTCGATATATTTTGGTTATGGGATTTTTTTCCCCGCGAGCTTGAAAATTGCCTGGCACGTTTTCTCCCGTTTTACCGATTTGAATCTTTGGTTCTTTACTGGAAACTGTGTTTGAATACATTTCTTAATAATACTGCATATTTTATAAAGACTATATATGCTTCAGTTAGTTTGACTTAAATGTGGACTATTGACTTTCTATAAATTTTAATAATAACTCCACTTTTCTCCCTCTCTCTAAACGGTGTAGGATGGTTGAATTATTATTATTTTCACTGTTTTAATTAAAAATTTCACCATTCTGTGGATGCTGATGGGACACCACTCTGAGCATTGATTAAACCTATTGTTTGATTCTTGTAGTTTGAAATCGGTAAAAAATTAACAGTAGACATTCACATAGGTCCTATACACACTGTATGAAAAAGGGGAGATGGTAGAGGTGCAAAAGCTTGAGCTTTTCAGCTCTTATACATATGCGATTTTCATAAAACATATATGCAGTCGATGTCTTGAAATTAACTGAGACACGAGATTGTCACATATTTTAAATTCAATGTGGCATTATTTTTTCCCCAATTGAAAAAAAATTCTCATAGTTTATATAATGTAATTATAATCTTGAAATGTGCTCGACCTTCCTAGGCACACTTATATAGCCCATATGCTTTCAAGTGAAACTTCACTATCTCTCTACGCATTAATATGTAAGACCATGCAAAATAGATTTTGTTGTATGTATATACCAGTCTATCTATTTTAGACGTTTCATCAACTCTTATAAAATGTAAAGTTGCTTCTTCTCTAATCATCGACTCATATTTTTTTAATGAAAAAACTACCCCTTTACAAGTGAACGAATGATTTTTAACGAATGAGGAGGAATACAGAGATAGAAAAAACACACACACTCACTACATGCAGGAAATCTCAGTGTGCATTAAGATAGTTGGGTCCAAGTTTTAATTGAAAAATTATCGATTCGACGAGTCTTTTATTTTTGTTGCTTTTCACTAGGATTTGTTTGAGCAGTTTTATAACGTTTGGTGAATGACTGACTTCAGTAAAAGCCCGTCTCCTTCCTCCCTTTACTCAGACTAACACACACAGGATGATGCTAGTTGCAGTTTCCTATTGAAAATATATGGAGATTGGTAACAAACCTTGGACGACTTATCAGTTGCAAGCTGTGCACTAGATCACTCTTGTTATTCCCCATCCCCCACCCTCCTCCTCCTCTCCTTCATCCCTTCTTTCCACATCACGAGAGTAGTGAAGTATTCTGCAAGATAATCACAATGGCGTATTTGTATATGTTATGCATAATAGGTTCTTATGATAATAATAATGACGATGTGTTGATGAATACGTTAATGGCGTTTAGAATAAAGAATAGGCAATGATCACATATCGCTCTTACTGTGAATGGGACAGGCATTTTCACTGTGGTTACAGAAGGAGATATGATAGGGAATATTTTAATGAAATGGAGACAATTTTAAGAGAGGGAGAGAGAGACATTGCTACACGGAGTTTTAATCATTAGCGTTGTCATTGTCATCATCATTGTTAAACTGTTTCACGGCAGGTTGATATAATCCTGCATAGGTCCCGAAAAGTTGAATATTCAGACCTTCCTTTCCTTCTCCCTCCTTCCTCGAAACACACACACACACACACTCACACACACTCTCTCTCTCACACACACACTCTCTCCCACACACACACTCTCTCTCCCACACACACACTCTCTCTCTCACTCTCTCTCTCTCTCACACTCTCTC
>JAAFCE010005724.1:10541088-10590352 GCA_013389805.1 Trigoniulus corallinus | reverse complement strand
CTCTCTCTCACACACTCACTCTCTCTCTCTCTCTCACACACTCACTCACTCTCTCTCTCTCTCTCTCACCATCTGCATAACAAGGGTTGTGACATCACAGGCTGACTGTCAGGAACCTATAAAAACTCTGATGTACCCCTTTCCTGTTGTCATCTTTCTTTCACTGGTAACATTACTGAATGTCCAATCCTGCCATAGTAAATAAATATGTTAGTGGAAGAAGACACCAGAGCATGGTATTAATCAACCGGGTGTCATCATGAGGACGCTGTTGCCAGTCTCCTGAATTTGCAAGCCCGCCTGGGGGGGGACTCAGTGGGAGCGTGTACCGTATTGAGTTCTGGGATGTAGGTTCGATTGTAGCCGAGATGGATGGCTTCTTTTGGACGAGCCACAAGCCATGTCCCAAATGCACCTTTCGTCGGATGTAAAATGAAACTCTCGTCCCGTTTGATGTTATTGATATCATCTGCTCGTAAAACAATCTTTTCTTCATTGATTGTTTTTGTTGTTTGTTGGTGTTTTAGGGCCCCTCAACTACAAGGTCATTAGAGCCCCGTCCACAGCATAGTTCTTATGCAGAGACTGCACAGACACTACGCTGTTACGACGATTTTGGGGTATTGCTAATACCCCAAATGAAATGGAGAGTTCGACCAGTTTTCCCAAACGGCTACCCATGTCAGTACTAGCTGGGGTTGCGCTGCTTAACTTCAGTGATCAGACGAGAACTGTTGTGTTTCTACCTTGAGTAAAATATTCAGGTTGACCAGCAAAACCAGCAGTTTAACCTTTAACATCAGCAGTGAAAAGACGATGTTACATAAACAATTCTCTATATGGTGTCGGAAATTGGTAGTTCAGAGCTGAGGTTAATGTGATGCAAGTTAGATTTCAGTAGATGCCAAAAATTTTGCTCTTGGCTCAAATATGGGGCTCACAAACGGTGTTTTTTTAAGTGATTGGTTACCTTTTTCACGTCACAACCCTTTTGATATCGTATCGCAGCAATGTGCTAGGGTAGGAACAAGTTAATGGTCCTTTTTCTGGTTCTTTATCTGCTTCACCTTCACTGACCATTCTGCTCATAAAAAATGTGGGACGGGCGAAGTGTATGCTGGGTATTAGTAATTGGATTTTTTTAACGCATTTCCTGCACTTTCTACCATAATGTCCCCAAATTCGTTGACTTTGATACTCTTTTTTAGTATCAGCTTATAGGAGAAAAGAATAGGTCCGTTAATAATGTTTGCATGTATATAGGAAATAATTTTACAGAGCAGTATAGCTAGACTACACTTTTATGCTTGCATTTGAGGGGGCAAAATAGTCCTTTATTTGAAAATGTCTATTGAAAATGCGAATTTGCATCTTAGGAAGAAAAGAAAAGCAATTGTGAAAGTACCTTCCAATAGTGAAATAGATTTTTAGAGGCAGTGCCGTATAAGCCCAGTAAGGCAAGAAAAGGAGTAGGGTAGGAGAGGAGGAAAAACACTGCATTAAGATTAAAGGGATAATGCATGGCTAAAGCGCCCTTTTAGATATTACATTGTTGCGTGCCCTTAAGAAGAAAAAAAAGGAGAGAAATGCCCTTATTGAGATACATTCTGGAATAATTGGAAAGTGGATGTGTTGTGTCTAGTAATGGCATTTTTATGCTTAGATTGCGTGAGAAGGAAACATTGGTCTGGTGGCAAGTTTGATGTAAATTTCATTGTGTCACTCTTTGCATCATTAGTGCAAAAGGGAGAAAGTTCATCCTTAACTTCCGCTGGCAAGCGGAAGTGACGTGCATATTTCACCTTTCACTCTCTTTTTTATATATATATATACAGTATCTACTCTCCTCTACACTAGCACCTCCTCCAACTTTGAAATACCCGTTTTTTCTTCTCTTTTCGACCATAGTTAACTAGAATTATCAGGAAAGGGTAGTTTTCATCTGGCAAACTTAGCTGTATTCGGAAATGAGCAGTCGTTTCATTTATAGATGGTGTTATTTGGTTGAAGGTGCGGAGGGAATATAAGCACTTTTTCTAACCCCTCCTCTTCCTTGTCCGGAAGATCAATGCTCAAAAACAAGGTAAAAACTACCTTGCTCTCCTATCAAGTCTTTCTTTTTATTCCCAGATATATGTGTATATCTAAAAGCGGACATGTAATGAAAGAATGGTGCTATTAAATGAAATCACGGCTGTATAACTTAACCTCCTTTTCTGCAGTTTCTGCCTCCTCTCCTCCACTTTTTATCGCACTTTTAAGGGGTTTTCTTCTTCCACAGTCTAGAAAAAGGCCTTAACAGTTTCAGCAGATTTCAGCTAAAGGCATTATTACACAACTACTACTAGTGCCTGTGCTCCTTACTACTACAATATAGTTAAAATGAAATTTTTTTCTCTCCAGTTTCTCTCTCCTACTTACCAAGAGGATAAGTTTTCTCTTTGCAGAAAAAAAAACACATCAGCACACACTTTCCTATATATATGCATTGTAAATGAGGTACTTCCGAGCGCCGTAATGCATATAGCCTCTTTTTGTATTTTTATATCTTTAACTCTACATGGTACATTATACACTGAATGTTTGCCTTGTAGATTTTCTTAATTCAAAACCCTACAGAAAATGCATTTTCAACCAACTGAGTGAGTGCATATAAAGAAGTAGGAGAGAAACGACTATGGATATTTTTATTTATTTCGTTTATTTATTTTTGTTGCGTGTTTGTTCCACCTTCCTCAGCCCACCTACCTGTGCATCAACCCTTTAAAATACATGCAAAGTGAAAGCCAGAGAGAGAGAGAGACGGAGGAGAGGGGGGAAGGGTGAAAGGATTAGGTAACAAAATGAAAAACAAACCTACAAACAGTTGAACTAAAAGTTCCTACTATAGAGTCCTTATATTGGCAATGAAACTTTCAGGTTATTGTCGTCATCGTACTTGGTAAGTCGTTTTACCGTATCTGCAACTGAATTAACTCAGCGTGAATAGGCATCTTACTCTCTGTGAAGGGGTGGAAGAGAAAGGCTACCGTATTTTTATATTGTTATTTATAATTCAGGTCTCTCTCTTTCACTGTATGCTTATATAGAATTCAGTTTAGACCTGAGATATACATATAGAGCACTTTATAAGGTGTAGATTAACTCTTTCTCTTTCGTATATATATAGATGTTATGTAAAGGTATTATTTTGGGCTTTGCCCTGGTTGTTCAAGGTAATTTCTTGTTGATATCGTTTACCAAAGTACCCAAAGTAACGAAATTATACAAGGCAGAAATTGAAAGGACCCAAGTGTCTCTTTTTTCATTAAATCCACAATATTAAATTGTACCGTATTGAATTTAATGTTACAGAAATGTGCATCAACAATTGAAAAATATTTTTTTCTTCCAATTGACTTCACCAACATGCAAAAATTGCTTCTTTTCCCCATCCCCCGTTTGGCCATGTTAATGGGAATGTGAGCGATGGCGACTGTTGGACAGTTTACCAATATGCGTTTTTATAGCTAGATTAACAGAAGAACTATTTAGACCCTGGTTTCAGCACGAGTATGACATCTCTCCCTCAGTGTAGATTAAACACCTAAGGGAAAAATCAGAATGGGTAGAGAGAGCTTATAATGAAGAGGGCGCAGAAGTTCAAATGCCTAGGATTAGTACTAGAGAGTAATAACGCAAGAATATTAGAACTAATGCATGGGATAAAGGCAGGGCCGGCCATCCGGGGGGTGCATTGCACCCGGGCCCCATGATTGATGGGGGCCCCATCAGGGCCCAGGTCATTGCTAATATTAAAAGTTTAATACGTCATTGTAGGAGCAACGTCACTCATTCGACCCTGCCAATGCAACATAACCTAAACGTAACCAAACAACCCTGCATTGAACTACACCAGGGTTATACAACCTTTCGGGTGTTGCGGGTCCCTCGACTGCTCCATGAACTGATTGCCAGCCACAGGCTGTCAAAACCAAAAATGGTGAAGATAACGTTATATGTTACATAGCAGGTAGGCTATAATGCATAATTAGAAATGATGCACCATGGGCCACATTACAAGCCTCAATGGGCCACAGGTTGGACAACCCAGAATTAGAGGTTAAGAGTCAATAATTTAATAATGCTATTATTTTGGGACTGTTCGAATCAAAATGCCTTTAATAATCAGAAGTGTAATAAAAAAAAATATAATGACACAGGTCCAACTGAAAATGTTCCAAGGTGTGGACGTCCACATAAGCTTTCAGACCAACTCATAAATGCAATGGCGACATATCAGGACACAAGGCATCATCCTAAAATGTAATACCTTCCAAAATTAGGAAGGATCTCAGAATGGGATAGGAGGGCATCTAAGAGGAGTCCATTTATTCTGAATCCTTTTATTTTTCACTTTAGGAAAAATATGTTGGGGCCCCAAAAGGATTTTTGCACCCGGGCCCCTTTATAAAGAAGGCCGGCCCTGAATAAAGGTGTAGTGGGGCCTGGTAACTGAGGTGACGTGTCGTTCCAGTGTGCTGTCCACGACTCTCTCTGTACTAAGCGCTGAGTTATGTTAGGGGCTAGTACCTAGATTTGGAAGTTGGATGTTAAGAATGATAATAAAGGAAAAGATGAGTAGTCAGGCCAGGCATGTCAAACTGGGGGTACCCCAACAGCCAGATCGATTACATGTGCGTTGACATCAAGAGGCCCGGCTTGACGGTATCGAGTTTATTTAATTAACATGACAATTGTGGAAATGGTATTCAACAATAGTTTTAATCAAAATATGGCACGTGGCACCCTATTCCAACTATGCCGGGGGGGGGGACATAACGCCCCTGAGTAACAAACTGCATATGTATATTACATGATATCGATTATGAGGGCCGCAACTCTAGGCTTCTAGGGCCGCCAGTTTGACACCGCTGGTCTAGGCAGTACGTATTGTAGATGTAGGGGGTTCAACATTGATAAGAGGGACAGAGGTTCTTCCCGGGCCCGAATGTTTACAAATTTGGAGAGAAAAAGGCAGAAAACTATAACAGTATTTAATGGCTAAGTATCCGTCTACTGAACGCTGCCAACCAAAATGCTAAATTTACTATGGAAACCAGAATTCAAAGACCTACAGTATAACACATACGACAATTTGTTTTCTTGGGGCGGTTTTTGGTGAATGACCTTTGAGGTCAAATTATTATCAACAACATTAAGCATTTTGGCGATAGCCTTTGAAGAATATAATCATTTTTTTTTCGACTATTAGCTTCTCTAATTTCTAATCCTTGTGAGGTTGTACGGACTTGGCTTAATTGCAATAATTGATAAACTTATCAAGCGATAACAGTTTTATCGATTGTTTTTCCAATAAAAGTAAGGAATTGTAATGGGCAGAAAGCCCTTCTAAAAGTTAATTTCTGATATGATCTCGCAATTATAGTGGCCCTCACATGCTTTCTAATAGTGACCCTGGAAGTTATTGACAAACATTTCTAATTAGTGCCATAATACTCACTTCCTTTGGGCACGATTGAATGACTAGAAATGCAATTGCAATGGCAATCCGACATTTCCTCTGACGCCCCTTTTTTGTCTTGGAACATATCAAATGCCAGATAACTTATTTATATGACCTATAATTGTCAGAGACTAATTGTACTCCTGCAGCTGAAGTGGCATGTGGCATGTCCAAACGCCAAAATCATATCTATCTTTAATGAATTTTTAGCTAAGATCAATTAAACTTGACTGCACTGAACTAACGGTTGTTTTCTAACAACAGAGTCGAAAAGGAGTTTCGCTGGTCTCCTATATTACCGGAAACTGCTCCTGCTGTCTGTGTTTTATTTTTGAATGGTATACACTAGTGCAACGGTTCTCAACTGCGGCTCCGTAGCAGGATTTTCGGGGCTCCTCGGCACGAAGCGCTGCGGATCCCTGAGGCACCACAAACGTCAGCCGGCTATCTCTATCTATAGCTCTCAGTGTGGTTTCGAGAACAAACTGGCCGCCAGGTAAGGACTCCGTGACTCCAAACAGGTTGAGAACCAATGCCCTAGTGCAGTGGTGGCGAACCTGTGACCCGCGGGTCACAAAATGACCCACCGTGCAATTTTAAGTGACCCGAGCGTGATCATATCTACTGTAGGTTACCGTCATGGGGGACATCGCGGAAAAATGAGGGAGAGTAGGTTGAGGTGGGATGGACACGTAATGAGAAGAGGGAAGAAGGAGCTCGTTAGGTGCACCCAGGGCAGGGGGAAACGGAAGCAGACGTGGGAGCAGGTTGCCAAATGGATATAGTAGTGTGTGGGGTGGACGGGGACCTGGTGGGAGGTAGTGCACCTGACCCGCGGACTACTTTTTGTTTTTTTTATTCGGGTTATTGCGACCCGTCTTCAAAAAAGGTTCGCCACCACTGCACTAGTGCCTCAGTAGGGATAGAACTAACATCTACAACTGTTGATGGTCATATAAAATTCTCCAAACCCAGCGTGCCAGTCTCGGTAGCTCAGAGGTAGCATACTGACCTCTCGAGTCCGTGCCTGCAGACTGATTCCTGACCACAGTGTGTTGTTTCTTTTTTTCTGGAGGAGCGAATACTCTTCACTTCAGATAGCAAGGGTTCATTTGGTGCAGTGGTGACATCGTACACGGCACACGGGGCCACGGCTCGACTACGATCAAGCCTTAATATCACGAAATCAACTACGTTAACCACGGAGCCACCGCTACAGACATTACTGTTTCTAAGGTCATGACACATATCCAAACGGGACAATGCTTAATTTCTAGATTATTTAAATAGTCCCAAAGTAATAAAAAGTCCCAACCTTTTATGCCTGCCGACTCCTTCAGTGAGAAGATATTTTACTTCATAAGACCCATTTTCTTCTCCTCTGTAACTATTTGTAATGCAGACTGCATTAGAACTACGCAGTGGTCGAGGCTCTAATGACCATTGAAGGGGCTTAAAACACCAGTAAAACAAACTCCATGTCCACCTGCTCCCACGTTCGCTTTGGTCTTCCAAACAAACCCTTTATAACATTCAAACTTTATTTTAAAACTTTGAGGTTATAATAGGATAAATAATTTTTTTGACAGAAACAATTTTTTTAGGTGTCAGAGCGAACCAGGTACAAGCAGGTCATTGAATGCAAACTAAATATTCATATTTTTAATTGAGGGGGAGCGGTCAAAATGTCGTCACGTTGGGTTTAAAGTTAAGAAATTTTGACAATCGACTCCCAATATAGTCCTCAACGCTCTTGCACGTCTTCAAAAGATAACTAAAAGGGATGTGGCAACAGGCGGGCGAATGCCAACTTTGCCATACCCCGTCCTTTTCTATCGCAGCTAAAATTACATCAGCCTGGGTTATTGCAACTGTTCTATAAATTGCCCGTAAGTCCCCCCTTAGGACCGTGGACATTATTTATTTGCTGTTGTCTTTTTTGGTGGTTATGGACCTTTTGGCATTTTCCCCCGGAGTTACTTTTACGCAGTCCAAACCTGATTATACAAAAATCAACATAAGGTTCAGTACCTAAGTGAATCGGGATTGACATAGGCGTTGCAGAATCTCCTACATAGGACCCTACCAGAACGGGCTTAGACATCGAGGATCCACACTTAGAGGGATCTCGAACTTTAACATTTCTAAGAAAATTTAATAACAGAATTTTTTTGCATATATTTTGGGGCCCCGCAAACTCTCCCGTCGACCTGCTGGACTCTGCCATACGTGAAAATTGGTTGTGAGACGTCTTCCTAAGTGCTATCGTATTGTTCCATCAAGAAGTGTAATCCAGTTTAATAAAGCAAGCAACTCCTATCCCTTTTTCCGCCTATGGCAGGGTCGGGTACCCATACTGTCCCTCTGAATGGACACAGGGCGATATATTGGTCATAGTTTCTTCTGCAGCCGGTTGCCGGCCAAAGCTGAAGCTGCACCCCTACGCTTATTTATCGTCGGTCTAATGTTCGTTGGGGAATGCTACCGACGCCAGGGGGCGAGCTCCTACACCTGGAAATTTTGCCTCATCTACCCGTTGCGTAGTAGAGAGGGCTCTCTTTCACGTGCAAGTGCCATCGTACACCCACACGGGACCTCGGTTTTACTTCTCATCCGAAAGAAGGCACACTCGCGGCCTCTCTCTCGCCCGAAAGAAGCCGACCCACCTCGGTCCAGTATCGAACTGGCGCAGTTGCCGAGCGTGCTAACCACTACGCCACCGCGGCGGGTTAATCCAGACTAATGAGTATAGTTTTTATAACAAAATGGCAGATGTTCAAAGTTGCAGCTCACTCTGTTGCACCGTCTGGCCTATCTTCTATGACCTTTAGAAGAAGACTGCAGTTTTTATATTTTCAATTTAATAGATGAATAATTAAACATTTCTTCAGACAATAGCTTTATGAATATAATAAAGATAAACTCTTAACATGTCACTCGTCTATTTTTATTATCGGCCGTCAAGAAAAAAATTTTCTTTACAGTCACTTAGAATTGTAGGCGGGAATTGAACTTCTAACAGACCGCTTCTCGTTTTCGGGCTTATAACTCGAAGTAGGCAGGTCTACAGTACTTTAATTTTCTGAAGAGCAATAAGTTGCGAGATTTCAACTTGAATCTACTTCGTAATTATAATTGAATTCGGGTTTCGTAAGGTGCACATGTATATGCATCAATAGGTGAAAGGATTAGAGAAGGGCAATCAAAAGCTCAAACAGACTTCCTGCTCTTTACGAAAATCCACCATTTTTTGTCAAATGTCGACGACATGCCTCCAGATAGCATCAACCGGAAGAGTTCATGAGCAGCTGAGGCGTTATTTTATTTTTGTCCCAGAAACGTGATGATTTTGCCTGATCCCAAGAAAATATTTTCTTCTAAGATTGTCGTCATGTCGTCATCTGGGTAATGAAACGTCCGGTTATGAGTGCGGCACACATAAAATATACGGAGGTCTTTTTATTGTAATGTTTAGACAATAAAGTATCTGCCCTCTCTCCTCGTTTTGGTTCGGTAAATAACTTGCAACTCTTGTTGCCAATATATTTCTGATAAAAATTATCACGAACCCTTTATCTTGTCTTAGCAGGGTCGGGTCTGCTGGTTCTTACCTCCACTTCCACCTATTTCCCACTAGGTGCCCGTCCACCCCACACGCATATCCTGGCGTACAGCCTGCTCCCACGTCTGTGTTGGTCTTCTCTTGCCCCATGCGCTTATAATAACCTGCATCCTTGTAGTCAGTGCCGGATTTAGGACGAATGAAGCACTGTGCTAGTTAAGTTGTGAGCCCCACTTAATTAGGCCATGATGGAAGTCCTGTGCTTAATTAAGCAAACCTAAGCACAATGGTAAATCCGGCATTGCCTGTAATAGACCTAACCAGCTCCTCCTGCTCCTTTCAATTTTGGACTCAATGAGTGACTTGTGTCTGTTGCGAAATGTCACCCAGTGGCGGACTAAAGCATAGAATAAATAGGATATCATCATCACTAACTTTTCCCGCCCATGGCAGGGTCGAGTGCTCATTTTCGTCACATTGAGACATAAACGATCTGTTGGATGGTATTTATTTTAAGCAACCGGCTGCCAACCCCCTATGATCATTTATCGTCGGCCTGTTTCTGATCTTTGGGATACTTTTCCTCCACCGATGTCAGGGAGTGAGTGTCTTCATGAGAGTCAGTGGAAATTTTGCCCAAATACACGTATATACAAGTAAGGACTCCTTTACGAGTCCTGATGACATTACACACACGACACGAGACATTATCACATCCAACGGAAGGCGTAATTAGGGCCTGGATCCAGGACCGACACCCACACGCTTCCTCTGTCAAAAGAGCTAAACAGATACGTTCATCAAAAATCAAGAACGGGTCAGCAAGATGCATTTGGTGAACAAACTGAAGGATGAAAAGATAAAACGGGTCTGTCAAGATCTGGTCCCAAGTCCTAACTTTCATCCAGAGGACCCCCATCAATAATTAGTCAACCAGGAATATGCAAATGTGGAAATATAGGACCAAGGCCTCGGAGCCAAGGCCTGATCTCGTTAATCCATACGGAAATTCTGCACTGAAGCAGTGGAATCAAACTCGTAAAGTGAACTCTATACGTCAGCGGGGAAAAAACAGATCCAAATAATAAATAAAGATTTCTGTGCCTAAATTTCCAGTACATGGCTATGTCGAGTCCTTTTTTTAGCTGTTCTTTCAACTTCTCAATGAGTCTAAATAAATCACCCTGAATTCAAGTGATATATTAAGTATATACAGACAAGTTCGCAATAAAGTCTCTTTACTGCGCATGCCTCTACTAGCAACTTTTCTCCCCCCTCCTCCTCCTCTCTCCCTCTTTTTAATCAGGAATAATAAAAAAATACAGATAAGTAAGATAATGGGGGCTTGTCTTAATGTACGAGCTAAGGAAGATAACAAGAGGTTTATTGTTTCTGCAGAAATTGCTCTTTGTAATGAGCACGATGTTCCCTGTTCCCTGTTAAGTAATGAGTTCCGCACACTGTTTGACTTGACATCCGTTGTGAGCGTTAATGTCATAACCCGCAATTGAGAAGAAAGAAGCTAATTTCCAGAAATGCCGTCGAGTTGGCACTAGACGAAGCTACTTTAAATTCATAAGGTTTGCCTTCAACAACAATGAGCAATTAATGAAGACAGAAAACGTGTAAAGCCGGTCTACTGTTTGCAACGTGTGAGCAGCCCTCGTACAATAGACAGAAAGGAGAGAGGAGAGAAGAAGGGAATGTTAAGATGAGGAGGAAAACGAGCAGGAGGAGAAGATGATGAAGGAAGAGGAGGAGAAGAAACACTGGAGAGAAAACTACACTCACACCAAATGAGTTATAATAAACTCACTTGAACGTCATCAGCATCAATGGTGGATTTCCTTATATCCTTCTGTTTAGAATCTCATTACTTGGGCATATCCTTTTATGCTAACTAAATAGCGCGTCACAAAACGCCATCATCTAATTTTATTTAAATTTCTTATGCAAATGGTAGTAATTTGCGAGGAAAAAAATTGTTTTTTTTTTTTGCACCGTACCCTGTAGTGTCATCGTCATCATCATGAATACGTTTGCACAACAGTATGATTTCAATCATGTGCTACTGGAAGACAAGCAACGCCAAAGAAGCGCCGTATGGATTTTTATTTGGATGGAGACAGGCGCCATGCGATTTCAGTTACAAGAAAGAATATTTTAAAAGATAATGATAAATGAAATGTAATGAGGTATTAATTACTTTTCAACTCTCTTTCAAAGTTGGTATAAGCAGTATCGAGTGTCAAAGAAAATCATTCAAATTATTATTAAAGATTACTTGCAGTAGGCCTACCTGCTTTTTAATTAAGCTAGTTATAATCTTTATAATTTTAATTAACATCAACAACTAAAGCTAAATAAATGGGCGATAAATTTATTTTCTAATTTTAAGCCGTCTATGAAATGCCCTTAAATCTATAAATGGCAGGTCACATGTCTACTACTATCCTTTAATTAAAATCAGTAGACTTTAGTAAAACAAAAAAGTGTTCAATATCAACATCACACTCATATTCAACCCTTTGAAAAGAACGAGGTTGTGACTTGTGGTCATCCACCTCCATCTGTCCGCCACCAATAATCAGCCTAACCAGTTACTGCACTTGCCCCCAATAAGTTCACACTCTTTCCTTGTCGTTCTGCCTATCTCCTGACTGGTCCAAAGTCAGATGCTCACACCACTGCTGTTCTTCTGACAGGTCCAAACCACCTTCTTCGTCCTTGTTCTGACAGCCCCAAACTTATCTTAGTCTAGTCTGTTTCTCATCTTCCTTCAATGTCTACCACCATGAGCGTCCGAAAGTAACATTAGGAGACAGTATTTCAGGAATCCGATCCAGTTGGGTATCCGAAGACATATACATTTCGATCCCGGGGGAAAGCAAGTGTTTCGTTTGCCTCTCCTTCGGCTGACAGATGTCTTTCACTACCTGTCACTCAGGGTGCACTGCCAGCTAAAATTTTGAAAAAACTTCATTGGCGCTGCCGACAATCATCATCATACCCTTATCCCTCCAGTGGCAGGGTCGGGTCTGCGGGCCCACTGAGCAAGCTCTGACTGGGGCACCCCAGGCCAGGCGTCTGGAACCAGCAGGAATATTGGCTAGGTTGTCTGTGGAGGGATGCCGCTCTACTCCACTGGGGAGCGGCGAATTGTGTTGGACACACCAGTTCTCGTCTGATTACTGAAGTTAAGCAGCGCAATCCCAGCTAGTACTGACATGGGTGGCCGCTTGGGAAAACTGGGTACCGTTAATACCCAAAAATGTAGTGTCTGTGTAGTCTTTGCATAAGAACTATGCTGTGGACGGGGCTCTAATGACCTTGTAGTTGAAGGGCCCTAAAACACCAACAAACAACAAGGGGTTGCGTTGCTTAACTTCAGTGATCAGGCGAGAGCTGGTATGTCCAACGCAACTTACCGCTCCCTCAGAGACCTGAAAATAGCAGTGAAAAGGGGCAAGCATTTGTCTCGAAGTTTCTTGGTTAAAGGTTGACCAAAATAATGAGTAATTGTATGAAAATTTGCGAGTCTTCAGGTCCGTTTTCTTCTGGCCAAAATTGTTTTACGATTTTCAATAGAGCCGTTGAGGAATGACTTCAAACGTCATCAACACATGACGTATTCTATCGGATAGTGTAGAGCAGTAGTAGCCCTATACTTGAAAAACCATTAACTTTTAGGATACAGAACCTATAATAGTTTGAGATTACTCGTGATTCATAATAGAGCATTGTGCACATTAAAAGCCAGTGGATCGCCATATCTTTGATGGCGTTATTACATTTTAAACAGAATCGTATAATAAATTGCAGAACGATTCAATAGATTTCGACATTGTTACACAAAAACCCCCTAGATGAGATGTAAAGATTAGCTTGCCCATAGTACACTTATCTTTATTAACGTTTCTTGCGCTCAATGACATAAATCCATTAGTCATTCAGACACAAAGAAATCATTTTAACAACGAATAGACGCCATTGACGCCATATAATCAATTCAATAACGGAAATCGCTCGGGCAATACCCATGTAGGACAGAGTGGAATCGATGCTTTGACCAAAGGTTTGTCAAACTTGCTCGTTATGTAATTTCCTTCAACTGCTAAATTCATTCAATCTACATCATCTCTGGATATCACCTGACATGACGCTCCATGATGCAACCACAGGACTGAATTAGGTTATTTTATTACTGGTATTTATACATTTTAATTTTAACACAACAACCCAACTTCAATTAATCCCACTGTCCGACATTTTTGTCCACAACGAACTAGGCCTACTTGATCTCGTTTTACCTACAATCAATAATGAATATTGTAACTGGGTCACGTGCATACCAGGTGGAAGTCCAGCCAATCACTAATGTGACTGAAATTGCTTTAAACTAATCAACATGAATTTATTTACTTTTGGTCGGAATAAATAGTCAGGTAGGTAGGTAGTTCTTCAAGGTGTGAAAAAAGTTCACCAGGGAGTTGAACTCCACACGCCTCTACTTCACACAGACACCCAGGATCAAACATTTAGACATCCAGATATGAAGGTTGAATGGTTGAATCATTCAACCTTGAACATTTCTATTCAGTTTAGAAAGGGTTATGTGCAGGGTTTAGTTTATTTGATTATTTAACGTGCCCAATCTAACAAAGCAACTCCTAACTCTTTTCCCGCCTATGGCAGGGTCAGGTACCTATCTTGTCCCTCTAAATGGACAAATGGTCTCTTGCCGACCAAAGCTGCACCCCTACGCTTATTTATCGTCGGTCTAGTGTTCATTGGGGAGTGCTACCGACGCCATGGGGCGAGCTCCTACACCTGGAAATTTTTGCCTCATCTACCCGTTGCATAGTAGACGGGGTTCTTTTACGTGCAAGTGCCATCGTACACCCACACGGGACCTCGGTTTTACTTCTCATCCGAAAGAAGGCACACTCGCGGCCTCTCTCTCACCCGAAAGAAGCCGACCGTCTTAACGTGCAGTGGCGTCACTAGGGGGGTGCGGAGGGTGAGGGCCGCACCGGGTGACACCACTCGCATAATGAGAAATGGGGTGACACCGAAGCAGAAGAAGCGGCTTTTTTTTTCGGGAGAGGGGGTGTCACCGCACCGGGTGACGCCAACCCTAGCGACGCCACTGTTAACGTGTCCAATCTATACTTGCATAAATAGTTTATCGACTCCAGGGTGGGACAAGCTCCTACATTTGGGAATGTTTGGCAATCTCCATGTAGAAAGAATTCTGTTTGGTAGTCGCCATGTAGGAAGGGCTCTTTTATGTGAAAATAATACCGTGGATACCACAGAGGGTCACGACTTTTTTACTGCCCATTCGATAGAAGACCCTCTAACCTAAAAGAAGCCACCAGCTTCGGATAGAACTAGTGCACCATGAGTTCAAAAAGAAGTATCTATGTTACCAACTGAGTAACTGGGACAGGCGGATGATGTTATCCATTAAGCTCCTGAAAGTACCCAATACTCACATGGAGGACCAAGGTCTTTATACATGCAGCAAATATCTGAGGAAATTGGAAATTGTGGAATGAGGTCCTTGCCATCCACAAAAGTAGACATCAAATAAATTAATAAACCAACCAATCAAAACACTCTCAGTAAAAATTACAATAGGTGACTCATCGCTAAGCTCAGGGACAATTTTTTTTGGTCCGCAAACAAATCAACATCAATCGTCTTGAGAAAGCATGATAACTAAACCAATCAGTTTGATCAGACAATTTGCAATTTCCGAATTTCCATCTTGAGTGCCGATTAGCAAGTTTGGCGGCGATTAAATCATCAAAGTGATTAAGAGTATAAAATTGATTTAATGAATAACCTTGTGATACAAGCAATTACAAAGATGTCGCCTTGACCAAAGGATTAACTCCACCAATACTTATCTAGTAGCATTTAGAGAGCTAGGGAGAAGTAAACAAAAAAAAACCCAGTAGCTACAACAAAAACCAGTTGCCCACAATTTGAAAAGACAAAGGTGCTGCATACTTGGGAGATGAGGTGTCGAGGACAGCTGTTGGTGTCACCCACGTTTTCTGCGAATGTCAAAATCTCGTTATTCACAAATCAAAGCCACCGTCTCATTAAAGATCATTGGAAAGTTACTGCAAAACACAGAGGCCGTCATTAGGTCTAACGCTCTCACGCTGATAACGTCTTAAATGATGTTGTCTTACAGTCATTAGTAATCACACCAAAGATAGAAAAAACGGTCCCTCACATTGTTATCTCTCCCAAGGAATGATGAATGTCGCGAACAATGATCCTTTTATAGGCCTTCTTTATTAAACCAAACACACCGCTTATAGGACTTTCTGTAGGAAATCACCAGGTCCCGTATAATATGACGCCGTAAAGGGCGACTTGAAAAACTTACCTACAACTTTAAACAATGACAAAGATGACTTTAATGACTTGGAACCTGCTGTTTAATACTAGTTTTATACCACCTTCACGATTTTTCAGTTAAAAACATCATTATTTTGCTAGAAACTTCCAAAAAATATTTCACCAAATATCTACAAGAGCAGGTTTCTTTAACATCGGCCCATTAAGAGATGGGGGAGTTGGCATGCCCATTCAGTGCAAGATATTGCCAAATCGAGAGATTCTGGTATACTGTACTCCGATCTGATGGACCTCCTGATGACAGAAGGGACATTGAATCTTTTCCTCCTCATTACAGAAAAAGTCATCGACTTCGCTTAGGGTGGGACACACTGAGCCAGAGGCGTTTATCTCACAGCATTGGTCATTTCACGAGGCTGTTGCTGATGGGGTACAATGGACCTCTGGCTGGAAGTGTGTTCCCGGCTGGGTATAATGGGAGAAAGGATCATTCATATAAATTGAAGGAACTAAGGGCACAGACAGACTCATACTACTGGTCTTTCTTGCCAAGGACCATTCGACAATGGAATACCCTTGGAGAAAACAGAGTGGAGGGCTTACTGAAAGGGAAGGCCACCTTGCAAGTTTGTAGAGGGACACAACAACTCTAGCTTAGGGTCTTAGAAGTTTTCTGGGTTCTTATGTAGCAATGAGAGTTAGTCTCTCCACTGCCAAATTGGCCATAGAGGCTGCTTGCGGTGAGCTAGAATTAGAATTTCCAGGAGCGAACTCTGCATACTTTGAGCTCAAAAGCAGTGTTGAACTGAATCTGAAAGTATTAGTTACCAGGAAAATCAAAAGGGGATCCACAACTCGAAAGCTATAATGTAATTTTTATCAGAAATAAACAAACATTTCAAAAAATAAATGAACAAACGATACAATTAAAATTTTCCGAAATAAATGCATTGTTTTAGTAATTAATACAGTGTCTAATTCTTAAAGCGGGCCCATTTGAGATCGGGTAAGATAACACCTTGGCCATGCCGCCACTGTTCAAAGAGGTCCCAAGCCCAAGATTTCTAGTGACACGATAAATGTCCGTTGATGTGCTGGCAGTATGGTAACAGGGAAATGATCTTTTTCAAGAAAATCATCATAGAAATTGTGACCTATTCCAAAACTGGGACCTCTGGGTCAAAAGCACCGAGTACTCCATGCTGGTACACCACGACGACTAAATCATGTTTCAGTTCATCTCTAACAGCGGGGCAAATGGGTACTCGACCCTGTCATAGGCGGGGAAATTGGTTGGGAAGGTTATGGTGATGATCCCCGAAAATGATATTGAGGCCCTCTTGTAAGAAAATGAATTTCTTTCATCAAAGCTAACGGGCTGTTGTGTGTGAGAGGTTTTTCAAACGGCAAAGACATTTATTCGCCTTTCTTTCTTATGTTTTGCCATAATACACAGAATAGAGTAAATGTAGATCTTTTCTATTTCTTTCTACGCAAGAATGAAACGGTAAAAAAAGGAACTTGAGGGACCTAACTCCTCTTTTTTCCTTAGCAAAAAAAAAATCCCATTCCATACTCTTAACTTCTTCGCCTCCCACTTGCAAATGAAATTCAACATATGAAGGGAACTGACTACTGCTGGAAACTTCACAGTAGAATTTGGTGATGCGAATGATAGCAGCAACGTGTATATATGTGGAGGATGAGGGAGACAACCGGGAAGGAGGGAGAAGGTAGGGAGAAACGACGAGAAAGAGAGACAGAGTTAAGGGCTTATATACACTCCACCACTCCACTGTTTGAAGAGTATAATTTGAGGAAAAAATGGTTTTCATTTGCACCATCGTTTCCTTTTCAGCTTTGGGCCGAGATAAAGTAAACGGGAGATAGGGGGCCACGATTTCCTTTACGCCTTTCAAACTTGGAGCCCATTCCTGTTAAAATTTTAATTCTAAAGCCGTCAAGAGAAAGTTATCGCTATCTGTCATGCTAGAAATACGGCAATTTCATCGATAAGGTCTTCTATGTTGGTTTACTATAACGTTGCCATGAAGGTGAGGCGCATACCACTCTCGATGTGCCATACATCAAGTATTCAGGAACACCACCGCCACCAATGTGTAGAGAGGGAGGGCCCTATTACATTTTCCTTTTGCAAAAGGGAAGGAGGAGGAGGAGAAGGTGGGGGAAGAGATCCTGTACCGCCTTACGTGAGAGATTTATAGAAAGTGAAATGCGGGGTTGTATAAAATGCGAAAGGTCTATGAGACTATACCGTGGATATGTGCTAAGACTGTTCGTGCCACCACCTACTCCACCGAAAAAAAAAAGACGACGATGGTGACGAAAGTGATGATGATGATGGCAGCAGCCATTGAGGGGATTCATTCCTGATATATACATAGATATGTGCATGGCCCTTATGAGCTCTTGTGGAAGTGTGGCGAGTGATTAGTTCAAAAGGGCATCATCATCCACATTGAAATGGTTCAAATATGAACATTCATGTCAGCCTTTCAAAATGTTTGAAACCTATCAGAAAAGTGAAATTTGCTTCCAAGTTCCGTCGTCAATAATACACCTGCATTGTGCTCAGAATTCAAGATCCGCGAATTGAGTTGATTTCTGGTTATCAAACAAACAAAAGTAATACACACACACACTCAAAATGAAATACAAATGGCCAATAAACAGCTGAGAATAACAAGAAGTGACTACAAAAAATTGTATTGAAACTAATGACAGGATTCAAATTTCAACCACAAATCAAAACACAGGAGCTGCGAGGTAAAAAAAAAAACAGATACGCAAATGACAATTAGAGAAAGCATTGATTTAATAAGTCTCCAGTGATATAGTAAAATAAATCATAGTGAAATGGTCATAAAAAGTCCGAATTATTAATTCGTCCCGTAACCATCTACAAACAAGGACTAAAGCTTTACTTCTCACCTAACAGAAGGCGCACTGGAGGCCCTCTCTCACCCGAAACCAGCTAATCACCGTCATCCAGGATCGAACCTGGAACTACTGACGTAAGCTGCCTCTCTTCAACCAAGACAGCGTATAAAATACCGTAATAATAGGGAGATTGAGCGTACAGTTACCGATAACCATTTGTCCCATAAGCAGACGACACTTAAGTTACGCATGCTCCGAACAATTAATTTTATTTGTGGAGCATGCGCACCTTAAATTTCGTCTGCTTATGGGACAAATGGTTATCGGTAACTGTACGCTCAATCTCCCTATTAAACAGAGCAACTCCAAACCCTTTTCACGTCTATGGCAGAGCCAGGTACCCATCTTGTTCCCCTGAAATGGACACACCGGGGAAATATTGGGCAGCGTTTTTCCGCAGCCGGTTGCCGACCAAAGCTGCAACCCCTATGCTAATTTATCGTCGGTCTGCTGTTCGTTGGGGAATTCCACCGGCGCCAGGGGGGGCTTCAACACCTGAAAATTTTGCCTCATCAATCCTCATCATTTGCATCGTGCAAATGCCATCGTAACACCACACGGGACCTCGGTTTCACTTCTCATCCGAAGGAAGGTGCACTCGGGGCTTCTCTCTCTCGCCCGAAAGAAGCCAATCCACCTAGGTCCAGTATCGAACCTAGCACGCACCCACTGCGCCACCGAGGCGGGATCTTACATAAAAAAAACTTGTAAAAAAAAGGCACCTATTGGTGTCTACGTCAACTAGAAGAAAAGGAAATTTCAACACTCGATTGGGGTATGAACGGGATTCAAACTGAATGAGGCACTTGTTTCTGACTCCATTCCGCCATAGGCTCAGGGCCTTTTAACCATCGCATGCGAAATAGTGAGACAAAACCTGGACAACTGCAGTTAGACTGAGGAGGAGGAGGAGGCCCCTCATGCGATCACACTGGGATACTGTGGTAGAGCGCATGTACAGCCTTCGAACCCTCCATAAAGGTAAATGACATTGTATTGCCTGTAGGATCAATTCGAGCCTGGTGTAGTACATGATATCATGACGTGATACTGATCAATTCATAATAATACTAATTACTTCAATGAAATTCGATGAAACGCAGATGAAAATAAAAGCTCCCTTTAAATGGCCCCGGCTAAACGAAGATACCGAAAAAATACAATCAACAATTTCAGTAATTCAATCTCGAACTTTCCAACAAATTTATCTAGTCTACTATATACATGTTGAGGGTACAAAAGAAAGGAGCAGAAATTATGATAATTATTTTGTTTCCAACCTGACAACAAACTTGAATTGTACGATGACCTAATGTGACCCACTACCTTGATTTAACAGTATCAGAATGACGATGAAAACGAGAGTATCCTCTCCATTTCAGTGCTGGTCCTATCGTGTCCTGCAAGATCGTCGTCGACAGAAAACCGATATTAGGATATAAGCACTCTAATGCCGACAGCATTTTATGGATTAACGACAAGTATCTCAAACGCCTGTCGTCTGATAAATAAACTAATTTCCTATTTTGTAAAGTACATTGCATATTGTTCAATTTTCTCCCTCCTGCCCATTGGGAGTTTCAAGAGTGTCCTATAGGCTTTATTCAGGAGGTACAAAACGAGAAAGTCATGTTCTCAGCATACCTATTTCCGTTTTATTTCGCCTTATATACCTGTAACATTTAGACAGTTGACAGAAGGAAACAACCACATGTGAAATATTTTGATAGCTTTCAAACACGCACCCATTTGACTGCCTTCCCCCCCCCCACATGTGATGAAAATATAAGAGGTCCTATTATGTGCTAAGTTGATATCTACATTTCCTTTCATATCATTATTCATAAAGCTCTATAGAAATGAACATAATTGAAAGGACCTTAGCACCCGTAAAGAACCAGCATGACGTTTCATTTCATTAAAACAAGCCACAGAAAATGTTTGGAAGAGATTTATTATCTCAAAATTCGAGGGCAAACAACAGTTCAACTTTCGGCTACCAAGAAATCATCCACTTCACTACAATTCTTGCCTATGACAGGGTCACGTACTCGTTTGCACTGGTGAACTATTCAGCAAGCCGTGGCCCCGTGTGGTGTGTACGCTGTCGCCTGCCTGCGTGTAAAAGTATTCCTGCTACATCATACCCTTATCCCGCCTGTGGAAGGGTCGGGTCTGCGGGTTCTAGCCCTCCGCTCCCGCCTATCTCATGGGAGCGGCGAGTTGCGTTGGACACACCAGTTCTCGTCTGATCACTGAAGTTAAGCAACGGAAGCCCAGTTAGTACTGACATGGGTGGTCGCTCGGGAAAGCTGGGTACTGCTAATACCCAATAATCGTCGCATTTGTGTAGTGTCTGTGCAGCATATGCATTAGAACTATACAGTGGACGGGTCTCTAATGACCTTGTAGTTGACGGGACCTTAAACACCAACAAACAACAACAACCCGCCTATCTCCCACCAGGTTCCCGTCCACCCCGCACACTACCATATCCTTACAGACAGGGGCGGCCTTACCCATTGCGAGGCTCCGGTCGAGGCCCTTTGTCCTTCGTGAAAAGTATCTATATTTTTTGAAATTTGCTTGGCGCGAGGCCCCGGGCGATTGCCCTGTTCGCCACCCCCTAAGGCCGCTACTGCCTACAGATAACTTGCTCCCATGTCTACGTTGGTCTTCCCCCGCCCCGGGCACTTCCAACCACCTGCATTCCTGCAATGGCCCTAACGAGCTTCTCCTCCCCTCTTCTCATTACGTGTCCAGACCACCTCAATTACCCTCTCTCGCATTTTTTCCACTATGTCCCCCACCCTCAGGCTACGTTTAATATACTCATTCCTAATTCTATCAGCTCTTGACACCCCACTCATGTACCGCACCATTCGCATCTCGGCTACTTGTGCTCTATTTACATCGCTCTTCCTCACTGCCCAATACTCTGATGCCACGGCCTAACCACTGCCCTTTCAACTTGATTGGGAACATCCAAAGAAAAATGGGCCGACGATAATTAAACCAAGGGAGTTGAAGTACTAGGTTGAAAACTAATTGCGTCAAACACTGCGTAACAGATCGCGCATAGGCCTATGCTCACTGGGACAAAAATGGGCATTCCACAATTCCATTGGCAGCCAGGTGGGAATAGGGTTAGTGCTGATGATGATTTTTAAGTCAGGACCCCATTGGTACACAGATTTCCATCCGACAGAAGTCAGTCATCTAGGCTAGGATCGAAACTGCACGACAGAATCACGAGTCGTCCACTGAACATTCTCTGACTTGGGGCACCCCAGTGAGGCGTCTGGAAACCACAAGAATATTAGTTGGGTCGTCTCCTGCCCGTCCAAGAATTTCAAACACCTACACAAGTAGTGCGGACTGGATGAAAGAGCTCCAGGTTCCGAGGCTTCTAGAAGAAAATGGAAATCTACCCACAACTATAGTAAGGCAACCCACTTCGTCAGGACTCACAGGTTCCATTCGTTAACGAGAAGCATGATACCCAGACCAGTTCGTCACAGTGCAGAGATTATAACGATTTGGCAAAGGATTGCGTAGAGTGAGGGCGGGATAGCGAATTTTGGGAACGAATGCGTGCAAATGACCCCGAGTTAAAATCCCCAGCCGTGGAAACAGATGGTAATGATTTCATTCTTGGGTTTCATGAAGGACAGGTGTCTGTTGTGCCCCAAGTAAAATGTCAATAAATAAATATCCACAAAATTCATCTTGAAATAAAATACGAGAAATTCAATGTAGAAAATCATTCATTCAGCAATAGCATGAATAGATTTTGGGTGTTTAAGCAGTTCATACACTCATCCCTCAAGTATAGCATTCACACAACCCAAATAATTATCATAATTTTATCCCTGTTAAGGCAGAGCATATGCATACCGGATAGTGACAAGCAGCTGCACCCAAAATTTCAAAATGTTTCCAGACCATTTAGCGGTTACATACTAATGCTATCCGGGACAGCGATAAATAGTAGGCAGACAATGGCGTCAAATACCATTCAAGTCTTGTCTGTCTTCCTAACAGCAAAGTGATGAGCCGTATGGCCTTTGATAAGAAAATCACCGACGATAAGTTGCTGCTTCCTTTTTTCCAAAGAAAAAAAAATGCCTACAAAAGTTGAATAAAAATCTCATCATCATCATCACTCCGCTCTTATTCAGTGTATCATAAGAATGGGTGATGGATCCTATATACGAAATTTGAAAAAAAAAAATATGAAAGAAAAATTGTGTTGGTCTTTTTAGCCAATGAAATTCCCCCGACTTGATTTGGGGATATTCAACTTTTACATTCCCAAATGCAGTGTTATATCCATATATTTTTTTTCTTTAGATATATTAACCAAAGCTATTTTTAGAGACAACCATCATCATTAGTCGGACTACTACAAAAAAAAAAAATTGTGTGATCACCTCATTCAACTGACTTATCTGTTTTTACACGCAGTGTATAAATAAAACCAATATTTAAAATCATTCATGCACATTACAAATATCTAGAAGGGATAGGAAGGAAGGGGTTGTATATCCAGCGGATAAAAAAAAGTGTTTCTACTTTCAAGATGCAGTGCAGTCATCATTTAATCTCGTTTAAAAATATTTTATTATGTCTCGAGTCATTTCATCAACGAAAAAAATTTTTTCTTCTTCCTTACTTGACATCCTTATTTTAGATATACTTCTGTGCCCCATTCGCACCCTCTTTATACCCTCAGCTCCAACTAAAAACGTGATAAACGTAGATGGGTTGCCAGACATTTGACTAAGGTAAAATATCGCCCCAACAATTTGATTGCCTCGTAGAAAAGCGTTTCTAGCCTTTTCAGCCGTAATAATACTATTTCTATATAAATATTTCTTTTTTTTTTAAATGTAAACTCTCATGCATCTATTACCAAGATATGACGTTGCTGAATAAAGGATCAAATCCTTAGGAGAGAAAAAAGTATTTATTTACTATATACCAACGTTTTGCCTCCTATATCTTCAAAATTTTTTTATTCAAAAGAAGATATTTTGATATACTACATTTATATATATTCAGTCTTTAATGTTAGTAGCAAAAAAAAGACAGGGTATGAAAAGAAAATATCAACTGCTTCAATGACAATCTTTTTCCTCAAAATACCTTATCTAATAAATAAACTTTCAATTCATTGTGGGGGAAAAATGTTATTTCTACAAACACAGATTCACACATATACAGTATATTTATACATAAGTTTCAATTAAAAAGCGAAAGCAAGCTAAATTTTATTTCAATAAACATCGATTGGAAACTAGCGGACTGCATACACCGGTACCAAACTTATTTTCAAAGTGCATTCCGTTTTTTTTAAATATTACATCATAAAACTCTCACCTATCTATCTTAGAAAAGACTATTTTTAATAATAGGGTATAGCTCGTCACGAACCGACAGGCAGCATTTAGATTACGGAAAAGAGGGCCAAGATAACAATAATCTGATCATGTCCAGATTGAGTTTGTTGTTAAAAATCATGTTATAGAGTAGCCTGTCTGACACGGCAAGTCCCCCACCTTCGATGTAACCTACACCAACCTACTTCTTTTTTTACAGAGGATTCTTCTAGTTTCAACACCGTATTTCATTACGATTTCGTTACAGTTCAGTTAATAGCATTCTGATCCTGATGTTTCCCGATATTAAAGATCAGGACTCATGGATGGACAGGTAACACCTTCCACTCAATCACGAAAATCAGGCATGCGAGCTGCAATGCCTAGAAATGTTGCCGAACTGCACTAATTGTTACTCAATGTGTAAGAGTGGTCTGCATACCACACGGATTCATTTCATTCGTTGATGTTTTAGGGTCCTTCAACTACAAGATCATTAGAGCCCCGTCCACTGCAAGGCCATTAGAGTCCCGTCCCGCACACAGATACTACACTAATGCGACGATTTTTGGGTAATAGCAGTACCCAGTTTTCCCAAGCGGCCACCCATATCAGTACTAGCTGGGGTTGCGGTGCTTAACTTCAGTGATCAGACGAGAACTTGTGTGTTTCCAACGCAATAAGCCGCTCCCATACCACACATAGCCAATGCTTCACTTCTCATCTAACGGAAGGTGCACATGAGGCTTTCTCTCGCCTAAAAGAAATTATCCACCTAGACCAAGATCGGACTTGCATCCAAAGACTCGAAAGTCTGGTACCCTATCTGACGAAGACGAATTTAAAGCATCCTCTCTTTAACTACCATTGCCTACTTTAAATTTTCCCTTTTCGTCTATTGAGTTGGTGAGACTCACCTTCATTTTTAGGTTCTGATTCTACTCAATTCATATGCGCAAGTTTCGTTGTTTGTTTGTTGGTGTTTTAGGGCCCTTCAACTACAAGGTCATTAGAGCCCCGTCCACTGTAAAGACTGCAGAGATGCAGAGACTGCGCAGACACTACACTAATGCGACGATTTTTGGGTATTAGCAGTACCCAGTTTTCCCAAGCGGCCATCCATGTTAGTACTAGCTGGGGTTGCGCTGCTTAACTTCAGTGATCAGACGAGAACTGGTGTGTCCAACGCAATTCGACGCTCTAACACAGGTTTCGTGAAAGGATGTGACGGACGGCGCATTTTAGGGCTGCTCCTGATTAGAAAGTAAAGAACCATTCTTTGCCACGTTCAAGATATGGTCGCTGTGTCAAATAGAACTAGTGAGGCCGGATCACTCCATCGCCACGACTCTCCGCCTCTGACAAAATCAGCCTAGTTTAGCGACAAATCTCGTAGTCCCTGAGTACATGTTTCGAAGGCGTGATCATCATAAGTCAAACAAATCATTAAATTTTTCATTTCATGTTATTTTTATAGAAATAATGCTGTGTTAGTCTTTTATTTGTCGCTGTGAGTTTTTATAGCTTTCTCCCCGGGGCTTATTTTTCTATTCAGTCGAACATTGAAACCCATTTTACCAGGACGGGCGAGAGACCCAACTAGAATAACCTCCCCGTTCCATTACAGGAGTCGAGTAAAACGATGGTAGGCCTACATCTCTATTTAGCACCTTGTCCCTTCCTCCTTCTCTCCATTTTTCATCACTCCCTCTATATAATTTTCTCGTGGCACATCCTTCCTTCAGGCAGCTATGCAGAAATTATAGTCCAAATTTGATACAATTTGATTGAAGCACTTTCAAAATGGGCCTTCCATCAAAAAGAGACCAATCATGTCATCACTATGCATCCTTCTACATGGAAGGTCTATAAAATTGTTACTCTATGAAGTTATGAATTATAGTACCTCAATATTAATAACAACAACTGACAAGGGTATCATTTCATTTTGTGTGGGGAGAAGGGACTGAGTAGAGGGAAAGGGGGGGGGGCTGGAAGAGAGAAGGGAGTGAGACTCTTCGTTAAGTATAGCTTGCATGTGGAAAATAGAGATACATATACAGTGCGTACTTATGTTCCGTAAAGATGTATCTAGTTTATATATTATAAATACAGCATCCCATCCCATCCCGAAGCAGCTCTCTGCAGAATATTGCATCCTAGAAAAAGCATCATTATATGGCGAAACCAAATCATTAGAGACAAATTATGCATTCTACATTCACAATAAAGCAATAAAATCACAGGCAAGAAAACTAATAAAGCTTTTATTAAATGATGCGACTTTCTGATACAAAACCCCGAAGGATTTCATATTTCATTTAGCGCCAAAATACTATATTCAAATTGAAAGCTCCTTTTATTATTAGCCAGTCACATCAATGCAAACAGGCTACTCTGTTGATATATATATTTTCACAAACGGCGAATTTAAATTACCTCGACGTGAGGCCACCGTACAATATATGTAATCTTCACGGATATTAAAAGATAAAGAAGGGAGTGACGACAGAAAAAGAAAAAAAAAACCCTTATACCCCAGTATGTATTTGCCTGACAAGTCCCTAAGCCCTTTCTCGCAAACCTTTTACACCCAGTTGATATTCAACTATTGAGGTGTTGAAGTTTAGCATTAGAAAAATTGACAGCAATGAAAAAATTTTTCATAATGTTGCTATTTTTTTCTCACTCCTCCAACATAAACACACATATCTTTTGGCCCCCCTCTCTTCCATTTCCCTCGTCATGTAGGCACAACGAGCGGTAGGGGCGTTACCATCTCGTTATTCAATATTTGATGTGGATATTATAATAAGTAGCCATCAGAGACCCTGCAAGTGCGAGAGAAAGAATCAGCTCATGAAAAATATGCCCTATGTGTAAATCGAATCAATACCACCCTCAAATAGATTTTTACAAGACAAAAAACGATAAATCCTAGTGCACCAATGAAAAAACAGGAAAGGAACGGGAGGAGGGGAACATGTGATTCCGCCATTTCACTGCACACTGCCGATGTGTGCTTTTTCGCCATACCTTTATATACTGTATCTGTTTGAAAAACGAATTGAAATTTGGAGCACTGCTTGATAAACTGCCTACATGCACGACAGGGAGAAAGAAAGGGCTTTTGAAGTAATTGGACCCGTTAACAGCCTCCGAATTTTTATAACTGTTATGGCCCTTTAATTTCTAAATGAAATCCAAATCTTGCATCCAAAATCTTCCTTTTCCCGGAATGCTCTTCAAGTAACAATTGTTTCTAAGAGTATGGGTTAGGTCAGGTTTTAATCGACTTGGAATTTCTAGTATTTCTGCAATGCGCCAACTTTTAGCATCATTTTCGCTACCTGTATTTTTGATCAAAATTGTGAGCCAGGTTTAGGCACTACTTCCCTCAGAAATCCTCCCAATCTTATGGCCAGGCTGCTTGCCTGCTGCTACTGCTATTCTTTCAGTAATAATAAATTAACTTGTGATGTCCTGAAAGGGCCTCACCAGCCACGATAAGGGATGGATCGATTCTAACTCTGGGTCCGCACGGAGAGTAACAACTCTGCAAATTTCATATCTTGTATAATGCAAATTTCAAATTCAGAAATGATATTTCAAATAAATTATTAATCAGAAAGATTAAAAGCACAAATGTAAGCAATTTTTCCCTGAAATCACAAGCTTCAAATGAACAGTGGGGGCATAAAGCTTTACCAAGGTATAAGAACGACAGTCTTAAATATAATAAGTAGCGATCCTTTTTTGGAAAAAAAATGAAATATTACTTTACATACAGAAGCAGTATGTATATGCGCCCCAATAAGCATTACAAGCCCATTTCAACAATACACTCAATGAATGAGAAGGGACTGGGGAGGAGGGAAGACGTTTCTTAACATGCTTAATGTCACTATTATATCTACATATATAAACTAGGAATTTAGATTAGCCAAAGATATACATTCGTAGTGGGAGTGATTTATAAGCTGAAAAGGAGGTGAATATTTTGAGAGAGAGAAGAAAAGGGAAGTTGGCGGGAAAGTAGAGAGAGAGGAGGGGGGGTGCAACAATCCAAGTTGATTATTCTTGACTACCATTTCTGCTTTTCAATAGACGACACACACACAAATGCATACCCAAAACCTAAGCTGAAAGATCTCTAATAAAGATAGGCACCACTACCAATATATGATGAAGCCTCCCCTGTTCAAGCAAAGCAATCAATTCATTCTCCTGACTCGATGCTTAGCATCACTTCATTTCTAGCAGCTTACAACATAATGCCACTAATTCCAAAAGCCTGATATCAGATCAACGCCAAAGGACCATCTATATACTGCTATAGGGATAAAGATAGAGAAAGAAAGATCTTCCACAGATCAGTGACACAGTAGTAGAACCAACCAGCTGAAAGTTTGCTCAAACGACACGTGCGACACACACGGAAGTCGCAAAATGGCCCTAACCTGACAAGGAAATCAAGCTAAATACATAATGACGTGTGTGACCGTTTGCACCACACCATTGTCATCGTCATCATAATCGTCCCCACTCCCCTCTATCTTGATAGAGGCACCTCTTTTCACATCTTTCCTCGGCGTCACCCGGGGTTCAAACTAATACATAAATACTCTCGAGTTGGGGCACTGATGGGTAATATATCCAGACAAAAAGAGTGATAGGACATTGTGAGGTGCAGAGAAGGGAGGGGGTCCGGCTGAAGGGAAATGCGGTGGGATAAGTTTACAGCGAAGAGTCATAGTGACCTCTGCACACAACAAAAATACATAATGGGGAGAAGGAGAAAGAGGTTGTGATTTAATAAAGAGACGTCCCTTATTTTTTTCATACACTCTTTCCTCCGTCACCCTCGCCCCACTGTCCAGAACCTATCCATGATCTATTAGCTCACTCACTTTCACACCAAACTCTGGAATGAAAACCAAGATATGCACATTAAAATAAGCTTTGTCGCAATTCATAGACGACAATAACAATCAATGACCCCTTACCGCAGGAAAAAAAGACGATTGACAGTGGGCTAATGGGAACAATAAATGAAAAGTACATTCATAATAATAATGAATAGCTTGTAATTATTACGAAATACTACTCACCGATATACTGCATAGTAGGCCCTAGATGTAGTAAACTGCCTCTATCATGATCGGCCAGCCCTATCGCCTTCTCCTAGCTCCCTCTCTTTTCAAATTTTTCTCATCCTACGCCTTTTCCCTCCCCCACTAACTGCTTTAAATTTCCATGAATGTCATAAATGCAAAATTCACTTCTAACAAAGTGAGATAGGGGTTGTCCATAATGAGGCAGGATAGCACAAGGCAACTAAGGATCGGATAAAGCCAGTGGGAACCCGCCTTGCCATACAAAAAAGAAACGTTGCTCGAAATTTACGGAAATGAAATCATTTGTGACATTTACTCTGCATCCTTATCGTCCCTCATCACCATTACTAACCCTTTTTCCACATCTATGAAAAGGTCCAGTGCCCATTTGCCCCATTCGGACAGATGAGCGATCTCTGACGCTATTTTTACGCAGTCGGCTCCCAACATAACGCTAAAACTCTTATGCTTATTTATGATCGACCTATTTTCTTTCTAGGGCAATTTTAAACTTCACCGACATGAGAGGATGAGCCCTCACACCTGGAAATTTTACCGAGCTACGTGTACACTTTACTCCAAGGGTGACGTTACGTGCAGATGACATCGAACACGCCATATAGGGCCACACTTTGGACCTACTTCGCATCTGACCAGAAGAGAACCGCCGCCTCGGACCAGAATAGAACCTGAATCCACTGACGCAATACTACAGTACAACTCACTTTACCTCTGCGCCACCGAGACGAGTTTCTACGTCGTTATCGTCAACAAAACAACAAAGAAGCAACTACAGTGAAACCTCTCTAATTGGTACACCTGTGGGACCTAGCCAAAGTGTACCCATCAGAGGGGTGTACCCATAAGAGGGGTATGGGTATATAAATTAATAAAAACAACATACTGTGTTATTTTTTAAAAGAAAAAAATGCATTGTATAATATAATATTTCACAAAATTATTGAAGTACACAAATTTAATTTTTACAAACAAATCAATCAAGGGACGTTTGTCTACAATCAAGATACCTTCTTATTTGCTGCCTATGGCAGGGTCGGGTACCTATCTTGCCCATCTGAATAGATGCAAGGGGGATGTACCGATATGAGGGGTGTACCCATAGAGAGGTTTCACTGTACTAACACTTTATCGCCTATGGTAGGGTCGGGTACCCATCCTGCCCCATCTGAATGGATGATAGCATGATAGGGGTATTTTTCTACAGCCCACCAAAGCTGCAACTCATTTGCTTATTTATTGCCACTTTACTGTTCGTTTGGGCACTTCACCGACGCCAGGGGACGCGCTTCTACACCCAGAAATTTTGCTTCATCTACCCGTTGCATAGTAGAGAGAGTTCCTTTACGTGCATATGACATCGTAAACCACACGGAACCTGAGCTTTACTTCTCATCCGAAGGAAGGCGTACTCGGGACTTCTCTCTCGCCCGAAACCAGCCACCTACCGCAATCCAGTATCGAACCACGAACCACTGGAGCAGTAAATTGGGCACGCTACGTATTGCGCCACCAAAGCCGGTCACGTCGTTTTAGTCAACCTAATACATAAGACCACTTTTAACAGGTGTGCAAAGAGCGAACGGGATAATCAAAGACGGTGATAAGAGTGTCACGTATTTATCTTTAAACTAATTATACTCGACTCAGGGTGTTCAGGTTTCGCGGACGGGTTGGTTACATCGCTCACGAATGCAACGAAGACTATGCCTTTAATTTTTACGTGACGGTAGGTGAGCTTTAGGTTTTTCTTTTGCCAGAAATAACATTTCTGGAAGTGGAAAGTGGACTCTATTCAAGGCTCAGTATGGTAAAGTACCCAAAATCCGTCCCCTGCCCTAAATCCGTCCCCCCCTTTAACTTTCAAGGGGAGGGCTGTAGCCTTCAGAACAGCACATGGAAGCCTTCAGAACCATCCAGTTTACTACTGGCTCTGATTCAGTTGCTTTGTTCTGTTTTTAACTATTAAATTTTTCAAAAAATAGGTTTTGTGTAATTTTACTAAATTGTGGAATCGAACCTTAAACAGTTATATTGACACTTCCGACTAATTTTTTTCATCATTTGGCAATTGATAATTAAAGATTGCTCCTTAAATATTGTGTTCCAGTTGTCAGAACCATGCAGTTGTGGTTGTTTGTTCAAGAGATGAGACTTTTTCTTTTGTTATTGCTGGGATCCTAAATCCGTCCCTTTGAAATTCCCAAATTCGTCCCCGGGACGGATTTAGGACCCTCATAATGTATTGCTCTTTTTTACATTCTATAATTTCCCAACCTCTTAGACTAGTATTGATTCATATATGATCACGTGTTGACCTTTTTCTAATGTGTTTACCACTCCTATGCCTTATTACTATAATGTAGTAGAGCTGAAGTGCTATGAAGAAATATCATTCCAAAATTGATATTAGGCTATTTTATTTAAACAGTCAATAAAAAGTTTTCTCTCAAGAAATTTATTATGAGAGATGTCAACTGTGTTTTAATGAAATTTCCCATAAAAATAATTCAGTAGATGTTAGCTGGAAAGAGGGGACGGAATTAGGACACCTTTTTAGAAAAATCAAAGTCTGCGTTCTTATAAGTTTTTAATTTTTTATGGTTTAGAAAGTTTTATTTAATAGTATCACACTAGCTATACAAGTAGGTAAGGAGTTGATAAACTTAAATCAGTTTTTAAATTATTTTTCCTGTAAATAATTTTCTCGGAATTGAAGATTTTGCTTAGGGGGACGATATTTGGGCACTTTACCATAATATATATTTTTCACCATGAAACAAGGATTCTTTTTAGGTGCAGACAGTGGCGTACCGGGGAGGGTGGGCGAAGGGGGACAGATGTCCCCGGGCGCAGAAGAAAGGGAGCGCAAAAATGAGGTTCGCATTAAGTTTAGAGGGTGCAGATTTCGGTCTTTGTATCCGGGCGCAGAATACCCTCGGAACGCCACTGGTGCAGATCACATCGTACACTGGAGGCACCTATCTTACCCGAAAGAAATGAAAACACTTCAGTCATGGAACCACTGACGGAGTATTCCAGCAAGCTACTTCTGCGGACTTAAAAATTTTTTAAAAAAATCTATAATCAACCTCAATTAGCCAGGATAACAACACCTTTTTAAGTCATTTTTCATCGGCTCTCTAACGATAAACCGGAATGAGAAGGGGCTAATCGATAACATTGAAAATGCGGGACCTTTCACTTAGGCCATGGTAGACTGTCGACCCATGTGAAAGGATCTGTACAACACCGCCAGTCCGAACCTGAAAGTTAGTTCACTTATTCTCTTTGAATCCAGATTTGAATTAAGCGCAAACCATGTTATCTCAATGTGGACAAGTTGCGCACTGCCTGGCACTTCATTTTAAGAGTACCAAATTGTACTGTACAAATACATACTAAGTCTGTATACCATTTCAAAAGAAAACCGAGGGATTATTTGTATATCGTTAAGGGCAAGACTCCATAACAATGAACTCTATAGCTAACTACGCATGCGCTTCATCAACATCTCACTGTTATCTTACAATATCGCTCCATTTAACGACGTAAACAAATTCCCAAACGTAAAAATGTAACAGAGACAGCAGTTTTCGTTGCACAATAAAATTAGGTCTCAACTACATTGTTATTAGATTGGTCACATTAAATCATGGTGGGTACAGAGAGAAAGAGAGAGAGATGTTTATAGGTCCCACAAACATTTAATGTCAGATTGACATTTCCAGTGACTTTATTTCAGGGATTCTTTTTGAAATAGTAAAACGGGGTTGGAGCACATAGTGCGTTAAAAAAGCACAATCAGCAAGAGAAGAAAACGGAGGAATGCTTTTTTAACAACCGTGGGTAAACGGCCAATTTGGGTATTGTTCGTTATCCCATAATAAAGCCTTTAAGTATTGGGTGACGATTTGTAGTGGAGCTCAGCGTGAAGTAGCCATCTTGAATAGAGAGGTACCTATCATCCATCATTTCAGACAGATTACATTCAATTTGGTGGGGAAATAAATCCGTTAACAGTATCAAAAGGGCTAAGGTATTTTGAGTAACAAAAATAACAAAAAAATCGTTTGATTAAACTATTTAAAAACGCGTGAGTTCATTTTTTTTTCCACAATAGATTATGAAAATTTTGTCAATAAAGCAGACATCCGTCAAATGCTCCTGAATACCTATTGGTGGAGTATGGGCCAATTTTGCCTTTCAGTGAAAGGAGGAGTTTGCCAACATATTGAACAACATTGTATTTCAAAATTTTAAATACTGTAGGCCTATATTCAAAAATTGAAAATGAGGATGTTCCCACGTCTTTCAAGTCCCAAACATACTGCGACGAGCTTCCAGATTAACGTCAAAATTATGACTATTGCTATCTCGGTTGTGGTAGGGTCAGATACCGAAATGTCCCGGGAACAGGTGAACTGGTAAACGGTAATTAAAATAATGCTACACCTTACTGTATACAGTATATTTTATTTTAAGCAGCTAGGGAGCGCATTCATTATTTAAGAGACAATGGAGGTCCTAGGAAAGTTCCGGGATTCTTTTTCTCATCATTGAAATAACCGTTCATTCTAATTCCCTTATCAGAAATAAAATTTGGTAAGTATAGTGGAGTGAGATATAGGTAATAAAGCAACTCCTAACCCTTTTCCCGCCTATGGCAGGGTCGGATACCCATCTTGTCCCGATAGTGATATATTGGACAGTGCTTTTCTTCAGCCGGTTGCCGACCAAAGCTGCAACCCCTATGCTTATGTATTGTCGGTCTAATGTTCGTTGGGTCACTCGACCGACGCCAGGAGGCAAGCTCCTACACCTGGAAATTTTGCCTCATCTATCAGTTGCATAATAGAGAGGGTTCTTTTACGTGCAAATGCCATCGTACACCACACGGGACCTCGGTTTTACTTCTCAGCCGAAAGAAGACGCACTCGGGGCCTCTCTCTCTCTCTCGCACCCCGAAAGAAGCCAACCCACCTAGGTCCAGTACCGAACCTAGAACCACTGACGCAGTTACTGAGACGGCTACCCACATCTGTGAGATACAGGTAAAGACGTTTGAATTTTAACAGCCGAAAAATTGAATACAAACCAAGATCAGGTACTAAACAAGGTAAGTATTGTGCTTGCAGAACAGCAATCCATGCCTTTTGATGTTTCCCATTCACCTTAATTTATGACCAATTCGAGCTCCGGCCCTAGACAAACGGCAAATAAGTTGCGCAAGTAATTACACCACAGAAGTGCAAAATTACAATTTAGACGAGGGCAAGAAAGAGTGAGAAGTTTAGGTTCGAAAGATAACTAAAATAAAAGACTACGCTGCAAGCAAAGAAAAAGATTGCAATTTAGCGCAACCACTGTTCGGAAAAGTAAGATTTATAATAGCGAAACAAATTTTACAGAGGAAGTAAAAGTATACAAGGGACCCTGCTTGTAAAACCAAAGGGCTTACAATAGGTAGGCCCATAATCTACACTATTACTTCATTGTTCCTGATTGTAAAGAAATACAACCTTTCTTCAGAAAAAAAAGGAGGCTATCGTAACGTGTCACAAGCTCAATTGTCACATAGGGCCATTTTCTTAAGAAATTCGTAGAGAATCCCTAGTTGGCACTCGACGTTAATAAAGATGAATACAAAACAAATACAGTTCCAAAGTTATTTCGTCGCCAAAAGATATATGGCATGCAGACGATAAGTGCCCAAAGCACTCAAACTTTATAGACTTGTTTGGTGAAAATGTCAAATTAAATTAAACTCGATTGAAATTCGTAAAAAAAGATGGTCAACAACATGTAGACGGTACGGGACCTATGAGCAATATAGGTTGACTTTACCGGAAGCAATCCCATTATTTATACCAAATAGAAGCACCCAAACTTCTAAAAACTAACTATGATCAGCTTAAAAGAAAACATAATATACTAACAGAAAAAAATGGAGACAGCTTCATAAAATTTAAATTTCCTTTGAAATTCAAATGTACTTTGTAGCTGGAAGCCATTACGAACACACCAGAAAAACAATGCGACGTTATTTCTTCCCAGTCACTTTCTCCACCAGTGCAGACTTCATAAACTTTCATTTATTCAGGAGATTCAACTAATTTCTCTCAGCAAAGGCTAAGGTAGTGCGACCCGTTACGTTGGTTGCGCACTGCTGGACTACTACATCAATATTTCCAAGTTCGATTCTAGACCAAGGTGGTTTGGTTTCTTTCGGGAGGGAGAGAGAGAGAGAGGGAGAGGAGAGAAGGGGGAGAGTAGAGAGAGAGGAGAGGGCGAGAGAGGAAGAGAGGAGAGGGCGAGAGAGGGAGAGAGAGGGAGAGGAGGGAGAGAGAGGGAGAGGGGGGAGGGGGAGGGAGAGAGGAGAGGAAGAGGAAGAGAGAGAGAGAGAGGAGAGAGGAGAGGGAGAGAGAGAGGAGAGAGAAACATTCCCACTGAGCCTTCCCACCTACGGCAGGGTCGGGTACCCATCTTGTTCCTCCGAATGGACGCAAGGCGGGTATACTGTACAATGTGTTTCCACACCCGGCTGCCGACGAAAGCTGCAACCCCTATGTTTATTTATCGTCGGTCTATCTTTCGTTGGACGACCTCCTACACCTGGGAATTTTGTCTCATCTACCCGTTGCATAGTAGAGACGGTTCTTTTACGTGCAAACTTCGGCGACCTCGGCTTTACTTTTCATCCGAAGGTAGGGGCACTCGGGACTTCTCTCTCGCCCGAAACAAGTCAACCCACCTCGATCCAGTATCGAACCTGGAAAAGTAGTAAATCCAGTACGCTGCCTATCCCGCCACCGAGGTAGGTCCCCACTGAGTCTTTCATTGGATTGAAATTAAAGCCGTGCACGCATGATGCCAACTGTACGTAAAACATCTCTGTGGTGTTCGGAAACATTTCCCAGGTGTAGGAGCTCGCCCTCTGACGTAGATGGAGAAAAAGTGATTCAAGAAAAATAGACCGACGATAAGTAAGAATAGGGATTGTAGCATTAAGTTGGCAGCCGGCCGCCACAAATACTATTCAACAAATCGCTCATTTGCTCCAATGCGACAAAGGGCTATCCATGATGACAGGGTTAAAGATACCACTATTGTTTTGAGCACACCAAACCCACAGTGTTGAGTTCCTTCTGGAATGTTAGTCAAGCACGCACGTACTGCATTGTTGTATCAGTCCACGCCCAGATCTATGTGGGACAAAGATGGCATTTGCCTGGGACGACAAAAATAATTTTTGACCAGGGCGGCGAAAAAGCTGGGTCGGGCCTTTATCAGACGCAGGTATCAACAATCAACACTCTGTGTTGAACGGGAATCATCCAGTAGCAGCCCCCTCCTCGCCAGAATGCTTTTTAAACATTGCGGCGTTTCCACCGTCTCAGCCAGACAAACGTTCAGACAACTACAGTACATTCACTTATGAGCAATTCTTTCGATCTAAATTTCGCACTGCGAATATTGCTGAAGACCTACTGACTGCACTACATGAAGTATCCACCAAACAAGCTCCCAGCAACATCTTTTTATATTCCTAAGACCAGTGCTCCGCAACCTTTTCTCACCTACGGCACACCAAAATTCTTCCTAGAATTCCGCAGCACATCAAGTTCACGGCACACCGGTTGCGGAGCACTTCCTAAAACGATTGGAACCCAGACAAACATGTTTGAACGCCGTTTAGTGCTGCGCTCCTGAAGTCTCCACTATAAATGCATCGAGTTTGCAAACAGGTTTTTAACAGTCGTAGATGTTATCAAACATTTTGTGCACTCGTTGCAGACACGGCTTTACGAGACATTCTTCTTTATATTCAGCAAAAAAAGCGGAAGTACAACTTACAAACTGGTCAGTTATGAGCACAAATTTTAAGAAAAAAAAAATCTAAAGAGGGATTTAACTCTTTGAAATGCTTTCAACTGCGTGTTTATCACAAACATCTCAATATGAAACGCCACCAATCTCAAATTCAATGATATTTTAAGTGTGTGAGCGCTTTACCCACTCTCAATTATTGATAAGATTAATTTACCGCATTTCATTAAAGTCGAGTAATTAATTTGAAACTAATTGAAAAATAAGCGCATCAAAGTCATTTTCGCCTCCAGATGATAAGTCAAAAAAGTCAAGATAATATCTTAATAGATTCTTATATAAATATTATCTATGTCGATATGGGTAGAGTTGATACACCGACTTTTATGGATCTTAGGCACATGACGCGTGGTAACTGAGACGCTATACAAAAGATTGTATAGAAATGAAATGTACATTACTAATTATATGCTGTCGAGGAAAAAAAAACCGATCTTTAAAAAACTCATTAAATGCATATTAGTATGCAATGAATGCCAAATGAAGCCTATATCATGTCCTGAGAAGAGAAAGGCAAAGAGATGGTGTGATGATGAGGAGAAAAAAAAATGGCGACCATCTTCCTTCCTTGATACTATGCAGACAACAGTCCAAAACTATACGTAAATAGAGTTAACAAGTTCGCTTGGAAGACGATATTAAATTCACATGAACGACGTCTTTGATAATTATCAGCAAAACATAAGCTTTCATGAAAAATATATGAAAAGAAAGAGAAAATGAATCTCATTACAGAAGTGAACTGAACCAATCACGCGTATCTCTTACTTAGGAAATGAAAAAAAAAGTTACATATTTCATCAGCATTTCAATCTTCATGGGAGAAGCAAACGACTTTTACATTAAATTAAAAGTGTCGTCAGTGGGTTTTTTTAAAAAGGACCTACGCGACAATCAAGTTAGGACAAAAAATGAACATTTAGCATCTCATTAAATGTCGTGCATTTTTAATTATTTAGCTTCCTGCTTAGAATTAAATTAAACTACTGCCTAACTTACCCGAAAAAGGAGACGGTAGGAGAAAGAAACAAACTAAGCAGTTGGTTGGTTGGTTTACTGTCTCTCTCTCTCTCACACAGTTCCCAGGAGCGGCAAATTGCGTTGGACACACCAGTTCTCGTCTGATCACTGAAGTTAAGCAACGCAACCCCAGTTAGTACTGACATGGGTAGCCTCTTGGGAAAACTAGGTACCGCTAGTATCCAAAAATCGTCGCATTAGTGTAGTGTCTGTGCAGTCTCTGCATAAGAACAATGCTGTGGACGGGGCCCTAATGACCTTGTAGTTGAAGGGCCCTAAAACACCAACAAACAAACAAACAGACTCACAGTTCCGACGTCAGAGATCGATGGCACCCAAAAAAATGCTGACCGACACCTTTACACCAGGGATGAATCCTTATTCCTTTCTTGTTTGTTTGTTGGTGTTTTAGGGCCCTTTAACTACGAAGGTCATTAGAGCCCCGTCCACAGCATAGTTCTTATGCAGAGACTGCACAGACACTACACTAATGTGACGATTTTTAGGTATTAGCAGTACCCAGTTTTCCCAAGCGGCCACCCATGTCAGTACTAGATGGGGTTGCATTGATTAACTTCAGTGATCAGGCGAGAACTGGTGTGTCCAACGCAATTCGCCGCTCTTATTCCTTTCTGGTGACATTGTAAACACCATACGGGATTACCTGACATAGAAATTGAAATCTGATTGGGTGTGTAGGGACAAGACCCCTCACTCATCCCTGTTTGCAAATAATCTGGGCAGTCTTGATAGTCCCAAAGCATTTGGTCACTTAGGATACATACAGTATAATGGACATTATCGAGGGGGCAGGGGGTCAATAGAATCTCTGCCAACATGGTATACTCAAAAACTCTCAGTCTCTACCAAAACACTTTCCATAAACACAGCCTGCATGATCAGAATCTGTATGTGGTGCTCCGTGCGCCCCTGAATCTCAAGAATTAAAATGATATTGACCCACCAATCGTGCCGCTCATTATTTTTGTGCATGAACATCGTCATCATCCTTGCCTGAGAACGCGATAGATGGTACAAGAAATCTCTTTCAAGTTCCTAGGAAATTACAGGCTCACTTGTTAGTTGAGGAGGGGGCTGAGGTCTGGGTTAATGAGAACAATTCTCACTGTGGAAAAATTTGCCAATCTACATGTATACCAGCGGAATACAGTGTCACTATGCGTCACAATCACTAACCCTTTTTTTCCTTTCGTTGGTGTTTTAGGGTCTAATCCAGAGACTGCACAGACACTACAATAATGCGATGATTTTTGGGTATTAGTGGTACACAGTTTTCCCAAGTGAACACTCATGTCAGTACTAGCTGGGATTGCGTTGCTTAACTACAGTGATCAGACAAGAACTGGTGGGTCCGCAGTCGCTTCCCCAAACGGGACACATGAGTGATCTGCTGGACAGTATTTTTACCAGCAACCTGCCACCTCTATGCTTCATCATCGTCGGCATACAACGCAATCGCAGCTAATACTGGCATGGGTGACCGCTTGGGATTTCCGAGTACGGTTAATACCCAAAATCGTCGTAACAGTGTAGTGTCTGTGCAGACTCTGCATTAGAACTACGAAGTGGACGGAGCTCTAATGTTCACCTACAACCTAAAACACAGCAGTGAAGAGTTCATAGGTAGCATCAATTGCAATCTAGAAACCGGATCACAAAGCAGCCTCGAGCTGTAGATGCGAAAAGTGGTAAGATTTAAGGAAATTTAATTTTAAATTAGGGACTGCTCCTCTGACAAGAAATGGGGAATAACTACTCAATTTCTTTTTTCCCCGAGTTTCTCAATGAGAAAACTGTACGGCCCACAATCGTGCTGGATTTTCGTTTCGTTTGTGTTTTCGAGCCCTTCAACTACAATGCTCATTAGAGCATTGCATTAGTCCACTGCATAGTTTTAATGCAGAGTCTGTACAGGCACTACGCTGTCATGACGATTTTTGGGCATTAGCAGTACCCAGTGTTCCCAAGCGGTCACCCATACTACTACTAGTTGGGATTGAGCAGCTTAACTCCGGTGATCAGACGATGACAAACACTGATTAACAAGCATTGATGACAAATAATTTGTGTGTAACATTCGCCTCCAATGTCGCACCTGCCTCGGTTTCACGAGCTGGGCAACATTTGGGCGAGAGTGGCCCCCAGCTGACTACTGCTCACAAATCCTGCTTGCACAAACACTCAGCATCAGTCGCTTCTTGCAACCAATAATTAACACTAAAAAGTCCAATAAGAGCACAACAAATATTTTAGAGATGCATGTGGTGAAACCGATCTAAAAAATAAGGGAGAAAGGAACAAAAATCTGAGGCCTCATTGTGTCCAAGATAACAATTATGAACAGAAGATAGAGTGAGCGTTTTGTTTCGTTCGTTGGTGTTTTAGGGTCTTTCAACTACAAGCAGCCTGACTACAAGGTCATTAGAGCCCCGTCCACTGCATAGTTCTAGTGCAGAGACTGCATAGACACTACACTAATGCGACGATTTTTGGGTATAAGCGGTACCCAGTTTTCCCAAGAGGCCACCCGTATCAGTCCTAGCGGGGGTTGCGTTCCTTAACTTCAGTGATCAGACGATAAATGGTGTGTCCAACGCAATTCGCTGCTCCCATAGAGTGAGCGAACATGAATATAAAAAAATGAGACGGTATAACTTGTGTCCATTGCATGCGGTTATTATGATGCAAATGTTAGGTGGTTTTCAGAAACCCTCCTGTCGTGGGAAGATCACAAATGGCCGAATAATCACAACCAATTACTGAAGAACTGTGGAACCAATTTACTGAGGAATTTTTTCTTTTTTTGAAAAAAAAAAAGAAATGTTTCAAGAAAATTTGTTTCTCTGTGACCAAACTGTGATGCCTTAGGCAGGGCAGTTAACGACCACCGTACAAGAAAAAAATCACTAGCAATTACCCTGTCATTTCTAACGTATAATTACGCCAATGTGAAGATAATCACTCGTTTCTTGATTGGTAATAAATCTTAAGTGACCATATACACATCCGAGCGGCTGCACACACCAATTCAAATTTCGGGGTTAACGCAGACGCTTGAATCACCGCATGTTCAATTCACTCCAAGAACAGATTTAATGAGATCAATTTACTGGTTAAGAAATACAAGAGAAAGGCAATGAGCCAGCAAACCGATGCTTTATTACACATCTTCTGGTGCAATTAAGATATTCAACACCCTAGTATTCGTCCCTGCGCAAGATAGGCCTACTATTGAATTCCTGAAAGTGACATAAAAGCCTCGAATTACGGACCTGGCATCAAGGAAGTCTCGAGTTCTGCCAAAGGAGTATACCTGCTAAAATGTCGTTTTGTCTCTCACGTATCAATAATAAACACAACTTCATTCACGTACTGAAGTAAATAATGTTTCTTTTCTGGAACTGCAAGAAAGAGCCTTTGTGTTGCCGCAAAAAAGGACCACCTTGGACCCCATATTGTCTCATTGGGCCACAGGAGTTACAGTATCTGTTAAAAGGTATTTTAACACAGCGGGTTGTCAGCGTTTGCACTTAAAAATGTTGCGCAAACTGCACGATATTTTAGTCCATGTATTAAGAGTTCTTTTCTGTGAGATGACGTGGGGCCCACGGTTTTACTTCCCATCCGAGTGGAGGCACACTTGGATCTCACTCTTACCCTGAAGAAGCTAACCATCACATTCCAGGATCGAATCACTTACTAAACTATTGAAATAAATGTGGTAGAGCTAGAAACTAGCGTTAGAATTGGTGGCTCACCTCCTTCATAAGGTCAAAGTGCTGGCCTCGTCCTTCAGTTCTAAACAACTGTAACCAGCACCGTCCTAAACGCATTATGGGCATCTGGGCAAAGCAGTGTTGGGGCTCCCTTCGACAACCACTCAGGAATAATATGTAGGCCTTAGATGGTTGTTGCTTTCTTTTTCTTTCGTTGGTTTCGTTTTAGGGCCCTTCAACTACAAGGTCATTAGACCCTCGTCCACAGCGTAGTTCTAATGCAGAGACTGCACAGACACTGAACTAATGCGGCGGTTTTTGGTTATTAGCGGTACCCAGTTTTCCCACGTGGCCACCCATGTCAGTACTAGCTGGAGTTGGGTTGCTTAACCTCAGTGATCAGACGAGAACTGGTGTGTCCAACGCAATACGCCGCTCCAAATGTAGATGATCACTTGACATACACAGATTGGCATGGGGCCACCGGGCAAGTGCCCAGCGGGTCCATACGTTAAGACGGCACTGACTGCAGTTACAGTAAATTATCATCACTCTGTCCTAGAAAATTTTTAAACGCTGCTATCCCGAATCATGATGCTCCCTAAATTGGTGTACCGTAGGCAGTTCTCTGGATTGCCTACATCTGAAGTGAATGACTTCCTGCATTTGAAATTGCGCATTTCTTTCCCGAAAATCCAAACAACATTCCTAGATTTCCTCCTCTGAAAGATTTCTAATTACAACTTAGGACACCATTTTAAATTATGTTATGCCAAAGGGTTAAATACTCAGGCATACGCGGACTATGCAATTCAATAAACGGTTAACTGGCGTCCTTAATATGTCTTCGTGATTATTATTATTATTATCTGCAGAGGGCATTTGCCCCCTGGGATCAATATAAAGATATAAAATAGAAATTGAGCAGGAAACTACATGCATTCAGATACTCAGTTGCCCGATTCCTGGAGCACTGTTTCCTTCCCTGGAAAAATTTCTGCAGCCGTCCATGATTATTATGCTATGAGTAGATGGTACTCCATGGAGTACTCAACTTCCTTTTAAAATGGGGAGAGGAAAGAAGCCGGTAGCAAGTTCCGTTTGGCACATTACACTACCGCAGCCTGCAGCACCATCGCTCAGTGACGAGGCAACAACCCATCACTCACTACCAGCTATACTCCAAGATCTTTAATTACCAAACAAAGGAGAAATTTGTGGTTCCATCATACTGAACCAGTTAATTAGGTTGCCCTTACATCAAATTTTGGCTGAATTGCTCTTTATGAGGGTTTAAACGACTTGGTGCCAGCATTTTGCAATTCCAAAGATGAGAAAGGGGTACCACTTGTCACTCAATCAACGAATTAAATGATAAATAATGCTAAACTTTCAGCACGTGTCTACACGATGTTCAAGATAGCGTGAGAATGGTGCAACGAGGTGGTCAAATGCTTTTTTTAAATGCCGAAGGCCGGATTTCTATTTTTTCCATAAGGCCTCTGATTCAGGGTTAAAGGACTTGACAGAATTAAAATTAGAAAGGCTATTGGCTTATGGGGTCTACGTCAATTTGGCGTATGGCAATTTGGCGTAGTCAATTTGGCGTGCGACAATTTGGCGTATGACAATTTGGCGCATATATAATTTGGCGTATGACAATTTGGCGTACATACAAATTTGGCGTACGTCAATTTGGCGTACATACCGATCTCTTGGGTGCCCAAATTTGTTCAAAATTGCCACGGTCAAAACAACATATTTCAACAGTCATTGCAAGGTAATAGAACAATGAATGCCTACCATAACTGTGTTATAGGGCCCTAATGACCTTTGAAGTCGATGGGCCCTAAAACACAAACCCAACTGTGTTATACGGGACCGTTGCAATGACTGTTATGCCCACGCGTAGATCTAGGATGGGGTTTTGGGGGTTGCAACCCCTCCCATGCACATATAAATTTATATTTGCATAATATGTGAGGTTTAGCTCAACCCCCCTGACAGTTGCAATTTTGAACAAATGTGTGCACCCAAGAGATCGGTATGTACGCCAAATTGACGTACGCCAAATTTGTATGTACGCCAAATTTTCCGTACGCCAAATTGTCATACGCCGAATGTGTATGTACGCCAAATTGTCGTACGCCAAATTGACTACGCCAAATTGCCATACGCCAAATTGTCATGCGCCAAATTGACGTGATCCCTGGCTTATGTAACGTTGATTCCTTGAGTGATTATGGATGCCAAACCTTCAGGCCCACTGCATCCTTGGCGTTCGACACAGGCCGCTAAGAGATTTTTGATATCCCGCTGGCAGGCAGAAAGTCACCAATGTCTCTCTCCCATCTTCAGCACCCTCCATAGCTGTCAGTAATTGTCTACTTTCTTTCTCTCTTGGGCCTTTATGTTCCTCATGGTAGTTCGGACGGTCCCGACTGGACTTTGTAAATTACGAGCACCCAATTCTGGAGTACGCCTAGTAGCAATTAGGGTTAAACTGACCCACCGAGGTACTGGACTTCCTTCGGTGGGTCGTCATTGGGAAGCATTCTCTGGTTCATTCAAGGGTTAAAATAATCCTTCGCCGTCCGGTCTTCTAGTGTGATGAAAGGGCACATCAAGAGTTTAACGCCCAGTATCCAATTCAAGGTTTCTTGGAAACGTTACGCCTAATAAATGTTCGAGGTACATCTACTACACTGTACAAATTGGATTGTCCAGTTTAGCAAATGTGTTCTCTTCATAAGTCGTTTTGCCCGCCAGCATTAGGCAACTCTACAGGCAGCAAAAACTATAGCGGTAATCATGAAAGAGAAGGGGAAAGGACCCCTAACACCTGCCATTTTGCAACCTGTTGACCTTAACTCATTATTCTATTAGAGGGTAGAGTACTCTGGCGAAAAGGAGGGAAGGAAATTGGGGAATAAATCTATTCATTACGTTGTCACTAATTTTTACTTTGGCATTAAACTTGGTCAACACCTTTGCAACGCCCCTTTTTCAAATTAATCAATTGGTCAATTCTCCCCCTAAACCATGGTATGTCTACAGATGATTATAAGCATCAAGTCTGTTGAGAGAACCCATTTTTCCCATTGGCTTAAGGGCGTTCTAAGGTAGGTTAGTCTTTAATGGGCAGCACAGGAAGTAACAACCATGTTAGCCTTGTTATCACTAGAAAGAGTTTCGACCTAATTACAATTACTGACGAGCCTAAAATAACTATTTTAAAACCGCGATGATAAATAAAAAATTAATCCTAGGGCCCTTAATTTTACGTAGGCCTACCGAGCTCTTTAAAGTGGGAGACCAAATAGTGCACATGGGCTAGTCAGTCAGCAACCTGCCATATGGCGAAGCCTGGCCCGCGTTTGTCCTACTATTGCCCACAAACATACGATAAATTAACCGAAAAAGTAATGAGGTAGTCCATCACAGGAAGGACCAATCTAAGTCCGGCACCTTTAAAGGCCTTACAGCACCCACTTGTGATTACATGGATGATGATGACTTATTTCGGCTTTTTGATGTGATGGACTGCCCGCCTATTCAATAATAATGACAATTTCAAGCTTTTTGGAATCATCATACCCCTATCTCGCCTGTGGCGGGTCTGCGGGCAGTGAACCTCCACTCCTGCCAGTCACCCACCAAGTTCCCACCCCACACATTATCACATCTACCACGCCTTCTACCAGCCTTCTACCACGTTTGCGTAGGTTTTCCCTTTAATGGACCTAAACAAGTCCTCCTCCCCTCTTCTCATTACGTCCATACCATTTCAATCAATTCTCTCACTCTATTCTGTCTCCAACACCACCGGGGAGCGGCTTATTGCGTTGGACACACCAGTTCTCGTCTGATCACTGAAGTTAAGCAGCGCAACCCCAGCTAGTACTGACATGGGTGGCCGCTTGGGAAAACTGGGTACTGCTAATACCCAAAAATCGTCACATTAATGTAGTGTCTGTGCAGTCTCTGCATCAGAACTAGGATGTGGACGGGGCTCTAATGACCTTGTAGTTGAAGGGCCCTAAAACACCAACAAACAAACAACCCACACCACCCGTAATATACTCAATCCTAATTCTATCTGCTATCACCCCACCCATGTACCGCAGCATTCGCATTTCATTCAAGCTTGTTGGATTAACAATAGATTATAAACTAGCATAGGGTTGCCATACGTCCCGGTACACCGGGACATGTCCCGGTTTTGAGGTCTGTGTCCCAGTGTCCCGGTCCGACAGTCATTTGTCCCGGTCGATTTAAAATTTTCGCATGTTAAACAATTATTTTCTGATAATATCATTGCATTCAGTACTGCGCATATACAGTACATGCCTAGAGATTTGGTACAGATTCGCACATGAAAGCACATCACATTTTGCCAGTGAAACTGACTGTTCGGGAATGATCCACCATTGATCCCTGGGGCGGATCCAGACGAGGGGCAATGCAGCAATTGCTCCCCCCTCACTGCCTGAAAGGGGCGCAACTGATGAAGCATTTTTGCATTGCTATCCCCATTTCTATACTGCCAGTCCAACAGTTGCAGTCCAATCTGTAGTTGGCTAAACCACTGAAGATAGGTAATTGTCAAAGGGCCAGGAGAGGACCTTTTTGTAATTGCTAGCTAGATGTATATTCAGGGATTATGAATATTTAAAAATATTTGGGGCGCACATTTTTTGAAGTTCTACCCCCACCCAGATCCGCCACTGATTGATCCTAACGTTTTTTTTTTGTCCTCTAAAATATTTTATATTTCAATGCGTTAGTGAAAGGATTATGGAATTTTTTAATAAAGCTATGAATGTTTATAATATGAATTCTTGCCATTTTGTTGAAAAAATATTTTTAAGGAGAGATGTCCCGGTCGGTGGTCCGACAATTATGGCAACCTTAAACTAGCAGTGCCATCTTGCCGCTTATTTGATAAAACTCCACCTTCCCAAAAACTGTCTATTATCTTCTAATAGGCCCTAGTGGTCTTCAGAAAAATGACAGACATAATTGTGTAAAATTCGAATTCATTGGTTTTCGTGATATAAACGCTGATATTCATATTTAACAAAAAGACAGTAAGGAATCTGAAAAACAACGCCATCTTGTGGCATATTTGAAAAAAATGACTGATTGCAAGTACAGTATTTTCTGCACATAAACTTCAATCCATGTAGTCGTCATCATTGTCATGTATGTAACATATGGATGTGAAGGACAGTGACCTAACCCCTTAAAGATAGACACACTTGATACACAAGTTAAACAGGATGACCATTGTCCAAATTTCCGCTGACCTTTCCACTTTCACCTTCAAGTCAACCTTCATCTCATCTATATATAGTGGACATTACTTATATGTATCATTCTCTCTTTACCATTCACTATTAACTTGTAAGAAATAAAGGCATCTATAATTCGTGCAGTGTCTGTCTCATTCTGTTGAATATACAACAATCATCATACCCTTATCTCGCCTGCGGCAGGGTCGGATCTGCGGGTTCTAGCCCTCCACTCCCGTCTATATCCCACCAGGTCCCTGTCCACCTCACATACCGCCATATCCTTGCGGACAACCTGCTCCCACGTCTGCTTCGGTCTCCCCCTGCCCCGTGTGCTACCGACTACTTCAATCCATGTAGAAGTAGTTTTTATGTGCAAGTGACATTGTACACACCACAAGAGGATACGGTTTTACTTCCCGTCCGACAGAAAGCGCTATGAAATGTATTTTCTCTGATTAGCAAACAGTCACCAATCTCGACCAGGATTCGATCCTACAGATATGGATGCTGTATTAATGGGTTGGAGAGTAAGCCAAGCAGTCATAACAGGCTGAACCCTTAGGAGGCTGCTCGCTGGTGATGAGGAGGTAGGTGAAGAGGATATGGGAAAGGGGAAATTTGCAGCACCCAACGTTCTTTACCAATCACCCATGTTGGTACTAACGTGGGCTTGCATTGCTTAACTTCAGTGATCTCACGAGAACTGGTGTGTCCAACACAACTTGGCTGCACTATTCCAACGCAACTTGGATGGACTTAAGAGTCAACCATACCTGAATCAAAGAGACAGGTTTAAAGGTATCCTGGAAAGGAAGGGAAATAACCGGGAGAGATTGATGTCAGAATGGGATTATGTCCGAGCTTGGGAAAATTTTGTCCCATTCTATCGCTTTCGTAGGCCCTGCATTAAGAAAAAAAACAACCAGCAAAGAACGAGATAATTTTCAGCATTGAATTTTTACCTACGACGTAGCAACTCCTAACCCCTCTAAATGGACACCGTTTTCCACAAGGTATGGAACAGAGTTTTTCCACAGCCGGTTGCCGAACAAAGCCGCAACCCCTATGCCTATTTATCTTCGGTCTTCTGTCCGTTGGAGAATTCCACTGACGTCGGGGGGGGGGGGAGCTCCTACACCTGGAAATTTAGTCTCATCTACTCATTGAATAGTAGAGAGAGTTCTTTTACGTGCAGTGGTGACATCGTACACAACACGGGACCTCGGTTTTACTTCTCATCCGAAAGAAGGCTCGTTCGGGGCCTCTCGCCCGAAGGAAGCCACCCCCACCTCGGTCCAGTATCGAACCTAGAACTACTAACGCAGTTACCGAGTGGGCTACCCACTGCGCCACCGAGGTGGGGTGAATTCTTACCTGCGACGTAAAAAAAAGCAAATAACAGAAAACTAAGTAACTACATCCTGAGATGACGTCTGTTGTCTAACAAATTCCATCCCCTGCCTGTCACACGTATTTTCTTTACTTGCCATCATGTAATTGTACAATTTGGAACTCAATCCCTAGTTGATGTCAGACATAAACGACAGGAGGAGTCCAATTAATTGCACTGAATTGGCATCTTCAGGGTCACAGCATGCCCACCACCGCCCAAACCTCTCCTTCTCATCTTCACGAAATCAGGGAAAAGAAAAATGACAGTGTCTCCATCTTTCACTTCACTATAATATTAAAGCACAGTGAATAAGCAAGTGTAGTAGTGGTGGTGGTGGTGGTTGTAGTAGCATCAAGGTTCCTCGAGATCATTTGGATCGTTGGCATTTCCAGTGAGTGTGTGTGCTCGCCACGAAATGAATGGACAGATCTCCGTGTTTCTTTCTCAGACATCACACTCATCATAAATAACAACGGCACGTCATTATGGCAGTGGAGATAAAAATCGACTATTTATTTAAGTAGGGGAAGAGATCAAGAAACAATAGTAGAAATTCAAAGAAAACTTAGTGATCATTTGCTGTCTGAAATCTACTTCAATGTCCGTCTGCCTGAGATAGATATATATTTTTAAATAAACTAAAACTCACCCAAAGTTCAAGAAACAGTTAAAATTGTAATAGCGATCAGTGTTGCAAGGGTAACATTGATTGATGATGGTCACGCAATGGAAATGATGGGTCATATCTCTTTGCTCAGCCTACTCACCATACTTACGCACTGTGCCGATAAACCTCTGATAAATGAAAACTCCAAGATAAATTGGTCCCAGATACTCTGTATGACGCAGACACAGGCCAAAACGTGCCTTGACCAATCATCTGATAACAGCATACAATTACCAACAGCTCCATGATGAAAGATTACTCAATTGGAAACCATTTTAAAGACCTTATAAAACGCGGATTATAATTTTCATCACATGTGTATGGAGACAAAAAAAAG
>JAAFCE010005724.1:10503995-10532606 GCA_013389805.1 Trigoniulus corallinus | reverse complement strand
GATATGTCCAGAGGCTAGATGACGCTCGCACTTATTTCATGAGCAGAAAAGAAAACTTTAGCCTGGGAACGTCGGCTTTTCTCCTCCTTAACATCATTACTAGACCTCATCCGTCACTGGCAGGGCTGGGTTCCTATTGGGACACATGAGCTATGTGTTGGACGGCAATTTTACGCACCCAGCGGCCAACCGAATGCTACAACTCCTATGCTTATTTATCGTCAGTCCATTTTGATTCGTTGGAGCACTTCTTCCATAGTAGTGGGGGCCTAAAGGTTCTCTGACAGGCAGATGACATGGTGCACACCACACAGGACCACGGCTTTAAACGGAAGGGCACGTCGGCCTCTCTCCTACTAAAGGTAATTTACTGACGCCAAAAGGAAAGCTCGTAGACCTGGGAATTCTGCATCTCGTACATCTAGGGTTTCTTTTTTGGGCAGCAGTGGCATCGATTGCATCACACTGGGTCAAGGCTTCACTTTCCATTAGATGGAAGACGGATTTCCACTTCCCCTTCGTCCGAAAGAGGCCATGTCTCATCAAGAATCGATCTTGCAACAACGGACTCTCGAAGTCAAGTGCGCTAGCCACTCAGCCGCCGAAACACATTTCTATGTGATGTCTCACGATTGGTGCTACCCGATACTGTATTACTTACTGTATATGTACGGGGTGGCAAGAGCAGGTGGGGTTAGAAGGGATCGTTTAGACGTGCGGACACTGCAGTAGCAATATAAGAGATAGTGTTAGGCCAAAGCAAACATAGAAACAGGCTATAGTCAATGACCGATCAAGCACTTGGAGGCCCCCAAAAAGTAACCTAGTTTTGAGGCCCACCTATGTATTACCTAATATAATTATTGATCAAAAAACCGTTTCCTTAAATATAAATCCCTATTTTTTAGTCTTTTGCAGCTAATTTCCGAGGGTCCCAAGCGCGCAGTGTACGAGTGGCCGCTGCGGCTGGTTACACAAAAGACATTACACCGCACGGAGTGGACGGGAACCTGGTTGTTAATAGCAGAGAATGGAGGACCAAAACTGGTAGACCAGACGCTGTACATAGGCCTAGTTGTTCAAGGCAGCAGTAACCATTGATACAACGCTGACTTAACATCTAAGGATTTGAACACGAACCTGAGGGATTTTAGAGAAGCGCCCCTAAGTGATGAACTTCTACGAGAACCAAGGAGTTGAAATGCTACTTCTGTCCTCCTGCTGTTGTTGTTGTTTGTTAGTGTTTTAGGGCCCTTCAACTACAAAGGTCTTTAGAGCCCCGTCCACAGCATAGTTCTTATGCAGAGACTGCACAGACACTACACTAACGCGACGAATTTGGGCTAGGCCCTATTAGCAGCACCCAGTTTTCCCAAGCGGCCACCCATGTCACTACTAGCTGGGGTTGCGCTGCTGAACTTCAGTGATCAGACGAGAACTGGTGTGTCCAACGCAATTCGCCGCTCCCTTGTCCTCCTGCGTGAGTGGTGAATGAAGAAGGATTCATCATCTCAGATTGGGCAGGGAAAATTTGCCTGCATATTTCAAACACAACTGATGACAGGTCATACACAAGGGGTACTTATGACTGCCATCACAGTGTGACATAAACCACAACCGAGTACAATAAAGAGCATTCGAATTATTGCTTGTCTACGCCCCAGTGAACTTAATGAGAGACACGTCACTCGGAAGGAGGATATGAGAGTATCGTGGCCATATCTTGATTCTCTTTCTCTCATTCGTGGTGCTGGTTCATATTCTCGACAAAATGCTACATTGCTTAATTTTGGAAAGCAAATAATGCCTTAATCAGTGACATTATCACCAATGCAGGATTAAACTGATATTTAAGGTCGAGGGCTATGAATTTACAGACATCCGATATTTCATCCGAAAATAAAGATAGTAGCATCAATGACTTCGTGGTCCAAAAGCTACTAATTGATAATCATTAACTTTATATATACGACGTCTGTGTCATTCATTAACAAAGTGTCTTCAACTGACTGTAAACATTTCTTCACAAATCTAGAACGTTATTATGCTATAGCAGAGATTACATACCAACATCAACCTAATACAAAATATCATTTTATTAAGTTATGTCAATATTTTAGATATTTAATAATACGGTAATTGGCAGCATAGTGCAAAATACGACCAGACCAAACTTTCGAAAGATATCGAATTTTAAAAGCTTTTGAACGGTTTATGGGCAAATCAAAGGTTAATGGGCGTGAATTGGTGGCGACCATCACAACAAACTCCTCATGACTATCAGGCAGGGATGGTTGGAGGTTTAGTGGGGCTCCAGGAAAAAGTTATTAGTGGGCGACCCAAAATATTTAAAATAAAATGAATACCATATATCATGTTTACCGACGGCATTTATCACTGACAGAACCTGATACTGGCAATAACATGCGGACAAAGAACCAATACAAATTTGATTAAACTATTTCCTATATCAATACACCTCTGGAGCATCAATAATGCTGCTATCAAACTTTCCTTAAAATATGAAAGTACGCAACTCCTCTGAAAGAGGAGCCTCGATCTCAGCCCCCCCCCACTAAATAACGTTTGAGTAGATTTGGCTCCCAGGAATTTAGCGACATCCATTGATATCAATACCTTCATTGGGGCAGGGATGACACTGAGTTAAATTTTTATGTGAAAATTCTTTTCATTGGCCCCCTGAATAGGGCTATTGAAGATAGGATTAGGAACCAAGCCTGGGATTGTGGAGAGGGTAGAAGAAACAGTAGGACCTTAAGGACCATGAAGGAAAGTAAAGCACGCTCTGGTAAATTCCCCAAATGAAGAGAGAATAATTCTGAAGACCACAGGAATAAGGTGCTTTTAAAAAAATTAATAAGTAAGGGGAATGCTGAATCAGAATTAAACCCTAATTCAACTGAAGGAGAAGTCCTTCAGGTCTTATGGACTCAAGTCTTGGACATGAGAGGAAAAAATAAGAGAACAACATGGTGGAGTGAGAGGACAGCATCAAAAAAATGTTGGGAGCAGTTATTTGTGGATAACAAGTGTATTAGCATTGTAGAAAAGATGAGGGAAGGGCAACAAGACATGGCACCAGTGCCGGATTTAGATATTGAGAGGCCCTAGGGTATTTCACTTTTGAGGCCCTTCTCAAGCTCTTTTCTTAAGTTTTGAAGCCCGCTAAGTGTTGATACCCTAGGCTTCAGCCTACTTAGCCTAGTGGTAAATCCGGCACTGCATGACACAGAGCGTTCTTGAGAGGAGAGCATGAAGACACAAGCCCTACCCTGTCATATGCGGAATAGGAGCATAATAACAGTGCAACTATACTTTAATCCAATCTGAAAATAATAAAATAATTGATTAAAATCAGAAGATTAACTACTTTTTCGATATACTGCATAATCCATTTAAAGTTACGCTTATAAATAGATGGGACGAGAGCTGGCAAAAGATTTGAACAAATAATTTCGAAGACCAGTTATAAAATTAAATTGCTGCTATTTTATAGGAGTGAGAACTGGAAGGGGGAAAACATCAACTCTTGAGTTTATTAAGACCAACTTTTATAAACATCTCTGCTGACAGCAACTAATGAAATAGTGAGCTTAATAGTAGGAGCAAAAACTATATTTAAATGTTGTTTGCACCTTACGAAATATTGCAATTCAATTTTGGTATAACAGAAAGAATTTTTTTCTTACTTAGTGTATTCTAGGAGAAGAAGAAGAAAAAAAAATAAGCCATTTCCTTAGTCCTCCTTTTAATTTGATTTAGGAACATAAGGAGCTATAACTGTCAACAAGTCTATGTATATTTAATAATAACGACTGTATATCCAAATGCAGTATAAAAGGGACAATAAAGCAACTAGAAGCACTATCATTTAGGTAGAAAATGAATTTGAACCCCTCCTTATTTCAAAACATAATGACCGCTAACAGCTGGAGCACTACAGCATATAAATATAGGCTAGTTATTAGGGTAGAGGCAACTTAATATGCTTTGAGCGAAAAATGCCAAGCTCAACTGCAGATAAGAAAAGTTATTAAAATATATTGACCATTCCACATGTAATAATTCCACAAACGGCAAAGTATAGAAACACACAAATAACCTGCGTAGGCTTGGCTAACATTGCGTAAGTGCAATATAAATCCAAAAGTGAATTGCTACTCGATTTAAATAATGACTTTATCAACAATATTTCATAGCTTAATCATTCTCATATTCATCTGCCAGAAAAAAAAACTAAAATAACAGCAACGATGTTACGACATTAATAAAGGTAACAAAAATAATGACAAATACTAAAATAGAAAGCCAATCTCATCAAAATAGTAGTACGGTACGAATAGCGAAATATTACACAACGTTATAAGTGTGTATACAGTACGTATTTCTATTTGAAATCAACATGGGCAGGATCGGGTTTACGGGTTCTAGCCCTCCACTCTCGCCTATCTCCCACCAGGTCCCCCTCCACTTCCCACACTAGCATGTCTTTACTATGGGAAAGTTACGATGTTTCACTAACGGGATGGGGAGTAAGCCAAGCAGCCATAACAGACCACACCCTTAGGAGGCTGCTCACAAGTTTGTTTGTTTGTTGGTGTTTAAGGGCCCTTCAACTACAAGGTCATTAGAGCCCCGTCCACGGTGTAGTTCTGATGCAGAGACCACAGACACTACACTAATGCGACGATTTTTTGGATACTAGCGGTCCCCCGTTTTCCCAAGCGGCCACCCATGTCACTACTAGCTGGGGTTGCGTTGCTTAACTTCAGTAATCAGACGAGAACTGGTGTGTCCAACGCAATTCGCCGCTTCCTGCTGGTCACGGGAAATGAGGAGGTGGCTATAGAGGATGTAGAAAAGGGGAAATTGCAACACCCAACGTTCTTTACTAACCACCCATGCTGGTACTAACGTGGGTTTGCGTTGTTTAACTTCAGTGATCTCACGAGAACTGGTGTGTCCAACGCAACCTGGCCGCACTTTTTCCCATGTCTGCTTAGGTCCACCCCTGCCCCTTGTACTACCCTCAACCTGCATCCCCATAATGGTCTTGACGGGATCTTCATCCCCTCTTCTCATTACATGGCCATACCACCTCAATCTATACTCTCCCATCTTTCTGGGATGTCTCCCACCCCGAAACTATCCCCAATATATATACGTTCTCGACACCCCACTCATATATCGCAGAATGTGCATTTCTGCTCCTAGCAGTTGCTTTTCGTGGCACTTCATCACTGCCCAACGTTCTCAGCCGTACAACATAGCCGGTTTAACCACCATCCCCCTGTAAAATTTCCCCTTCAGCTTAATTGGGATCCTCTCGTCACACAGGACTCCGCCTGCCTGGCTCCATTTCAGTCACCACGCATTAATTCTATTGGTCACATTTCAATCTATCCCCATTACTCTTGATCACTGATCCTAGATACCTAACCTTTTGTACCTTTGGTACCACCTAGCCTCCAGAGAGGACGTCTCCACTCTGATCGTGGCCTTCCTAACTGAAGTGTAGATATTCCGTTTTTTGTTTTTTTTTTGCGTTCACCTTTAGGTCGCTTAATATCATTTAGGCCCTCTGTGCCTCTTCTTTGGAGTCTATAAATTTCCCGACATCGTTGGCGAATATAAGTACTCGGGAGCATGGTCTCAAACTTCTATCAGAAGCACTGATCACTGAAGCACACCAACGTTAATTTGGAACCGTCCTGTGTTACCTGAGGTGGCCCTTATTCTGGCTATGGAACCATCATAGGTATCCCTTTTTATCCTTTGTACTTCCCACCATGGCTCACACATAGGGAGGGTAATCGGAGCTGTGGTCCGGGGACCAATTTTATAATACAGTACAGTATTTCGATTTTAAAATATATGAACGTATGTATATTACAAATTTGGTTGGTTTTTGAAATTAGATTTTTTATGCGACATTTTCAATGTTGCTTAATAAATATTAATGTCACAATTTTACACTACAAAAAAGCAACTTCTAACCCTTTTCCCGCCTAGGGCGGGGTCGGGTACCTATCTTATTCCTCTGAATGGAATTTCACAGTAATAAAATAAAAATTGAAAAACACTTTAATAAAATGATTATAACAAAAGAAGCGGGTCCCCACAAAGGTGCTGGCCCTAGGGCTCGTTGTTAAGGTGGGGACCTTGCCTACCAAACCACCGATCTTTGTCGGGTCTCTAATGACCTTGTAGTTGACGGGACCTTAAACACCAACAAACAACAACAACAACCGATCTTTGGACACTGTCGTAAGCTTTTGCCAGATCAATGAAGAATATATTTCTATGGGAAAAGTTCAACAAGATGAAGTATGTGCTTACGCAGCACTGCCTTGACACTTATTCCACAGCAAAAATTACAAATACCGAAAATTTTAATCGGAATATTAAATTACAAACAGGTGCGGGTATCCGTGTCTGTACCCCTACAAGTATCGAAGATGAACCTCGACGAATATCCCAAGATGTACCCTGATAAGCATCCGAAGATGTACTTCTCATGTACATACACCTGCAGTAGAGGTTCTCAACCTGTGGGTCGCGACTCCTTTAAGAATGTTTTTTTAAGTTAAATTTAATTTTAATTATTTCATCGGATTTTAGGTACTGTATAGTAAGATTTCTCGCCTTTCTTCATCTTTTATGGTCTTTGACTGCCAATTTGCAATTTGGTCGCCACAACTTGACCTGCCTCGGTGGCGATACTGGACCGAAGTGGGTTGGCTTCTTTAAGACGAGAGACTGGGGACAAATAAGCATAGGGGTTGCAGCTTTTGTCGGCAACTGGCTGAGGAAAACAATGTTCAATATATCGCCTATGTGTCCATTCAGAGGGACAAGATGGGTACCGAGCCGTGCCATAGGCGGGAAAAGGGTTAATAGTTGCTTTTTGCTTTTAGGGTCGTTACAACTTGCTGGATAAATTTCATGGGTTGGGGAGTAAGCCAAGCAGCCATAACAGAACGAACCCTTAGGAGGCTGCTCGCGGGAGATGAGGAGATAGGTGTAGAGGACGTCGGGGAGGGGAAATTTGCAGCACCCAACGTTCTTTACCAACCACCCATGTTGGTACTAACATAGGCCTGCGCTGCTTAACTTCAGTAATCTCACGAGAACTGGTGTGTCCAACGCAACTTGGCAAATATTAAAAAAGGTTCGTGGCACAAAACAGGCTGAGAACCTCTGACCTACAGTATATTAGCAACCATTCCCATACATGCTCCCGTACAGGGCCGGCCTTCTCCATAAAGGGGCCCGGGTGCAAAAACCCTTCTGGGGCCCCAAAATATTTTTCCAAAGGTAAAAATAAAAGGATTCAGAGTAAATGGACTCCTCTTAGATGCCCTCCTATCCCCTTCTGAGATCCTTCCTAATTTTGGAAGGTATTACATTTTTGGATGATGTCATGTGTCCTAATATGTCGCCATTGCATTTATGAGTTGGTCTGAAAGCTTATGTGGACGTCCACACCTTGGAACATTTTCAGTTGGACCTGTGTCATTACAATTTTTATTACACTTCTGATTATTAAGGGTATTTTGGTTTTAACAACCCCAAAATAATAGCATTCTTAAATTATTGACCTTTAACCTCTAATTCTGGGTTGTCCAACCCTTGGCCCATTGAGGCGTGTAATGTGGCCCATGGTGCATCATTTCTAATTATGCATTATAGCTTACCTATGTAACACCTAACGTTATCTTCACCTATTTCGGTTTTGACAGCCTGTGGTTGGCAATCAGTTCATGGAGCAGCCGAGTGACCCACAACTCCAGAAAGGTTGTACAACCCTGGTGTAGTTCAATGGCAGGGTTGTTAGGTTAGGTTGCATTGGCAGGGTCGAATGAGGGACGTTGCTCCTACAATGCCGTATTAAGCTTTTAATATTGGCAATGATCTGGATCTTGATGGGTACTGTTGATGGGGCTCCCCTCAATCGTGGGGCCCGGGTGCAATGCACTCTCTCAACTCCCCCACCCCTCGGATGGCCGGCCCTGCTTCCATACCAGTATATGAACCGCTTATTGTTGGGAATTTCTTTGATACCACATAAGCGACCCCTAAACTGCGGATACCGAGATTCTGCTACTGAGTTCATGTCTAGTGAATGAGCAAAAAAGCAGCAAGGTGCTTTGATAAAACATGGTGCACTCCACAAATTATGCAATAGTTTTTACTTCCTGCCTGTCGAAATGTACAGTATAATTTACTGTAATTGAAATCATCTGCACATTAAAGAAAAAATCTCTGAGATTCCGTCCCCTCAAGCGACATGATAAAGTTTTGTTAAAACAATCAGCATTGCGTCATGGGTTAACCTACTCGTGATGGAATTCAATCAACCACTCTGTTGAAGAATATTTACCGATAGACAAAGCCATATAACAATTCAGATAGTAACACAATTCAAGTTGATAATTAAGATGTCGTGTAGGAAAATTAAAAGAATATTAGTTTCCATGTGCATATTTGAAGTGCGAACTTTTGTAATTATTCTGAATTGCGCCACATTACAATTGATGTTGTGGGTGGACTTCCAATGCAGTATTTAAACATTAAGTGTATTCAGCATTTTAAAACGAGGAAAATATTAAAAAGTTTTTCTACCTTTTATCGCCATTATGTTGCACTTTGTAGAAGTATTAATATATTCAGGAAACAACTTACAGTATTTCAATATAAAATCAATCACATTAAATTTGCCACCACCGAATTTATAAAACTGCACTGAGTAAGAACTATCGAAAACGCTTTTAACTTAAGCGCCTTAAAGCAACCGGCATCAAATAACGCGGTAACAGGAATGCAGTTGCTGCATGTGTAAAAATAAGTCGGCTGCAAACAAGACATTTGGTCCACTTATTACACCCCCCGCCCCAGTTCATTTAAAATTACGACTGTTTCAACATACCAACAAATGCCAAATAAAACGTTGATCAATTTAAGTTTCGTTGGTAACATTTCTTTACTTCGGAACAAGAATACTGAGAGGAAGATGAGTGGCAGGGTACATATTAGCCTGACTTTGCAGGGCAGCTGTAGTTGTTTGTTGGTGTTTTAGGGCCCTTCAACTACAAGGTCATTAGAGCCCCGTCCACAGCATAGTTCTTATGCAGAGATTGCACAGTCACTACACTAATGCGACGATTTTTGGGTATTAGCAACGACCCATGTCAGTACTAGCTGGGGTTGCGCTGCTTAACTTCAGTGTTCAGACGAGAACTCGTGTGTCCAACGCAATTCGCCGCTCAGGGCAGATGTAACTTGACTCTGGTGTATCCTGTTGACGGTTCGAAAAGAGGCCACCCAAATGCGGATGGGAAATAAAGTCGTAGCCCCGTATGGTATGTATGGTGTTCAGTGGCGTAGCCAACGGGAGGGGGGACCATCGCATCAAGTATACTGTATATATATATATATATAGGACCAGTACTAAAATAAGTTTTATTCAGTATGATTGTCAATCAATTCACATTGAACTAGTGTTAATTATAATTGAAAAGTTTCTTCAAGCTTACTAAAATAAAGGTTAACATGAAATAATACATCGACATCTTCTGTCACAAATGAAATCATAGTGCTTTGGTCTTCCAGTAAGCGAAGTTTCATAATGAGATGAGTTTTTGGTGGTAAAAATACGCCGACCATAAAAGCTGGCTGCCTACCTGAAATTCCAGACAATTTTTGAAATGTCTTAGGTGTCACAGAGATCACCTTTTGTTTTGGCACAAAAAATGGATTTTAGAAATTATCACCCTGAGGACTTTCATAACTGAGTCTGATTTAACATACTGCCCAGTTCAAAGGACAATAATCATGTATCAGTTTCTTACCCAAGTCTTCTTTATTCGTTATGAACGAGGTTAATCTCTCAGAATACAATGTCTTATAGATACTGTCATTACATAGAAGTCGTAACACTGATTGATGGTTGTGAAAATCTTGTCTGAAACAGCATGCAATACAAATTAACAAATAAAACTTATCCAAGATTAAAATCCAAGATGAAATTTCACACCTACTGTTGTTCATCTTTCAAAAAACAACTCCACAAATGATTTGCAAGTTCTTGCCTCCAAATGTCAGAGGAAGTAATTCCGCGAGGCACTGGTAAAGGCTGAAAGAAGTCTGCGAAATCTAATTTTATTGACGGTAGTTTACTAAAGCACGTCTGACCAACTCCTGTGCTAAAAATTGCACTAAAAACAAACAGCATTATAAATATGTAAATAAAAAAAAAATGTGTATGGCTTGGAAAATTTCAACCCTACCTAACATCTATGCTTCCTGGAAAACATTTTAACGGGTGTAGACTAAGACAAATTCTAACATCTATAATAAATAAACAGTAAATGAAAACAATCATTTTTAAATTAAATTCAATGTGGCAAAACAATAGATATTTACCCTTTTCTTTACTTAGAGACAAAATATGAATATCTGAAAATAAAGAATGATGACTGATTCACATGCTACTTGACTCACAGTAAAAATTAATACATTTATACAAAACTGCTTCTTAAAATTTAGTTTCTTACAGAGACGGTGACGCTATAGACAGTGTGCAGTTAATGGGGGTAATTTATTCCATCTCTCTCACACACACTTAATTAGAACACGGAAACAGCATAAATGACAAGAAAAAAATTACTTAAAACAATGGGAACCTACTTGGCATTATTCCGTAACATTCTGGCCCATGAAATGACAATTCGATGCCATATAGCTCATTATAAACTCTACCAGGACCTTGTTCCTTAAGGAGATAATTAAAAAGTATCACCCAGTTTTATTTCAGAATTAGGCATTTGAATTTCTCAACACTTGCCATTTGTAAATTGAAGTAAAACTTGGCGCACCATCTAACATCAAAATCAAACAACCACTGATGATAATGTTCTACAGTTCCTACGAATTTAATGCAATTTTAAGTTCAATCAACACCCTTCTAATTATGAAAATTACAAATTACCAAAAAATATACCATCAAATTCTCCCATATGATAAGAAGGTACTTCATCTTCACTATTCACAACTCTAGTGAAAAATACTCAATCACTAATAAGAAAAACACGTCATTTACACGAACGAATATATGTCCTTCTTTACCTTTCAAGTTTTAGAACAGGATAATCCAAATGTAATACTGGGGTCAAAACTTCAACTGTTGAGTTCTCTATTAATGAAAAGAATTAAACACCTTCATACTACAACCATCCAAGACAAGATGTGACCCATAAATATACCAGTAATGGGACTGTTCAAACAGTGAGCTGGCTTGGAATGCAATAAAGAAAATATCTGTGAAGGAATTTAAATATATTTTAAAGAATCGAGGAGAGTGATGCGACGAATTCAAAATGAAAGACCATACCTTTCTTGGAGACAGCGTAGTAAGAAGCATGTAATAAAAGAGCGCCCGGTCTCGAACATCAATATCTCCGTAGTGGGTGATCATGACATACAATATTTGCCCAATATCTATGAAGTTTACAATACAGCATTGTAAGTTTCGCTAAATGACGAAAGTACATTACCGTAGTTAGATTTAATTTGCAAAGTTTATATAAATTACTTGCCCACAAATAAACTGTTGCTATTATGGTTGCAGATAATGCTTTTGCAAATGTTCAAGAGTGAATGCCCCATTAGCCATTTTGAAGAGTCACTTTTCACTTCATCCCAAAAACGGCCCTTTAAAACGACTTTTAGGAAGAACACAATGGCCTTATCATAATAAACAGAAAAAAACACTTCGGTGAGATGCTACAGTTTAACTATATGAGCAAAGAATTAATCGCGATGCTAAAAATTACTTTGGGATGACTGCACTCAGCATCTTCCTTAGCTGCTTCAGACAAAAATTGCAAATAATGGTTTAAGCGGTAATTGTTCATTGCTTCTTGACCACTAGTTATAAGATGAATGCAGCTATAGAGTAAATTACTGGAATATTCACTACAAAAAAAATATAAATTGAATTTTGTAATAGGAAATTGCAATATAAAAAATTCATATTGCGCAATTCCAACCTAAGAGAATCCAAGTGCTTGATATTTTTAAAGAAGTGAAACAAATGCAACGAATAGTTTGGAAAATGTTTCAAAATCCCAAGAACAATTCTATAAAAATAAATTTAGTTAACGTTGATATAATATCAACTAGAAGGAAAAATAACTCATCTAAAAATACCTTTCAGTAGTAGAGTCGAGCGTCTGAACATTTTTAAGTTGATGGCAATGATGCAATAATCTTAACAGAAAGGGTATATACCGCTTGAAATCCCATGACACCTCACTATAAACGTCTTCTATATGTTTCATTAGCATTCCATTGTGACTATCTGAAAATAACAACAAATTTCCCGCAGCCATAAAGTCATGAAAAGGATAGTGGCATTCACTCAAAAAGCCAAATAAGGGAAAGCCCATAATCCAATAGTTTGTGGATAAGTTCTCTTCCTCTCCATCTTCATCATTCCATCCTGCAAGTTTCTTCCCACTTCTTTATTCCTTACGAAATAGTGATAACCTGACCTTGTTGCAAGCGGGAAACCGATTTGATGTACATTGAAAACAAAACATTAACTATGCAAGATTTATGCATTGATGTTTTAGAGTCCAAGAAAAATCTACGTGTAAATCCGTTCAGGTTACCACCTCAGGCTCAAAGCAGGATAGCATTTTAACATCGTCAGGGATTTCCATTGAATCACAAATTTTCCGTTAATGAAACATTTTATAATATCAATGGATAAAAAAATACCAACCTTGGTCTTCAAAATGGTGAAAAGTATCTATCAGTAAAAACAATTTTCGCTCTCGTACGTCTAACAAATCCCATGGTAAAGGAATGAAAGGCTTATGTTGCATAAAAGAGAGGATGCTTTCTCTGTTAGTCTGTTATAAACAACGTTGTATTAGGCTCAGGAAATTTATTCTGAAGTTTAGTAGATTTACTTACATGACTTTGGAGTAAAGTAGGTATCCATCCTAACACAATTAAACGTTGATTTGCTGATAACGCACAGTGATTAGGTTTACTGAAAAGTAAGTGCAGTAAATGTAATTCTTCTTGTTTTGAAAACAAGTCCTGACGGAATATACCCTATAGTAAAGTTGATAATACAGACATCAATTTTTTTCATAATTCATACACTACAGATGATATCTACCTTTAAAGTTATAACCAAATGGAATAACGTCAGATCCATTGTGTGAGCATATCGATGAATAAATGTTTTAAATATCTAGATAAAATTCAGAAGAATTACGAGCAAATTTTAAATATGACTCCTTCTATTACCGTCGAAAAGTGATCAAGAACATTAATAGTAAATTTTCACCAAAGGATTCAGCTGTAGCTGCTTCGTAATACTCTGAATGTTTGAAACGACATATTCCATTGACGAGACTGACAAAAGAGGAGATAAATCCAACATCTCCGTTATAATTTTTTTTAGTTTTGTAGACTGAGCATCAAGTTGATGTACCTACGAAAGACCTTTCATCAAATTGTCATTTAGAAGATCGTGAACAGAGGGAAATATTAAATGAAATTACCGTCAGAATTTCTACATTTTTTAAACGCTTTGAAATTTCGTTGGTTCTGAAATTAAGCAACATTGCATGGAGCATAGACCAAGGAAATTATTTGTAAATATTAATAAACGCTTAAATTACCTAATTAAGGAATCTGGCGTAGAAATTGCAGCATTTTTGATAATGCAGACAATAAGATTAACATAATTTTGGAACACATATAATCGCTCTGCTTGGCACAAGTTGTAAAAATCATCCAAATGATTAAAGCCTAGACACTGAATAAAATTAAGCCATATGTGCATTACATACTTAAACAAACATTGCAATGAAATTTAATTTTTCTTACAGGAAAGAGAGTCTCAATTTCTAAGATGCATTCACAAACTACTTCTCTGAGTGGACAGTTATTTTTATTATTGACATCACATATAATACTCCACAATTCATTATAATGAGCAAGAAGTAAATTGCCAAATGTTTCCTAGTAACGAAAATAATTCCTTCTTTACGAAATTACCCTGCATTCCATAAAAATACTGATACAGTATATAACTTACTGTTTGATCACAGTCTTCAAAACTTAATAACATGTTTGTGATAGTAACAAGTAGTTGACTTTTTAAAATGTGCTGCACATCCGGTCTTAACATCTTAAGAATATTTCGGAAAATTTCGACATATTCTTCAAGGCTGAAAACAACAACATGAATATGTATATGTATATAATCCTTTGTCACGGAAACCTTGCTAGGGAGATTTTTCATGTTAGACCAATTTGCCTAATCTCCACCAGCACCCTAGCAACACCTTTGCCTTCCGCACCCATTCCAGCGGCTCCACCCCAGAACCTCTTCCAAGGTGGGGGTTCCCCAACCCTCCTGACATGATCCAGCGCTGGACAAGCCAGTATCACATGCCTAACATCCTCCACTTCGTCCCCACATAATCCACAGCCCTCCTCTCCACCTGTGATCTTTGCCATCCTCTGTTTCGTCTCCAGTGACCCAGCTCTTGCCCGAAACAGAAGTGAGCTCTCCCACGTGTTGTCATAAATGACCTCCCTCTCTATGTTAAGCTTGTTCCCATACACCCTCAACGATTTCTTTGCCGTCCTTCCCTCCATCCCCTGTCGCCACTGCCCTAACCCCCACTCCATATTGCTTAAAAACTTAAAGTGAGGTCAATTGAACCACAGTAGCATGTCGTCTCACTAAAATGTCGAATGAGCTTCGGTCTACTTACTGTAATATGCTAATGGTTCTGAAAAGTTTTAAATACCGCCTAGGCTAATGTTGATAAATTAAATTGCCACACATTATCATAAAAATGAATAGTAATTCACTAATTGCTCATGCACCATGAAAGTCATTAAATTATAATCACACCAAAAGACAAAAGGTTGACTTACGAAGTATGTGACGTTAAGAATTCAGTAGAATGCTCCTGGATGACGATCAATAATTCTAATTTAAGGGATAGTTCCACATCCTTAGTTTGAAGTATCTGAATAGAAAATTTGTTTGCATATTTTCATCAAACAATTACTGTCTGTCACGAGGAAACAGAACTGGAAACATTTCATGGGCCAAAATGATTGACATGTTGATACCATGTCGATACACGCAGCGGTATATATACTCACGCACTTTAACTTAGCAGACCGAAATAAATTGTAATTATCGGCTGCGTCTACTGCCCTGCTAACAGGGGCAAAATATTTTCAAGCTGCAATTCTCAGGTATATATAATATTAATAATAAGCCATTTACCTTACACACAGAACATAAGAAGTCCTCTTCTGACCAGTTATTCGAAACGAGAAATGTGATGGGATCATTTCTTAACTCAGAAATTATTTCTCGACTCCTATCTTCCACCAGTAATCTGACAAGTTCATTAGTTGTCAGCGATTGGAAGGCTTTACTCGACATGACCCGTTATTATAGAAATAAATTTACAAAACAAATCAACAGCATCGTAAAAGTGAGTCAAACATATCATCACTTGGTTCTGATTGCCTTCAGTCCGCAGTCTGTTTAGTTCTTCTGCTTCCTGGTTTGGCGGCGCTGATATACATTCAAAATCTCGCTTTTTGAAATACCTATCGTATGTTCAGCGTAAAATTACTAACATATCTGTTAGTGTAGGGTGGATGGGCACCTGCTAGAAGATAGGTGGGAGTGGACGGCCCGAACCTACAGAACCTGACCCTGCCACAGGCGGGATACAGGTCTGATGATGATAATAATAAAGTTGTGAGGCAGCGCCATCTACATCTTATTTTTTACAGTCTACACCTTCGATTTCGTCTCGTCTGCTTTTGGATTTGCGGTAGATAGAAGTGCTAAAAATGTGGAGGTTTAGGTATGTTCAGGATCATTTAAATTCAAAGGTTAGTTTAACGCTGCTTTTAACTAAAATCATTTATTAGTAATTGTGATGGCACTATTCCAAATTCTTTATTATGTAGTATAGTGTTAGGTTCTCTAATGTTACGTTTATTCAAAAATTGTAATTTCATTTAAAGTCTACAGACGTATGGAATACCAAGTTAAATACCTGTACTAAAATGGATTTTATATTTCATATAAGGTATTAAGATTTTCTAAGGATTTCCACAAAATCAAATGCTGCCGCAAATGTTATGATCGCTTCTTCGCAACAGATGCATCGCCCACAAAAACCAGGTAAAACTAGTTCCAGACCTTTGAAATCATTCAAGCAATTTTTCACCTGTGATTTAATAGTGTTGATGCTAAGATAAAATGTCCTTTTATCATAGTCCTCCTATTAATAGTGCGTTAATATAAGTTCTAATCCATTCTTAAAGAAATTATGTATTGTCACTTGGGGTTCAGATAATTGCCGTTATGGTGCTTTATAAATGGGGAATGGAACTTCTGGTGATACTGTATATCCATTAAGCCCTACAGTGTAACGCATGTTTGCACTTCGTTTTTATGAGTTTTGCTTGAAAACTAACTAATTTTGTTTTCCAGTTCCGGACCTCAAAAGGTTCTACTTGGTCTTGTTGGAGTGTCTCTAGGCGTTGGTGGAGGAGCTGTTGCGTACGCCAAATATGATCCGAAATTTAGGGCGCAAATTGAAAATACGATACCATATGCAGACAAAGCATTTGGATATCTGTTTGGAAACCCTATTGAAAAGGAAAAGGAATTATCCGTGTAGGAATTTTCATTAACACTTAATGTTTACATCATATAGCTGGTATTAATGAGTGGAATTAAAATAAGGCTTTTTGATTGTTAGCAGTAAACCCAGTCAAATGAAAGGCTCGCAACAAAAATCTCCGGAAACAACAAACACAGGATTACTCCAAAAGAAACTCGAAAGAGAAACAGCGAAAAAGGTACTATTATAACTCAGTTGAGGACATGTTATTCAGAAGGAACCCGGAATGTTTTTGCATTACTTATTTAGCGAGTTCAAGAAACAGAAGAAAAGCCATCAGACGTACAAACCGTAGTTTCAAGTTCAGAATTACAGTCATCCGCGCAGCAACAACCTACTGGAATACAGACTCATCCTACTTCACAGCAAGGGCTGCCAGGTCCAATTTGTCATGATGTTTTATATGGAAATCTTTTTACTTTTATCCCATGTTTATTTACTTCGTAATTCTACACCATAGACTCTAAAGCGTCCATTGCAGGGATAACTACTTTGGATGCTTCTGTTCAACAACGAGCTGCTAGTCAAGATGCTGTAAATGCTGTTGAAAACTCCGGTATTTATTGTATATTTTCCTGCTATTTACGTTTTTTTTATTTATTTATTTTTTTTTTTTTTTGGCATTTTCTTTCTCTTGATGTTATAAGAAAGGGAAGTTCTACAGAACAGTCGTTAGACCAGCTGTACTACAGTATATGATTCAGTGTTTAGCAGTGCGAAAGAGTCATAAAAATAGAATTCAACTAGCTGAAATGCGAATGCTATGGTATCACAGCCTAGGTATACATGAATGTGGTGTTGGTAGTAGATAGAATTAGAAGTAGTTTTGGGGGACATCGCGGAAAAGATGAGAGAGAATAGATTATGGTAGTTGAGCGTGCTATGAGAAAAAGAGGAGGAGGAGCTGGTTAGGTCCATTATGGGGGGTGCAGGTTATTGGAAACACCCCGGGGCAGTGGAAGACCAAGGCAGACGTGGGAGCAGGTTGTACTAAAGGGACCTAGTGGGAGATTGGCGGATGTGGAAGGCCAAACCCCGGAAATTCGACCCTGCTACAGGTGGGTTAAGAGTATTAATTAGGATGATGATGATGTTATAAGAAGGATTATGAAGGCGTTCTGCCTCGTCATTCAATCAAAGAGTTATTTATTTTATATTGACTTATAATTAATTACATATTTTGTTATTTAGCCCTTGAAGTTTTAACTGAGGACTCAATAAAAGATCTTAGTAAAGCATTATCCGTTGCAATCTCTCATTACAAGAGGGCTGTTGATGCTGTTCAGGCACATACTGCTAGTCTTCAACAAGCCCTTGATGCATCACCTGTGAGTACTGCAATACTTCTGTGTAATGCATTTCAGATGTCATTGAAATAGTAATTATCTGTGGATGATTAATGTACTTTAGGAAGAAGTTGATTGTTATATATTATTCTTGCATATTAGGGTGAAGGTGTGAATGCAAATTGGGATGCTGTTAGTGCAACTGCAGCTAAGCAGGATTCTGGCATTGTTGAGGCATCAAATTCTGGATTAAAAGTGAGGTAAGAGTCACCATATTCTGATTAAAATACAAGACCTGTTACGTATGGGATGTCACTTGATTTCTTAAAGAAGCTTTTGAATGAGCATAGTGATCAAGGTATTAAAGCTTAGGTGATATTGACATCTAATGAATAATTTCAGGAAATGCGTTGAGAACCTAAAGACTATAATTCAAGAAGGAAAGAAATCAAAACTTACAGCTACAAACCCAATATTGATTAAAGCCGAAGAAGCTTTAAGTAACGCTCTCTATGAACTTCAAAAAGCTGAATCTGAGGTGCGTTATTTATTTTAATAAAGCTATTACAGAATTAATTTAATATTTGTTCTGCAATTACTGAATTTTGTGACTGACGTAGTAAAACATGAGAGAGAACTTTAATATAATAACTCCCCACTTCATATTTAGGTTGCACATGCACAATCCGAAGCGAAAGTTTTATCAGAGTATAAAAATTTAGTCGAAAAAGGGAAAGAGCAATTTAAAAAAGAAATTCAAGATTTGCTTCCGGACGTCAAAGTTGGAGAAAAAGGTAAGTTTACTTGTGTGGTCAGTTTTCTTTTAGGTTAGAGATGAAGTTTAGCTCACAAAAGACATCATTTGCATGTTGTGGAGCATTCAGTGCTTCATTTACGCTATATATGAATGCTGATATTGCCTTTATGTACCAAATGCTTGGATTATACGTCGTGGGTCTTGACGTGACTATTTTATAAATTAGTCTGCTCCACTCTTGTTATAGAGTTGCATCCAAGCAGACTTTTAATTTGTCACACTATTCTTTCCTGCACTGATGTCGAATAGCGATTTCCAAAAAATTAAAGAATTGGGCCACAGTTTAAGAATGGGCTCGATATATTATAATTGCATCAAGCGTTTAAAATTCAATGGCAATCGACCATCCGTTTTATAAAATGAGTGCTATGCTATAATCATTTCCGGATTACACCAAATATGAACAGTTTTTAGATTGGAATTAAAGTAACAGATTTTCTTCTACCTGTATTCATCTTGTCTAGACTTCTGTACCTCTGGATTATTGTCAGCAAATTTGTATATTTTGGCATACCTGTTGTCTTTTTTGACAAATGTAGGGTGCCTTCTATAAACAGTATGATAATTGTATAAGCATAATAATAAGCTAAATGCCATCAGTGATCAGTTATTCTTCCTTTGTGACACCATCAGTCACAATAATCTTTTTTACTAGTATTCAAAGTGCTAATAATGAAAAGAAGAGTAGTAGAATCTTTGATTGTATAGTACATTTCTTCATTATTCAAACTTGAATTTTGTCCCACCGAAACCTTATGCTCAACCCTTTATTTTCAAGTATTGGAAACTTCTTTCTGATCGTTTTGAGTAGGTGAAGAAAATGTATTTCTGGATTCATTTAATGGGTTGGGGAGTTAGCCAAGCAGCCATAACAGGACGAACCCTTAGGAGGCTGCTCGCGGTAGATGAGGAGGTAGGTAGTGGACATAGGAGAGGGGAAATTTGCAGCACCCAATGTTCTTTACCAACCACCCATGTTGGTACTAACGTGGGCTTGCGCTGCTTAACTTCAGTGATCTCACGAGAACTGGTGTGTCCAACGCAACCTGGCTGCACTACCTGTATACCATATATACAGCAGAGTCTCTATAATCCGACCTACGATAATACATCCATATATGCACATTTAAATTATATAGGTTTGTAAGTTAATGTGTGGTCAGATTGTCTCAGGGTCCCAATAAAGTTGAAGGGGAAGTTTTACAGGGCAGTGGTTAGGCCAACTATACTCTATGAATTAGAGTGCAACCACGAAACAAGGATACGAGTACGTGGTACTCCTTTACGTGGGCGGGATGTCGAGAACAGATGGAATTAGAATTCAGTCTAATATAGGCACTTTGAGATGGGGACATCGCAGGTAAAATGAGAGAGAATTGACTGATTTTGATTGATTAGTTGGTGTTTTAGGGCCCTTCAACTACAATAGTCATTAGAGCTCCGTCCACTACGTAGTTCTAATGCCGAGTCTGCACACACTCCGCTGTTACGACGATTTTTTTTGAGTATTAGCGGTACCCAGTGTTCCCAAGCGGCCACCCATTTAACTTCAGTGATCAGATGAGAACTGGTGTGTCCAACGCAATACAGCCGCTGTGAGAATAGACTGAGGTGGTATGGGCATGTGATTAAAAGAGGCGAGGAGGAGCTCGTTAGGTCCATTACAGGGATGCAGGTTACAGCCGTGTGAACAGGCTTTATGTAAGGATGTGGTAGTGTGTAGGGTGGTCGGCGACATGGTGGGAGATGGGAGTGTGGGGTCCTGTAAGTGAGGTCCGATCCTGCCATAGGCGGGATAAGGATATAGTGATGATGATTGCGCAAAGCTGCGAAAAGGCGGCCACACAAAAGCAGAAGAAAACGGACGATAATTTTAAAGCTATTTAAAATGTGTGTACATGCTTATAGGTAATAAAAATTTTACTCTAATTTTATTTCAAGGTATCATTAATTTCAACTTTATTCCAGTAATCCGAGTTTCTTGGTAATCCGATAGGGTCCAACTGGGATTATTGAGATTCTACTGTACTCGTGGTAAACTCATAATGAAGTTTAGACATCTCATATATTATTGTAGCCATTGTTATTGCTTGACTCATGCCAGTATCTGAAGATACCCAAAACAAATCTTCCATGCACATTTTGTCCCCCCGTCTTTTCGGTTCATTAGCTACAGAAGGCACATACTAGTAACTAGTTCAGCACAGCAAGCATGAGTGATCCCATCCTAGGATTTGCTTGTGCACCTTAGTTCTTTAAGCAGTAGGGCGCATAGCAGGTCAGTTCCAAATCAGTCATGCAGGGAGCAAGCTAAGGAAATTAGTCGGAATCTTGAGTGTGATATTTTTATTTCTTGGCTTCACTTGAGTAGATTCGAATGTTATTACGCGGGCATTGAATTTATTTCATTACAGGAAAGTTTCTATTTGGATATCATGACTTGAGATCAAAAGCAAAGAGCTATTATTGCTAAAATTCGGATGCCCGGTGTTGATTATAACGAAATGCCATGTTTCAACTTTTTCATTTCATCTTGAAGGCTGCAATAGCTTTTAACATAATACAGTTTTAAACAACCTTACTTCGAAGTAGCTAGGGATTTATATTTTACAAATGGGATTATTGATTTCTCAAACTGTTTTTCCATCATCTGTAGTCTACTTCAGTAGTTCAATTGGCTGTCCTTTTAGCTTGTTTGTAGAGATGGACTCCTTCACCGCCAAAACTACTGATTTTTGGGGAGGGGGTGGCAAAGTAAGTTCTTAAGTATAACTTCCGTCACAGAGAATTTGAAGCCGTGACCCAACATTGTAGACCATGCTACTCGCAGGGACATTCATAATACGTACCGATCAGAAAATTCCAGTACATGAAATAGAATCTGCTTCGTTACTTTGGCGGTAGTATGAATGAATGCCTTGTGAGGGTTATATACAGATTCGATCTTCACTAAAGTGGTTTCTTTCACCCTGGAGACAAGCTCTAGGGACGCCTTCCGTTGGAGGTTATATTTAGCCGTGTGGTGTGTTCAATGTCGATATCAACTAACTGCGAGGGTCTCCTTTTTCAACTGCAGTGGCAGAATTTCCAAATCCATCCTAATGGGCTGCTATATGACCATCTTATGCCAGAGGGTCTGTTAACACCCACAGGGTGCCTTGTGTCCTGACCGAAGGAAACTACATTTGAGCGTTCATTTTGTCATAAAAGGAACAACTGACTGACCACGGGCGCACCTGCGGATAACTCATCATTCTCAGAAATAAGAATATTTAATCGATGTGTTATTTTTGTTGACTTGTAAGAACCTTGTTGCAATGTAAATAGTGCTTCTAAGTAGATTCCGTAATTGCATGCAAACTAACGAAAACTACAGATGTTTTAAAACTTAAAATTATTTTTCCCAGCCTACTTCATGCACATTTCAGTAGTTTGAATTGGAATTAAGTTTTAAGCTAAGAACGGTAGTGAAAGCATATCACTTCTAGAAAAAAAAGGGAAAGAAAATTCCAGTGTCCGGTAGAACCATTGGAAACGACTTGAGCACTAAGAATTGTTTTACAACCAATAGTAGAGTTAGTCGCAATTTCTCAAAAATCCTGTTTTCTTATATTCCTTTCTTCCACCCGAAATACCTCGTACTTCACTTGTGCCGACGCGACGTCAATAATCTGCCACTATCCTTACGTTACGTCATTTAACTAACGGGTTTAAGAAATTTTTGAGGAACCAGTACCTACTATTAAAACCTTCTGTTAAGATATTAGTACGACTCGGGGAATAATGGCTAGTTTGACTAGAGCATTCATAAGGTGCATTTGCAAAATCAGACACGAAGAATGTACAGAAAATAGAAAGACCAGAAAATTTGTGGTTAAATTTTGGTTTTCGAGCACGTTTGGTGGGAGACACCATTTGCTACACAGACCCATGTGTGTGGAAAGGTATTGCTCACAAACCGAAAGCAAATTCAAAACGTTTGTCAGGTGGAGGTGATAAAGGCGTGCATTGTTTAAAATCGCTTGTAAAAACGTTTACTTCTCTTGTTTGGTTTATACCAGCCTGAAGAGATGGCGTGAATTATTGGCAGTTTTTTTGATGTAATTTTTTGTGTACCACAGCCATTTTTAGTACAAGCTTTAAGACGATTTTTAATCATTCTCTCTCACACAAGCTTGTTGCGTCACCTATTATTCAAAATAATAGTATGTAATCGTGAAGTACATTTTTTCCTGTCTTTATGTATAGCGGTATCCCACGAATTGAACGACAACTTTATGCTGAATAGAACAACAGCTGTTTTAGACATGTGGCACAGATGCTCTTAAATCATGCACTCAGCTCTCTCTCAATCACATCTCCAACATAACAAGTTGCTTGTTGGCATGTTTTAAAACTACGCTCAGAAATATGTCACTTAAAATCATATACTATTGTCCAGTTTTCCATCTGAAAGCTAGTTATTTATTTATGAGCCTCTTGTTATGTTGTTGGGTACATTGCTAATCCTCCATAGTTTTTCAAATAGAAATTGTCATTCGGTCATGTTCGCCATTTCCAAGGTGGCTATATCTATAGTGGTAACATAATAGCACTAATCTTCCTATATATATATATTGTTCAGTTCGTTATTTTAATTCAATGGGGTAATTAAAATGCCTTTTTCTGTCTCGGTGGCTCACTGGTTGCCTGTTTCATTCACGAGTCCAAGGTTGCAGGTTTGATCCTGGTCGAGGCGAACCACTTCTATCGATGAGAAGTACTTCTGTCAGATCGGACACAATGTCGTTGCCTCGTTTGGTGCGCACAATTCAGTACTGTACCTAAAAGAGCGCCTTCTACCACTACTAATAACTATCTTTTTCTCGCCTATGGCAGGGTTGGGTATTCATTTTTATCTCTGGCTTTTCGGGCCTCTCTCCCGAAAGAAGTCAGTCCGCCTCGATGATATATCGAACCAGGAATCACTGGCACTGTAGTCTAGCACACTACCTCTGCGGGTAAAAGAGTCCTTCCTACGTGAAGTAAAATATGCCTATCTCGTTATCTTATACCAGGTCCTCGTCCACCCCTCACACTACCATATCCTTACGGACAACCAGCTCCCACGTCTGCTTTGATCTCCCCCTGCTCCGAGTGCTTCCAACCACTTCAGGCTCCACTCCAGGCTACCTCTAATATATCAATTCCTAATTCTATCAGCTCTTGACACCCCACTCATGTACCGCAGCATTCGCATCTCGGCTCTCCTCACTGTCCAATACTCTGATCCATATAACATAGCTGGCCTAACCACTGACCTGTAAAACTTCCCTTTCAACTTTATTGGGACCCTCCTATCACACAGGACTCCGCTTGCCTGTCTCCACGTCAACCATCCCCCATTGATTCTATGGGCACATCCGAATCTATCTCCCCTTTGCTTTGCAATAGTGATCCTCGATACTTTACCTCTTGCACCTTTGTGACCAGCTCGCCCCCAGAGAGTACGTCACCATTATTTTCCTGTTCTTCCCAATTGAAAGCTAAATACTGTATCCTCTTGGTCTTCTTCATGTTTATCTTTAGTCCTCCGTTTTCTATTGCTGCTCTAATATCGTTTAGGCTTTTCTCTGCTGGATCCCTGGAGTCACTAAGTTTCCCTACATCGTCTGTAAATAACATGCACTGAAAGGCCCATTCTCCTACTCCCTCCAACAATTCGTTGATAACCAGAATGAAGAGGTATTTTTCCAAGGAGTCCTTACCCTGGCTATCGAACCATCAAACATATCCGGCACTATCCTGTATAGATCGGCAAAATTCCTAGAATTCAGGAGGCATTATCAGTGCTCGAATTTGGAGATTAAAAAAGAAGTAAATTGAAGATTAGCTAATGGAAGCAAACCAAAGGTTTCTTGTGGGGATGGTGTATGTTCTGACTTCATTTTTTTTTTAAAAAAATATCGATTTTCCTATTGAAATAAATATTTTTTAGTCGTGGGGTACGTCAAAAAACTGGTTTCTATCTTTTTTTTAATGGACATTAGGTAAACATTGCGGTTTCATTTTGTTTCGTTGATAGTACAGCCCGTACTAGCTGGGGAGTACTTTCATGACAGATCATGAACCTAATAAGCTACATTGTGCTTCTTAAAACAGTATTGCAGAAATGCCATTGTTGTCCTATTGTGTTACATTTTCCTTGTAGTCAGCGCTAATATAATTATTAGTGATTATGAGGACGAAAATTCCGTTATCTTATTGTAGCATTTTTTGTTGAATGGAACCACGGTACTACATATACAGCAGTTTGTTGATATTTTTAATTTTTTTTTGTCTTGTCATAGGAAAAAAATTGTCAGAAGAGGAACTAAATTATTTAATAGCCCATGCTTATAGAAAAGTTGATCATCTTACCAAACAGTTGTCAGCTCAGCAGGTAATGTTATCAATTCTTGACATTATTACATTTCTTATTGAAGTTACCTTTTTTTGTGCATCAGTCATTTGGTTCTGATGAGAGGATTTCAACTCTACATTTTCAGATTTATAATTGAGGATGTGGTCACTCAAAAATGTATAAGCGACGTGTAGACGTTTTCTGCTTAAAAAATTATTAAATTAATAATTAATCATTATGTATTAGTGTCTAGTCAGACAGTTAAATGTTTACTTTTGGCATCATTACCTTTAAATTGAAAGTGGATTTATTTAATTCAAAATTATGGTGAAAATTAATTCTTAAATTGCCTGCCACAAGTACTTTGCTTGTGCATTATTGACACTCCTCAGTCACCATTCTCTTAATTCCTTGGATCTAGAGAAGAGGCATATTAAAATGAAAGTTCATGTAGACTTCCAATTTTGACATTTACCAAACGATAAATGGCTCATGTAGGATTTACTGAATTTTTAAACAAGTATGTCTTCGGATTAATACCCGCCTCGGTGGCGCAGAAGGTAGCATGCTTGGCTATTGCGTCAGTGGTTCCAGGTTCGATACTGTTTCGGGATCCTGCGTCCGCCTTCCGTCGGATCGAAAGTAAAGCCGTGTGTTGTAGGATGTCATTTGCACGTAAAAGAACCCACTCTATGCAACGAGTAGATAAAGCAAAATTCGCTGGTGTATCTCACTCCTTGACGTGGGTGGATTCCCCCAACGAACAGTAGACCGACGATAATTAAACATAGGGGTTGCAGCTTACGTCGGAAGTCGGCTGCGTAAAAATACCGTCCAATAGAGATCATCCATGTGTCCATCCAGAGCAATGTTTTTCAACCTTTTTATTGGAACGGAATCCTTTGAAACATTTTGACCTTTCGCGGGACCCCATACAGTGACAGAAAAAAACATTAATTGATACAGGTGTGTGTTTTAGCATAGGAGTTGAATTCGTGGCCTACTTTTTGAGAGAGACACTCGAAGTTCATCTTCGACAGACAAAAGCCGTTCTCGTTTCTTGGGTTTTCATTGTTATTTTTATATTTTATCTTGCCATTGGCGGAACCCACGGGCGGACCTCAAGGAACCCTGGTTGAAAAACACTGATCCAGAGGGACAGAGATGTGGTACCTGACCCTGCTATAGTCGGGAAAAGGGTTAGTGGTTGCTTGTATGTCTGTGGATTAATGTGTCTGTTTATTTCAATTAGGCTGGTGAAGGAGCTCGTGTTCAACGAGCACTTGACATTCAAAAGCAGGAGGGTGAAAAATTGGCAGAGGCGAATCTCAACGTAGAACTTGATCGTCTGCAAAGAGAATTACAAATTGCTTATCAAAAGAAGGTAAATAATTGATATTTTAATTGTAACGATAATGCAATGCTATTAAAAGTATAATAGCAGAAGCAGCCAGGATATTTTTGATTGTCTACAACAGTATTAAATAAAATCGCTATTGATAATCCGCATGAATTGGCTGTAGACACTTCTTTGAATGTGAACTTCAAAATGAAGTGTATTACTTTTGTGCATTTCTCATCATGCGTAGTTATCTAATTGTCATTATTACTTAACTTTGACAAATATTTCCACTTTAATCATTAAGGCTTTTGCAAACTGACTTTGACTTTCCGCTTGATTTTTTTTTTTATCAGAAATTAGAATTGAGGTGGTATTAATAAAAGGCTGAGTGCAGATCATTCTCATCTACATTTGGAAAGAGTATTGATTGGGTACTTTCTGCGGATGTGTATGATTCTGTTTTCGTTTTGTAGTTTGCGAAGAATTTTTTCTCTTTACAAAGTGGTGGTTACAAATTTTCCTATATAGTTCCCTAGTTTGTCGTGTCAATCCCTAATTCATGGCTTCGTAGGTTATTTACTTTTAGATCGTTAAATTTTTCCTTGAATCTTCTGCGCTATAGCTGCTCTTAGTTGGGTGTTCGACCTTCTTAAAAAGTACTAATAGTCCTTAGAAATTGATGTAAAAACATCTAACGAAGAATGTGATGAGTTGATCGCAAATGCAAGTTAGTTGTCAAATGTAGCAAGCGACAGTACATCCAAAAAAGGTCATGAGATGATATTAGACATTTGTAGGGTTTAATAAGTCCCAGGTTTTCATGCCGCGCGTGTGACAACTGTAATTCATTCATAATGGATGCAGTGTCTTCAAATTTTGACATTAATTGCTCTGTTGAGAGATGAAATTAGAAACTACTTTCTTTCAGCTTCTTGAATTTTTTGATGCTTATCACACATTTCTACGGTACTTGCATATACAGTAGTAGCAATTGTCGATTAAATCTAGTTTGCAGTGTCATTTTTATTCTTGGCCCATTGTAGTTGAAAGGTAAATTGCATAACGTATGAAAAATTTTCCATGAAATGATTTATGAACAATAAATTATTAATCAACATTTGGAAACCTTTACAGGTAATGCCAGTGCTTACCGCTTTTATTACAACAATTCATATTGTTTTTTTCCTATTCTTATTAATAATTTTTGTCATCATATCTGTGTATCGTCTTAAACCAGGGCCAAAAACTATTTATCAATTGTGAATTAATAGGAAAAAAGGCTGCAGTCTGCCAGATGCTCTATTCCGACCTTTTTTTCCCTCGAATTTTTCCGCTATCCATGTAGTTTTCATATTTCAAACTAGTGACGATGCTCCAAACAGTGAAGTGTATACGAAACAACTGGAGCGCGAAGAAAAGTGTATTTATTTTCACGAGAGCCAACTCGTATTAACTCTTTCAGAAAACTAAACTTATCAGCACATTAACTTCCGAGTTTTAGAAGGTTTTAATTCATTGAAGCACAAAAGCACTAGGAAATCATTACTTTCAACTCCCTTTAAAATTGAATTCCGTGCCAATATTGGCCATTGTGAAAAGTATATAGGGGTTCTGTTTCTTTACGTAATCTTGTCATAAAATGTTATGACCAAAGCTGAATGCACAAGTGGGCAAAGCAAAACCACTCGGTAAATGTTGGATAACCCTAGCAAAATCTCGTTAACTCTCTACTGTTCCTGGGGCCATTACCCAATCTTCTTAAATTTATTGCTAACTGAAATACTGCCCCTATTTCTGTTAATTCAACAATCTAATTTTCTCTGTGGGCCTCGAGGTAGAATTCGATTGCCGTATCCCTGTCTGATCGTCTTTCTTGATATGGTCATTTGTAGAAACCGTTTAATCTCATCACTAGTTTCCTGGTATTACACATTTTGGTGTTGCTGTGTGGACTTAGCAACAGTTGCAGGACGTCGTTAAGCACATCATATGATCTGTCTCTTCGTTTC
>JAAFCE010005724.1:10435359-10503895 GCA_013389805.1 Trigoniulus corallinus | reverse complement strand
GCCCATTTGTCAGCCAACAGTTGACGTAGTTTATGTTAATTGTGTTTGAAATGAGGCGCAAAGATGCCTGTTGGTTGTGTTTGTGTTGCTGCTGAATTTGCGGTGCTTTATGCACACTTATCAAGTGTGTCTCTTTCCATCCATCTCTCTGCGTTAGGTGTGTTTGTTCAATGTGAATTCAGGTGAAAGTCCCTCCATCCCTAAAGTGCATAATGATGGCCAATTAGTTTTAGTGACGCCATCACGAATTTGGGCAATTCGTATTAGCATTTTTTACCTACCAAATATGAGGTATCCCTTTAAAAAGGTCTCATTAGTAAAATGAATTTTTGCATTAGCAAATTGATCTGAAGGAGTTAAAACTATGGGCATTCAAAGTGATGTCTTGGAGAAAGTTTCTGAATGCCTACGGTCCATTCATGGCTTGGAAAAGATAAATAAGATGTATACTGCACGTTTTATTGATTTTGCTATTATTAACCCAGTTTAGTAGATCTTTTCATCAAGTATTTCAAAGGCTTCTTTGTTGTGTCTCGTCTGCGATTTTTTATGCCCCTTTCTGTGTTTTTGCTGATTAACGTTTTCATTATTATGATTATTATACAGTAATTAGATTCTTCTTCCTCCCTGTTTGGGCCCCGAGTAGTAGTTGGCTCTCAGATGTCGTAAAAAGAGATAACAGGAATGTGACATTAGTCAGACACAAAAAGCCTTAGACCACTATGGTGATTGAATTTTTTCTGTGATGTATGTCATTGTCTGTAGTATTTAGGCCTTTATCTACACTGATGTTTCAAATTAAGAGAATAAAGGCATTTATTAAAATATATCAAAAATACTGAACTCATAACTTGAAATTATGTCTTCAAGTAATAATGTGACAGTGGTAGGCTTAATACATTGCCATTTCTTCTTCTGTTGTTATGTCATATGAACAAATCAGGAAAACTCATAAGGGTAGATTGGAAGCAGGACAATCCCCAATGCAGGTTGTAAGAGACCTCAACGCGACAACTTGTGTCGTCTGTAATTTGTGGAAACAGCTTCAGGAGGCCTGGGCCTGTCCAGAGGCCTGTCCTTCAGGAGGCCAGGAGGCTTGTCCAGAAGGCCTGGGCAAGGGCGTTCGAGGGCCGCAACCGACGAGGTTGGTATTTGGCACTTTCAGCCCAGGCACCAGAGGACTGCCAATGCCGCACAGCTCGCTCTCTGTCTCCAGAGTGTTCTGCTGCCACTGGAACTGTGGTTTCAAAGGTTGCTGTTTGCAACCCAACCACTTCTTCACATCACCCAGGGAACTTCAGCTTTCGTCTGTCATCTCTTTGCCATTAGTGAAAGGGACTATTATACTGGAAGAAATGTCATGGTATGGGCAGGGATCACGTGGGATTGCACACCACGATATCGACGTAGGCTCCTTACAGAGGTATGGGACTTTTCAGGAGCGCAGTTTCAGGGATGCACTTGGGAAGGCAATGAAATTCACTAACTACCTTCCAGAACCATCCAGGAGCTATGAACTGCTTTGGTGCAGAAGTGGGTGCAGCTGCCTCAGGGTCTTATCAACTGTCTCATAAACAGTATGATGACTCGCTGTGCAACCAGTATGTGTGTTGGAGTGTGTGTCAGAGGTAACCATACCTCCTATTAACCTAATTTTCGTGCGCCACCATCTTGCAATGTTAGTTTTGAACATTCCTCCTTTGATATGAATTACTCATGATTCTGAGGTGGTATTTACCCTGTTGTGGGCATAAATTGCTGTTGCATATTACTGTCTTCATAGTTTTCGAGACATTTCATTAAATGTGTTTAATTTTAAACATGAGTGTCGATTTCTGAAAATCCTACGGTTAGAACTAAATTGTTCTAGTTAAATTCGCTGTGTCGAGGCATACTTTTTTATTGAATGTAATGAATGCTGTCATTAATGATTGGCACCGAAACATTAATATTCACGACCATATACGTATACATAGATGGTATTAAAAGTCTAAATCTCAAATTTAATCTTGCAGAATTATTTTAAAATAAATTATGAATATTCTGTTGACCTTCATTTATTTTAGATTTGTTCCAGATAGATTCAGAATCCCTTTTTCACATTAAGTCGTTGTCTGATGCAAATTTGTAGGAAACATATCGCCATTTAGCATAGTAATTACCTGAATTTGACTAACTTGTTCCCTAGTTCATGTTTCCACAAGGTAACATCCCCCGGAAGTTGAACATATAATATCATACCACTAATCCTTTCCCCGTCTATGGAAGGGTCGTGCCCATTTTTTCCCCACTGGAACACATGAGAGATCTGCTGGGCTGTATTTTATACAGCCGGCTTCCAACATGAGGCTGCAATCCCTATTCTTATTTATCGATTATCTACAGTCGATTACCAACAATTTCTTTGTTGGAGCACTTTTCTTCCACCGACGCAAGGGGACGAACTTCTACCCTTCAAATTTTTCTGAGCTGCACATATATTTTACTGTATGTAGTAGAGCTCTTTGTTGTGCAGGTAACATCATTCACCTGAGCGAATCATCTGCTCCGAGCGAAACACCAAGGTGGCTCCCTCATCATCAGAGGGGCCTAAATATCTTTCAGTGTTAATATCTCAATAACTATCACATCAACGAATTTGCACTACATTTTGTTGAAGGGTGATCTGGTTGACGTTCTTCTTGTGTATTTTGAAGGGATGATAAATATTGCATCATAATTACCTTGATGAAACAGAAAAGATGTGATTAGATTATGTAGGACGTGTAGAAGGCGTTGAACACACGGTACTGACACTCAAATTCATTAACATGTTCTAGTTGATTAAGTGAAACTTGAGGCTCAAATTGACACTTCGCCTATAAATAATTTAAAATCCTTAGTTATAATGTGGAAGTTTAGTAATCAAATAAAAAAAAGTATGATGTTACCTAGTCCTAAATTAGCTTTGCTCAACTTGTCATGCAGTCAAACGTCTTGAATTTAATCCTCGTAGTAAACATATGCCATTAATTTTAGTGGTTTATTATGGGATAAAAAAAGCCGCATAGTAACTAAGACTGTCCCATTCGAATTTAGCTTAGATCCTATTTTTATGCTAAAAAGAAAAGAGAGAAAGAAAGTCACCATGAGTATATAGGGTACTTTAAGGAGTAAATTGTTGTTTATTTCAAATGACAACGTGCGTGGGATTATATGTTTTGTAATTGATGATTCAAGAGCGATTTCAGGCGAAAAACCTTTTTTCTCCACGTTGATAAACGATACGTTAATGCTAAGGTGGTACTTAAATGACTAATAGCCTTTCGATCAACTATTGCCTGAATGCTTTCTACAATTCATCTGGATCATCAAATTGAAATATGAAAATAATTGTTAGCTGCATAGTAGCCCTCATGAAAGAGAAGCAATTATTGAATACCAAGAGGTCGTAGGATCCTTTCACAGAGTTTGACTAACCGTATTTAATAGCTATCGATTATAATAACTGTCTCCATGCGTTTGAATCTGGTTTGAAATAGCATGGAGACTTAACTGACACTGCAGAAATTAAGCATTAGAGTTCATTTCCAATTCAGAGCGTCGTATTTAGTTAATTAACTATTTCTGCTTACATGCTGTTTTCATCAATTTTTTTTGTATTGCACAGTAATCTGTATTCCTACACTGAATTTATGGACTCAGTACTCCAGCGATGTTCTTTGAATGGACAAATAAGTTAATTAAATTGCAATTGTATGACGTCAATAATATCAATGGCTTCTTAGGTCTGTGGACAAACTTTGATAACTAGCCCCATATAGAAACCTATCGACCTTATCTGGAGCTTACACGTAATGTATTTAATAGGTTCCAACGACTACAAATATTTTATTTTGAGGGTTTCGATAATAAGAAAAAGGTACCATGGAGATAACAATACTTAAGATGTTAGCGACCGCTTGTTATTCTACTAATGACGTCATAGAAGCCAAGGAGATCTTTCAGAGAGGGAACTGCTTTCACTGACATTTTTTGACTAAATAATAAAAAACAGACTTTCAGCGCTGGCACTGCTGTAAACCAGTCGTGCACTTGTCTGCTTCTGTAGAGCTAGGTTAGAAACCCTTTTCCTGCCTACAGCAGGATCGGCTGCCCGTCTTTATCTGACTGTAGCTGCACGGCCTATTTTGATTCCCTGGGACACATTTCCTTCACTGAAACCAGGGGGACGAGGCAAACATATTTTACACATGTAGCAAGGGTTCTTTTCGCCTCGGTGGCATAGTGGGTAGCACTCTCTGTAACTGCGTCAGTAGTTCTAGGGTCGATATTGGACCGAAATGGGTTGACTTCTTTCGGGCGGGAGAGAGGCCCCGAGTGCGCCTTCTTTCGGATGAGAAGTAAACCCGAAGTCCCGTGTGGTGGTTGTTGTTGTTTGTTGGTGTTTTAGGGCCCTTCAACTACAAAGGTCATTAGAGCCCCGCCCACAACATAGTTCTTATGCAGAGACTGCACAGACACTACACTAATGCAGCGATTTTTGGGTACTAGCAGTACCCAGTTTTCCCAAGCGGCCACCCATGTCAGTACTAGCTGGGGTTGCGCTGCTTAACTTCAGTGATCGGACGAGAATTGGTGTGTCCAACGCAATTCGCCGCTCCTCCTGTGTGGTGTACGATGGCAGGTTGCACGTGAAAGAACCCTCTCTACTATGCAACGACTACATGAGGTTCAGTATAATTTCCTGATCAACGAAGGGGGAAAGTTTGTTACCATATTCCCTATTTCTTTCTTGCAGGAAGGGGCACAAGTCGGAGTCTCTGACATCTTTAGTGTGTCTCGATAGTTTTTGTAATTTGTCAAACAAGTCTAACTTATTGTCTGAAAATTTATATTGTAGAAAGTGCAGAAAATATATTCTTAGATAGCAAATTTTATGACATTTCATGGATGTAAATAAAATGAAGTATAAAAAGCCATTTTTTATCTTAAAATCTTGAGAGGTTGCTAGTTATAGATTAGCTTGCGTGAAGTCCATAAGATAAATCTTGGTCCTAGGAGTGTTTCTGACGACTATAGACTATGTCTCTGGGGTGTAAGCATTATTCCTGTCAGTATTTCGTTAAAAAAATATGTAGTTGCAATTTTGAACTGAAGACGTCGTGTGTACGTGTTACAGGTCTCGTGAGCCAACAACATTAAATCTTTAAAGTGATATTGAAGATTTTTTTCCCATTATTACCTTCACTGAGACGATTTATTATGCGCGATTTACGATGTTACTAAAATCTCTATTGCGTGCTAGTGTATTGGAGCTAAGAAACGAGGGCCTGTGAACCTCTGTCATGAATGTAAAGCACGCTATCATGCATGCATCTTATGTTAATTTTGAAATTTTATGACCTGAGTGAACCAATTCTTTTATATGCCATATTGAGCTACTGTAAAACTGAAGAAGAGAAGGGGAGGTAAATGGCTCATAATTTTTACGAGCTTCATTTTCTTGTTGTCTAAACCTGAATAGCGGGTGCACACGTTTTACGTGGCATTTTTATGTAGTGGTCTGTACCCTGTATAAGTAGTAATCCAGTTCCAACTAGGCCTACTATCCCTTGGGGATGAATGTCTGTAAGAAAACAATATGATTTTATCCTAAAAAGTATGTGAAGACGGGTATTGGTTAACGGTATTAAAATCAGCGATGATATTTTCATCCTGAATGGGGAAGGCTTGTTTACTCATGAGGCACGGGCTATAATCATCTAGGTTTGAAAATTCCACACGTCTTCTTACAATGACGGCAGCAAGTTTCCTTATAGTCTGACGTCATTTTTGTGACGTAAGAATACTGGGTTTACTTTACTACTCAATACGGTTGATGATGGCATCTTTAACAATGGACTGTTTAAGTTCAGTTATTGGTTGAAATGTAAATTAGTTACTGTCTGGGTTCAGACGTCAGCTTCTAGTACTGAAGGTAATTTACCAAGCTGGTGATCGTCACTTGGCTTCACTTCCCATTCGACATGTCCTCTCTCTCAAAAGAAGTCACTGGTCTCGGTCAGGATCGAACTTGCAGAATCAGTTTTGTTTCGTTGGTGGTTTAGGGCCCTTCAGCTACCAAGGTCATTAGAGCCCCGTCCACTGCATAGTTCTAATGCAGAGTCTGCATGGACACTACGCTGTTACGACGATTTTTGGGTATTAGCAGTGCCCAGCGTTCCCAAGCGGGCACCCATGCTGGTATTAGCAGGAGTTGCGTTGTTTGATTTCAGTGATCAAATGAGAACTGGTGTGTCCAACGCAATGCAGCCGCTATAATTTAGCCACCGAGACGGACGCCTAAGTTCCAAGCCTGGGCATCCTTAGAAAATTTTCCAGGAGGAACGAAGAAAGGAATTGTCAGTTTGCAAGACGCCCAGGCATATTTAACCTCTCAGAACTGTACAAGAAACATCAGGCATCTAAACTGCCCCAAATGGAGTGCTTGAGACTATGTGCAATAGGCTTCTAGCTTTCACACTATGCTGACGCTGAATTTTTAGCACCTTAAAGGTCAGGGAGGATTTCCTACTAGCCCTCTAAATCACGCATTAGGGTGGTCCTGATTGTACCCTATAATTATTTTCGTCTCCCACCAACATTTATTCATTTATGGATTTGGCATGAAATCAATAAAGCAAACGCTTCAAAGAGCCGTGTGTAAAAAAACACCAATGATTATTTTAAAATTCCACGAGTGGTTCTTCACTGCATCTGTTAATATAAATATAGTATATACGGTAACAGACCTTAGAGGACCTAAAAAACCTTCTTGGGCCCTTATGAACATTGCATGTCTTCACTATCGTCTCATGTTAAACTGTCAGGCTCTACTGTCGGATCCGCATTACGTACTGCAAATGTACCTAACTGGGGCCTGTGAGGCAAATGGTATCTTCGCCAACCGTCCTCAGAAAACATTGTGCTTCCCCTAGAGTGGCTAAATCCCGGTTTAAGGTTATTACAAGGTTGGGGCTAAAATCTGTTTCTGTCTATATATATATAGACAGAAACTCAGTCAAGGCACTTTTTTCTACCTGGGGCGAAACATGGGATGTAAACGTTCTCAAACGTAATCCCAAATGTCGTAACATTTTTTTGCTAATAAAATGTTTGTGACGTCAGGTTAACAAGTTGCCATTTACTGTTGCTATTTTTAGTTCCCGAGATGTGCTTAGTATCCTGGCTCCATCTGTCTTTCGATCGCCGTCGTTTCAGTTTCCTATTCAGCATCATTTTTCTACCTGGAAATTTGAAATTCATGAACTCCCAACTCATTTCTAGACGTAGGAAACTGGCCTATAGTAGTTTATCAAGTTACTTGCCAAGTAATGCATAACATGCCAGTCTGAACTTTGCTGCAAACCTAACGTTAAAAATGGCCTTTCAGAAATAGACATCTCTTTATGGGTTCTCTATAACAATAACAACAATATCTAGTACATCAAAGAGCTGGGCTTCCTGTTCTTACAGTTTGTTTCATGCTGGTTAGATTATGAAGCCGCTTAAGAAACTATTGGTTGGAATTTCTCATATTTCACATCTTCTCATAAAAAATGAGGAGAAAAAAATGATGCGTTTCATTTATCGAAAGGAGATTTAATAAATAAATGTCTATGGGTGCAGATTGATAGCTGAAATAAAATTCCTTGACAAATAAGTTAATCGATAACATAATATTCCCCTCTCATCATCATCTTCCTGTATCTGAATTCGTTTCCTATACACTGCGTAAAACTTATTTTGTACGTACTAATATCACTCTCTCTTTCTGTCTAAATGTAATATTTGTCCATTTCAAGCAACAAAAGAATCTTAGAGTTTGTAACTTGAAGCGTAAAACATTAACGCACACAAAAAATCATGAAACTGAAGCCTGATATTTCTTCTATGATTCACTCTAGGTGGTTGTCACAATGGCTATACATATGAAAAGTGGTACATTTCTGTCATCATCTTCCTGAAGATGAAAATGGCTGTTGCTTACAAAAATATAATGTGTATAAATATTCTCTCAAAAATGTGGTTTTTTTCTTCTTCTCCCTGCTCTGAATGTTGATGATAATGGCAATGCGTTTTTCTTCTAATAAGTTTAAAAGTTTGCACACAAAAAACGACTGAAGTTAAAACGAATTGGAAGGTTATTCAATGAATATACGTCGTATAAGATTATGATGGGGGTTTTTGAGGAGTAAAAATTACACTATTAATTAAAAATAAAGAGATTACAGAAGACATCACTCTGTTTCTCCATTGACATTTTTTCCCCCCTTTTTTTTATGAAAAGCATACAAGTAGGAAGCCTATTGGTTTTTTGTAAGAGAAAAGTTCATCCTTCAATTTGCGTAATCATTTTTAAGTATTTATTGAGGTTTTTCTACCGGTAGCATATTTAATTGCTTTCTCGCTCTTTAACCTTTTGCAAATAGATGGTATTTAACTTGTGGTTGTTGAATTTTAAACCATCTATGTTCAAAATCTTGGTACAGATGTTGCCTGTGACCAAATGTATAGATTTACTATTTTTGTATCTCACAAAAAAAGGTTTCGAGAGCTTTCTGGTTCAGGGGAGCTAACAACGTATAATCATGAATATGTATGTAGCCTGCAGCATGCAAAAAGTACGTCACTCTAGTATCATTCTTAAGATTGTCTCTTACAACTTATAACGGATAATTAGCCCCTAGTGAAAAATAAAAGTGTACTTTTTGTGCCTTATCTTTTCCATATTCATGGCTGTAATAACAGGGAGATTTAGAAACTAGTATGCAACCTCTTTTTTCGCCACGTTGACCCCTGTTGTAGATTCAAATGTATAATAATCTTTAAGTAAGCGAGAGAGAAATAATATTGAATGCCTCCTACTGCTCTGCCATAAAGCTGGGATGATGACCCGAATTTATACGTATATGCTGATGCCTTTATCGTTTGGGGTTCGGAGTAGGATGCTCAGGTTCATCTGAGCCCTACATCTCGTAAGACGAAAGCTAGTTTCGAACCGGATATCCAGGAGTCACAGATGAAGCACTCAAACGGCTTTACTTCTCATCCAACAGAAGGCTCATTTGGCTTTTCTCGCCCGAATGACTGGGTTGAGGGAACTAAAACCACTCCTCTTGCCAGAGGCGAGAAACAAATGTGCTTTTATAAAAGTAGCAGGTCCTTTGGATGTTAATCCTAATTAAGATGGAATATCAATCTAGATTAAATATTTATTGATTAAAAGAAGGCACAAATTAATTATCTGATATCTTTGTTATTTTTTTCTGGATAACTGTAATTTGGAGATTAAGAATTTGGCTCTTAGATAAGGTCTTTGAAAAAAAATATGTTTAATGTTATAGCATCATTATCCTGAAATGGAGTGTAGGTCCTTATTTGGTTTCAAAATACCTTCAGCAGCACAATTCTTCTCCTATAATAATAATAAAGGTGCACAGGTTCGCCGCCTCGCAAAAGGGCCAAGTGCATTTGACAATAAGCTGTCACCGCCTGTATATCTTGATTGAAATCATATTGACAGTATCCTAATTTCTTTATTGTTCTGTAACCAAACTTAAGTCTGTAATCCAACCAATTCTTTCTTCTAGTCCCATTAGAGGGAAACAGCTGCTGTGTGTACTCTGGTATGCATCCCGCACTGGTCTCCATGGAAACGAATGCTATGGAATTTTTTTTACCTGTAATCAACTTTTATCCGGAAACTATTAGTCTTCTAAGTCCTTTCTCCGCAAGAACATCATTTAATGCAAAAGCATTATTTTAGTTTTGAAAACAATACGACAAAGAGACTGAATGCTTTTGTATTTGTTGGCATAATCCTGTATGTAGATGAAGTGCAATCGATATTCTATATTGCAAAATTAAACAAGCTAGACTAATATTGACTGACGACTAGGAAAACCGAATTGAAAATACTGCTTGTAAGCAGCCGCCACATACCTCTCATTAATATGACAGTTGAATGAGTTGTAATTAAATAAATCTACATGTCTTACATTTCCCACCGTGTGCTTTCACATGCATAAATTGTCAGTTACTGTCAAGTAAGTGCTCTACATCCATTTGATTCCCAAAATACACACCTTCAGCTTATAATTTCTTAAGCTAGGTTTCCAACTGAGATATCCAGTTGAAAACGCTCGCAAACTCATTGCAATTTTGGTTTTGTTTGTTTGTTGGAGTTTAAGGTCCCGTCAACTACGAGGTCATTAGAGACCCGTCCACTGTATAGTTCTAATGCATATACTGCACAGACACTACACTAATGGGACGATTATTGGGTATTAGCAGTACCCAGCTTTCCCGAGCGACCACCCATGTCAGTACTAACTGGGCGTGCGTTGCTTAACTTCAGTGATCAGACGAGAACTGGTGTGCCCAACGCAACTCGCCGCTCTGCAATTTTGGTGGAGACGACCTGTCAAAAACCGTTTGTATACATTATAGCCAATGTAGGACCTTAGAAGAATGCTTGTTGTTTTCTTTGTTTCTGTGCATATTTAGTGGAATCACCATTTACTACTTTGGCCCCCAACCTACATTCGTAGTACGGAAAATAAATCCGTATGAATTGCTCACAGATAGAAAGCAGTGTTTGAACGCTTTCTAGGTAAAAATGGTGAATACGTGCAATGATTAGAAACGTTGATGAATGTTTGAAAACGTTTCCTACAAATGTTTACTTTGGCTATTTTTGTGGATATCGGACTTCAGTAATAATAAAACCTTTGTAGTGTACAAAAGAGTAGCTTCTGAAACTAGGGTTGAGTGAGCGTTTTTTAGGATGTTGTAGAGCTTATAGAAGGGCGAGTTAGTGTTTCAGAGCAAAGGAAAATTAGATTCCGATGTTATTCATAGGATCAATGTAGGGTGGATGAAGTGGAGAGAGACAAACGGAGTCCTGTGTGGTCGGAGGGTCCTAATAACGTTAAAGGAGAAATGCTACAGGTCAGTAGTTAGGCCGGCTATGCTATATGGATGGGTGTGTTTGGCAGTACGAACGAACCATGAAAGCAGACAGAATTAAGAAAGTATATTTGGGGTATTTTTTGGGGTGGGAGACATCGCAGAAAAGATGAGAGAGAATAGAATGGAGTGGTATGGGCATGCAATCGGGGCAGAGGAAGACCTAAGCAGACGTGGGAGCAAGTTGTACGAAAGGATAGTTGAACGGTGGATGGGAACCTGGTGAGTGATCCAGGCGGGATAAGATTATAATGATGATGTAGAGCACAAGGAAAGTGCCTGCTGTTTTGTTTGTCCGTATGCTTAAAGAATGTAAGTAGGAAACACACTGTTGTCAGTTCCACACAGGGAACCTACGTCAATTGTAATCTTATGTGGAAATGTAAATTTTCCTTTGTTTTTCTTGTTTGCAGCTTAATGATATCAATGAAGAATTTGAACAAGAACTTCTGCAACAACTTCGTCGTCAAGCAGCTGCTCATAGTGAACATTTAAGAGATGTACTAAATCTACAAAAGAAAGATTTAATAGTCGAGTACAATCGCCACCTGGAAGATAAATTAGGCGATGCTAGGCATGAATTTCAACAAGAATTAGCCGGTTCACTAGGCCGCTTGAAAGGCATTGATTCAGCATTACAATGTAAGTACTGCTAAGAGTGTTGATCTATATTATTGGTTTTATTCATCGGGTTCTTTTCAGAAATGTTTAGTTTACTGAGTGAGTCAAGACTACCACTTGTGACCACTCTCATATATTATCCGTTCGCCGCAAACGTCTTCTAAGTCTTACACTTTTTGGTGCTCGTACTATAATAATGGGTGATTACTAAGAAATTTAATTTTGGCCCAGTAACATTTCTTCTGGAGTATAGAGCTGGTTACTGGTATAATCTCAATCTACTGATATCAGGCAGTTAATCACGTCCTCGTATTACTAAGATGGCCATCATATGACCGAGATTAAAGCGTGCTCAGATCACACTGAAATTTTGATTAGCACTACTAGAACGTGACGCTTGTAATGAAGCTTTTCCCTCTCTCCTCTCTAACCCCACCCTTTCCTCTCCAAAATCCAATTTGATATTTCTTTCTTGGTATATTACTTGAAGTCATAATTGTCAGCATGAAACAGTTTTCAAACTCCTGCGCGATATACTGTTCATGTCTGTTAGAGATTTTATTTTTTTTTTTGCCTGTACATCTCAGTGAAGATTACTTGTTTGTAAACTGAGGTACCGTAATGTCCGCGGACTATACGCGAAACATAGGGTCATTTAGTGCGGACTTATGCGAGGACGGACCATATACAAGTGCGGACTATAAATGAAACCAAGGGTTCTCAATGAAAACTGCAAGCAGTGAACAACACGACTTTACACAATACGTTCTTATTTATATGATTTTACAGTATAAAATCTTTCACATTTCAATTTCATCGTTAGAGCAATCTGACATTTCATGTTCAAATTCATTTGACCCCATTGTCCCTACAAGTTATGCCAAATTACGCCCGGTATAAGGGGCATTTCACTGTATGGCTATCAGGTATGCATGTTGTTATAGTTCTACTGTAGAGATTAAAAGCGGAAATTAGTCGAGATTTGAGGTTTCAGTCACCAGCACATGAAAGAACCCTTACTACATGGAGTAAAATATACGTGTAGATAGGGAATAATTCCATGTGTAGGAGCTCTACCCTTTACGCACCTACTAGCATATGCGTAAAATATCGGGTCCCAACATATCGCTCAAGGATCCCACTGGAACTAGCCCTGCCATAGATGGGAAGATGGTTAGTAATAAATGAATTAATATTTTTGAAGTGATTTCCAACAACCATTCGGCGAAAGCAGCACTGTGCCGGATTAAGATTTTCATGGGATCCTAATGATATACGAGGGAATTCAGTCTTTATTGAAATTAAAATAGTGCCTAAGCTTAAATTATAACTGGATTCCTTGTTTATGCGTAAATGCGACATTGCTCCTACAACCGGAAATCTTACCGATCTGCTCTTTCTTTTCTCCAAGCAGAAAGGAGTCTTTAACTTGTAAATAAATTCATACGCATCGCCGTATGACCTTTCAGCATAGAGAAAAATACACGTGAAGATCGGTAAACTGCTTACATGTAGGAGGGTTCGCCTTCTGGCACCGGTAAAAATATCTTCAGAGGTAAATAGGCCCATACTACATAATCAAATAAACCAAATCTGTGCATGTCATAAATAACGAAATAGGCAATTAATTGCTTTTTAAACCTCAGCTGCAGAAGTTGTGCTGATAAGAAGGAAAAGTGTGTGAATACTTTATAAATGAAAATTGATGATGGTAACGCTGATGAAGGCAAAACTGGATATTAGCAAAGCGTGTCATATTTTTCGACTAAAATAATGTGGATGCTGCAGGTTTTCAGATTGTGCGTTAATGTAGTCTCTGAAAAGTAAGACTGAGGTGTCATATCAACTTATAAGCTTTTTGTGCTTAGAAGAGCATCATCAAGTTTATCAAACTATGCTCGTAAGATGATAAATACATGTTTTAAATTCGATAAAAATTTACATTTTCAATACGCAATTGCTAATTCATTTATTCCGCTATAATAGTTCATGTTAAATTAGCTGACTCGTGAGTCCAGGACTGGAAGGGAACCCAAAGGCACCTTCTTCCATCGGATAGGAAGTCAGCTCTTTTCTACATGAAGCAAAATATGCATGTAGATAGGCAAAATTCTCAGATGCAGGAGCTTATTCTAGTCTGACATCGGTAAATTACCCTCGGTGGTAGGACAGACGGCGTTAATTAACAAAATAAACTCCAAATTCAGTGACATTTTCGATAGCAAACGAAACTCCTTCGAGATGTAATTCTTATTTGTGGAACCTGGGGCAAAAATACATTTCGACTGTTAGAGTGTGGTGCTCATGGCAAACGCTTTTCTTATCCAAGCTGACAGTAACTGTAGTGAACAGATTATGCAAAACTATAAATAGCTTGAAGTAGGGAATATTAATATAGTCGAAAAGCAGGTTTCAGAAGAAACCTTTTGATGATATGCTTTCTGTTTTCATCAAATATTGAAACGTCATTCATTATGAATAATGATATTCATGAGCTTTCAACTGCCAACAGAGATATATGACAAAGAAATATCAAAATTTGGTAATTTCTTTAGAAAAATGAATTTTTTCCCCTCCCATTTCGTTTTGAACGGGTATAATATGTTGAATGACACCCTTCGCTCTTCCTCTTGGTCACTGTAACCATAGCACCCACTGCTACAATTAATCTCGGTGGAGTGTTGGCATGACAACGGATATCCTACGGTACACTTAGTGTATTATGCCGATCTCAACTACGTTTCATACTTCAATCAAAACCACTTTCAAATAGGAAAGCCCACTTTCATCATTTGAAAGTTATTGATTTTTCCCCCAACAAAATAAATGAACTTAACAGACATTCCCCCAATCGACTGTCTTCCAGTTTTGTTCAGCATGTGTTCAAGATACCGTTCCTGACATTTCATTTAATTGATATTTTGACAATGGGCTAATTTTGCATTATCATATTGACTGGTGTAATCTGATAATCTGCTCCTATGCCCTTTTTTTACGTTAGCTATTATTCTAAATATAAATGTTAATGTAGTAGTTATTTTGAAGGTGAATGGCATTAAACTGCTCAAGTGGTGCATCACTAATCTTGTTCTAGTGCAAATAATTAAAACTTTCTTGCTGAAATATTTCCCAGTAACATAACTAAAGGTGTGTAACTTGTTTCATGTGAAGGATAGAATAAACTCATAATACTGCTACCACTGTTGATCATCATCATCATCATACCCTTATCCCGCCTGTGGCAGGGTCGGGTCTGCGAGTCCACTGAACATTCTCTGACTGGGGCATCCCAGCCAGGCGTCTGGAAACCCGCAGGAAATATTGACTAAGGTTGTCTGTGGGGGGATGCCGGCCTACCCTACTGTTCCAACACCGCATTATACAACCAAAATGGAAATGTTGGCAGGTGAATTAATGCTTTGTTGGTTATAGCATTGCATGGTTTTCTACAAATTATAGTACGAGTTCAACAATGTGGATCCCTTGAGAGTTTAGGGGTATTTTGTAAACTAAAACGTTTCTTTTTTTTCAAATTTTCAACTAATGGAACTCTCCACTAATTAGATCATTGGCAAACGAAGTGGCAAAAATAAATCGCTATTCAACTTTTGTTAAATGGGTAGCACGCTCGATAACTGCGTCAGTAGTTCTAGGTTCGATACTGGTTGGTTTCTTTCGGGAAAGCTCCGACTGTGCCTTCTTTCGGGTGAGAAGTAAAACCGAGGTCCGGTGTGATGAGTGTACGATGGCATTTGCAAGTAAAAGAACCCTCTCTACTATGCAACGGGTAGATGAGCAAAAATTTTCAGGGGCAGGAGCTCGCCCCCTGACGTCAGTGGAGTACCCCAACGAACAGTGGCAAAGCAGCTCCTAACCCTTTTCCCGCCTATTCTCGTCCTAGACGGACGATAAATAAGCATAGGAGTTGCAGCTTTGGTCGACAGCCGGCTGTGAAAAAACAGGATGAGTACCCTACCCTGTCGTAGGTGGGGAAAATGGTTAGGAGTTGCTTTGTATGTTCAAATAAATTGAAAAAAACACCCTAAATAATTTAGATTTAAAGGCTTTAAACGTATAATTTTATATTGCATTCCTTCATCTGCAATAATTTAATGATGGATGAAATTGGCGTGACCTTTCCAAGATTAAACTAAATATTTCCGAGCAATTTCTGTAAAAAATATTTTGAAACACGCGAAAGAAGTGTTTGAAAGCTATCAACTACAGTATATTGAACTCCCCCCCCCCCGTCTGGACGTCAAGAGAAGTCACAGAGTCCGGAATCCCGAATCAGGGAAGTTTAACCCATCAATCCAGCCTGTCTCCTCCCAATCCACATCCACCTTTACAAAAACCAAGCAACAAGATAACTCAAACAATCAAATTAAACCTTCAGAATAGTAGGAGGCACACTGTGTGCTCATAGAGGAATGTGTTTTTATTTTCCATAAATCATAAATTTACTTTTATTAGAAATCTTCAGAAAAATATAGACTATATAAAGCAAAATATTGTTTTGTGGCTTGCAGCACGCTCAGAAGTGGAACACAACATCCACAAGGCTCAACGTTTGCGGGTAGCTTGTCAAGCATTGCAACATAGCGTTGAAGTTGGCCAAGGCAATACCAAGACGTGGGAGGAACAACGAAAACCTTTGAATGACGAAGTTACCTCTATCTCCAGCACCGCAGGTAGAGTTGATTGTAATTCAATTTTAATTGCAGATAAACATTTGTTCAGCAATTCTTTCTCTCTCAACGTATTACCATGGCATTAATTTATCTAAACCTGTGATAGCATACAATAACATGCATCCTCCTTATAGTGAGGTAACTTCAGGGCTACTTTCTAAATGCCCAGTGGCAACAACTGTACTGTTGTTTTAACTGGCGTTTTCAATATATCAAAACTGATAAATTCCTACTGTTTTAATTACTGCAGTGGTTAAGTGCGTTTACTGCATTTGGTAAAATTTCCAAACACGTGTAATCTATTTTAATGAGCTATGTCGTCGTTTAGTTTGTGACGAATTAGTTAGAAATGTGGAAAGGCATCAGGGTAAGTTATCAGCATTTCGTCCAAAAAAGATAACCCTTGCCACAAGTTCGGCGAAACATTATAATTTCATTAGAGAAAATGATGCGTTGGAGACAGTGGAACAGGCAGCCCAACAGCTTCATCCATTATTGTTTTAGATAATGTATCGAAATTTCTTGGGACAGCACTTTCTACACCAACTAAACTGCGCACCATCGATTGAAAATAGAAACGTTAGTGACGTCATTCATTTTTACAAATGCCATATGTTTTCATTGTGAAATTGACTTTGTGTGTGTGGTAATACGTAGTATGATACTAATGATAGTGCTCTGAGGAAAGTGGTTATCTCTCCCCTCCTTCTTCTTCAATGATGCAAGGGAAGTCTTCTTTTAAATATCTTGCTACATCTCCAAAATCTCATTACGGAATAAATCATATCTACTCCACCTTTAGCTTCTAGTGAAGAAGACATTTGCTGCTTGGGCTGCATATATAATTTCTGAATAGGAGACCTGCAATTTCTTACAATGGACGAAATTATTTATCATTCTTATCTTGCATAATTTTAATTTTCAAGCTCGTTTTGTTTTGTAGTGTCAGCTGTGGCATATGATAACGATTTGTCAACATATTTTTTTCGTACGTAATATACGAAGTTTTAAAAATGTCAGAATCAGCCAGAGCATTTTTTAAATGCATTGCTGGTTACTTTATTTTTCATGCATCGTTCTCCTTGTAGCTGACATTTAGCCATTGATTTTTTTTCTTTCCTTCTCAATTTTAACATATATAAAACCAACTATTTTGTTCCGAGATGAATCCCAATGCATAAACATCAAAAGAAATTAACTTTTTCAGATTAATTCGTACAAATACTATAGAATAATTGTATAAAAATGAATTTTCCTTTCAACTCTTTTTGGCGGAATAATGCGCTTGAATAATTTTAGAGAAATATAATGTGTATGATTTTGTAATTATCCAGAAGGTTGATCCACGAATTTTGAGGTATTCAGATAATTATCATTCATTATCTACTTAATACAGTATCATTATTTTAAGTCTAATAATATCTGATAAGTGCAACTGATTACTCGCCTAAATTCGTTGAGTGCAACAAGTCGAGAAATCCATGCGTGCAAACTGTTGCTAAAATAAAGAAATCACCTCAAGTACCAACTTTTTGTCAGTTGGTTCGACCCAATCGAGGAAGGCCAATGGTTTTTTTCTTCCAGTGGAGTGTGCTCTTCACAGTTGCAATTCCACCACTTAGAAACTAATTTAAAAACCCTGCCATACAGTTCCTAAAGCTGGGTTTACACTGCGCGAAACATACTCGCCGCAACTGTTTCCACAGGCTTGCGGTAATCTCGCCCGTCTCGCCCTACCTGTTTACATTGAGCGAAATATTGCGCGAAGCAAGCATGCAAAACGTATCTAGAGTACCAGTACACGAAGTGGGAGTGGCGAAACCTTTTGATGCGTGTCCAAAAAACCGACAGTTCGGTGGCTCACCACGAGGCTGCCTCGCGCAGCAAATTTCGGGGCGAGTCCTCGTTTACACTGTGCGAGTCTTTTTTAATGAAACAGTTGCGCGCAGTGTAAACCCAGCTTTACACACTCACGGGTTGGGAAGTAAGCCAAGCAGCCATAACAGGCCGAACCCTTAGGAGGCTGCTCGCGGGTGAGGAGGAGGCAGGTGTAAAGGATGCAGGAGAGGGGAAATTTGCAGCACCCAACGTTCCCTACCAACCGCCCATGTTGGTACTAACGTGGGTTTGCATTGCTTAACTTCAGTGATCTCACGAGAACTGGTGTGTCCAACGCAAGAATTGCCGTAAAACAAAGCCTAAGCGTTGATCGCCTGACGTTTTGGTGCCGTATCATATATATATAGTTCCATATTTATAATTGTGTGCCTTATACTTTTTTTTTGTACGAATCACGGAATCCTGAGAATATTTTCATTGTTTTTTGAAAAGCCCACCTGAATAGAGTGCCAGACTCCTACAATCATGATGCACTAGATCGATCGTGATCAAAACGGTTTGCTTATAGAGTAAGAAATCAAACTGAGGTCCCGTGCAAGATCCCTTTAACCAAGGTGTTTAAGTGTAGGAACTCGCCTCCTTGTTCGGGAAGAGTTCCTTCTCCCCCTTCACGAGGTTACCTATTTGAATAATCAAAGCCTAAGGCAGGACCAGGAGACCGCTTTTATCCCATTGGGTCACATTTACGCAGCCGTCTGTCAAACCTAATGCTTCAACCCTAATACTTACTTATACTTTGCCTATTTTTCTTCGTATTTTTTTCCTCCCCTATATTTGCCGATATACACCTATATTTTAGTCCAAGTAGTAAGGGGTTTTTGATATGAAAGTAGGGGCCACTTCCTCCTCCCCTATATTTGCCGATCTACACCTATATTTAATCCAGTATTTTAGTAAGGGTTTTTTTGACATGCAATTGACATTGTTCACACTCACGAAATCACGGCTTTCCTTCTTAGCCGATGGCAGGCGCACTGGGGGCCTGTGTCTCGCCCGAAGGAAACCGCCCGCATCGGTCCACGATTAAACCTGGAACTATTAATGGAACTTTTAAAGTCCCAGTCGAACTATAAGGAAGAACCCTTGAGGTTTTTATATTTCAATATTTAATAAAAATCACAACATTCATTATATTTTTAAGAATATAAAATAAAGATGGATGTAGGAAACGAAAAACATCTTTTTAAAATAAAATTAGCATAAATATACTTTAAAAACTTGACACTTTTGATTTAATTTGAAAAAAAATTGGCGCCCACTTTGCGAGTCGCCAGATAAAGACCTGGACATCAGTAGTCATTAGTGTATCTACCAACTGGGAGAGGAGAGTAAACAGGATGTCGAAGAAGATAGGCATAACACTGCACCCCAGGGAGGGCAAGGAGGGGGCAAAGTGAAGGAATGGGGGTTAGGGCAGTGGCGACAGAGTATGGAGGGAAGGGCTGTAAAGAAAACGCTGAGGGTGTATGGGAACAAGCTTCACATAGAGAGGGAGGTAATCTACGACAATACGTGGGAGAGCTCACTTCTGTTTCGGGCAAGAGCTGGGTCACTGGAGACGAAACAGAGGATGGCAAAGATCACAGGTGGAGAGGAGGGCTGTGGATTGTGCAGGGATCAGGTGGAGGACGTCAGGCATGTGATACTGGTCTGCCCAGCACTGGATCACTGCAGAAGGAGTTGGGGAACCCCCACATTGGAAGAGGTTCTGGGGGTGGTGGGTTCTGGGGTGGAGCGGCTGGAATGGGTGCTGGTGGAGATCTGGGCATATGGGTCTAGCGTGAAAAGATCTCGCCAGCAAGGTATCCGTCACAAAGGATTACATATTCATATTCATAGTGTCACCATCATCATCATACCCTTATCCCGCCTGTGGCAGGGTTCTAGTTATAGTTGAATACACTCAAGCAGCCGTGATAGGCCAAATTGGCAGTGGAGAGAATATCTCTCATTCCTAAAAATTCACTCATTTTAAAACACCAAGGAACCTGAAGCATAGCATCTATTCTGCCATACATCGCCTGCCCTCTTCCGGGTCGGCGGGTCCAATGAACATGCTCTTACTGGGGGCACCCCACCCGGGCGTCTGGATCCCGCAGGAAATATTAGCTGAATTGTCTGTGGGGGGTTGCCGGCCTTCCCCACTGTTCCAACACCGCATTACACAACCAAAATAGAAATTTTTGACAAGCAAATTAATGCTTTGTTGGTTATAATATTGCATGGTGTCTGACCTTTTGCACAATAACTACAATGCAACAGGAGTCAGGCTCATGCACAATCAGTAGTCATTAGTGTCATACTGAAGCTATTTTTAACAATTCTACTAATTCTTCTAATTTTTAACAATTTAGCGCTTAACTGACGTACTCTTACTTGATGTTGTTATCTTATAATAATGTAGACACTGCAAAAAGTATTCAACAAGAAACGGACAACGATAATAATGATTACTACTATTCAGTTTACAGGGGGCTGTTGATAGTAGATATGACATCAATTCAGTCTATTCAATATGGCATGAGATGAATTTCCTCTTGAATACTTTGTGTGAATTTGTAACGCATTTGAAAGCACCATTGGTTCGCTACAACTGTATTGAGAATTCATAAATTATAAGTCATTTGATTTGGGTCAATTGATTGATCAAAATTGGTTTTTAGATGACAAACTGCCGATTTGATCGTAAAGTTACTGACAGCTTCTTTTTTCGAAGACAATTTTTCAAGGTGTGTACGATATTGATTGTGGGGAAAGCTATTTTTGGCACAGCACACATGCAGTACACATTTTCAGAGCTTGTGTGTTAGTTACATTCGGAGTATCCTCAGGCTTCCAAAAAAGTGCCCTCGTCATCTATTTTGACTCTTAACCAGTGTGTCATTCAGAATCATTGTCAATTCTTTCAAATAGCACTAGCCCGCTGTGGAGTGTATCGACCGCTTTTTGAAACCAACTTTAGAGGCCGCATGCTGTTTCTTTGCTAACTTTCATTCGATGGATATGGGCGGATATCATCAAATCCAGTTCAGCATATCCCGAGTATGTTGAACTCCAAGATTTTCCCAAGTCCTCTTGCTGACTAGCCTCCCCACCAATTAGTAATATGTTGGTGAATTACCGGTTTACAGCTCTGTAGTGCAAGCACCTCTGTGTACTACAGACCCATTTGAGAAAAATGCAGAGTTCCATGCGTTGCCTAACAGTGGTATATCCTGGTATTTTCTTGGAGATGTGGTGACCACATATCTTCATGGACGAGGACATAGTACCTAGTTATAATCATGGGGATAGTTCAAGTTTCAGTGGTGTTCTCGGACAAAGGTATGAAGATTCCTACCTTGACGGAACTGAAATGTTCAATTTGGCAAAATTTACTATTATGGAACACTGGGCCGGTAGATAGGCTTGAGAACTGAGAGATTAGCTCTATCCAAAATATGAATTTCGTTTAAGAAATCTTGCCTGCCACCTCAAGATAATTGACTGCTGCTAAGTTGACTGCTGCTGACTTTTTGGATTGCTGCAAACTGTATTATTCATTTTCCTAATTTTGTTTACCCTAATTGGATCATTAAGAGATAAAGCAGCCTGGAGTGAGAAATAAAATTGCAGTTATATCGAATGTAAGGCTTTTAATATCAAAGATTTGCCTTACTGGCATTAATGGAAACCACACACGTCACGCGTTAAGTTTTCTGTTTGGGAAAGGGGGGGCTTAATTGGTGTCTAGGAGTTGTGGGCTGATGCGTTAGCATCCATTGTATGCTCTAGATATGCACAATTCATCACTAAATTAGCTTTCTTAACATACAATGAATGCAATTTGTAATATTTGACGTTTGATTATTTTTCTTTGTTATAGGTAAAGACGACAAATTTGTTCAGGCCGTAATAGGTGCCATTCCACAGGATGCCTTACACCATGGAGTGTTCACCAAAGAGGCATTGAAAGATCGTTTCTTCCGAGTTGATGAAGTCTGCCGTCAAGTTGCCATGATTGATGATCGTGGTGGTAATTTGATGAAATACGCCTTATCATATCTACAGTCCCTTTTAGTTTTTGCTGACCTTCATATCCCAGTAGCCGAACTGGCAGATGAACCCACAGACTTTAGTCAATTGAATACATTTAATATTCTTGATCGTGCTCGCTGGTGCATTGATCGAGACAATTTCGAACAAGCATTACGATATATGAACTTATTGCGCGGTCTTCCCAGAAAGGTAGCTGCAGATTGGCTCAAAGAAACCAGAATGATGCTAGAAATTAAACAAGCAGCTGATGTCTTGTTGACACAAGCTGAAGCTATGGAAACCACTGGCATTATTCAGTAATGCGTTTGTCGATAGCTGTCCTCCACCCAACCCCTTCCCTAACTTAGACGATATTTACGCTATTTTTAGATGCAGATCTAAGAAATGGTGGCAGTTGAGCTTTGTTGAAGTTTCTAGATGATCGAATGAATGCATGGACCACTTTAAAACTCGTGTTGATATTTCTTTTGAATGCATTACCTAAATTGTAGGAAACATCAAATATCTGCCGCCTGTAAATCTACCATCATTGGATACACCGGATGTAGAATTAATTTCATCTCCTTTATATGGTCCATGTTACATGCCAATTTAAAAAAAATTATGGGAAAATTAATTGTAGAGAACTAATAATAACTATTTAGATTTCTTAGAATGTGGCTTGATTGTGACGCACAATAAAGTGAATTAGTTTGTCAAATTTACAGACATTTCAGTTTTTCTCAGCTGACACCTGACATGCATTTTGCAAATGAAATGTACATTGCGGTATTTGAAGTGGTTGCAGTCATTCCATATTTCGAAGTGCGATTACTAGACTAATTGATTCAGAATTGTGATCAATAAAATGAACCGTGATTTCATTAGAACCACAAGTTGTAAATTTAAATATTTTCAAAAGCAGTTTATTGAGTGGTTATTCCGGAAGTGCATTACGTACTCGTGGATTTAAAATACTGTATGAAAATAACCATACATTATTATCCAGCAACACTTCATCATCATCACTACTCCTTTTGGAAGCTATTGCAGGGTCGTACGCCCATTTAAGTTCCATTAGGACAATTGGGCGACCTGTTGGACGACGTTTTTACACAGCCAGCTGCCAACCTAATGCTGCAACCCCTTGGTTTGTTGGCTCGTTGAGGTACACTACCGACTCCAAGGCTCGAGCTCCTACACCTCATAATATTTTGCAGAACTACAGTTATATTTTACTCCAGAACTCTTTTACGTGCAGGTGATATCACACACACACCACACGGGCCTAAAGCTTTACTGCTCATATCACATCAGTGACAGGTGACAAAAATATTACCCGGTAATTTATTTATTATTTCAACCAAATGTGCTATCATAGGATTTTTGATTCCATGGCCATGTGCTCTGTTCTTGTTCTGGGGTAGTGGGTGTCCAAAGAGAAATCACTGAAGTAGTCAATTTACTTTGTCCACACCGGTAAATTTATTAGCCCCAGTGGAGCAATGTCCACACACCACCTGTAATTACCAGCAGTTCTCAATCAACACTGTCCACAGTTCCAAACCTGAATGTTGACGACAGCGTTAACTTGGTGTAAACATCGTTCTAAGGCCAATTTTTGACAACAGACTTGACAACGTACACAAACACCAATTATTATAGTACTTTGTAAACACTTAGACCCAAAGGGTAATTCGTATGAAAAATAATACGTCTAGGAAGTCAAATTCGAAATAGAGAGGGAATTACAAGCTGGAGCAAATTGTGTTGACATTTACATTCTCTAGTGGATGTATAACAGTCATCCACATTTTACAGCAGATACTAAATTAAATATGATCACACTGCATAGTGCACTGTGTATGACGTCTAAAGTTGGTTTTTCATCAAGATTTGGTGAGGAGACGAAATATAATGAAATGACGTGGGTCTGAGCACGTAATGTGCAGGCAGTACTCAACATTTTTCTCTCAGTAATCTAATTTATGTTATTACCAATTCTATTCATTCTGCAGTCAGTTTCTTCTAGCATCTAACTTTTTTTATGGTATTTAAAGAAACCACCTCTCCACCAATTTTTGTAACCAAGTAGAGAATAGTCAATAGTCATGTTTTTAGAAGTTGAATCAAAAACGTCTGTCGTATTTACATTAATACCAATATCTGAATCAGAACAGGTTCCATGGGAATAAAACTTCATCATAATTTAAGTAATGTTACCATGCCAATGATACTCTTGCCCGATTCCTTGCGGACCCTACATATGATTCAAAAGGAGTCGTTTTCTCTGTGCTCTAAAATTTCTCAAAGCTCCTAATTATTGGATTTCAGTTCCATATCTCAAACTTATCTAAGTATGTGTAACTCCCTTGTGATGAGGTATTTTTAAATTAAATCGCCTGATTGCAGTCATTTACTAATAATCTGCACCTGTATATTTTTTTTTTCTTGCAGTGGTCTTCAAACTTCAGAAAAGCAAAAACAAAGCATGGCAGGGTCGGGTACCCATTTGTCCCTCTGATTGGACACAGGGTGATATATTGGTCAGTTTTCTGCAGCCGGTTGCCGGCCAAAGCTGCACCCAAACGCTTATTTATCGTCGGGGATGCTCGTTTGGGAATGCTACCGACGCCAGGGGCGAGCTCCTACACCTGGAATTTTGCCTCATCTACCCGTTGCGTAGTAGAGAGGGTTCTTTTACGTGCAAGTGCCATCGTACACCCACACGGGACCTCGGTTTTTCTTCTCATCTGAAAGAAGGCACACTCGCGGCTTCTCTCTCGCCCGAAAGAAGCCGACCCACCACTGTCCAGTAGTGAACCTAGAACTACTGGCGTAGTTGCCGAGCGTGCTAACCACTACGCCACCGCGGCAGGCTTACATTTGACGGATGGTGAGTGACTGTCAGCGGTGGGATACGAACCCACGCCTCCGAAGAGACTGGTGCCTTAAACCAGCGCCTTAGACCGCTCGGCCACGCTACCGCCCTCATCATACTTCAGAAAGCCTCACAAAAATAGAAATATCATAATCAGTCTTCGCCCCTTTTACGTTTCAGCAGGGTGGGGAGCGGTTTATTGAGGTGGACAAACCAGTTCTCTTCTGATTACTGAAGTCAAGCAACGCAACCCCAACTAGTACTAACATAGGTGGCCGCTTGGGAAACTGAATACTGCTAATACCCAAAAATCGTCGCATCAGCGTAGTGCTTGTGCAGTCTCTGCATTAGGGCTCTAATTACTTTGTAATTGAAGGGCCCTAAAACACTGGTGCTTAGTTGTTCCAATAGATCCAGGAACACAGGCGATCTGTTGGATTGTATTTTTATGTGGCGTTTTGTGAAGGCATCCACGCCAGTAGGTGAACTTCTATGCCTCAGTATTTTGCCGAACTACACGTTTTTTTTCTCCATGTAACAGGCGAATTATCTAGTGCAGGTGGTTGGATGCACCCAGGGTAGGGGAAAGCCGAAGCAGACGTCGGAGCAAGTTGTCCGCAAGGATATGGTAATGTGTGGAGTGGACGAGTGGAGACGAGACCCAACCCTGCCACATGCGGGATAAGGGTATGATGATGATGTAGCAATGGTTATTTTACTTACAGGGCTACACTTGCCCTCCGAGGGAAGGGGCTCTTTTAGTCTCTCTCTCTTTCACTCTGTATCCCGAAAGAAATGAACCATATAGGTCCAGGTTAAACCTGGGATCACTGGGCCACTGAGGAGGGAAAAGTGTATCCAACAAACTCTAAAATTCAACTTTGAGATTAGACAGGGTAGCGATGTTCTTTTTTAGTTTCCCTTTGTTTTGTTTGAGTTTTTAACCTACGCCGAGTCTAGCACTCAACCACTAAGCCATCGAAATAGAATACTGTAGAATCAATGTGGTCAGAAAATATCATATCCCTCCTATCTTAAATTTGGCACGAATTCAGCAAAGATACTTTTTATAATTATTTGATAAGGCTGAAACCATCATTTTTTATTAATAAATCCAATTGTATCTCACGGAACCCCTGGATGTTTCAAGTAAACATCCTCTGAGAGCACTGTGGAGTAAATTGAATTTCATTGTGAATGTTAAATTTTAACGTCAGTTTACAATGAATTATTTGCTTTTAACACTATATTTGACCACACTCCATATAGAACCACATCTCGAGACTTACAATTTTTTTTTTTCGATAACACAGGTCTGCGATGAAAAAATTGTCTTCAAAACAATTATTGTTTTTTACAGTTTTAAGGATGCTGATTACTAGAAAGATAATTAAAATGTTCTATCACGTAAAGTTTAATAAAAAATTCAATTTTTAGAAATTATTCATGTCATCATGTATTCATATGTATTCATGAACTTATTAATGTTAGATGGTCTATATACCGTAAATACAAGCCAAGAAATAGTATGCTATTATTTACGGTGGACTATTGTCTAAATGTCCCTTGGATAGGATAGTTTGGTCCTTGAAATAGGTGGCTGAAGGATGATAGGGTTCTTGGCCCTTCATAAAGGAAAGGGGCAGTGGTGGATCCAGCAGCAGATCAAGGGGGTGCACTTCAAAAACGTGCTCCCCAAATACAGTATTTTTAAATATTCAGAATCCCTGACTATAAATCTAGCTAGCAACTACAATAGGTCATCTCCTGCCCCTTACACAATGTCCTATCTTCAGTGGTTTAGCCAACTACAGATTTGATTGCAGCTGTTGGACTTGCAGCAATGTGGCAATGTAAAAATACCTCATCAGTTGCACCCCATTGAGGCGCTGAGGGGTAGCAATTGCTGCATTGCTCCCCCTCTGGGTCCGAACCTGGAAAGAGGCATTTGTCACTGTCTAGGCAGCTGGTGTTGGGCAGATCAGACAAAACACTATTGCACTGGTTGGTGGAGGTTGTACATTAGGAAATGTTGGTGTGTGGGGTGGATGGGGACCTGGTGGGAGATAATTGGGAGTGGAGAGATGCAACTAAGACATGACCCAGCCACAGGCAGGGAAAGGGTATGATGATGAATGGATGTGTGGTATGGTCACGTAAAGTGAAGAAGAAAGAAGAAGAGTGGGGGAGACCCGAAACAAACTTGGGATTAGTTTGGAGGTAGGTAGTAGTGGTAAGCACTCCAAATCATCATCATCTCACCTTTCTCCCGCCTGAGGCAGGGTCGGGTCTGTAGGTTCTAATCCTCCATTCCCTCCTATTTCCCACCAAGTCCCCCTCCACCCCACACACCTCCATGTCCCTTTGCACCACCTGCTCCCACGTCCGCTTCGGTCTTCCTCTACCTCTGATGCCCCCAACCACCTGCAGTCCCATAATGGACCTAATAAGCTCCTCCTCTCCCCTTCGCATCACATGCCCATACCACCTCAACCGGTTCCCTCTCATCTTCTCCGCAATATCTCCCACCCCCAGGCTACCTCTAATGTAATCGTTTCTAATTCTGTCCAATCGCGTCACCCCACTCATGTAGCGCAGCATTCGCATCTCGGCCACTTGCATTTGCCGTTCATGGTTCTTCCTAACTGCAAATATTTTTAAATATTCAGAATCCATTGTTATAAATCTAGCTAGCAATTCAACAGGTGTTCTACTGCCCCTCAGTCAGTGCCCTCTCTTCAGTGGTTTAGCCAACTGTGGACTGCACTGCAACTGTTGAACTTGCAGTGAAGAAATGGGGATAGCAGTGTGAAAATGCCTCATCAGATACAAAGGTGAATCATGAATCAGTTGAAATATGTGCCCCATTGAGGCACTGAGGGGGGAGAAATTGCTGCATTGCTCCCTCTCCTGGATCCGCCACTGTCTGGAACCCACTGACCCACCCCTGCCACAGGTGGGATAAGGATATGATATGATTAAGGATATGATTGCTGTTGTGTGGGACAGCAAATGCATGAAACAGGCGTCTTCGAATGTTCTACACAATGGATTTTTGGGTTGATATCGAATAGAAAGGCTGGCTGCCTATGGTTGAAAGATTATAATAAAATAATAGATAAAGACCATCCATGGGCCTTCATGCATCAAGAAATATGCTAGCTTCAGAAATACAGTACCTGCATGTCAAAACATGCGTTTGCCTCAATTCCATTTCATTCAATATGGGTACCCTTGTTATTGAACAATGTGGAACTTTCTGGGTATTGATGTAAGGGTTAAAAAGAGATCTCAAGTAACTCCACAAGAGAAAAATTAAATCATTATGTATTCAATCATTACTAGAGCTATAATATAAATGTAAAGTATGTATTTGTGGAGTGATAAAATGAAAATCGAAACATAAATATACTGCAATTTACTTTATTGCTTCCAAACTATGAAAATGTTTTGAGAGAAAACCTTACGTGATAGAAAAAAATGAATTGCGTTTTTGGAATCAGCACATCTAATAATATAAAAATCAGTTATCAGAAGTAAAACAATTTTTAAAAAGTATTTTTTTGCAGGCCTGTGTAATTTATCACTCCCCTACCCCTCTTCTATAGGTTCCCAGGTGGAATAAAGTCGAGAAACCAATCAGACTCACAATTTTGAAAATTATTCTTCAAGCCAGCAACTATTAACCCTTTTTCCGCCTATGATAGGGTCCGATACCCATCTTTATCCGTCAATGGACGTATGGGCGATATATTGATCTGTATTTTTCCGCAGACGGCTGCCGACCTAGGCTTCAGCTACTCTGCTTATTTATCGTCGGTCTACTGTTCGCTGGGGCGCTCCACAGACTCCAGGGGGTCGGCTCTTACACCTGGGAATTTTGCTTCATCTACCAATTGCATAGTAGCGAGAGTTCTTTTATGCGCGAATGCAACTCCTTACTGACTGCACCAAGTAGAAGCGCACAGATAACGTCAAAGATGTGAGATTTTCAGTCGGCGAATCATCCACTAGGTTCAAGAAGTGTGCGCTTGAAGCCTCTGAAACTTAGCAGGTTCATATCTGGGACTGCAAAGGCTAACAGTAGATTCATGTTTAAGGAAGTGGGCGTAAGGAATGGGGCATGCCTTAAGTAGTACGTTAGGTTTTAGAACAAAGGGACCACAAGACTGGGTTATGCTTGGGGCCCTGCAAAAGCTTGATCAGCCACCGAGGAATTTTAACGTGGAGTACCATAACTTTTCATAAAACAATCACTAACTCTGACGGGGAAATGTTTAGGAACCTTAAGGACCCATTTAGAAATTTGTTACATATTACACGTTAGTGGGGAGCGGCTGTATTGCGTTGGACACACCAGTTCTCGTCTGATCACTGATGTTAAGCAACGCAACCGCAGGTGGGACTAGCATGGGTGACAGCTTGGGGACATTGGGTATTGCTAATACCCAAAATCGTTGCAGCAACGATTCGCGTTACGAGACTGCCGTTACTTGAGGGCAGTGATAATGAATGCCATTAATATTAATCTGTTACTCACCTACAATAGGACTTGGTGCCCATATGTGCTTGATATTTCAGAAAAAGAAAGATACAATAAGAAAGTTTAAAAAGGCAGGTGGGAAGAAACCGGACACTGAATAATGGCTTTTAAGACACTGCTTGGAGAGTGCATTTTTTTTCGTTGATTTGTTTTAGGGCCCTTCAACTTCAAGGTCATTAGAGCCCTGTTCATAGAGTGCACAGACACTACACTAATGCGACGATTGTTGGGCATCAGCAATACCCTGCTGTTCCCAAGCGGTCATCCATGTTAGTACTAGCTGGGGTTGCGTCGCTTAACTTCAGTGACCAGATGAGAACTGGTGTGTGCAAAGCAATTAAGCCGCTCCTTGGGGAGTAGAGACAGTAGCGGTTCTAGCATACGCGAGGCCCTGTGCAAATTGAAAGTGCGAGGCCCTTCCCTGTGCAAATTGAAAGTGCGAGGCTCTTTCCAAAAATTTGCAACTTGCAAAAGCGAGGCCCCGTGCATTTGCACAGTTTGCACGTGCCTAAAACCGCCACTAAGTAGAGATCACTACACTCTAAGGCAGTGTCACAGAATATGGACTTCAGAACTCAAGCAGAGAAGCGGTGAGATGAATATTGAGGAGAAAAGTAAGAGTAATGTAGATTAGGTACGTATCTACTACATTTATAGGGCAGGGATAAAATCAGAGGCACGGAAATTTTCAGGGGTTGGCAACTCAGGGGTTTCCAAAGCCAACTTTGGAAAAGAAAGAGAGACGACATAATAAGGTTTACTTAGACATACTCTTTTTCTTCCTTTTCAAGATTATCTTTAAGAAATGCAATGTGAATAGATTACATTTCAATAACATGGAAAATGAATACTAAGATACAGTATTTTAAAATATCTTTTATTACACAGAAATATCTAGCTATTCTTTGATTAGTTTGTGGGTTGGGGTGTAAGCCAGGCAGCCATAACAGGTCAACCCCTTAGGAGGCTGCCCGCGGGAGATGAGGAGGTAGGTGAGAGGAGGAGGAAGAGGGTTAATTTGCAGCACCCAACGTTCTTTACCAACCACCCAAGTTGGTATTGGCGTGGGTGTGCGCTGCTTAACCTCAGCGATCCAACGGGAACTGGTGTGTCCAACGCAACTTGGCCGCACTAAAAAGACAGTGGAGTGGCGTTTGTTTTGTTTCTTGGCATTTAAATGAATATTTTATTCAGTGATACCTCGCTTAACAAGTATAATTCGTTCCCGAATCTCACTCGTTAAGCGAAACAATTTTTTTTCCATAGGAATCAATGTTAAATGTGATAATGCACTCCATCATCATATCTTTATCCCGCCTGTGGCAGGGTAGGGTGTGTGGGTTCTAGTCCTCCACTCCCACCAGGTCCCCGTCCGACCCACACACTACCATATCCTTACGGACAGCCTGCTCCTACGTCTGCTTTAGTCTCCCCCTGCCCCGAGTGCTGGATAATGGACTCCACTGCAAAAAATACTCGTGGTTTTCAAGAAAAGTGCAAATCTTTGATGATCGGTGTGGCATTCCTGGTCAGCCACGCTCACCACTGTCTTTTTACTGCATTTTTTAAGAGACAAGAGCGGCTTATTGTGTTGGACACACCAGTTCTCGTGTGATTACTGCAGTTTAGCAACGTAACCCCAGTTTGTACAAACATGGGTGGCCGCTTGGGAAACCTAGGTACCGCTAGTATCCAAAAATCGTCGCATTAGTGTAGTGTCTGTGCAGTCTCTGCATCAGAACTACACAGTGGACGGGGCTCTAATGACCTTGTAGTATTATGGCCAACACCAACAAACAACAACAACAATTTAAGAGAGAAATGCATAAGCATGCTTAAACTTTGCACTAAAAAAAACACAAAATAATGTGTCTGAAGGCAATTCACACAAGCAACAGTAACGTGCTGGCTAAACAAGCACTAAATACAGGCTGATAGCTGATATGCAGGATCCTGCATGACGCCACATTGTCTCTGGTCACTCGTTCTGCATTTGTTTTGTTAGTGTTTAAGGGCCGTTCAACTACTAGGTCATTAGAGCAGGAACTGCACAGAGACTACGCTTAGGCTATGTCCTAGGTGGCAGCGTCTAGCGTGAGTGAGCGTGCGTCTAGAGTGTAAGCGCTACCATTCTGCCTGTCATTAGTGTCCAGCGTGGCAGCGGGCTTTGAGCTCTGAAAGCGTCAAAAAAACATGGCGGCAAGAATGCGGTGTTAAGTGTTTATCGATGACTCTGGAAAATAGTGTGGTATTCCATGGCTGCACGATCAGTTTTTCAGATGTTTGAAGAATTTGTGCATTTATTGCAGTTTTATTTGTTGAGTATAGCGTGAATTATAATTTCATCATGAGTGGAACGGTGGTGTACAGTGTAAATTCGTCTGCTTTGCGTAATTTACGTTGTACACCGACGTATCACTTGAAACATAGATCATAAAAAATTATAAAAAGTCATAACAAATATAAAAAAAAGTAGATTCACAATCAGATTCGCCACTAGATTCACAAATTCTCTACTGTGGTATCCTTTCCAATCAAAATCCCACACGACAGGTAGCTTCAAAACTTCGGCAGTGGAGGCAACGAAGGCAGACATATTTAAAAAACGCGCCAAGAATCGCAAGGAAAGGAAGCCACGATCAAACTGATTTGATCGCTGCTTCCAACTCGAGCGACTAGGTCGAGCTCCCGCTAGTCGCTTTACGCTACATGCGACCATTTTGGACATCGCCATTGAAAAGCATTAGTTTGTCCGCTTTGAGTGGTAGCGCACGCACGTCCGCTCATGCTAGACGCTGCCACTTAGGACATAGCCTTAGCGACGATTTTTGGGTATTAGCAGTACCCAGTTTTCCCAATTTTTGGTGTTTTAGGGCCCTTTAACTACAAAGGTCATTAGAGCCCCGTCCACAGCATAGTTCTTATGCAGAGACTGCACAGACACTACACTAATGCAACGATTTTTGGGTATTAGCAGTACCCAGTTTTCCCAACCGGGTACCCATGTTAGTACTAGCTGGGGTTGCGTTGCTTAATTTCAGTGATCTGATTAGAACTGGTGTGTCCAACGTAATACAACCTCTCCCCTTGTTCTGCGAAATACCGTTAGTTAAGGGAGTCATTTTTTTTTCGTTTCGTGTTGTCAGTTATGGGATGTGCTCTTTAAGAGAGGTTTCGCTGTACTAGTTCCCCGGTCTATGTCGACGTAAATATTTATGCACATTTCTCAAATGTATTTTTGTAATTTAAAACTACAATTATTTTCATAGCCCTTATGAAGTCAGTGCTATGGGTAAGTGAGCCACACAGAAAATCTACAAATTTGATGCTTGTTTTTCATCACTAACATTTAGTGCTTCAAGCCAAATAAGCCTTTTAAGGCATCTCAACAATTATGATACATTAAAAACTATCTGAACATCATATTTTTTAAATTTAATACTGTATCATTTTTAAATGAAATACCGATGCTCTTTCAAAATGACGTAAAAGTCTAATTACATAATTCAGTCTCATTTAGTAAAGTTGAAGCACTTTCAATTTGAAGTTTATCAACTAATTTTTCTACATCTTAATGCTGTTCCTTCCGCTCTTTAATTAAGGAAGCCATTTCCTTTTCATAGTTTGATGAAGACAGCGAAAAAAATGCTACCGTTATTTTTTTCACTTCAATTTACTATTATTCCAAGTTTGAAATTTACATCAACGTCTGTCTCATTCCTGCCTGTCTCAAATCTTTCTATTTAATCCATGATTGAACCCCCTCCTTTTTACACTTCACCCAACATCTGACAAAAAATGTCGTATAGAAATTAATTTAATAAATATGACAGAGATAACAGAGATGCACTTCAACTTGATTACTGTATATAATTTATTACGTCTAAATCGGAGTGTCACTCAATTTAAGTACACCTTATTTCGGCTTCAGAAATACATCCACGTGAGATGCTACCCAACAACATTGCTAAAACGTTAATTGTTGTTGTTTGTTGGTATTTTAGGCCCCTTCAACTACAAGGTCGTTAGAGCCCCGTCCACTGCGTAGTTATAATGCCGACACTACACTAATGCCACGATTTTTGTTTATTAGCGGTACCCAGTTTTCCCAATCGGCCACCCATGTCAGTACTAACTGGGGTTGCGCTGCTTAACTTCAGTGATCAGACGAGAACTGGTGTGTCCAACGCAATTTTCCGCTCCCGGTAAAACGTTAAAGTCAATGCTGCAATACCCCTGTGTGGTATAGGATGTCACTTGCATGTAAAAGAACCCTTTCTACGTGAAATAAAATATACTGTATGCTTCATTCGGCCAAATTTCCATGTGTAAGGGTTAGTCCCCTGGTGTCGACTCATCAAACTAGCCCGACGATAAATAAGTACAGGGAACGCAGCATTAGGTTGGCAGCCAGCTACAGTACGTCAAATACCGTCCAGCATTTATTTTCTTGGTGTTTTAGAGCTCTTCAACAACAAGGTCATGAGAGCCCCATCCACTGCGTAGTTCTAATGCAGAGTCTGCACAGACACTACGCTGTTACGACTACTTTTGGAGTACCCAGTGTTCCCAAGTGGTCACCCATGCCAGTACTATCTGGTTTTGCATAGCTTAACTTCAGTGATGAGACGAGAACTGGTGCGTCCAAAGCGATACAGCCGCTCTACCGTCCAACAGATCGCTCATGTTTTTCAATAGGACAAAATGAGCATTCGACCTTGTCTTAGGCGGAAAAAGGCTAGTGATGATAAGCGTGGTTAAATCAGTTGTGCTGCACGAACGCATCATTGGCCAGTGTGGAGGGGCCATGAAAATAAAATGAGAATAGCAGAAATGCGCATACTTCAGCAAGTGTGAAGAGTCTCAGGAGATGCTGAGGTGGTCTTAAGATGCTGAGGGAGCGGCGAATTGCGTTGGACACACCAGTTCTCGTCTGATCACTGAAGTTAAGCAGCGCAACCCCAGCTGGTACACACATGGCTGGCCGCTTGCGAAAACTGGGTACTGCTAATACCCAAAAATCGTCGCATTAGTGTAGTGTCTGTGCAGTCTCTGCATAAGAGCTACGCTGTGGATGGGGCACTAATGACCTTTGCAGTTGAAGGGCCCTAAAACAAAAACCAACATTGAGGTGCGGAGGGCATGTTAATAGAAGAGGGTAGTAGGAATTGCATAGGGCCTTGACAGGGATGCAGGTAGAATAGGCCACAGCGGACATCGGAGCGAGAGCTCTCACAAACATGATCCTACCATAGACCGGATGAGGGTATGATGATGGCGACGACGATGGGCATAACTGGAAGTAAGGTACACCAAAGCCTGCTACGCTTAAGGCTGGTATTTTCGACTACATTTTAAAGAAATCGTTGACCTCACCAGGTTTGAATTGCAATACGAGACTCCCTAACAACGACATAATGTCGTTGCAATTTCACCGTAAGGCAAAGGGGCTTTCTAAGAACGTAGGATATTATTTAAAGTCTCGAAATACAATGCTTGTATATCAACCCCTCAAATTCTTTGCGGGCGAAAAGAGGGTAGAGTTGACAAAATTATATAATAAATAAACTACAATACTTTTAGGCCACTGTCTGTTCCTGTCAAATTTATGAAATTCCTATGAAACCACTGCTTTCATCCATATGATAGATTAGGCCTATAAATTTTTTAAATAGGTGGTAGGAAATAGGAGCGTATATTTCTATAACCACCCCTGTCAAAAGACTTGTCTACAAATGGTAGGCCCCCTTCAGTAGCTCAAATGGTAGAGAGAACTTGCTTTGAGCTCCCAGTACGCCAGTTCACTTCTGTTGACGTCGATGGCTTATTCTCCGGTGACAGCAAACCTAATTACACCTTTTCTCATTCACCGTGTGGGTGTGTGACGTCATATATATGGTATAGAATTTCAAGGATAGTTTACTTGCACTTTTAGGGCAGCAGTATTCGTTTTGCTTTAAAATTAAAAAAAAAATAATTTCAAATGAATGCTTGAGGGGTAGGCAAACTGATGAAGTCAATAATGAAAAAAAAGTTTTAAATTACGACTTCAATCATAATACAGGAAACGTCTACAGTTAAAAGCCTAGAGCATAAATAGGGCTTCCATGCAACGTTCTTGTAACTTAATGAGATGACTAGGCAACCAAACAAATGTGCTCCCTCCTAAACCCATCTTGGAGTACTAATGGGTGCCATCATATATTCACGTAATGTTCAGTTGGGTCCGATCAAATCCCCAGCTCTGAGCATACCCAATATACAGGGTGTTTACTTTAAAGTAACCAACGCCTTTTTTAAAAATTATCTATGAGATATGGGATAAAATGGTTAGGAAAAAGTTATAGTTGATGGAGGGCGACATTCACTTCCGAAAACAGTTCGGAAATTTTGGCAGTACTTTTTTCAGGACAATGCAAAGTTACATTTTTTTCAATAGATAGGGGTAGTTTTAACTATTGCATCGCATAGCTCTAAAAAAATGTGAAATTTTGATATAACATGTTCCTATACCTAAAATTAAAAATAAACCCTCAAAAATAATAATAATAATAAAACTGCATTAATGAGTGTGCACCAATGGCCCAGGGCTACAGAATGATGTCTCAGGTATGGAGCTCAGCAAATTGTCGCTCTTAACCGCTCCAACTAGCTAGCATTGAGCTAACGTGGATCGTGACACCTTGGCTTGCGCTCCAAGTTAGCTAGTTGGAGCAGCTAAGAGCGAAAATTTGCTGAGCTCCATACCTGAGACAACATTCTGGAGCCCTGGGCTATTGGTGCACACTCATTAATGCAGTTTTGAGGGTTGATTTTTAATTTTAGGTATAGGAACATGTTATATCAAAATTTCACATTTTTTTTAGAGCTATGCGATGCGATAGTTCAAACCACCCCTATCTGTTGAAAAAATGTAACTTTGCATTGTCCTGAAAAAACTACTGCCAAAATTTCTGAACTGTTTTCGGAAGGGAATGTCCCCCCTCCACCAACTATAACTTTTTCCTAACCATTTTATCCCAAATCTCATAGATTTTTTTAAAAAAGGCGTTGGCTACTTTAAAGTAAACACCCTGTATAGTGACACCAAAATTTGGGCTTTTTAAACGGCTAATGTCTGCTGTGTCCCAAATGCAGTCTTGAAATAAACTAAGCACAGACTTATTGTTATACTTAAACAGATCCCACTACATTTTGATACCAGTGATTCATCATTGCTAACCCTTTTTTCTGCCGATGGCAGGGGCGGATACTCATTTGTTTCGTTGATAACAAGAATAGAGGCGAATTGTTGGACGATATTTTTACGTAGCTGAATACAGCATCATGCACAGTAGTTGCTTACTTACCATCGTTTTTTGTTTCGTTGGGGGTTTAGGGCCCTTCAGCTACAACGATCATTAGAACCCCTGTCCACTGCGTAATTCTAATGCATAGTCTGCACAGACACTACCGTGTGATGACAACTTCGGGTATTAGCAGTACCCAGTGTTCCCAAGGGGTCAGCCATGCTAGTACAAGCTGGGGTTGCGTTGCTTAACTTCAGTCACCAGACGAGAACTTGTGTGTCCAACGTAATAGACCCGTTCTACTTATCACCAACCTACCTACTTTCCTGAGGGAAATTTATCTTTCAGAAACGGGGGGAGGGAGAGCTCCTATACCTATTAATTTTGCCAATCAACATTTCCTCCATGCAGAAAGGGTTCTTTGGTGTTCAGGTGACGAAATACATCCCACGAGGCCACGTATTTATTTCGAATTGGGCATCTTCCACACGTAGCAGAAGTCATCTCAGTGCAGCATCACACCTGCAACTCTGGACTCACGATGATGTGTTGTCATTGAAAGCGACTATGAATCCCTTTCCTGTTTCCGTTAGGTCCTCTAACGCTCTTGATAAAACCTCTCTTTTTTCCATGCCTTAGGATAGCGATTCTCAACCTATTTTTCGTCACGGTACATTTTTAATATTTTATAAATTTGGCGGCACACTCACAACGACACATTTCAGGGCACGCAAACACCAAAGAAAATATATAAGTTGTAACCTAACCCTATGCAAAAACAAATACTGAACCGAGGTGGGTTGGCTTTTTTCACGCATAATAAGTGCACCTTCTTTCGGATGAGAAGTAAAACCGAGGTCCTGTGTGGTATACGATAGCATCTGCACGTGAAAGAACCCTCTCTATTATGGAACGGATAGAGGAAGCAAAATTTCCAGGTGTAGGAGCTCGGCCCTTGGCTTCGGTGGATGTCCCAATGAACAGAAGACAATTAGTAGCATAGGGATTACAACTTTGGTCAGCAACTGGCTGTGGGAAAACACTGTCTAATATATCGCCCTTGTGTCCACTCAGAGTGACAAGATGGGTACCCGACCCTGCCATAGGCAGGAAGAGGGTTAGAAGTTACTTGTAGTCTAGCCCTATGCACACATCAACGGATGACTAGTAGACTAAATTACTACATACGTAGTTTTGTTAGCCAGTAGTGAGAACTGAAATATTCATGCCCACTGGTTCAGCCAGTCCCTCCTAGGACAAAAAACCGATTGAACTACTTGTCTGACATCCCGTTGTTTGTTTGTGTTTTAGGGCCCATCGACTACAAAGGTCATTAGGGCCCAGAAAGACAATCACCATGGTGGGGGTGTAAATGGCCATCCCACCATGATGGCTATAAAGAAGGGCAATCTGACGTCCCTTATGCATTGGTATTTGCAGTGGCGGCAAACTAAAGTGCCGCTGCACAGTGATTGAGAATCGGTGCCTTAGGCGGCAAATGGGTTTGTGAAAGAAAGAAGTCACTTTTAATTCAGATAATTAAAATTGAAGATGGTTAAAGTGAAGATTTTGCTGTTGAATGTCTACTCATCAGACTACTAATGAATGGGTTTCTAAAAACTTAGATTTTCTATATGTAGATTCCAATAGAGTACAAGGGTGACAATCTTTATTCCCTTTGTCATTCATTCATTATTCATGTGACGATGTTCAGAATTAGGAATGAGGCAAAAGAGTTGAACCGATTACATATTAACCCTTTGATAGTCTCAGGAAATGAAATTAACAGGCGAAAGAGCGCACAATTCCCATTAGACAAAGCAAACTATTTATTTACATGAAACAGTCCGTAGCTGTTAATTGCTCTTTGTGGTCCCTATTAATGTGTGCAATCGGCCCTTAATATTACAGCTTTCAGAATCTGCACTTTAACTCTCATTTGAATAAAAGCCCCTTCTCATTTCTGTTAAAGCTAGAGTTATTTTCTATTTGTTTTCGGTCCGAAATATCGCTGAAGCAGAAATTTAAATCTTATTATATTTTTAGTTTGTCATCAACTAATTTTAATGTCTAATGAATATCTATTGAAGAAATTTAATAATTTTATTATGTGATTCGCATTTCTGAAAATATAATATGAATATCTAAAATGAAGCAAGAGGAAATCTGACCAATAATAATTCTCCGTTTTGCTCCAATTTTCAAAAGACAAAAGACATTTATTATGCCTGAATTACTAAGGACAAAGAAACTCGTTTAAGGGTCCTTTATTAAGGTTTGGTATTTACGTCGGGGGTCGCATATAAATAATTAAATAGTGATGTGGTCACTCTAAACTGGAGATGAGGGACTTTCTCTGTCTATTGCAGAAGTCATGTGTCATCCAAAGCTCTACTTAAGCTTTGGCAGACTAAAGCAACTACTTTCCCGCCTATGACAGGGTCGGGTACCCATCTTGTCCCTCTGAATGGATACAAGGGTGATATATTGGACGGTGTTTTTTTCCCAGGCGGCTGCCGACCAACGCTGCAACCCCTATGCTTATTTATCTTCGGTCTACTATTCGTTGGAGCATTCCACTAACGCCAGGGGGCAAGTTCCTGTTGTTGTTTGTTGGTGTTTTAGGGCCCTTCCACTACAAGGTCATTAGAGCCCCGTCCACTGCGTAGTTCTCATGCAGAGGCTGCAAAGACACTACACTAATGCGACGATTTTTGGGTATTAGCGGTACCCAGGTTTCCCAAGCGGCCACCCACGTCAGTATTATTGGGGTAGTGTTGCTTAACTTCAGTGATCAAAGGAGAACTGATGTGTCCAACGCAATAAGCCACTCCCTGGACACGTTCCTACCCGTTACCTAGTCAAGAGGGTTCTTTCACGTGCAAATGCCATCATGCACCACACAGGACCTCTGTTTTATTTCTCATCCGAAGGAAGGCGCACTCGGGGCGTCTGAAAGATGTTAACCCACCTAGATCCAGTATCGAACCTGGAACCACTGGCGCAGTAAATCGAGCACGCTACCTATTGCGCCACCGAGGCAGGGTCAAGCTTTGACAGACTGTCTTGAAAAGTATTTTGACTAATTGCAGCGCAATTTCCAATTAAACTACTCCCTCCAAATCCCTCAGCTACTACCCTGAACATAGAATCTAGAAAGGTTGGCAATCTTGTTCTACCCATGAACAAGAAGCAAAGTTAGCGAGATGATGGCGGGCCACCTTCATTACCACTAAATCTTTTCTCGCTTATGGTAGGGTCGAATGACCACTTTTTTGACCCATTGGGACACTGAGCTATCTGCTAGCCGACCTTTTTTACGCATCCGGCTGCCAGCTTAACACTGCAACCCCCGTGCTTTCTAACCTCTGTGCTTTCTAGCCCCTGTGCTTTCTAACCCCTTGTGCAACCAATTCGATCTTGGGTTATTTTGATTCGTTAGGGCACTTTGTCGCCAGAGAGCAAGGTCCTACACCTGGAAATTTTGTCGAACTGCACACAGGTGTATATGACTCCATGTAACAAGGGTTCTTTGCTTACAGATAACACCGCAGCTACATTCCAGCACATGCAGCCCAGCGCAAAATGAGACGCAGTCTCCGCAGGTGACGCAGGGTGACGTGACTCAGTGTCTGCACCACGAGACCCCGCGGAGCGCAGTGCCAATGCCGCAGTTTCCTGCGTGAAGTTGGCGTGACAGTAACAAAAAGCGGTGCGAAGCAGAGAAGTTCTCTTGTTATTTGATGCAAGTATTGTGAAAAACTGCGATTCAATGTGCGGTGATTGCCTGCTAGCAGAATTTCGCAGGGCTGCTACACCATGCGTCACCTTCGCCACCTGCGTTACCCTGCGTCTCGTTTTGCGCCTTGCCTACGGGTGCTTGGGTGCTTTAAATTCTAGCGCGCTACTTAGTAGTCAAAAAAGCACTTCGAGGACTCCTTTGAGGGCTCCCTTGTTTTAAATTTTAATTATCGCTTTCAAGTCAATTTAGCCCTTCATAAAAACACTGAAAAAACTTCGTTTTAGCATTTACCAGTTCCAAATATTAAGTTGCTAACGTTTGGAGGCCCCTGTGTGAAATGCGCGCTTGTTGCGCCTTTACAATGATCCGTCCTGAAATACCATTCAACCATGAAGGCGAGCGACAACCGCTTGAATAATCTGGGATTTCTTCTGTCATATAATAACCAAACTGGTACGAGTCATTTATTTTATTTGACACGATTTTATTTTACACAATTTTTATTTGTGGGTGTGTTACATGAATGATGTGATCAGAAAATGATGTTAGTTCATAACCGCAACAGTTTCTTCTTTTAAAGAAAGTGTCCATACATCGTTAAATGATCATTTCTTGATTTGAACATTTCTTGAATTCATACTCGAAAAGTTTGGTGCCAATATATGAAACAGCAAGACTAGTTACAAGTAGAATGATTCGTTTCTGAAAAATGTTTTGAGACCGAGATGTAACAACATATGCTCGACATAGAAATCATTAAGGTTAACATTGACATTAAGAGATTGTATGGTGATGTGTTTGAAATGACATTACAACTTTAGTGCAATATAACGTTATATTTCACAAAGAGAGAGAGACTTTAAAGGACTGCACTGTTTGATTCAGTTTAAATAATCATTAATTTTAATATCTTTTTTCTTCTTCCTCTTCCTCAGTCGGAAGTGAGCATTTAAACACTGCGATCCACTGAATTAATGTAAGAAAATTACAATTTTTGCTCTGTCTTATGTGTTAAGGCAGAAGTGAATAAACTCTACTATTCAAGCTGATAACACTGTTCAAGCACTAAAACAGTAAACATATTATATACTTTTTTGGAAGTTAATAAGATGATCAAATTATCTTACTAAAAGAAATATTAAATTCTATTAACTTAATGAAGTTGTGTTGGGGTTTTTTATGACAGTTTAGGACAATGCCGAATGAAGGTCTTCATGGGCGTCCGAAGAGAAAGGGAGGTGTAAATGAGGCTCATTTCACTTCCTAGTTTTGACTGACTTGCTGGTGTTTTAGAACCCTTCACCTACAATGATCACTAGAGACCCCTCCACTGCATAGTTCTAATGCAGAGTCTGCACAGACACTACGCTTTTACGGTGATTTTTTAGGTATTAGCAGTGCCCAGTGTTCCCAAGCGGCCACCCATGTTAGTACTAACTGGGTGGGTTGTTGTTGTTTGTTGGTGTTTCAGGGCCCTTCAACTACAAAGGTCATTAGAGCCCCGTCCACAGCATAGTTCTTTTGCAGAGACTGCACAGACGATTTTTGGGTATTAGCACTACCCAGATTTCCCAAGCGGCCACCAATGTTAGTACTAACTGGGGTTGCGTTACTTAAATTCAGTGATAAGATGAGAACTGGTGTGTCAAACGTAATGCAGCCGCTCCCTTCCCCTTCCCATAGGAAGTGGAAGGGAAAGAGCCCGATTCCTGCTCCTCTCTGAAAAGTTTTCTGCGGACTCCCAACAGAGGACCTTAAGATGGTATGGTGAATGATAACCCAATGATACGAAAGTTTCGGGTCCCCAAAATTGTGATCAAAATAATGCTTAAAGTAAATTAGGCCCTGTTGGAGTTTTAGACTGAGGCCTGCTTGATCTACACATGTAAATCCGGCACTGAGTTTAGGATGATTTTAAGACGACAATGGCATGATTGTAGTTTTGCTCCATCTCTAAAATTAATAATAATAATAGTCACAATTAAACAGAATTTCTGTTTCCCTTGGCCAGCTTGATTATGTGAAGAACTAACATGAATAGAAACGAAGAATAACCTTCTGCACTCATTGACACACAACTAGCCTAAATCTTCACATTAACTACCACTTTACACTAAGCAGATTTCTATTCGGGCAACAGTACGTTTAGAAATTAATAAAGTAACATTCTGCACTTATTATGAAGTGGATTGTCTACATTATTTTATTTTATGGCCCATGTTACACTAACGGGTTGGGGAGGAAGCCAAGCAGCCGTAACAGGCGGAACCCTTAGGAGGCTACTCGCGGGAGATGACGAGGTAGGCAGGGGCGGATCTTGGTTTCTTGGGGCCTAGGGCTTATTGAAGTCCAATAATGTCACACTAATTAAAATTAAACAAATAATACTATAAATAATCATTATTATTATATCATCATATAGTAAGAAATAGTTAATATTAATAAGTGCTAATTGTTAATCAACAACTATTAAAAATTTATGATAATTTCATTTTTGGAGGCCCTTCACACTTGTGGGACCCAGGGCTTCAGCCCTATTAGTCCCTATGTAGATCCGCCCCTGGAGGTAGGTGTAGAGGATGTAGGAGAGGGGAAATTTGCAGCACCCAATGTTCTCTACCAACCACCTTTGTTGGTACTAACATGGGTTTGCGTTGCTTAACTTCAGTGATCTCACGAGAACTGGTGTGTCCAATGCAACTTGGCCGCACCATTATGCACCGGCAAACTACGGTCCGTCACTTTCGGCCCAATCCACGAGTTCAGAGTGAATTTTGCAATTTTCAACGTAGGGCAGATAGTTGGAAATGACCTCTGATGTGGCCTCTGCCCTCCTGTGATAACAGGATTATGAACATGTGACGAGACGAGAAGAAGCTGGTTAGGACCAGCACGGGATCCATGTTATAGGTGGTAAACGGAAATATGAGTAGCCCAAAGCAAACATGGGAACGGGTTATATAACGGACATGGGACCTGGATTGAGACAGATGTAATATAGGACCAGAACTTTTAAAACCCGATTCTCCTGTAGGAGGGATAACGGTGCGATAGGGACCATTATGCTTCTTGGTCAGGAAAGCTAAATAATATTTAATATCTGGGGCCCTCTCCAACGATTTGTGGACAACTTTGAGCGCAGAAACTACAGCGCGTACTGTTAGTAAACGGAAGTGTATTTTTGTATCCACCATGACACTGAAGCAATAAGCAACCTGTACGCCCCAAGCAATAAGCAACCACTGACTTATCCAAAAGTTAGGGGTCTCATGAATAATTCGAAGTAATCTTTTTTTTCAAATCATCATCCTCTCACCCTTCTCCCGCCCGAGGCAGGGTCGGGTCTGCGGGTTCTAATCCTCCACTCCCGTCTATCCCCCACCAAGTCCCCCTCCACCCCACACGCTTCCATGTCCCTTTGCACCACCTGTTCCCACGTCCGTTTTGGTCGTCCTCTACCCCTACTGCCCCCAACTACCTGCAGTCCCATAATGGACCTAATAAGTTCCTCCTCTCCCCTCCTCATCACATGCCCATACCACCTCAAACGTTTTTCTCTCATCTTCTCTGCAATGTCCCCCACCCCCAAGCTACCTCTAACATAACTGTTTCGGATTCTGTCGGATCGTGACACCCCACACATGTAGCGCAGCATTTGCATCTCTGCCACTTGCATTTGCCTTTCATGGTTCTTCCTAACTGCCCAACACTCTGAGCCATACAGCATAGCGGGCCTAACGACAGTTCTGTAAACTTTGCCCTTCAACTTTATTGGGACCCTGCGGTCACACAGGACCCCCCTTGCCTGTCTCCACTTCAACCATCCTGCATTAATCCGACGGGTCACGTCAGAATCAATCTCCCCATTACGCTGGAAAACTGATCCTAGATAGCGAAATTCCTGCACCACCGGGATCCCCTCTCCCCCACAACGTAACTCCTCCTCTTGCCCCTGGCCACTAAAATTAAAAGCCAGGTACTCAGTCTTCCTCATGTTAACCTTAAGGCCCGCTCCTGCCATTGCTGTTTTAATGTCTTGTAGGCCCTTTTGTGCATCCTCCTTGGACTCCTCGAGCCTTCCCACATCATCTGCAAATACCAGGCACTGGGGGGCCCATTCCCCTATTCCCGTCAGCAGCTCATCCATTACCAGAGTGAATAGGTATGGGCTAAGTGCTGACCCTTGGTGCACACCAACCTGCACGTTGAAGCTTGCAGTGTTCATAATGTGTTTAAGATGAAGTGGGCGAAGATATCATTTTACAGTCAACAACATTTATCTTTTGTAAGCTTGTTGCCTACCTGATGCCCTTTACTACTACCGGTATTTTGGGAGCGAGCGAGAATATTGCTATTCATTGTCACTTTATCGCTTCAGTGTGGAATTTGCCTGATTAGTGATTTCATTCGCTGAACATTTGTTTACGCAAATACAGTTTTTTCTGCTTACTACACAAATATTGTATATATATCATATATTTAAGATATTATATATTAAGTACATATTTTGATAATTAAAACTTCAAACTAAAATATATAAAAAATGACAAAATATTAAAATGTGCGTTTAAGAACAGATTCGATGATGATCACAGCCTGGTTGCCACCTTGAAATGTTGACTAGGTTCATCATTTGCAAGCCTGATCTGAAACAGTAGAAACAATCAAAAGACAAATATTGGATTGTTTCTACAAAAGTGATATAGAAATCCAAAAACATATGAATTTTGTGTTTCACTCTTATTATAATATTGTCCCACATCATCATTTTAATAACGGCCTGTTGCTTTTCTGTCTAAACGGCCCAGGTGGTCGACAATGGGTCAGTACGAGTACGGTTACTAGTACGAGGTTCATATCCATTTCAACGTTTTTTTGGCCGATAGGAAATGCCAGACTCTTAGGTTTGCTTACACGTTGAACAAATCAGTTCCCCTAAGAGCAGAACAGCAAGAACCAAAGCTAACAGCCCGTTTGATTTAATAATGAACTGGTATGAAGTTAAGACATGGTCTTCAGACGATGTGGTGTTGACAACTGAAACCATTTGAAGTGGTGTCTTTGGAGAATTCGCAAACAGAAATCACAAACATGGGCCAGAATTAAAATAGCACTCATTGACTCATGTGACACCTATGCTTCAATGAATTACCAGATTGGACTAGAACCCTCCCCCAATCTCGCAGTGGTGGCAGCCATGCTGAAAAGTAATATGACATTACCTCTCCCCAAATTTTTATAGCCACTAAGGGTTCATCCATCATTTACGGACCACATATCAAGAAAAATGTAATAAAAGATTCAACATTTCATAATCAACAAATCTACGACAGTCAATGTACAGTTTTGAACGTAGTTTCGTTGACTCCGCAACAAATTAAGAAAAATTTTTGGTCATGACTGACTTTCAGACATTTTATACGAGTTAAGATGTTATCAGGCCACAATCCGACAAAAGCATAAAACCTTCCCTTTTGTAAGACTTAAGTACAAGAGCGCTCTTGATGTCGATTCTTGTACTTCAAGTATAAAAGTTCTGCACATTTCACCAATTAAGAATATTTTATAAGTCTCTGAGGGGCACTACAGGATTAGGAATAAGTTCTGATGTATCCCCTACAAGACTAAATGCAGAATCAACACTCTCGGCAATGGTTTTCAAACGTTTAAGCGTTTCCTGTCTTCGCTTACAAACTGTGTATCCCCCAAAGTTTCGTTGGTGTCTTAGGGCCCTTCAACTACATTGGCCATTAGAGCCCCGTCTACTGCAGAGTTCCAACGCAGAGTCTGCATAGACACTACGCTGTTACGACGATTTGGGTATTAGCAGTATCCAGTGTTCCCAAGCGACCACCCGGATTGCGTCGCTTAACCCTCAAACGACAAGGCTGCGTCCTAGGACATATTAAACAAGTAGGTGTCATGTACGACACCTATCTCTTTTTGGTTTCTTTCTTACCCAAAATTAATTTACATTTTCACAAAAATAGTTTGAATGATTGCAGACAACAATATCCCATTTTAAAATGTTGAAAGAGGATGCAATTTTTCAGTGAAATAAAGTTTAGTTGCAATTTAGTCTATACAAATGCTAACAAAATCGTGTTGTTGTTGTTGTTTTTGTTGTTTGTTGGTATTTTAGGGCCCTTCAACTACAAAGGTCATTAGAGCCTCGTCCACAGCATAGTTCTTATGCAGAGAGTGCACAGGCACTACACTAATGCGACGATTTTGGGGTATTAACAGTACCCAGTTTTCCCAAGCGGCCACCCATGTCAGTACTAACTGGGGTTGCACTGCTTATCTTCAGTGATCGCACGAGAACTGGTGTGTCCAACGCAATTCGCCGCTCCCAACAAAATCGTGAACAAGGGTAAGGGCAAGTGAGCTGTTAACTTCATGATTCTTCATTTGAAAAGCAATCTGGACTACCATAGAACTTTATATGTTCACCACAGATGCTTCTTTGGCATTTATAGCAATGCTCGGTACCTCTGCAATTCTTTTTGTAATCACAGAATGCACATTTTCCTAGCTTTCCTGACGATTGGGATGTTCCAGGCTGAAGGAATGAAAAGTGGGGACACATGCAACTACCTCTATATGTAGCTCTAGAGTGGGTCAGAGGGTATATGATGTGTGAGATTGTGTCTAAGATGATTCAGAGTACATGTGTGCAAATAAAGACCATAGGTGTCACATAACACAGACTTGCCGTTTAAGGGTTAACTTCAGTGATCAGACGAAAACTGGTGTGTCAAACGCAATACAGCCACTCCAAATGCGCCCAGAAACCCCCCATAAACAACAGGCTTGTTTCAATACCCCGCATGACCACTAGATTATCTTTCATGCGCGCTGAATGCTTTTATCATTTTTTTGTTCGTTCGTTCGTAGGTGCTTTAGGGCCCTTCAACTACAAGGTCATTAAAGCTCCGTCCACTGTGTAGTTCTAATGCAGAGACTGCACAGGCACTACACTAATGCGACGATTTTTGGGTATTAACCTTACCCAGTTTTCCCAAGCAGCCACCAATGTCAGTACTAGCTGGGGTTGCGTTGCTTAACTTCAGGGATCAGACGAGAACTGGTGTGTCCAACGCAATAAGCCGTCCCCCGCGTTTATCAAAGTTGTATCGAGTTTGCAAACGTATGACAACATTGTGAAACTCTTTCAAAAATTTGGCGCACTCGGTCGACACCCAATTTCACCTATTTTTTAGTCTGCCAGTTTTTGTATCCCTCTTTCTGCTCTCTGGGCTCATAGTGTACCCAGCCCTAGAATTAGTAGGAAAAGGACCATTCGTTAGGGGTGTCACAGTCAAACTGGCTGTCCACGACCCGTAATTTTTTCTTTTGCAATCAGTGGTTGAAAGCTTAAAAAGCTGAGAAAGTTAAAAAGTTTGTGAAGTTACCTTGAGGCAAACGATTGAAAGTTTCTGGAAAGAAGGTCTAATAAGCCACTAATATTTAAAATGTTGCAATAAATACATTCTTTTGGAATACGTGAACAGCTAAAATTGATTAGGTCTGTTGGTGGGAAATTAAAAACTAAACAGTAACACGTTTGAAGTAGCGAGAGAGAAATAGCAAGGTAGAAAAATGTTGTAATGAGCCCTCAGTGACGTGAACAGTGTTTCCTATTTAAATCATGCTATTTAAGTGCAGCAATAAATATACACTATTTACAGCATTTCTGAAAGATTTTCATTACTATCGCCATCAATTTAGCCATTATATAATTATGATAACATAATGAAATTAGGATCTTTCCACTCTTCTAATTCATCTACTAAATAATTATGACCACATTTACGACAACGTTAACTCTAAACAAATACAAGACAGTGAAGGTAAGACGTTTTGTAACATGGATGTTGCAAACTGTGGATTCATTATTTAGTATGAAGACCTACTGCTCCCCGTTGCCCCCTCCCAAGTCAACTTATAAGCCATTTGAAGAAGTGCTGCCCACCTCATATCTCATGCAAACACAATATGTACCGCATCATCCCAAATGAGAAACAAAAGATGCTAAATGATAAGGTTTTGAAGAATAATGATGCCCTAATATGAATAATGACAATTAAGTAGATGCACGACTTTGTATCACTTGACATCTTCCTGCACCTGAATTGTAGTTTTGTCTCAGATTGAAAATACTAATGTCAAAATGACCAAAATGGTAGTCAGAGTAGTCAGACACGTAGGAGGTTTTAGAGTGTGTCCACTGTTACAACCATCTTCTTGACAGCAATATAAAGATGAATCTGTGGAAGCTGAAAGAAGAAAACAGAAGGAATGTCATTAACCGATGACTTTCTGACGTCACCTAACATTTTTTCAGAAGGTGGGCCATCGACAGGCAAGTGAAACAGTGCCAAGCATGCGTCATTTTAATCTTTGTAGTCGAACAAACCCAATTCTGCTAAAAGCCATGCAAGAGCAGTGAAGTCCAAAGTAAACAGTGAAATTACTAACTGCACATCTGTATCCTAATTTAAATAGTATCCCATGCCTGTCGTTTACCACCATGCCCTGAATAAGATTCCGGAACTTGAAACGTTATGGAGGGTCGCATGACCCGTGTGAATAGGTCCTACGGTGTAGAAATTCTTCCCCTGGCGTTGGAGAAGTAATGGCCCAAAGAAGAGTAATAGGTCGCGGTGGAAATTGCGGTGGCAATAGATTGCTCAATTGGACAAAACTATGCACCCAGCCCTGTCAGGTGCGGGGAATTTCTGCATCTTATAGTCAGTCCACTCTTGTGGGGTAGGACGGCATATCCCCCCCCCCCCACAGACAACTTTGCCAATATTCCTGCGGGTTCCAGGCGCTTGGCTAGAGTCACCCTAGTCAGAGTAGTTCAGTGGAGCCGCAGGCGATTCCTGCCACAGGCGGAATAAGTGTATGACGATGATGATAGTCCATTCTTGGGCAAACACGAATTCATGGGTGCAACCCTCTACAGAATGTTTTGGATTTTGTATTCATTTGTTAGTATGTTACGCTAGAGCAGTGGTCTTCAAACTTTGTCGACTCACGGAACCCTTAGAACTATAAGATGTTATAGGGGAACCCATCCCACCTTTAGAAAAGTATATCTTGCCGCTGCTAACGAATTTTCATTTTGACTCGCGGAACCCCTAGAGATGTATTGCCGAACCCTGGGGTTCCGCGGAACACAGTTTGAAGACAGCTGCGCTAGAGGATTAGGAAATAAGCCAAGCAGCCATAACAGGCCGAGCCCTAAGGAGGATGCTCGCAGGTGAGGAGGTAGGTGTAGAGGAGGATGTAGAAGAGGGGAAATTAGCAGCACCCAAAGTACCCAACAACATTAACACAGTATGCGCATTTCCGGCGTTTAAATATTTAATTCTTTTTTGGACTAGACAATATTTATTTAAGGAATGTCTTTTAAATTGCGGAATATTTCTTTTGGAAAAGTCTACTTACTAGCGCACAATTTCACGTTGTTCGTAAACTCCACAATAAATTATTTACAATCTAAGAACTCGTTTTACCGTAAACATTATAAAACCACTGATCTCGAAATTCAGGTCATGGTCCCAGTTATTATGTGCTTATGAATTCACTAACGATTCTCATACGATGTCTAGTAAAAGCGAAACTTGAATTCAAATGTATTTTGCTACAAGGCAGGCAGCGCAGTCTTTAATGCAACAAGCAACAATGCAGGCAACAAGCAGTTCTTGCAAATAACATTCAACAGTTGCACACAAAGCCATAGTATAATAGGATAGACGCCACACCAAATACGACTGCAACAGGAAGTGTCTGCTGCTTCACAAAATTAAATTTCTGAACTAAAGAACTGTATATTTAGTCTGAATGTTCCTAAAAATTTAATAACACTTCATTAAATTACATTCATTGTTACTATCAAGCTCCACTTCTTAGAAAAGATGCACTTTGAAGATTATGATTGTCTAGCTCAAGTAAAACCAGACACGCAACAAAACTGAACTACAGTTAAAAAAATTTAATTACACTCCGGCAATTAATTGCTCAGTTTTACAATTTCCATATAGCTAAGAAGAACCAGATGACCTATGCCACAATGTTCAGTCTATTACTAAAACTAACTATAGGGTTTCATTTCTAAAACAAAGGTTGGGTAACCATGAGATCAAGACATCCAAGAAAGGAGAAACAGACAGAAAAGAGGGAACAAAATAGGATCCTCTTAGCGAATGGGCGGATCCAGTACCCCTCGGAACCCCTCAGTGCCTCAATGGGGTGCACCTGATGAGGCATGTTTGCATTGCTATCCCAATTCTATACTGCCAGTCGAATCTGTAGTTGACTAAACCACTAAAGATAGGGCATTATCTAGGGGCAGTAGAGGACCTATTGTAATTACTAGCTAGATTTATACTAAGGGATTCTTAATATTTAAAAATGTTTGGGCGCACTTTCTTTGAAGTGATCCACTCCCCCGATCAGCCTCTGGATCCGCCCCTGTCTTGGCGTAAGTGGAGAAAAGGCCTCCCAACCAAGAGATTTTTATTCATTGGTTTTAGGGCCTTTCAACTACAACGGTCATTAGAGCTCCGTCCATTGAGTAGATCTAATGCAGAGTCTGCACAGACACTACCCGGTTACGACGATTTTTGGGTATTAGCAGTACTATTCAGTAGCCAGTGTTCCCAAGCGGTCACCCAATACTAGCACTAGCTGAGGCTGCGTTGCTTAACTTCAGTGATCAGACGAGAACCGGCGTGTCCAACGCAATAAAGCTGCTCCTAACCACGAGCAATAGCACGACAATAAATAAGCACAGGGGTTGTAGTTTCCGTTGGCAGCTGGTGGCGGAAAAATACCGTCCAAAATATCGCTCGTGTGTCCCAATGAGTCAAAAATGAATATCTGACCCTGCCATAGGCCGGAGAAGGATTAGTGACGTGTTAGGTCGTCTTCTTATCTAAAACATTTCTTCTAAATGTGATTTTTGAATGGATATTCGATAAGCTCCCCTTATTTCGTTGATCATCTTAATATCGAGTTCGTTTGTTTGTTGGAATTTAAGGTCCCGTCAACTACAAGGTCATTAGAGACCCGTCCACTGCATAGTTCTAATGCATAGACTGCACAGACACTACACTAATGCGACGATTATTGGGTATTAGCAGTACCCAGCTTTCCCGAGCGACCACCCATGTCAGTAGTAACTGGGCTTGCGTTGCTTAACTTCAGTGATCAGACGAGAACTGGTGCGTCCAACGCAACCCGCCGCTTCCCTTAATGTTGAGGTCAGATTAGGGGATTCACTATCAACCCTTCTGTTTGAACTTCCTTTTGTTCATAATGGGATGCATGGCAAGTCGCATATGGTTCACATTTCATGATGCTGCAACAATGCTGCCAAATTAATAACTACAATGCATTTAAAGTTAATTATCTAATTGAAGATTCCATTTTCTAAAATTGCATAAATTATTAAGTCAATATTACTTTGCTTCCTAGCAACTTCTGTGTTATTCAGTAGGCCCTACACAAGCAAACGCACAATATCTTTAATAGTTGACAACTTGCTAAGTTACCGTACACGGATTTGGGTAACCATAGAACAATCCCAAATATAACAACTGCATGCCGATTTTTTATAAATTCTACGTTATGGCGCAAAAGTAAAACAAAATTCTACACTGCAGTGGTGATTCCCAAATTCGATTTGCCACAATACCGTCTGCAGCTTTTTCAAAAGGCCTACTCTTATATTCTAACGAGAGCACCCACCACCCTGTCGCTATTAAGACATGCATACAGCTGGTATCAGGTCATCAGAGTGTTGGGCAGTGTGTAAAATGTAAAGAAAGGAGATTCCAACTTTTCCAGTCTATGGCGGGGTCGGGTATCCATCTTGTCCCTCCGAATGAGCATACTCGTAATACATTGGGCGGAGTTTTCCCGCAAACGGCTGCTGACCAAAGCTGCAGCCCCCATGCTTATTTATCGTCAGTCAATTGTTCGTTGGGACACTCCACCGACGCCAGGGAGGGCGAGCTCCTACACCTGGGAATTTTGCTTCATCTACCCGTTGCATAGTAGAGAGGGTTCTTTTACGTGCAAATGCCGTTGTACACCACACGGGACCTCGGTTTTACTTCTCATCCGAAAGAATGAGCACTCGAGGCCTTTCTCTCACCCGAAAGAAGCCAACCCACCTAGGCCCAGTATCGAACCTAGAACCACTGACGCAGTTATCGACACACTACCTACTGCGCAGAAATGTGCATGCATGGAAGCCGGTATAGGGTGAACGGGACTCTGGTTGGAAATTCAGAGGCCAGAACTTGCAGACCTACCCTAATTATTATCTTTAAATTTATTGTTCCTTTCACTTGGGGCATCAAACACTAACAGAGTATTTTACTGAACCCTGGGGTGAATTTCGATATTTGTCCGGTTTTTTAACGACGCGTCGGTGTCTCTACTGCTGACGCAGGAAGGGGGGAGCAACTTACGCCCAGTGCAAAATGAGACGCAGTCTCCGCAGGTGATGCAGGGTGACTAGCTATAAATTTCTGTGGCCCACATGATAGTATGTAGTTGCACATGTTAAGACGCAGGGTGACGCGACTCAGTGCCTGCGCCACGTGACCCTGCGAAGCGCAGTGACAATGCCGCAGTTTCCTGCGTGAAGTTGGCGTGACAATAACAAAAAGCGGTGCGAAACAGAGAAGTTCTCTTGTTATTTGATGCAAGTATGGTGAAAAACTGCGACTTAATGTGCGGTGATTGCCTGCTAGCAGAATTTCGCAGGACTGCTACACCCTGCGTCTCATTTTGCGCCTTGCTTTAGAGTACTCCACGCAGAAAGGGTTATTTTTCGAAAAGAGACTGGTGGTGATATTTTTCAATAAGAGACTGGTGCAAAATTAATTTTGCAAATAATTATCCTAAATTGCCAAAAAAATAAAGCTATGTTTAATTAAAATTTTAGTGACTGCGCGTGGGCCTCGACCAACAACAGCCCACGAGAAAAAAGCTCCTACACGTGGAATTTTACCGATCTACATTTGTATTTGTTTCTTTTAGAAAGAGTTCTCTTAGGCAAGGCGCAAAATGAGGCCGCAGGGTGACGCAGCGGGACGCAGCCCTGCGAAATTCTGCTAGTAGGCAATCACCGCACATTGAATCGCAGTTTTTCAACATGCTGGTTTGCAATTTGCGTCAACTAAAATGGCTTTCAACGTAACAGTGATTGCCTGCTAGCAGAATTTCGCAGGGTTGCGTCACGCTGCGTCACCCTGCGGCTTCATTTTGCGCCTTGCCTTACTTGCAGGTGACATCGTACACAGCACGCGGGGTGACGGGGTGACTTTCCAACCGATGAAGGACGTATTGAGGGACCTCTGTTTCTCTTGCATGAAAGGGTCACCGGGGCGGGCTCCATTACAAACTAGATATTGCCATGTTACACCAGGTTTAATGTTTTCACTCAACATTCAAGTGTCACGTGTCTCGTTCACCAGATAGAAACGTACCGTGAATTTTTAACGTAGAATTTTTTTATAATTTCGTATTTTTTCCGGAGAATTCTTCCTGTTACTTTATGGAACCTCTTTTGGGAAAGACGCTACCTTGTTTTTCATCACGGTGTATGATAACGGAAGGTGGGCAAGAAAAAAGTGATGCAAGCCACAAAACCCATCCATGTTTAATTCAGCAAGCAAATGCACTTTCTGCCTCAATGTTATGCAAAATGAATGTCGACTACATGCATATCAAATTCTGCGAATTTCGAATCTTATATTATTGCATTCACATAATTTAGCATCCATCATCTGAAGATCTTTTTCTGCAAACTTCATTAGCAACATTTACAGAAGTATAATAATCTTAGAAAATTAAATCAAGAACATATTAATTCAATTTCAACATAAGCGTTTCTACGGAGATAATCACATATATTCAAAAGCATGCATATTTCATAAAGTTAATTTCACTTTTATCTCTCAATCCAACCATTTTATTTGACATCATAAAAATCTTCAGAAATGCATATTTATATTAATATCTTCAAGACAGGTTTTTAAAAAATTGATATAAAGAAGTTTAAGTAACTTACTCTTTTCTCTACAATTAGATATGCACTGTCGTACAGTAACACCTTCATTAAAATATTTCTGAAAATAAATTAAGATCAAAATGTCAGTGTGAGATTTTGTTAAATTAATTAAATCGCCTTTCTTTCTGTCGTTTGAAAAGTCTCTCTCTTTGAGGTGGCTTACTTCATTTTGTTTTCTTAATGTTAAAAAGCAGAAAGAAAAAAGTACCAGCTAATCTTATTCTCATTAAGTAACATCTAGTAAGCTAATTAAATGTTAAGAACAACGAATAGAGTAAAGTGAGATCTTTTAAACAAAATAAAGTAGCTAATAACCTAAAAATACTTTCATGCACAGTTAAGCAGCCTACGTCTAATAAATGATATTACAAATAATGGACTACACATTGTATTATTATCTCCTGGAAACAACAATATTCCGGAAGTGAAAATATCACAATCATTTAACGCGCACTTCAAGAAAAAACATGTATATCGCCTGCCACTTCTAGTCACGCGAATTCTCCTTCAGCGCACATTATTCATCTCCCTAAATGCTTACAATCTCATGATTCGTGTTATTTTAAGAAAGTTGATGCTATGGTGTAAATAGACCCCCTGTAAGTAGGCAATCACACAATACAGATGGATGCTGTGGTAAAACCGAACATCAATTATCTGAGTATTCGTGTATCAACTGCCAAAATTACATACGTCGTAAATAAAGGGTTCCCTCCTTACGTCATTAGTCTGGTTTCTTATATTATTGAACGCCTGCTTGCCAGCACTGTGGACCACTAAACAAATAGGAAAACTACAGCACCTGGATATTTTATTGATCCGCATCTTTCTTCTCCAAGTAGAAAAAGTTCTTTTCCTTAAGCTAAGGTAAAACTTTGGTTTGTTTCTTTGGTTATTTAATGTCCCTTCCGTTCACTCAAAGATCCTTCATCGGCGTCCCGGGGAAGCGATCTTTCATAGTGGGAATTTTACTTCATGCAAGAAATGGATAGATATCCCGCCTCGGTAGCGCAGTGGGTAGTGTGTTCGGTTACTGCTTCAGTGGTTCTAGGTTCTGGGTTGGCTTCTTTCCGGCGAGAGAGAGATGCCCCGAATGCGCGTTCCTTCGGATGAGAAGTAAAACCGAGTTCCCATGTGGTATACGATGGCATTTGCACGTAAAAGAACCCTCTCGACTAAGCAACGGGTAGGTGAGGCAAAATTTCCAGGTGCAGGATCTGGTGTCGGTGGAATGCCTCAACGAACAGTAGACCGACGATAACTAAGCTTAGGGGTTGTAGCTTTGGTCGGCAACCGACTGCAGAAAAACTGCCCAATACATCACCCTTGTGTCCATTCAGAAGGACAAGATGGGTACCCGACTCTGACATAGGCTGGAAAAGGGGTTAAAGTTGCTTTGCGAGTGATGGATAGATAGATATAAGGAGAGAGGGAGCAAAGGCTCCCTTTGCCTCTTCTGTCGAATGAGAAGTAAGCTGTGGGCTCAGTGAGCTTTCTGTCGAATTCTCAAGTGGTGTGCACATTGTCATCTGCACAGAAAACAGCGGTGAATCGCGTTGGACACACCAGTTCTCGTCTGATCACTTAAGTTAAGCAGCGCAACCCCAGCTAGTACCGACATGGGTGGCCGCATGGGAAAACTGGGTAAGGCTAATACCCAAAAATCGTCGCATTAGCGTAGTGTCTGTGCAGTCTCTGCATAAGAACTATGCTGTGGACGGGGCTCTAATGACCTTGTAGTTGAAGGGCCCTAAAACACAAACTGCACAGAAAACAACCTTTACTACATGGACTGATTTGAGTACCTGGAGGAAAAGCTGAAAGAATAACTCGGGGCTATTAAAACTGTTTTAAATTTAATTCTTGGGGCCACCTAAAGAAAGCCTGAACTCTGCTCATAATTCTCAAGAAATTAAAATCATGCAAGCTTGACTTCATCCAACCCCAGGGATGTAGTTTGTCAACCCCTACCCCTACTACTACTACCTATCGACTACGACTATTAACCGTAAAACTAAATAATTATCGGGAGAGAAGTCAGCCTGTATCGGCACGATTTGAACCTGCATCCGAAAATTTGCGATGTAAAAGCAATAACCATACTTCTAATGGCTATAGATAGTCGTATACCATCGCTACGACTTGTAACATCTGGATGAAATATAAATTTAATTTATATCACATCCAGACTCTTGGGTCCTTTCATAATGGGCACCAGATGCCTATAAATTATAAAGGTGTATCACAATTTATCATCATAATATCCATCGCTATTAATTCATTTCATATTCCAATAGCTTCGAATGGAGTGCATACGTTAAGGACCAACGAGGCGAAATACTTCATGACAGTCATAACTACAAATCAAAAATCACATTTGGAATATGTTCACGCTAAATAATCACCATATCGGGCCCGCTCGGTGAAGTGATGACGTCAACGCACACACTTTCCGAAAATTCGTGTTAAAATAAAAATCAATCAACTTTTTGTCACTTTTCTGATACTCCACTAATATGATTATCTTCATGAAAAATATCAAAATTGAAAAATGAAAGTGCAGGGATTGGGAGTAAAATCCCTATGCAACACACACCGCTGTAAAGATTTCTAACAGAATTTAGGAATGTGCTCCGATTCTAAATGTCCCTTTACTAATTTCAATTTCGCTTAGTTTCCATCTTGGATCATCAGTATGGAGTATGAAATTGAATTTCTGTGACTTTTTTTCACAATCTGTTCATAAGGAAGGACAGAAATGTGGTCAAGACGGAATATCAACTTTCCGACTTAAAATCCACGACATTCCTCCAATATTCTAGATAACCGGTAGTTAGGTTCCACCACATAGACTTCTAGAAAAAAAGCAATAAAATGCGGTTTCCTCCTTCAGAGGTCGATCAAGAAACTGATTGGATTCAGTGAGCACTCATCGAGTTATAACATCTTATGATTTACGACGTGGATAACAACGTGGTTAACACACACAAGTGCACATAGATAAGAATTTTTTATTGCGCATTTGGTTAAGCTCTTCCTTGAAAACCTAAGGTCATTTTTTGGTCTCATCATAAAGTCATATTTCCGGAAACACTACCATCAATAAAAAAAGATATGAATTACTGAAATATTTATTGCATCTGTCTAACCATTAAAAAACAGCATCGTCTGACATCATTTTGCAACCTTGTCACGTCATGCACAGGAACAACTACCAGATTTGGGAGGGGGCCGCTGTCACCATTCCATCTAAAACGATCCTTTCTACATGGAGTAGAGAAGGCCCCTCTCATATGGATGGGAACTTAAACCGCGTTCTGTTTTGTTCGTGTTTTAGAGCCCTTCAACTATAATGGTCATTGACCCGCCGCGGTGGCGTAGTGGTTAGCACGCTCGGCAACTGAGTCAGTACTTTAGGTTCTAGGTTAGGTGGGTCGGCTTCTTTCGGGCGAGAGAGGTTGTGAGTGTGCCTTCTTTCGGATGAGAAGTAAAACCGAGGTCCCGTGTGGGTGTACAATGGCACTTGCACGTAAAAGACCCCTCTCTACTATGCAACGGGTAGATGAGGCAAAATTTCCAGGTGTAGGAGCTCGCCCCCACCCCCTGGCGTCGGGAGCATTCCTCAACGAACACTAGACCGACGATAAATAAGCGTAGGGGTGCAGATTTGGCCGCCAACCGGCTGCAGAAAAAACTATGACCAATATATCACCCTATGTCCATTCCGAGGGGCAAGATGGGTACACGACCCTGCCATAGGGTTCGGATTTGGTTGGTTGGTTGGTTTTGGTTTAAGGGCCCATCAACTACAATGGTCATTAGGGCCCAGAAAGACAATCAACATGGTGGGGGTGTAAATGGCCTTCCCACCATGATTAGGGTTCGGAGTTGCAACTATAATGGTCATTAGATCCCCATCTACTGCATGCAGAGTCTGCGCAGACACTACGCTGCTTGGAAGCTTTCGATATTAGCAATACCCAGTGTTCCCAAGTGGTCACCCGGGTTGCGTCGCTTAACGTCAGAGATCAGACGAGAACTGGTAGGGGCAGAAAATTGCGTTGGACACACCAGATGTCGTTTGATCACTGAAGTTGAGCAATGCAACCCCAGCTAGTACTGACAAGGGTGGCCGCTTGGGAACACTGGGTACTGCTAATACCCAAAAAGACCCTAAATGCTAATACCCGCTTAACTGCATTAGAATTACGCAGTGGACGGAGCTCTAATGACCTTTTAGTTGAAAGGCCCTAAAACACCAACAATCAACAAAGGAGAACTGGTGTGTCCGACGCAATACAACCGTTCACTAAAATCGTGACCCGTGTCATATGAACCATGTTACCACCGCATGTAGATCGGCGGCAGAGATCCCAAGGTGTATAACGGCTTGCTCCCTTGGCGTCCGTGGAGGAAAAGTGCCCCAATGAAGTAAAATAGACCGACTACAAATAACCAAGAGTTGTGGCATTAGGATGTCAGCCCGATACGTAAAAATACCTTTCAAAAGTTCCCCCCGTGGGTCTCGATTGTCGATTAGACTAATGGGTCACCGCCCTTTCTCCGTGGGCAGGAAAATGGTTAACAATGACAATGACTCCTAGATAATAAGGTGATTTAACTCCGCTAATCTATTCGCTGCATTTTGTAAAGTACAGTCGGCTCTCGTTATAATAAACGCGACGGGGATGGACAATTCATTCGTTATACCAAGAGGCAGAGCCGGCGCGAAGCTGGTTCAGCGCGTTTGTTTTGTTGGTGTTTTAGGGCCCTTCAACTACAAGGTCATTAGAGCCCCGTCCACCGTGTAGTTTAAAGCAGAGACTGCACAGACACCACCCTAATGCGACGGTTTTTGGGTATTAGCAGTACCCTGTCTTCCCAAGCGGCCATCATGTCAGTATTAACTGGGGTTGCGTTGCTTAATTTCAGTGATGAGACGAGAACTGGCGTGCCCAACGCAATAAGCTACTCTCCTTTGATCCAGGCTTGTGCCGGGGTGCGACCCTGGTTCACCACTTTCGCTAGAACCCGGCCTCGCGTTTACTAAGGTCCCAGGCGCGGGCCTCTATATTACAAAATGTACAATGTATTTTCTTACAGAATGCCCCGCAAAATATTTTTGAACCCGTTTCTGCAAAAGCTCGCGCCAGTTCTGCCAAGAGGTCTTGTTTTGCATTTCTTTTTCGGTTCCAGGCAGTTTTCATGGCTTTCTATGACTCCTAGTGGATTTTACCCTGCTTACGAAATTTTTTCTCAATGTCACAAAAGGATAGGGGGCCTATTCTTTGTCTCTGACCTACGACATCCAATAGCTGTTCGTTATAAAGAGTCATTTAGTACTGTGTGATAATGAAGGGACCAGCCAAACCGTTCTTTATATCGAGTGGTTCGTTATATCAAGCATCCAATACACGGAAGGTATAGGCATTTTGGCCACGACCGGCTACCCTGTTCGTTATATCTAGCGGATCGTTATATCGAGAGTCGACAGTACCTTCCAGAGGTCGAATAAATAAGTAAGGGTGATAATTAGGGTTGGTTTGGTTTGATTTGTTGGTGTTTTAGGGCCCTTCAACTACAAGGTCATTACAGCCCCGTCCACTGCATAATTCTAGTGCAGGAACTGCACAGATACTGCACTAATGTGACGATTATTGGGTATTAGCAGTACCCAGTTTTCCCAAGTACCCACCCATGTCAGTACTAGCTGGGATTGCGTTGCTTAACTTCAGTGATCAGACGAGAACTGGTGTGTCCAACGCAATTGCCGCTCCCCGATAATTAGGGTTGGGATATGTGATGTAACCACTTCCCGTCGACGAAACGAACATCTAAACGCGAAAACTGCATTAATATATGCTTTTAAAGATTATAAAGTTGAATATGATGATGGTGTTACATTCAAAGCCGTGCTTATGACATTCCACTGGGACTACAATATTTCCGTTTGACGTCACACTGTCTACCTCCTCTACGTTACTTCAAAGAAATTAAAATTAATTAAAAGCTGAGCTGAGTTGTATAAAAATTGGAAACTCATTGTATCTGCATAATAAGTAATAAACTTTAGTCTACGAAAAGATATACACATAGATGCACTTGAATTACCAACATCTTTAGTGTGCTGATAAGCAAAAATCTGCCCCATTAATTTTGCAGTAACAGATGCTAAGGAACCTTTATGAACCTCTCAGCAACTTTTAACGTTATTAATAAATATTTTAGGTGCAGATACCATTATACATTAATTGATTAGCAGTGTCATTTATAGCTTAATCCCGAATATATTTTGAGGATTTTCGAATAAAATATCGCGTTAAGTATCTTACATTTTCATACTGCGCAACAACAACAACAACATTTCGCTGCCATTTATGAGCAGAGTAGAACCCACCTTGGTGGCTTGTTGTTGGCGTTTTAGGGCCCTACAACTACGAAGGTCATTAGAGCCCCGTCCACAGCATAGTTCTGATGCAGAGACTGCATAGACACTACACTAATGCGACGATTTTTGGGTATTAGCAGTACCCAGTTTTCCCAAGCGGCAACCCATGTCAGTACTAGCTGGGATTGCGTTGCTTAACTTCAGTGATCAGACGAGAACTGGTGTGTCCAACGCAATTCGCCGCTCCCCTCGATTACTGCATTAGTGATCCTAGGATCGATACTGGATCGAGATGGGTTTGCTTCTTCAAGGTGATAGAAAGGGTCTGAGTGCGCCTTCCGTAGGATGAGAAGTAAAACCGAGGTCCGGTGTGGTGTATATGTATGTATCTTACACTAACGGGTTGGGAAGTAAGTACAGCAGCCACAACAGGCTGAACCCTTAGGAGGCTGCTCGCGGGAGATGAGGAGGAAGGAGTAGAGGATATAGGAGAGGGGAAATTTGCAGCACCCAACATTCTTTACCAACCACTCATGTTGGTACTAACGTGGGCTTGCGCTGCTTAACTTCAGTGATCTCACAAGAACTGGTGTGTCAAACGCAACTTGGCTGCATGATGGCATTTGCATGTAGAAGAACCCTCTCTGTTATGCAACGGGTAGATTAGGCCACATTTCGAAGTGTAGGAGCTCTCCCCTAGGCGTCGTTGGTGGAGTGCCCCAACAAACAGTACAACGACAATAAATAAGCATAGGAGTTGCAGCTTTGGTCAGAAACCAATACCGTGCAATAGATCGCCCATGTGCCCATTCAGAGAGGCAAAGGTGGGTACCCGACCCTATCGTAGGCAGGAAAAGTTTGCTTTATGAGCAGAGTAGAATTTCTCGACTGTTTTATATGTCCACTGTCAGAGGGCGAGTTAGTACTAATTACAGGCCACCCTTTTCGCTGCATATGCTAAGTACCTGAGCTAGGGTACCCCGAGTCCGAGATGTCTAAGCAGGAGACAGATTTTTTGCCTTTTTTTGTTGGTGTTTTAGGGCCGTTCAACTATAATGGTCATTAGAGCCACCAGAAGACAAAAGCGGATAAGCAAAAAAGACGTTGACTACCTAGACCACGGGTTCCCAACCTTCTTAGATCGACCCCCTTTTAAAAGTATGGGCTTAGTTCATAGACCCCCCCTTACAATTTTGTCTATAATTAGCACCTGATATGCCGTATACAACATCCCACCTTGATAACACAGTGAGTAGCGTGCTCGGTAACTGTCGTTGGTTCTCGGTTCGATACTGGACCGAGGTGGGTTGGCTTCTTTTTGGGCGAGAGAGGTGCCTTAAGTGCTCCTTCCTTTAGGTGAGAAGTAAAATTGAGGTCTGCATGTAAAAGAACCCTCTCTATTATGCAACGGGTAGATGAAGTGAAATACCCAGGTGTAGGAGTCCGACTGAGTGCCCCAATGACTGGGGAAAACACTGTCCAACATGTCACCCTTGTGACCATTCAGAGGGACAAGATGGGTTCCCAACCTTACCATAGGTGAAGAAAGTGGTTAGGCGTTGCTTGTTGGTCCTCGAAGGAAGTAACGGACAATGCATTCAAATAAATATTTAGATGTCGACCCCCAATCGACCTCTTGATCATCATTGACACCCTTTAAAATTCCACTGACCCCCAGGGGGTCGATACCGACCCCGTTGGGAAACCCTGACTTAGACTATAGTAAGATAGGTCACCATTTGTCAAGTTGTTAGCAGGTACGATGCACGGATTGTTGCACATCGTTGATGCGCAACCGGACTCGAACCGGCAATCACGACTCTCGAATCAGGCACGCTACTATTGAGGCTATAGAAAGGCAAAGTAGAATAAGAACAGAATGAAGAAGCCTGAAACTTATGGACAAAATGTTGGAACAACGGTTTATTAAATGGCTATTCACCTAAATCTTTCAACCCATTTAGTCATCTGTTGTTACCAGCTGGACCCATCATTAGCCTGTCATTTTCTGGTAGCCATTTATTACAATTCCATTTGTTCGTACAGCATAATTACAGGTGACGTAGGTAACATAGGTGGTCATTACTTTACTCTCCACATGAGTGTGTGCATTTTTTTTACCTCTATTCGACTGCTTATACGAAGTCGAATTAAAAGATTTTATGGTACAGAAATCTTTATCTGTTTGCTTAATCCCCAACAGCTAAGATGCAGTAGTTAAATTGGGCTCAACATCAAAGTGACGTCATTACGGTTAATCGCAGTCAATAAACAGAAAATTCAACCCTTTGCCCCTAACCCTCGTAGGATAAATCCATTTATCAAGTGCACAATCTGTAAGAAGATTAAGAGCATGTTTCGTACTTCAGACGAAAAAGAGTGAGAAGGATAACAATTTAATAATAGACTTAACTTTCTTCAACAGAAAGATGTTGCTACTTCTCTCCCGTCACACACCCATTCATAGATTGCACTGTAGTTAAAAGCACTTTCCAATTCCTGACAAACCTCCCCTCCCAAAAAAAGGTAAAGAGGTGCATTAGGGGCCCAGATATCTTTCATCAAATCATTACTAACTTTATTCCCGCCTACGACAGGGTCGGGTGACCCTTATTTATCTCCTTGAGACACATCAGCGATCTGTTGGACAGTATTTTTACACACCCAACTGCCAACCTAATGCTGTAACCAGTTTGCTTGTTTACGGTCGGGTTTTTTTTTTCGTTTTGGTGGCGTTTTAGGACCCTTCAATTATTTGCTGATGATGTGGGACGGCTAGAGGAGTCCAAAGAGGATGCACAAAAGGGCCTACAGGACATTAAGACAGCAGTGGAAAGTGGGGGTCTCAAGGTGAACATGAAGAAGACAGAGTACCTAGCTTTCAATTTTAGTGACCAGGGGCAAGGGGGTGAGCTTCACTGTGGGGGAGACAGGATTCCAGTGGTACAAAAGTTTAGGTATTTAGGATCAGTTTTCCAGAGCAATGGGGAAATAGATTCTGATGTGACCCATAGAATTAATGCAGGGTGGCTGAAATGGAGGCAGGCAAGTGGGGTCCTGTGTGACCGCCGGGTCCCAATAAAGTTGAAGGGTAAGGTCTACAGAACCGTCGTTAGGCCAGCTATGCTGTATGGGTCAGAGTGTTGGGCAGTTAGGAAGAACCATGAACGGCAAATGCAAGTGGCCGAGATGTGAATGCTGCGCTACATGAGTGGGGTGACGCGATTGGACAGAATTAGAAACGATTACATTAGAGGTAGCCTGGGGGTGGGAGATATTGCGGAGAAGATGAGAGGGAACCGGTTGAGGTGGTATGGGCATGTGATGCGAAGGGGAGAGGAGGAGCTTATTAGGTCCATTATGGGACTGCAGGTGGTTGGGGGCACCAGAGGTAGAGGAAGACCGAAGCGGACATGGGAGCAGGTGGTGCAAAGGGACATGGAGGTGTGCGGGGTGGAGGGGGACTTGGTGGGAAATAGGCGGGAATGGAGGATTAGAACCCACAGACCCGACCCTGCCTCAGGCGGGAGAAGGGTGAGATGATGATGATGATTAGGACCCTTCAACGACCAGGTCATTAGAGCCCCGTGCACTGCATAGTTCTAGTGCAGAGACTGCACAGCCACTACACTAATGCGACGATTAGTGGGTATTTATTAGCAGTTTCCAGTTTTCCCAAGTCGCCACCCATGTTAGTACTAGCTGAGGTTGCGCTGCTTAACTTCAGTGATCAGACGAGAACTGGTGTGTCCAATTGTTGTTTGTTGGTGTTTTAGGGCCCTTCAACTACAAGGCCATTAAAGCCCCGTCCACTGTGTAGTTCTGATGCAGAATCTGCACAGACGCTACAGTAATGTGACGATTTTTTTTATACTAGCGGTACCCAGTTTTCCTAAGCAGCCACCCATGTCAGAACTAGCTGGGGATGCGCTGCTTAACTTCAGTGATCAGACGAGAACTGGGGTGTCCAACGCAATACGCCGCTCGTGGTGACCGGTCGGGGAGGGCGAGCTCCTTTACCTTTGAATTCTGCCCCATCTACCCGTTGATTAATACAGTTCTTACATGCAAATGACATCGTGCATTCTACTTCTTTACTTCCCATCCAGAGGCGTAGCTAAGGAGGGATACCTATGTCCCCGGTCGCCAAGGTACAGGGGCGCCGAAATGAGGCTTACAACGTTACATTATAAGTGAACAAGGGTAATAACTCCGTCACAAAATCAGTGCAGCGGCAGCGTAGCTGCAGCAGACGTCCAAGCCATTGTAATAGTAAAATGTGGTTAAAGGGGACCCCGGCTAGGGCGCCAATTTAATAGTTCGTACCCAGGTGCAAAGAAACCTAGCTACGCCACTGTTCCCATTCGGCGAAAGGCGCACTCCAGTAATGAGCGGCTGTATTGCGTTGGGCATACCAGTTCTCGTCTGTTCCCTGGAGTTATGCAACGCCACTCCAACTAGTACTAGCATGGGTGACCGCTTGGGATAACTAGGTACTGCTAATACCCAAAAGTCTTCTTAACAGCGTAGTGTCTGTGCAGACTCTGCACGACACCTAGGCAGTGGACGGGGCACTAATGACCTTTGTAGTCGAATTGCAGCAAGACACCAAAGAAGCAGAGCGGCTTATTGTGTTGGACACCAGTTCTCGTATGATCACTGAAGTTAAGCAACGCAACCCCCAGCTAGTACTAACATTGGTGGCCGCTTAGGAAAACTGGGTACCGCTAGTACCCAAAAATCGTGGCATTAGCGAAGTGCCTGTTCAGACCCTGCATTAGAACTAAGCAGTGGAAGGGGCTCTAATGACCAGTGCAGTTGAAGGGCCCTAAAACACCAACAAATCAAAAACCAACGAAGCAAAAGACTAGATTCAGTGCCGAACTTGTTCATCTGAAGATCGTGGGTTCAATTCTATGACGATAAATCTGCTGCACAGCGTTGAAATTAAACCTTTGTTGTCACCAAACCCCATCATGATTATTTTCACATAAAAATGTAATAATAAAGCCATGTTTGTGGTCAGTATTTCATGCAATTTCAACTAATTAATATCAGAATGTCTAGTTAGTATATTTCGTTATGCATCTCAACAAACAATTATTCATAGTCTTGGAAATAAATAAACAATTACTGGTAAATGCACAGTACTCTAACAATATTATTTACTCAGAAAATTCATTCTTTCATTAATTTTAATATTTTATGTTGGCAAATAAATAAACGAATGAATTTGGATGCCATAGTCAAATGAGCACGTCATGAAAATAACGAGTTGGGGACTAAACATAATGTCATCCCTTTTTCGACGACGAAATTGCATTATATCTTTTTTCCAACGGCACGAATATATTTCAAATTTACTTGTATTACAATCAGTTCATTAATATTGCCGTCATTCATCAACCTTTTTTCCAAATCAGGAGATCGTTGTAATAAATAATTAAAAACAATAAATCGTGCTCCAGTTGCAAAACACCTCATCAACATGACTATTTCCTTCTTAAAATGCACAATTTATACCACAATTCTGCTTTGGAAACCGAAAGTAGTCAAATTCTTTTCGTTTGACCGTTTAACGTTGGCTACTGAAATTTCTATTTTGGTTGTATAATGCGGTGTTGGAACAACCTGCAGAGGAGGCCAACCTAGAAATTCAAAATTGGCCCCAATCGACGTAGGCTCCTCAAGGAGGTGACGGGAGGTGACCCACATGTTCTTATCGTGCGTGGAGACCCGAACCCCTGGGAAAAACAGACTTGTTGGTTGAGGGGACTCATCCCCTACGACGTCTCTGAGGCGCCCCGCACTGACGGACGACTTCGACAAGTCGTGGAGGGGGGAGGGCGACCCCTAGTCTCCAACACGCCACTTTCGCCGCGGCCTCCAGTGGAAAACTGGCGGTTAGGCGGATCGCCCCCTAGGGTTACTTTCGTGGTACTTAGGGTTACTTCGGTGGTTGGGAAGGGGATGTCGCGAAAAACACGGAAAATACATTGAGGTGGTATAGGCATGGCATGAAAAGACGGGAATGCAGGTTGCTGGAAGCACCGGAGCAGTTTGTTTGTTGGTGTTTTAGGGCCCTTCAACTACAAGGTCATTAGAGCCCCGTCCACAGTGTAGCTCTTATGCAGAGACTGCACAGACACTACACAAATGCGACGATTTTTGGGTATTAGCAGTACCCAGTTTTCCCAAGCGGCCACCCATGTCAGTACTAGCTGGGGTTGTGTTGCCTAACTTCAGTGATCAGACGAGAACTGGTGTGTCCAACACAATTCGCCGCTCCACCGGGGCAGGGTGGGTGGGCCTGGTAAGAGATAGGTGGAAGTCTAGAATCCGTAGACATCGTTTAATCCCACGGGGTTCGTTTCGTTGGTTGTTGTTGTTGTTTGATGGTGCTTTAGGGCCATTCAACTACAACGGTCATTAGAGCCCCTTCCACTTCATAGTTCTAATACAGAGTCTGCCCAGACACTACGCTGTTACGATTTCTGGCCATTAGCAGCATCCAGTGTTCCCAAGCGGTCATCCATGCTAGTACTAGATGGGGTTGCATTGGTTAACTTCAGTGATCAGACGAGAACTGGTGTGTGCAACGTAACACAGCCGCTCCACCATACGGGGGCGGCATTACTTCCTATCCGCCGAAAAGCGCATTGGACACCCCTTATTCGACTCGGCTAGGATGGGACTTGCAACCACTGACGTACGACTCTAGCATGCTGATTTACCGTGCTAAATAGATCTACAAAAAGCAGTTTGCTTATCCAGTGCTTTACATCTTTGAAATAAATACACTTATACGAGTCAAAGAAGTTGAACAAAAGCAACCTAATAACGTTTATAATATTAATAAAAGCAGTCTCAAAGCGCTTACAAAACTATATATTTAAATTTACCTTCGAGACAATACTGTTAGATTTCCAAAGGAAACCATATGTGTTACGACTGATAAGACACGAAATCCAGAACAAAAACAACAGTTCACAAAATGTGCCTCGTTTTTTGGCTTTCAGATTCGATTTCATACAGCTACAGATGATGCCTATTAAACAGTTTTATCTTTCAACGAAAGCCAGGCCAGATAAATGATAACCTGCTATCCTGACAGAGGCGGATCCAGGGGTGGAGCAATGCAGCAAATGCTCCCCTTTTGTTTTGTTTGTTTGTTTGTTGGTGTCTTAGGGCCCTTCAACAACTCATGCAGAGTCTGCGCAGACACTACACTAATGCGACGATTTTTGGGTATTAGCGGTACCTAGTTTTCGCAAGCGGCCACCCATGTCAGTACTAGCTGGGGTTGCGTTGTTTATCTTCAGTGATCAGACGAGAACTGGTGTGTCCAACGCAATAAGCCGCTCCCCAAATGCTCCCC
>JAAFCE010005724.1:10408326-10435349 GCA_013389805.1 Trigoniulus corallinus | reverse complement strand
GAGAACTGGTGTGTCCAACGCAATAAGCCGCTCCCCAAATGCTCCCCTTTCAGTGCCTCAATGGGGCGCATATTTCAACTGATGCATGATTCAACTTTGAAACTACTGTAATGAGGCATTTTTGCATTGCTATCCCCATTTTTATACTGCCAGTCCAATCTGCTGTTGGCTAAACCACTGAAGATAAGACAATGTCTAAGGCAGTACTGGTCTAAGGGGCAGTAGAGGAGCTGTTGCAATTGCTAGCTAGAATTATACTAAGGGATTCTGTATAATCATCATCATCCCCTTATCCTGCCTGCGGCAGGGTCGGGTCTGCGGGTTCTAGCCCTCAACTCCCACCAGGTCTCCGTCCACCCCACACACTGCCATATCCTTACGGACAACCTGCTCCCACGTCTGCTGCGGTCTCACCCGGCCGCGAGTGCTACCAACCACCTGCATTCCTAAAGTGGATCTAACGAGCTTCTCCTCCCCTCTTCTCATTAAGTATCCATACCACCTCAACCTATTCTCCCTCAATTTTTCGGCGATGTCCATCACCCTGGGAACATTAGAAAAGTATAATGCCATTATCCTAATCGTCGTAACAGCGTAGTGTCTGTGTATTGTTTGTTTGTTGGTGTTTTAGGGCCCTTCAACTACAAGGTCATTAGAGCCCCGTCCACTGCGTAATTCTTATGCAGAGAGATCACACAGACATTACACAAATGCGACGATTTTTGGGTATTAGCAGTACAGTTTTCCCAAGCGGCCACCCATGTCAGTACTAGCTGGAGTTGTGTTGTTACCTTCAGTGATCGGACGAGAACTGGTGTGTCCAACACAATTCGCCGCTCGTTGTGTTTGTGTAGACTCCGCATTAGAGCTGCGCATTGGACGGGGCTCTAATGACCACTGTAGTTGATGGGCCCTAAAACACCAACCAAACAAGCTAAACAATTAGCTGTTTTTACTGTTTGCAATAATCTTGTCCGACCCGTGCTATCTGCTCTTCCGACTAATTTCATTGGTTTGAATAATTGCATACCTAGTCATTTTATCGCCACATGAAGTCTCCTATCAACTTTCTCATTTCCAACCGGCTCCGACTGACAATTATCCTAACTGTTAAAACCAGACAAATGTCATTTGTAGGCAGAATTTTTTAACTGTAAATTACAGTTGTGACATACTTCATGATGATAAACACAGAGGCAACATTATCATTTAACAATAACGTCAACCTTAATTTTTAACGCTGCAAATCAACAAATTTACAGGACAGCAGTTTGAACAGCAAAAGGGGTAATTTAACTTCATACTTCATGGATTTTTCTGCCATTTTCTCTTATTTTTGGAAATGTCAATTTAAATTTTAGCAACTAAATTGTAATGCGATGCGTTAGCAAACTTTCGGTCAGTTCAGAAGAAATCATCTGTCAATAAAAAAACATGATCTTTGCTGCTCTCGCTCTTTGAATAACGTTTCAAATGTCGAGCAATTCATTTGAAAAATGCAATTGCACCAAAATTCAGTTCTTCATTTCTTGCAGTCAGTTGGAGTTTATAACTAGGTTTAAGATATAAGGTTTCTAGTACTGTTCTCTCATCTATAATACGTCCCCTGAGGCACTAAAACGTATTATACATTCCAGAACTAAGACATCACAACATATCATTGCATATTCTATGACGTCACAATCCAACAGAGGTGGATGGAACTGTACATAGATCCCCTCCGAAAGAATGCGGATTTGGATGCTTGGGTTGCAAAACGGTTCGTTTAATTCGTTTTTAATGGGCGGCTTGTCTTATCCATAATGCAAGATTGTGATAAATTGTGAACTTTCACGTTTTATGATTTGCCATTCCTGATGTCCTCAAAGAACTTCACGAATTGTCGAATTCAACAAGATTGTTGACTGCATTTCGGTCTATTTACCTTCGTTTGCCAGCCCCCCCCCCCCCAATGACCACAAGCCAGACCGGGGTAACTGGAGGTGGAAAAATATACAATAATAGGTCACTTGAAGAAGTCCTTATTATGGCTAATGCCAAATCAAGACTGCAAACAAACATTGTAATTGCTTATTTGCCGAGACTCTTAACAGCATTTATGGAATAATCGATGGAATGATCGGATATCCTAATAATGTCTTACATAGTTTTGGTAGGTATCCAGTAGGAAATATAAGTCACTTGTTAGCTTCGAGTTTGTAAGACATTTCAACAAGGTCATTTGGCACTTAAAGTGTAACTAACTCAAATGAGAAATTGAAATTTTTCGCTTCATTAAGTTACAAAAATAATACAATTTTTTTCAGTAATAGGACCTCAAGTTCTATTCTAACATTGTTTCACTGTCATAATTTGGATACATCAAATTCTGTACGAAAACATTTCCTACAAATATAAATCCGGTCCCTTTTTATTTGCTACCTCAATGAGGCCATTAGCATTTTATTTATTAAAGGTAATGTTGCTATTGAACACGAAAAAAAACTTATTGAACAGTCCTCAGTGACAAGGGCTTCAAATGGACCTAGTCTTATTTAAACTGAACTGCTATTCTTATCCTTATTTGGGCCCATTATGCCATATTAACGCCCTTTATTGGGTTTCAGTTAGAATTTAAGCGTTTGACGCCCTTTCTTCAGGGACGCATTCCATCATTTCAGTCTATACCCGTAAACACCTTAATCTGAAATTGACCCATCATCACCTTCATTAACCTTTCACCTGCCTATGGTAAAATAAGATGCCCATTTTGTCTCATTCGGACACCTGAGCCAACTGTTGGGGGTATTTTACTCAGCCGGTTGTCAACCTATGCCAGAAACTTTTCCAAACTGCATGTTTATTTGCACCATGTAGTAAGGGCTCTTTTACGTGCAGTTGATCCTAAAAACCAAGCAGAGCCACGGCTTTACTTCCCATCCGACCGAAAGAGCGCTAGGGGCCTCACTTGGGTCAGGATCAGCAAGGACTAATCCTGCACTGGCAACACTTAGGCCCTACTAGTTAAATATTTTATATAAGGTAAAAGAAAATATGCTTACCATACAAAAGGTTTCATTATTTTTACACTTTGTTAGTTCTCCTACTGTATTTCCGGAACAAGGTGTGATGGAACCACCTTTGGTGTTGTATTTTCCACACGAATGGCATTCTAAGCAATCCACAAAATGGCCTGTAAAGACAAGAAGTAATTTCATTTGAGAAAAAAAATCATTTATCAACATGTCTTTGCCAGAGGCGTGTTTTTGACATCTTTAGACACATGCATGAACAACCTGAACATCTTTCCAAATTACACGTACGGAACATTTCCAAAAAAAAAATGTTTGTTTTAATTGATTTAACTTCAATTAAAGAGGTAGTATCCACACCTAAATTCGATGCTATTAATTTCTTAATTCAATATCAAAAATGTTTGTTTTACTCCATTCCTTTTTGGGTTTGGTAAAGAACCACCAAAAAATGTGTAGTATTTCTTATGTTTAAGACATAGGAAAGGTCATGAAATTTGCCAAAAATTTTTATTACTGTATTTTATAGTTAATTTACTAGGAGGTGTTAGCACTGAGTTTATTTTTTCGGGATGAAGGGACTGGGTGTGAACCAAACAGAAGGAGGGAGGGGTTCACATATTCAATGCTATTTTCGTTTCAACAACTTAAAATAAACACGTCAACTCGATGTCTTGGGGATTCAAAGATTGGAAGTTCAAATAGACACACACAAAATGGCCGATCTAACTGGTGATTTCAATTCACAAGGAGTAAGAAAAAAAGGACGTCAAAGACTGAACGAAAAACGGAGGCAGAAGAGGACCAACTCTATTATTGAACTTTGTTATTTCAAGCTTTGATCAATACTGAGAGCAGTGTTGGTCTTTTTATTATCACAAGGGAACATTTTCAGTGTACATTGTGTACTGGCAAGCTAATCCGAGATATAAACTAATTGAATCAAGGACAACAATGGAATGAATGTTACAAAGCGTAGTTGCCTCTGTCCTTCCAAACTCATATTCTCCTCCCTACTCCCTCCATCCAACTACTTTTCCCATCACGTCCAAAAATACCGATCGGTAAAAAGGATGCTCCTATTTCTTGATTTCCTCTATGTTATATTGTAACTAGGTGATTTCTTCTTGCAAGGCTTGTTTATGCTGCAGACGTTTCCTCAAATATTCTCAAACTTTTTGTATGTAACAAATAATAACAAAAGTAAGCAAAAACATCGAGATATGTTTTCAAAAAATAGTTTTTTTTCCTTGAACATCCGCTAAATAAAATGGAATATAAAATATGACTGCTGTACGTTCAAATATCGTCAGAGCAAGCTATGCTGCACACTTGATATAAGAAAACGACGTCTGCAGAAACTAAGCTCAGTAATCGTTAAAACGTGAAAATTGACTGCTCATCTGCAAATTCAGCATAAATTTAAAAGAAAAATCGAAATTCGTGTATCTCGGTTATATTGAATTATGCTCACTTCTGACATTGATTTCTTAGACATTCCAATGCAAAGGGCAGGTTGTAGTGCGCAGGTTGCAATGAGTAAGACTCACTGATATTTATTGGGAAATTTGTAGGAGAGAAGGATGCCCGTCCTCTCTTAGGTACCTTTCAACCACTAGGAGGAGCGGGTCCCCCTACTGCGTTGGACCCACCTGTTCCTGTCTAATCACTGAAGTTAAGCAACACAACCCCAGCTAGTGCTAACATGGGTGGCCGGTTGGGAAAACTGGGTACCGCTAATGCCCAAAAATCGTCGCATTAGGCTGCGGCCATGGTGGAGCGGAGAGGAAAGAAGAGATGAAAGAGTAGCGATATGCAACAATAAAAGCAGAGAAATTCATTTCCATGGTGGAACGGTCAGGAAACCATTTTCATTTTCTGGCGCCACCTAGTGAAGAGGTGCAACTACAAAAGGGGTATTGAACAACTGTCACCACGTTGTGAAACACTTTTGTTTCCACCTCTCCGCTTTTGTTCACCTCTTGCCTGTTTGTTTGTTGTTGTTTTAGGGCCCATCGACTACAATGGTCATTAGGGCCCAGAAAGACAATCATCATGGTGGGGATGTAAATGGCCTTCCCACCATGATGGCAATAAATAAGGGCAAAAGCCCACTAAAACTAACACGTAGGCAATCACCTCTTTCCTATCTTCTTTCCTCCCCTCTTTACTATGGTCACTTTCATTGAAATGTGACCTTTTGTTTTGATAGCGGTCCTCACTGCTATCCTGACCTCTTGTCCTCTCTGCTCCACCACGGCCGCAACCTTAGTGTAGTGTCTGTGCAGTCTCGGCATTAGAACTACGCAGTGGAGAGGACTAATGACCTTGTAGTTGACGGGCCCTAAGACACAAGCAACAAAACAACTGGTGGGAGATGGGAGGGAGTGGAGGGTTGGATAGGGGTATGACGATGATGATATGGTCACCACACTCCGTTTTATTTGGGTTCCGTGGTGATATATTCTGACCTACTCCACTTCTGCAAGGGAGCGGTGAATTGCGTTGGACACACCAGTTCTCGTCTGATCACTGAAGTTAAGCAACGCAACCCCAGTTAGTACTGACATGGGTGGCCGCTTGGGAAAGCTGAGTACCGCTAGTATCCAAAAATCGTCACATTAGGGTAGTGTCTGTGCAGTCCCTGCATCAGAACTACACTGTGGACGGGGCTCTAATGGCATTGTTGTTAAAGGGCCCTAAAACACCAACAAACAACAAAACAAATCCACTTCTGTATATTTGTGAAATACAAAAAGGGTTATGAATGACATTGAGGGGTGGGGGAAGGAGTCGATCGCTGATAAATCACTGGTAGGAGCGAGCAGCTCATTGCGTTGGACACACCAGTTCTCGTCTCATCACTGAAGTTAAGCAACGCAACCTCAGTTAGTGCTCACATGGGTGGCTGCTTGGGAAAACTGGGTACTGCTAATACCCAAAAATCATCGCATTACTGTAGTGCATGTGCAGTCTCTGCATTAGAGCTATGCGGTGGACGGGGCTCTAATGACCTTGTAGTTCAAGGGCCCTAAAACACCAATAAACCAAACATCGACTGGGAGTAAAGCCGTGGATCTGTGTGCCATGTGGACCGAGTCACACTCTAAAAGACCCTTGTGAAACATATGTCCCTTTTCATCATCATACCCTTACCCCGCTTGTGACAGGGTCGGGTCTGTGGGTTCTAGCCCTACACTCCTGCCTATTTTCCACCAGGTCCCTGTCCACCCCACACAGTAACATATCCTTACACACAGAGCATATACTCGTTTACGTCAGTAGCAAAATGGGGAAAAAACATTGACGTTAAGGTAAGCATGGGTAACAGCCGGCTGCGTAAAGATACCGTGAAAAGTTCGTCCATGTGGTCTTGGTACGTACAGGACAAACGAGTGCCTGACCCTGTCATGAGAGGGATAATGGTCAGGATAAGCTGGTGGGGCGGCCTGCAGTATCCTCATCAGTTAGAGGTGAAGTAATTGCCGAGCTTTACATTCGCCCCAATGATTTTTAGCCGAAAACGCTCATGACGTTTGCTGTCATAGTTGTCCCCCTTCACTCCTATTCTGAACCCATTCGAATTAGGGAAAAATTTTCAGTGCAGCTTCGGTTGGATGGAAATCAAAAAATTGTAGACTTCACCTGGTGTGTAAGAATCAACCTGTGCGTATAATTTTCTGCGCACAGAAATTTTTTCCAATTTTTCTAAAAATGTTTTTATATTTTAAAAAAGTTGTTAAGCAAAAACGTCTGCTACAAATTGAGTATCGCCATAATGGAATCTTCGAGAGAAAGTGAAGACGGTTATTTTTAGTAGTACAAATTTAAAGGTCAGGAATTTAGAAATTTCATTATCCTTTCCAAAGGAAGTCCTTAGTGGGTGATCCATTGGGACATCTTTTCTCCGTCATCCCATTACAATTGTACTTATAAATGGGCAGCTCTAAGTGAGATGTCCTATTCCTTTTCTCCCATTCTTCTACTCTCTTCACCCCTGATCCTCATCCAAATCTCTTTCTATTTTTGTATGTCCCTTTTGCATATTTTGCTAGCGTGCTCAAATAATTTGTAATCTTGGATTTCGGAAATTACATGTGTGCATATTTGAACGTTGCTGCTGGTCGCCATGACGATGAACGTGGGCCATTCGTAGGAAGGTTAGAGGTGAATATGCAGCATTATCTAACTAAGTCGAAAGGAAAATAATGATAAACATCACCAAATCGTGAAGCGCATTTCTAATACTTTTGTGAGGGACAGGGAGGTTAGGGGTCAGTAAATAAACGTTCTACGGTTTCACATTTGAAGCGTATCTCTAAGTGAGCAGTCCTTGGCTGATTTTCTGTCGGCACAGGAAGTGTGCACCAAAAGACCAAGGTGAGGATTTGAATGTAAAATAACTTCTGCGCGCATTTTAAGTTGCAACTTTTAATCATCTGTAATATCATTAAAGAACGATGCTTCTAGAGAAAGATATCCTAGAGCTTCTAGAGAACCATCTCAATTATCAGTTTTTGTTTTAAATTTTCACGTGCTAAAGCCATTTTGCGTGCGCAGAGTTTTTCAACAATGGTGACAGGCTTGATCCTGGACAAAGTGGGAGGGTAGTATCAAATTCACCTTCTGTCGGCGAGAAGTCAAACGAAGGCCCTGGACTAAATAGATCAAATACCTCGGGCAGACTGGTTTTACGCAGCAGGCTACCGACTTAACACGGCAACCTTCCTTGTTTACCGCCGGCCAGTCGACGTCAGAGGCCGAGAATACCTGAAAATTTTATCCAAACTATACGTAGGCCTATTTCCCAATCCATGTAGACTACTAAGTCAGGGGCCAATGCCGTCCACCGAGGGTGGTGGCTTCCTTTGAGGTAAACCCAATTGTCCTTCCAACGAATGGGAGACAAAGCTGTGTCCTCGTGTGGCGTGTACGATGCCATCTGCACATAATCCTTTCTACAAACAAAACAACTAACCCTTTTTCCGTCTATGGCAGGGTCGAGTACTCACCTTGTCCGTCTGAATGGACACTAGGGTGATATATTGGACAGTGTTTTTTTCCGCAGCCGGTTGCTGACCAAAGCTGCAACCCCTAAGCTTATTCATCGTCAGTCTACTGTTCGTTGCAGAATTCTACCCACGGGATACCAGGAGGCGAGCTCCTACACCTGGTAACGTTTCTTCATCTACCCGTTGCATAGCAGAGATAGTCCCTTTACATGCAAATGCCGTCGTACACCACACGGGACCTCTGTTTTACTTCTAATCGGAAGGATGGCGTACTCGAGGCCTCTCTCTCACCCGAAAGAAGCCAACCGACCTCAGTCCAGTATCGAACCCAGAACTGACGCAGTTACCGAGCGTGCCACCCACTGCGCCACCGAGGCAGGTGTAAATGAATCCTTTCTACAATGAATAAAAACGTGCGTTGAAACTGGCAAAATTTTCACATGTTGTAGCTTACCCTTCTAGGGTCGGTAAAAGAAATTGTCCTCAGGAAGACGTATGTAATATCTACGTAAAAACTTGGTCATGGTATTGTTACCACGTTGGGTCAAATTCTTGTCTAGTGCTTCCTGTGTTTATTAAGACGTTATTCTTAAGAAGCCATTGGTTATGAAAGCACATTCTTCTATTCCATTGCTTGTCACAAGTAAGAGCAGTTGACCCAGTTGCCCTCTAGTAAGTGATCGACTCTGTTCATTCTTGTCTTTGTGTGAATTACTGTATTGGTGCTGTCGTTTGCATAGGAGAAAAGCTTTCCTTTAGCGGTGACACACGAATAGCATTGAGAAACTAGAAGGGCCGTGAAAGGAAAAGCTGACCGGTACTCTTCATGACGAGATGCAACGTCATGAAATGTTCAGTCAGATGAGAAATCAGATAAAGTGGCTCATTATTTTGATCATCATCGTCACCCATTCGTCCATTCAATCATATTTTCTACGCACTAGATGCAGGCACGCGGGAATCCATTCGTCTACTGAAATGTCTTGTGTCATCATTCCCATTTTCTGTCAATGACTTATAGCCTAATCCACAATCTCATCAACTAAATCTGTGTGCATTTCCCCCTCCTTCTTCCACAAGTTACCTTTTATTCCACAGGAACACCCGGATCTAAAAGTTGTGAGGCCCTAAGCTGTACTTTTCCGAGGTCTCCATCTTCTTGTTAATCAGAATGCAAATTCAACATTTCATCAATGCATTTGATTGCGAGTAATGAGCATGAGCCTGACTCCTGCTGCATTATAGTTATTGTGCAATAGGTCAGACACCATGTAATATTATAACCAATAAAGCATTAATTTACCTGCCAAAAATTTCTATTTTGGTTGTATAATGCAGTGTTGGAACAGTGGGGTAGGCCGGCAGCCCCCCACAGACAACTCGGTCAATATTTCCTGCAGGTTCCAGACGCCTGGGGTGCCCCCAGTCAGAGCATGTTCAGTGGACCCGCAGACCCGACCCTACCACAGGCGGGATAAGTGCATGTTGATGATGATGATGATATGATTGCGAGTAAAACATCGGACTACCGTGACTGGTGCTAACTGATGTTGTGAGTCCCTACTATGAGAACCAAGGGTGCATTAAGAGACTTCTTTTACAGAGTCGTTAAAGAATGGTGGGGGCTTGAGACCCTGCTTTTATCATCAAAAACCATGATTTCCATTCATGTTCATAGAAGCATTGTCCTTTACTTTTCTTCCGGATAAATCAATAACCCTAAGCTAACAATAGACTTATCAGTCAATAAAGCCCAATTGAGTACAGATGCATCTTTTGATCCTCACTTCCGCCCCTTCTTTCATGTCATCAATGCTTGTTTTTCAGGTAAAACAAAGAGAGAGAGAGAGAGAGAGAGATTTAAGCGGAAGACACGTAATGACTGTAACAACTGCAACAATCACAGCATCCGCTCCTTATTTCCCACAGGTCCCAAGTCCGAACGTGTCGCAGGGTGCAACCCGGAAGAACATCAACATCACCTGTGCCCAGTGGTGTTCCGAGGATATTGTGCGCCCGGGGACAAAGACGGGGAGCGGCGAGTTGCGTTGGACACACCAGTTCTCGTCTGATCACTGAAGTTAAGCAACGCAAGCCCAGTTCGTACTGACATGGGTGGTCGCTCGGGAAAGCTGGGTACTGCTAATACCCAATAATCGTCGCATTAGTGTAGTGTCTGTGCAGTCTATGCATTAGAACTACGCAGTGGACGGGTCTCTAATGCCCTTGTAGTTGACGGGACCTTAAACACCAACAAGAAGAAGAAGAGGGGGACAAAGACCGCAATCTGCGCCCTCTGAACTTAATGCGAACCGCATTTTTGCACTCCCTGTCTTCTGCGCCCGGGGACATCTGTCTCCCTTCGCCTCCCCTCGTTACGCCTCTGCCTGTGCCCTATAACCAATACGTCGGTGATGGACCTAACCTCCTCTCATAGCAACATGTCCTCTCCTTAAAAGTCTTACTTCTAAACTGCCTCTGATATATTCATTTCAAATTTTAGCTGCTCTTGTCATCTTACACACATTTATACCTACCTCAGCATGCGCATTTCCGTTATTCACATTGTTTTTCTTGGACCCTTTAGTGGTGCTTAACGCTTGGGTCCACAGAATACAGCTGACCTAACTACTGCCTTGTAGAATTTGAAATCGTCCGATCATTGGACTCTCACTTTACTATCTCTGTTTATCCCTTCCACAGTGAAGCTATGGGTCACATGCAATTACATTTCACCATTATCCTGGTGAACCTATCTCATGGACGGTACAAGACCGATATGTAGCCATTTAGATATTAACAATATTTTTTCATGATAGACTGGTACAAAGCAACTGCCTTTAAAAGTCTTATTTACACCCTGCATTTACATAGGCTCGAATTTCTGCGCGTGATATAAAATTTTCAGAGGGCAATTCCAATGGTAATTTCAAACCATAAAAGTCATATTTAAACAAGAGGCGTTGAAGCATCTTAATTTAATACTGTCTATATGAGAGTAATTTGCACTTTGTGTGTCATTTCCATGTTGAAAAAGGAGCGGCAAGCCATAATGCCGAGTTGAACTGCACATTGGAGGTCAGCAACAAACATTTCCAATGGCGTTTTACCAATATCATCACACGTGCCCTTATAGGTCACTTGGTAGTTAAAATCACTTGGGTCCTACGTCCTGTTTTAATACATCACCACACCGATCCCAGGAAGCTTTTCATTGAATTACGCGATAACATAATGTTGCTACCATATTCTTAATCCTTCGAATAAATTCAGGGTAGAAAATTCTGGCTCGCAGTATCGTTTCATACTCGTAAATTTGAATCTTCAACTGATCAAAAGTTCACAAATACTAACAAATGTTCGCAAGCTCGTTTCGGTTGCAAAAAAGACATCACGAAAGAAAAACGTTCAAAAAACTTTGTCTATGTTGCTGATGTTGTGGGAATATAAAACAAAATGTTTATTGCTTTGGGATCTGGTAGAGATGCCAATTGTTACACAAACCCCAGGAACCATTGGCAGTAATGAATACGAACGAATACAAACGAACGCAATTGTTCACAGAATCCAAACGTCTATTAGGTGGAGATGGCGACTGAATGCCTTTTTTGCTGGACACGCGGCTTATGAAGTTGATGACCAGGCACGATGAAAAAATACTATTAAAGTTGCTTGTTTGTTTCTTGGTGTTTTAGGGCCCTTCAACTACAAGGTCATTAGAGCCCCGTCCACTGTATAGTTCAGATGCAGGGACTGCACAGACACTACACTAATGCGACGATTTTTGGATACTAGCGGTACCCAGTTTTCCAAAGCGGCCACCCATGTCAGTACTAGCTGGGGTTGCGTTGCTTAACTTCAGTGATCAGACGAGAACTGGTGTGTCCAACGCAATTTGCCGCTCCCTATCAAAGTTGCTCTGAGTTCCCCTTGTCCATCCCGCTTACTCCCTATGTTTTTCCCGGGAGGAGGTCACATTCCTCGCATATCCGTCGATTTTTATTCTATCAGTTTCCACATTTGGTTAGTACGTACCACACGGAATGCGCTATTGGGACTCTTTCACCCTAACACAGCCATACCACTTTGGTTCAGGGTCGAACCTGGAACTACTGACGTACTAGCGTGCTACTTTTGCCCACCAAGATGGGGGTTTCAGGGTAGAACATGCCCCACGAAAATTATTTCTGCTACACAAAACGGAATCTTCAACTGGCCTTCCGTCAGATGTAAAGTGGTGTGTAATTTAACCGGTCTTTGTTAATAGAAAAAACCCGCCGCGGTGGCGTAGTGGTTAGCACACTCGGCAACTACGCCATTAGTTCTAGGTTCGATACTGGACCGTGGTGGGTCGGCCTCTTTCGGGCGAGAGAGAAGCCGCGAGTGTGCCTTCCTTCGGATGAGAAGTAAAACCGAGGTCCCGTGTGGGTGTACGATGGCACTTGCACGTAAAAGAACCCTCTCTACTACGCAACGGGTAGATGAGGCAAAATTTCCAGGTGTAGGAGCTCGCCCCCTGGCGTCGGTAGCATTCCCCAACGAACACTAGACCGACGATAAATAAGCGTAGGGGTGCAGCTTTGGCCGGCAACGGGCTGCAGAAAAAACTATGACCAATATATCACCCGGTGTCCATTCAGAGGGACAAATGGGTACCCGACCCTGCCTTAGGCGGGAAAAGGGTTAGGAGGAGTTTTTTGTGTTAATAGGAAAAGAGATGCTTAATTGGCAAAATTCCCAAATTACATGTCCACTCTATTCATCTCACACACACGGGCGGTGGGCACAAGTCCTTCAGTACAAAAAAACCCCAATAAAATAACTCAATAATCCAAATTAAATCTTGAACCTTATACCGTAATGGGGTACTGAGCGTGTGACACATGCCTGAGTGATACTGTCTTAGACAAGTAGTTTCATATGGGCGAGGATTGTAGTGGTAGCGATCGCCGACACGAATATTTCTACACCAAAAATGAGCTCTTTTTTAAGTGAATTGATATAATGCACTTGTAGGCACAATAAAAAGCGTATTTTTCATGCAGTATGTAGTTGAAGTAGCGTGTGAAGATGTGCAGCGAGTAACTTAAGAGAAAAATAAAATTTCTTGTCACGTCTCACCAAGTCATATCCAACACTAGAGTAGGAAAACGTTATATTTTTAACCTCAATGGCTGAAAAGCTGCTTTACTATACCGCTGTCGGAAAAAAAGATAAGCTTATTATAGATACTTATTTTCTAAACTTGAATTGTATTATTAACAAACTAACGATCGATATTGAAATAATCGTATTGAATGCAAAGTGAACTTCCTCTCTGAAAGTCATCATTGTGTTGAGAACAAACAAGTAATATTGAACTTTGAACATATTGAAATAAATATTGATAAAATTGGAATTTCGTAAGGAAATGCGACTACTCATTCGAATCGCTTCAGTGACCCTAAAAAACGTAGTGTGCTGAACTTGCTTCTGGACCAAGGCGGCATGGCTTCTTCCGGAGCTGGAGATGGAGACCCTCCAGTACGCCTTTTGTCAGATGCGAAGTCAAAGCAACAGCCTCAGCGTGGTGTATGCGATGTCACCACTGCAAGTAATATAGCCCGAACTATTTTGGAGCAAAATTATACTTTTAGTTAGGCAAAATTTCAAGGTGTAGGAGCTCGCCTGGCGTCGATGGAGGAAAAGGGCCCCACATATAGGCCGATGTTAATATAGGTTACAGCAGCAGGTTGGCAGCAGCTAGCTGCGTAAAATACCGCCCAGCATGTCGCTCATGGGTCCAATTTTTATTTCTTTGGTCTTTTAAGGCCCTTCAACTACGACGGTCATTAGAGCCCCGTCTACTGCGTGGTGCCAATGCAGCGCCTCCACACAGACACTACGCTGATACGACGATTTGGGGGTATTAGCGGTACCCAGTGTTCCCAAGCGGCCACCCATGTTAGTACTAGCTGGGGTTGCATTGCTTAACTTTAGTGATCAGACGACAACTGGTGTGTCCAATCCACTAAGCCGCTCCCCGTGTCCAACACAATGTAGCCGCTCCATCGCATGGGTCCAAATGGGACACCAATCGGCAAAAATTGTCACGATTAGTGACGCTTCATTAAGGCTAGAGACCAAAAGTAGCTCCGAAATCAAAACTACGTGGAAATCCTGCAGATGATTACCAAAAGAGAGGGGGAGAGAGAAATGTCGAATACAGTATTTCCAAATAATTTCAAAATTGACTGTTCATTTCAGACGACTATGGGCGCGGAATTGGCAGAGAAGGAGCAGGTAACATTGGTTATCATTCTTAATGATGACAAAGTTATGGGAGGGAGGACACCATTAGAGTCCCGTCCACTGCGTAGTTCTAATGCACAGACATTACACCAATGCGACGGTTTTTGGGCATTAGCAGTACCCAGTTTTCCCAAGCAGCCACTCATGTCAGTACTAACTAGGGTTGCGTTGCTTAACTTCAGTGATCAGACGAGAACTGGTGTGTCCAACGCAATAAGCCGCTCCCTGTCCATTGGTGATCGCAACACGCCGACGAATTTTTGGACGGTTATTTTTTGGCAGTCGATTGCCGACCTAATGTCATTTACATTCGGCCTAACAGTTTTCAGTTGTCAATTCTATATCTCCACGCCAAAAAAAAGATGACCTCCTCCACCCAGTAACTATGGTAATTTGCATTGTTGTAGGCCCCTCTTCGGGTGGCCCACAACAATGTGTTTCGCGCAATCTTTCGCATCCCCCGTGGTATTCACCTGTCCCCTCTGTGTCACAAAACGGGTATTCTGGCTTTCGACAAATTTCTGGTGTTTTGCAACCTTCTGGAGCTTGCATGTGCACTTCGCAACCCCAGACATCCTTGTCATGACATAACTCGGGCCTTCCGGGCCTCTGTGAATGTCAGGCTGCCCTCCCGATTTCGTTTTGTTTCTGATCTTCCCCCAAAAGATCTGCGCCGTCGTTTTTTTCCAGTTGTTTGCTTCGCTTCCTGGAACACTCTGCCTGGTATGGTGCGCTCCCGCGTGTTTGAGTGTTCCAACTTCAAATGTATGGGGATCTGTCGGCACTTCAAACGTGTGCTCTTTGGCCACTTGTTTTCATCTACCGAATCTATGTTATCTTTGTTTTGCATATGGTTGTACTTTCTTGTACGTGTTAAAATAAATAATAGGGCCTAATAATAATATTCTACTCCGAGACAAAAGGGTTCTCCTACGTGCAGTGGTGACAACGTACACTACACGAGATCATGACTTCTCACCTGGACTAGGAACTACCCTCTCACCCGAAAAAACCATCTGAGTTCCTGATCTGGATGGAGTATGCAGCCATGAAATCACGAATTTATGCCGCATTTTACAATTAAATATAAGTTTGAACCAAATAAATGTTATCTTTGACAAAAATTTAAGCAAAAAAAAAAAGCAGTTTCAATTACAGGTATCTGAAAAAGTCGTAAGAACTATGCAACAACAATGATTTAAGTTTTAATGAGTTGATTGTTCTATCCATGCGAATCCAACATGGTTTAGTGAAATCAAATTAACATGTAAACTGATGTCATCAACCGATTTGCAATAGCTTTAGGCATGAAATATATTGACAATTACAAGAGAGTATAAACAATACCGGTATGGGGTGCTTTGTTCAAAATAATATCATTTTTATCACTCCATTCATTCACTGCTGTTTTTGGAGCGTTGTTAAGTACCCATTCAGTAGCATCAATTTATATGACGCTGAACCTAATCGAATTGTCCTATACAGTTGGTTGGACACAGAAGTTGTTACTATAGCTACATCAGCATGCCATCGCAACATCCCCAATCGCAGTATAAGAATTGTTTGCCTCTTGTTCTGAAGGTGTTGAGGACTCCTAGATACCCTGCACTTTTTTTCCTTCCGATAGGGATAAAGAGGAGTGAGAAAAATCTCATCTGCCTGTCCACGAATCTACTAACAGACTTGGTGACTCAGAAGCAGCATACTTGACTAAGACGTCCGTAGTTTCAGGTTCAGTCCTAGTAATGGAGCGGCGAATTGCGTTGGACACCAGTTCTCGTCCGATCACTGAAGTTATGCAACGCAACCCCACTGTTTGTTTGTTGGTGTTTTAGGGTCCTTCAACTACAAGGTTATTAGAGCCCCGTCCACTGTGTAGTTCTTATGCAGAGACTGCACAGACACTACACTAATGCGACGATTTTTGGGTATTAGCAGTACCCAGTTTTCCCAAGCGGCCACCCATGTCAGTACTAGCTGGGGTTGCGCTGCTTCACTTCAGTGATCAGGCGAGAACTGGTGTGTCCAACGCAATTCGCCGCTCCCAACACAGCCCCAGTTAGTACTGACATGGGTGGTCGCTTGGGAAGACCGGGTACTGCTAATACCCGAAAATCGTCCCATTAGTGTAGTGTCTCTGCAGTCTCTGCATAAGAACTATACTGTAGACGGGGATCTAATGACCTTGTAGTTGAAAGGCCCTAAAACACCAACAAACAACAATAGTCCTAGTAAAGGTGGGCAGCGTCTATAGGGCGAACGTTCTGTAGGGTGTGAAGTTAAGCAGGTTACCTATCGCGTCCATACCACCGCGGCACGTCAAAGAACTCTTGTAATTAACGTAATCGGTAAATTTCACAGGTGTAGGAGTTCGCCTTCTCCCTTGGCGAAAGTAAATTACCTTCAGTAATGGATAGGTCAACGTTAGGTAACCAAAATCAGTTTTGGGGTGATAATACTATTCCGATGATTAATGACTTGTGAATTTTTTTGTCCTTTCCTGGGCCTGTAAGTTGCAGCCAGAATCTGTAGAAGCCGATCACATATGCGTGCCGCGAATAAATCTGCGAATTTCTCAATTTTGCAAGGAACTTTGCAGGAAGCACATGAATAGATGGAGGTTAAATAAACCAAACCTCCCGTAAATTTTCGACAGCGTAAAAATGGAGGCGCTAGAGTTACGACCACTTTGGATGAAAGGCCGTCAAAAAACCTCTGTCATCCATCACGGCATGGAACCTAGCAGTAAAATTTTCAAATTCAGAATAATAAAACTGCTAGATATTGGTCAGTCACAGGAGGACTTTACCAGATGGTGCCGAGTAAACATATCTTTCATCTATCGATTTAACAAGCTAGTCAAAAAAGGGAAACGTTGCCGTCTGATGGACCTATGAATGAAGTTGACAAACCTGGCTCACCTAGAATGTAACAGCAAGTTATGCAAACGCCCGTTTTTTTAAATTCCCGAAAAAAATGAAATTCTTTAGAGATTAGGCCCTTATGAAAGTATATACGAAGTATTTCATGGCGAGATTTGAACCGAACTCAAAACTAGATTCGGAAAAAATATATGAAATTCTGGACACAGCTATAAGAAGGTCGGACAAGGGCTTATTAAAATATAATATAAAATTTCAAAAAACTACAATTCGCTTCCGAGACGACGGTCCAACGGGAAAAGCTCCTACGCCTAGGAATTTCATCGATTTACACGAGCATTTTGCTCCATCAAAAGGAGATTCCTTTACGTGCAGTGCTTACATCGTGCACACCACGCTGGGCCAAAGCTTTATTGTTTATACAGCGGAAAGAGCACCCCAAAAGAAACCACCTGTCTCGGATGGGACCTAAAACCATGAACAATTTAGAGCACCAATTTGAATCGCCAGGTGAGCTTTTGATTTTGTACTGCACTCCCAATAAGTATATAAATAGCTCTGCAGTCCACCTTTCCTCTTTCACTCAATATCCAGTATTACTAACGGATCCTTGTCACATGTGTGGTTTCTTCCAAGTTTCTTTCCTCAATCTTCCAAGCAGGGCCGGCCTTCTCTACAAAGGGGCCCGGGTGCAAAAATCCTTTTGGGGCCCCAAAATATTTTTCTAAAAGTAAAAATAAAAGAATTCAGAGCAAATGGACCCCTCTTAGATGCCCTCCTATCCCATTCTGAGATCCTTCCTAATTTTGGAAGGTATTTCATTTTTGGATGATGCCATGTGTCCGAATATGTCGCCATTGCATTTATGAGTTGGTCTGAAAGCTTATGTGGACGTCCACACCTTGGAACATTTTCAGTTGGAAATGTGTCATTATATTTTTTTATTACACTTCTGATTAAAAGCAACACAAGCAACTCCTAACCCTTTTCCCGCCTATGGCAGGGTCGGGTACCCATTTGTCCCTCTGAATGGACACAGGGTGATATATTGGACATAGTTTTTTCTGCAGCCGGTTGCCGGCCAAAGCTGCACCCCTACGCTTATTTATCGTCGGTCTAGTGTTCGTTGGGGAATGCTACCGATGCCAGGGGGGCGAGCTCCTACACCTGGAAATTTTGCCTCACCTACCCGTTGCGTAGTAGAGAGGGTTCTTTTACGTGCAAGCGCCATCGTACACCCACACGGGACCTCGGTTTTACTTCTCATCCGAAAGAAGGCACACTCACGGCTTCTCTCTCGCCCGAAAGAAGCCGACCCACCATGGTCCAGTATCGAACCTAGAACTACTGGCATAGTTGCCGAGTGAGTTAACCACTACGCCACCATGGCGGGTCAATTACTACACTTCTGATTATTAAAGGTATTTTGGTTTTAACAACCCCAAAATAATAGCATTATTAAATTATTGACTTAACCTCTAATTCTGGATTGTCCAACCTGTGGCCCATTGAGGCTTGTAATGTGGCCAATAGTGCATCATTCCTAATTATGCATAATAGCCTACCCACTATGTAACACCTAACGTTATCTTCACCCGTTTTGGTTTTGACAGCCTGTGGCTGGCAATCAGTTCATGGAGCAACCGAGTGATCCACAGCACTAGAAAGATTGTACAACCCTGGTGTAGTTTAATGGCAGGGTTGTTAGGTTACGTTTAGGTTATGTTGCATTGGCAGGGTCGAATGAGGGACGTTGCACCTACAATGACGTATTAAACTTTTAATATTAACAATGATCTGGGCCCTCATGGGTGCTGATGATGGGCCCCCTCAATCGTGAGGCCCGAGTGCAATGCACCCTCTGCATCCCCCGGATAGCCGGCTCTGCTTCCAAGTGACCCGGGTCAATATCGAACCTATATCCGCGCGATCCAAAACAAGGATATAATGAGATACCTCTCAGGATGAAAAAATTACCGGTACTTTAATATCGTAATAATCATTCTACCGTTTCAGATTAGGCCTGCAGTTGGATAAAAAGGAAATGGGTTAGCTGCTTTGTCGACCTGTCATGAAAGCTACAATTACATATCGACAACAGAACGGATTAAACGAGGCATTCTACGTGGGAATATTGTCGATCTAGAATTCATTTATAAAATGGGTACCATTAAGTACCAACGGCGCCATCCATTTTACATTTACAGACCTGTAAAATGAAATAAAACGATCGTGAAAGTAGCAAAGGATGTTGATCATCATCATCGGCATCAGCTCTTTCTGGAAGTCATATAAAACACATAGTGTTGTCTGCAATTTATTAAAAGTAATTTAAATCGTGATTATACCGATTTCCATCAAAACAGTAACATTTTTATCATCTCGGTAACTATACAATTTTCCTACAGTTTTCTATGAGCATATTATTTTCCAGTTCTCTACATATCAATGTCCCATGCAAGAAATTTAATTCAAAATTTAATGCCCAAAAATGAGCGAGAAAAAAAAGCATATCAAGAGAATTTATAGTTCAAAACGAATGGCAAAATCATAAAAACAGGGGAATGGATAAACTACAGGATTACCCTTGGAAATAAACTCTTCATCTACTTCTTTTATTAAAATCAATAAAACAAATAGATCGTAGAGAATATAAATGAAGAGTGTCTCTAGAAACCTCCTCCTAAATGTTTATGGGACTCTACAAATCTGAATGTGGCGCTTAAAGATGATCAGGGGGTGAGCAAACTATAGCCCACAGACACGCGATTTTTTGTGATTTGCCATCAAAAATAGAAAGTGAAATTCCTTATCGGAAGAAAACTTATTTTTGTTCCATGAGGCCCGCTAGAGGTCTCACGGACGGTCATGAGGCCCGTCAGAGGCCTCATGGACGGTCATGTGGCCCATTGTTGTTGTTTGTTGTTGGTGTTTTAGGGCCCTTCAACTACAAAGGTCATTAGAGCCCCGTCCACAGCAGAGTTCTTATGCAGAGATTGCACAGACACTACACTAATGCGACGATTTTTGGGTATTAGCAGTACCTAGTTTTCCCAAGCGGCCACCCATGTTAGTACTAGCTGGGGTTGCGCTGCTTAATTTCAGTGATCAGACAAGAACTGGTGTGTCCAACACAGTCACGTGGCCCGCTAGAAGCCTGGCGGACCGTCACGCGGCCCGTCAGAGGCCTGGCGGACCGTCACGCGGCCCGTCAGAGGCCTGGCGGACCGTCACGCGGCCCGTCAGAGGCCTGGCGGACCGTCACGTGGCCCGTCAGAGGCCTCGCGGACGGTCATGTGGCCAGCGTAGAGAACCGCATCTGCCATAGTGGTTTCTTCTTTCCTGACGAGTCCATGGTTTCAGATTCAAGCCTTGGCAATGTGAGTAATACCGGTTATGCTACAAAATGTCAGTCTGACAAATCTGCAGCTTAGGAGTGGATAGATTGGGTTTGTCTCAGTGCTTGACATGAAAGGCCATGGGTGCAGAGTTCAATTCTAGCGAAGACTTGGATGCGATGAGCCGTGATGCCGTTTGATGCCATCTGCATTTAGATCTTTTGTAGAACGGTAACATATCCAGGTAATCGATTATCAAATCGCATGTCACCTCTTAGAAACATACAGGGACAAAAATCAGCTAAATGGATCCTTCGGAATCCATGAGAAGAAAAGAAATGGGTGGAATTCCGTAATGGCAAAAAATAATGTGCACTCTATATAAGTAAGTGAATAAAATAGAGGAATTGATAATGCTATCAAGCAAACTCTTGAGAAAATTGAAATGTAGGGCTAATTCTTCTTCATCTCAACTGTAATTTTACTATCACTTATAAAATATATGCCATTTCAAAAAGGTTAACATTTCATTTTCTAGGGCACGTCTCAATCAGAACTACAAAGGAACACCTAACCCTTTTCCTGCTCGTGGTAGAGCCGGGAACCCATCGTGTCCTTCGGACACATGGGCAATATATTGGGCGGCGTTTTTCCGCAGCCGGCTACCAACCAATCCCTATGCATCGTACACAACTTTTCTTTTCGTTGGTGTTTTAGGGCCCTTCAACTAAAAGGTCATTAGAGCCCCGTCCACTACGTAGCTCTAATGCAGAAATTGCACAGACACTACACTAATGTGACGATTTGTGGGTATTAGCGGTTCTCAGTTTTCCCAAGCGGCCACCCATATCAGTACTAGACGAGAACTGATGTGACCAACGTAATAAGCCGCCCCATCGTAAACCACACGGGACCTCGGTTTTACTTATCAGAAGGAAGGTGCAACCCAGTATCGAACTTGGAATCATTGGTGCAGTAAATCGAGCACGTTGCCTTTAGTTTGCGACTTCATTAATACATGCCATGGATTAATTACTAAACACTCAAAGCGCCATCAATAAATAATTAAGTACATATAAACCACTTTTCTGCCATTTTATATACTGTGACCTTCAACCCACTATTGGGCTTCATGTCAGAGGGCAGACTAACGGTAATGAAAGGTAAACACAATAAAAGCTGATACGTATTGCAGTATTGTGCAATAGTAACGGGTTGTTTCTAGGACCATTCAGTGGCTTCGCTAGGGTTGGTGACATTATGGTGTCGCCCTCTCTCCCGAAAAAAAGCCGCTTCTGCTTTGGTGTCACCCCATTTCTCATGGTGCGAGTGGTGCCACCCGGTGAGGCCCGCAACCCCCTATTGACGCCACTGGGACCATTAACATCACTCTCTTTATTGAAGGACCGTCTTCCATCCTAGGAGGGGCAGATGACTTCTTTCGGGCGAGAAAGAAGTTCCAAGTGCGCCGTCCGTCGCATGGCAATTATAACTGTTTCCGTACGGAGTGCGCAGAAGTCATACTTTCTACATGAAAAATTCTCCACGTGTAAGATCTCGCCTAAGCCATTGGCATTGGCTTTTTTGGCTTAGGGCATTCCCAACTTCGAATAACCAAACATATCTTTCCAAATCTTAACTCTAAGGACCCTACTGACTTTGGCAATAGGTGACGAGCTTTTACACCTGAAAAATCATCACCACTAAAGCGGGCTTCACAACCGCAACGGGAACGTAAAACGTATTTTGTGCAGAGGGGAGGAGCGACGGGTAGGCCTACGTCATGTGGTGGAGGTGCGCTCCTATTGGTCAAACGGCTTACGTTTAATGGGAAAGTTGAATTTTTTTCAACTTTCCCGGCCATTGCCGTTGCCGTTCTCGTTCCCGATGTTATTGTGAAGCGGGCTTAACCCTTTCCCCACCAATAGTTGGATCAGTGGGACATTTGTGCGTTCTGTTGGATGTTATTTCATTGGGACACTTTTCCTCCACCGAAATTTTCCCGCACTACCCGTGTATTTCACGCCATGTAGTAAAGGATCTTTTACGTGCAGGTGGCATCGTACACACCACACGGGACCATGGCTTTACTTGCCTTCCGATAGAAAAGCACTTTAAGCCTCTCTTGTTGTTGTTTGTTTGCTGGTGTTTTAGGGTCCTTCAACTATTATACAAGGTCATTAGAGCCCCGTCCACATCATAGTTCTTACGCAGAGATTGCACAGGCACTACACACCAATGCGACGATTTTTTGGGTATTAGCAGTGCCCAGTTTTCCCAAGCGGCCACTCATGTCAGTACTAACTAAGGTTGCGTTGCCTAAGTTTAGTGATCAGACGAGAACTGGTGTGTCCAACGCAATTCGCCGCTCCCATCAAAACCTTCTCGTTCTAGGATCCAACTTGAAACTACAGAAGCATGGCAGCACTCCACCTCATCATCCAGGCAGGGTCCTCGTACAACTCGAAGCTCAGTAAGCAAAGCGATAGGTACATGTGTAACCACACGCGGATCCAGGATAGGGTTTTTTTGGGGTTGCAAACCCCTCCCCCTATGCACATATAAACTTATATTCGCATATATGCGAGGTTTAGCTCAACCCCCCCTGACGAAAATCCTGGATCCGCCACTGCGTGTAACCACCTATAGGGAACCCAGTCAACTAGTCCACTGAAAATGACACTACTACCACAACTTGTTCATAACTGGGAAAATTAACTCAGAAGTCACTTACGTCCGCTAGAGACACCGTGGGACCTAACGGGATGATAAACTGCCTGCTTTTCGTCCCACTGTTTTTAAAACTCGCTTTACTGCTTTCAACGGTCTATTTTCCCCTTTTCTTCACACTAATTCGTAAACCTCGTACACGAGCGGACCCCTCATCGGGTATAACTATAATTGGAATTGGAAATGATGATTTTAAGGGCCATTTTCAGTTCCCTTACCAAAAAAGATGTTTACGTACTACCAGATGACTTGACGTCAGTCGAACACGTCATCATAACCTTATCAACTCTCTCAGACCTCGTTTTTAACGTAGCGTGACTTCAGAGTGCACTGGTAGTAAGTAGTTATGCTGAAATTTAGCCAATAACTTATGTTCCCTCTCCAAACGCATTTCCATTGTCAATAACAGGCATAGTTATTACCGAAAGGATAAATTGTCAAGAGTAGCCTATTTACTACTACTTTCCCATGTGACAAAAATATTTTTAAGAGAGAAAGCGGGAGAGGAGAGAAAAAAATTCAGCAGTTGGCTTTTCCTTCATGTGCATGCTATTTTATTTGAACACATAACTGCTGATATGTATAGAGGAGAAGGGGGGGAGGAGAGCAAAGGGGTACATATGAAAGAGAAGAGGAGAATTCCTACTGTTAGATATGCATTTGCACTAAGTATAACTTGTGCTACATGTCGGTCTATACATTTTCAGAGCCGTCACCATTACTTATAGTTTTCTGCATGATTCTCCTCTCAATATTTCTTGATATTGCTTCAAATCCATTCGAGGATATCACCCACGTGATTCTAATTTCCGATGTCGACTGAAGAATGTTGACAAATTCAATGTTTCACGTAGGAACTATGCTTTATCTAACAACTCTAAATCCCTCATTCCGCAAAAGGTTTACGCAGATAATATTTCCATTTTACAGTAAGAGTTTTTTTATTGAAAGAGTAAAAGTGGAGACACCCTTTCAACACTGCAGAAAGACTATCAAAATACCGCAATTTCGTAATGAAGATATAATGAATGTTACCCTATACTAAAGCAGAAAAGAGTTTATTTCAGGAGCTCATTGTGCAGGCTCCAGTTCCATCCTGCCTCAGGCCTGCGAGTTATCTTCGATTTCATTGAGCCGACGTCAAGATTACTACCAGTTCCAACACCTGAAAATTTCACCAATTATGTAGGAATGAATTACGTATAGGTGTACTTGGAAGAGCGATGCCCTTCTTGCTCGAAATTTGTTTTGGCATCTTGGGTGATTAACACCCGCCTTCCTACTTCCAAGGGCAACTTATCGACACCAAGGGACGAACTCCTGTTCCTAAGAAATTTTGTTGTGCCTCACACTCCGAGTAGAGAAGAGCTCTTAACACAGTGGTAGGACACTGCTCTCCATCCGACGGAAAGCACATTTCGTTCGTTTGTTGGTGTTTTAGGGCCCTTCAACTACAGGGTCATTAGAGCCCCGTCCACTGCGTAGTTCTAATGCAGAGGCTGCACAGGCACTACACTAATGCGACGATTTTTCGGTATCAGCGGTACCCAGTTTTCCCAAGAGCCACCCATGTCAGTACTATATGGGGTTGCGCTGCTACGAGAACTGGGGTGTCCAACGCAATAACGCGCCCACAGAAAACACATTTGAACCTCTCTTCTCCTCCGAAGGATGCCATCCACGTTGAATAGGATTGAACCCGCAATTATGGACTACCTCAGTCAAGCAAGTCACAGTAAGTATAAGATTGTAGAGCTGTGGATTTTTGAAATCCTGGCTCCGCGTGATAAGTAGGCCTACATGGAGAAATTCAAACGTAGGACAAATGCATCAATAGGTAAAACCCTCAAGAGGCTGACGCTTTGTTGTCAAATTATTACCCAATTACTGTACGTTAGTCTGCAAATATTTGTTTAGTAGGACGGGAAACATTTGATTTTGAACGTCTAGAAGAATATTTAGCTGAATAATGAATTCTACAATGCTTTTCGACACATGAAAATTTTTTGAAATTTGTTACTTAAATTATTTTAACAACTGTAAACCAGAGCAAACAAATCAACACGAGCATGATAAATTGCAATCAGTGACACCTAATTGCATATGAGTGTGTGCATTTTTTTGATAAACCTGATTTCAAAAGAATAAGTAACAAATTTCAGAATTGATTGCCACCTCAATTTTTGTTGTACTTTTCAAAATTCCCAAACTGAAAAAAAATTCCCGAAAACTCTCTTCTGTCATCTTCAAAGACTTTTGCGATTTTCTGTAAATCAATTTTTGTTGAAAATGATATAAAAATTCAAACTTAATTATAGCAGAAATCCTACATTATCTCTATAAAGGGCCAATTCTTACTGCCCACTGCTTAAAAAAACATGTCTAATTTACCAAAATTTCTGCAAAGAAATTGCTAATAATTCAAAGAAACTTACCCAAGTTAGTGAAAACCACAGCAACCACACATATTATGGCTAAATTCTTCATTTTTATGTTCAAATAAAAGTTGGTCTATCCACTTTCGATATTTTTTTGTCTTTTTTTTTTTTTTAACTTAAACGGTTCTGCTGCAATACTGCACCGTACAAGACCAATGATGGAAACCAACCGATGTCTGAGGTATCACACACATTCCGCTGCACTTAAAACGCACTGCATTTTCACATGGCTACCTGTGGTGGGCACCAAAGCATGCCATCTAGTAGTGGCGTCGTGCAACAGCGTGAAAAAGATGCAGAGCCAGCTTCTGTAGTTTAGAAATTTGACAGCAAATTCAGTCGTATCAGGAATAATAAAACGACGATGACACAGAAAAGACGTGCAGAGTGTGGCAACGAGGTGGTCGACTCCGGTTAAAAGTTTAGAGCACCCCCCAATTGAGTCTTCTCAGGGCCGGGCGGAAGTTTTGCGGGGCCTTGAGGAATTTTTGTTTGTGGGGCCCAAAAGTATTTGCAATAAAAGAAGAATTTGACATCTACAAATGTTAGAAATTTCAAAGTTCGGGGTTTTCATCAGAGGTCCAAAAATCGATGCCTGAGCATGCCCCCGAGTCAACTATGCATACTGTAAGGTACACGCTTCTTAATTGGCTATAGAACAGCCATTTCAAAAATGCGCCCGCCAAGAATTTTGAGAATTACAGGTAACATTTGGAAAATGGTAATATGTAAGAAAGTTACCAATTCAAGCACTTGCTGTATATACAGTAGGTAGTTTACACATAGGCCATAGTGCATGTGGCCTGCAAAAAGTTTCACTGTTGTCAATATGCCACTCCAATAAAATGAATTTGAGACCGTTGCTAGATGAGAACCCGACGCCAGAGGGCGAGCTCTTACACATACAGCAGAACTTTTACCGATGTGCTCGTTGCACAGTAGAAATCGTTCTTTTACTTACAGTTCTCTGACCGGAGGTCAGAGTTTTTACATCCTATTCCACAGCAGAGCATTAGAGCCTTTCTCTTGCTCGAAAGTAGCCAACACACCTCGATCCAGTACCGAACCTGGAACCACTGACGCAGTAGTCGAGAACACGGCCTCTGAGTCATCGAGGCGAGTTGGGAGCGACTTATTGTGTTGGACACACCAGTTCTCGTCTGATCACTGAAGTTAGGAAAGGCAACCCCAGTTAGTACTGACATGGGTGGACACTTGGGAAAACTGGGTACCGCTAATACCCAAAAATCGTCGCATTAGTGTAGTGTATGTGCAGCTTCTGCATTAAACTACACAGTGGACAGGGCTATAATGTCTTTGC
>JAAFCE010005724.1:10277383-10407926 GCA_013389805.1 Trigoniulus corallinus | reverse complement strand
GATTCTTTGGGATCATGCAGTACCTTGAAATGTACGATAATTTCCAAGAAAAAGATACAGGTGTGATACAGTATTATGCGTTAACATGTGACAATTCAATTACAACTGCTGGTTCACATGCAGGTTGCTAATTTACATACTGTAACTGACTCGTTTGACATCATCACATCACCTACGTGGTGAAGATCAAATTCGCACTCATCACCACTACCGCTATTGCTTAATGAATGATAGTCAGCATTTAATCCTGCAAGGTTAATTTTAATAACTACTACATGGTAACTGCAGTACTACTAAAAATACAGTATACTACAGTAAAAGCCGCCTAAACCGGACCTTGTATAAACCGGAAGCCTGGCCAAACGGAAAATAAATTTCGGAACGTAATGATTTCCCATTGAAAATACTACCCTAAACCGGAAAACTACCTAACGGGGAAACGGAATAAGTTTTGGGAACCGTTTGCCTAAATAAACTGACTAAGACGGATTATTTTATGCATAACACTACAATGCAGGCATTAATTTTGAGTGTGACTGTACTTGCACCAAAGTTCTAGGGACCGTTACGGTCATATACGCACACAGCTACCCAATAGTGAAGCAACGACAATGTACTTTAAAAGACATGTGGTGGCAGGGGCGAACCCATTGCTCCCCTCTCAGTGCCTCACTGCGCATCCGTCAACTAATGCATGATTCAACTCTGCAACGGATGAAGCATTTTTGCATTTGCTATTCCCGTTTCTATTCTGCCAGTCCAATCTGCAGTTGGCTAAACCACTGAGGGCGGTGGAGGACATATTGTAATTGCTAGCTAGATTTATACTAAGGGATTCTGAATATTTAAAAATATCTGGGGTGCAATTTTTTGAAGTGCTCCCCCTTGATCCGCCTCTGGATCAGCCCCTGTGCGGGGTCAGAGTAAATTTTTTAGTTTATGGACTTTTATTTTAAATTTCATCATCCTAATAAAGGTGATCATATGTTTTGTACTTTGTTTCATTAAAGCACAACCCTTTGTAAAACGGAAACCTGTGAAAACGGAAAAAAATATAGGAACAATCAGGTTCCGTTTTAGACAGGTTTTACTGTATTATGATTATCGATTATTTCAGTAACTACAGTAAAGTTAGACACCCTATCTACACCTAAAATCACCTACGTCACAACATTTTAAAGATTCAACATGCGTAGAAGGGTTCTAAACTATGCAAATCAAAAACTTCCACACCCACGGCCGGCAAAAGGACAGTGGAGGACTTACCACTAAGCGACCGCCAAGGAGTGCCGAAATTTCCAATTCACTGGTTTACAGCTCGATTTTCACATCCTTTTCATTTGTTACACTAATGGGTTGGGGGTTATGCCAAGCAGCCATAACAGGCGGAACCCTTAGGAGGCTGCTTGCGGGAGAGAAGGAAGTAGGTGCAGGATGTGTAGGATAGGGGGAATTTGCAGCACCCAACGTTCTCTACCAACCACCCATGTTGGTTCTAATGCGTGTTTCCGTTGCTTAACTTCAGTGATATCACGAGAACTGGTGTGTCCAACGCAACTTGGCCGCACATCTTGTTTTTTAATTTCCATTTATCGCTTATATTGCTTATTACATTGAAATATAAACGTTTTTCTCTGTTGTTGTTTGTTGATGTTTTAGGGCCCTTCAACCACAAAGATCATTAGACCCCCGTCCACAGCATAGTTCTTATGCAGAGACTGCACAGACACTACAATAATGCGACGATTTTTGGGTAGGCCTATTAGCAGTACCCAGTTTTCCCAGTTGTTGTTGTTTGTTGGTGTTTAAGGTCCCGTCAACTACAAGGTCATTAGAGACCCGTCCACTGCATAGTTCTAATGCATATGCTGCACAGACACTACACTAATGCGACGATTATTGGGTATTAGCAGTACCCAGCTTTCCCGAGCGACCACCCATGTCAGTACTAACTGGGGTTGCGCTGCTTAACTTCAGTGATCAGGCGAGAACTGGTGTGTCCAACGCAATTCGCCGCTCCCGTGATTTTTTCTGATTGTGCGTTGAGCATGAGTATTGATAAGGGAGCATAGCATTATCTTTGCCTAGGAGCCCCATGTACTCTTGCGCCGGCGCTGCGAAACGAGATGCAAAGTAACTCCTAACCCTTTTCCCGCCTATGGCAGGAGCAGGTACCATCTTATCCCTCTGAATGAACACAATTTGATATATTGGACAGTGGTGCAGCCCCTATGGTTATCTCTCGTCGGTCTACTGTTCGTTAGGGAATTCCGTCGATGCCATGGGCGAGCTCCTACACCTCAAAATTTGCCCGTGTGGTGTAGGACTCAGGGCCTCTATCGCTTTCCCAAAAGAAACCAATCCACCTCGCTCCAATATCGAACCTAGAACCACTGATGTAGTTACCGAGCACGCCCCCAGTGCGCCACAGAGGCGGGATCGCTGCGAAAGCGGGATTATGAGGCAAAATTTCTCTAGGCCTCGAAGCTCAGGTGGCCTGAACATCTCATGATCAACCTACTAAATCAATATTTCGTAATATTTGTAGAGGTTTACGAATTTTTGGTACAATTCTTTTGACAGCAATCCAGGCCAAATGGTCATACAGAAGGTTCCTATACCTTTTCTTGCAGGTCGGGCAATGTTCTCTAGACGTCTCTGTCTTTACCACATGGGCTCAAAAACAGCTGTCATCTGACTTTCACTGCTCTAATGTTCCACTCTTAACAGCGAAGCTTTTAATACCGCATTTACACATTCGCGAATACGACGAGGCGAGCATGTTCGACGAATGTGTGAACACTACATTCGTCATTCACCTCGTGGTTCGCCTCGCCATTCGTAGCGCTCGTGTTGGAAGCGGTTTTTTTGACACGAGTCAAAGGGCGCGAGTGACCTGAGGCGATTGGAGAATGACCATCTGGCGAGACAATACGGGTCAAAGCGCGCTAGCGATGAGGTGATTGGAGAATGACCATCTGACGAGACATTCGGCGAACGTGTGAACAGTCATTCTTCATCCAAAGTATGAATGAGAACATTTCGACGACATTATGCGGTTAAAGGAACTCATGAAGATTCTTTGAATGCTGTTTTCTTTTGTTTCCAAATCAAGCAAAGACTGGATTAGGGTACCTTAGAGAGAAGTCCTTGATAAATAAAGGGGGCGAGAAGCAGTGGCTTATTATCATTAAAAACAAACTCATCATTTCTTCTTTAGATGACATTGTTTCCGAACCTACAGCAAACAATGCAGTAAAGTGGTTGGTTATTCAGTTATTTGATGTGCCTGTAGGCGATTTACCAATGTCAGACGGAGTTTTACACCTGGGATTCTTTAGCTCTCTACCTACACAATTTTCACCGAGAAAAAAACCCTCTTTGACATCACATGGGACCATGGCCTTATTTGCCATCTAACGAAACTGCACCTGAGGCTTTTTACTCATCCGCATAGTAGTACCATCGAGCAGGATCGATAGTACAAAGAAATACTTATGAGATGAGCACACTGTTACCGAGAAGCTGATAACAATTCTATGAGCAACACGTTAGCGATAAGATTCATGCAAGAGGAGCTGTTGTCTTGGGCCCTTAGTGCTATGTTCAGGAATATCAGAAATTAAAATGTCGGCTGCAATAGTTTCTGTTTGAATTATGAAATTATCTCGTCTGCATCGGTAGCACAGTTGATTGTGGTCCTAGGTGTCTTCTGTGGGGTAGGGCGGCATTCTCCCAGACAACCCATTCATATTTCTGTGGGTTCCAACCGCCTGGCTGGGGCGCCCCCAGTCAGACCACTTTCATCAACAATAGAGGTTTATCTTAGATTAGGAATGTGGCCTATGGGGACTCTTAGGGGCAAAATAGGGGAATTAGTATCCTACAGCGCAGGAGAATTATTGTAGCTTTTCTGGAGGAAACTAGGTGGAGGTTTGTTGTAGGTGTTTTAGGGCCCTTCAACTACAAGGTCATTATAGCCCCGTCCACAGCATAGTTCTTATGCAGAGACTGCGCAGACACTACACTAATGCAACGATTTTGTGGGTATTAGCAGTACCCAGTTTTCCCAAGCAGCCCCCCATGTTAGTACTAGCTGGGGTTGCGCAGCTCAACTTCAGTGATCAGACGAGAACTGATGTGTCCAACGCAGTTCGCCGCTCCCGAAACCAGGTGGAGGAGGATAGGCCAAGGGCCTTTGGTGATGGGTACAAGTTTAGACATCCAGCCAGTAAAGGGGGACAAAGTAGGGTGGGTATGCTATTGAATAGTGAGCTGCAGCAAGGGGTCACACTAGTTAAAAGAACGTCGGCGAACGTCATCGAACAACGAAACTCGACGACATTCGTTCGTTCATTTTTGACGTCATTCGGTCGTTCTTCAACGATGATTGTTCTTCCGTTTTTTGACTACGTTCGCTCATTCTTCGACGAGGTTCCCTCATTCGTTCTTCGACGACGTTTGTTCGTTCATTTTTCAATGACGTTCGCTCGTTCGTTCTTCAATGACGTTCGTTCATTCATTCATTTTTCGACGACGTTCGTTCCTTCTTCGGCGACGCTCGTTCGTTCATTTTTTGACGACGTTTACTAATTCGTTCTTCGATGACATTCTTTGATTTTTCGAAGACATTCTTCGTTCGTTCGTTAGTTCTTGTTGTATGTTTGCTTGCTGGTGTTTTAGGGCCCTTCAACTACAAGGCCATTAGAGCCCCGTCCACAGTGTAGTTCTGATGCAGGGACTGCACAGACACTACACTAATGCGACGATTTTTGGATACTACCGGTATCCAGTTTTTCCAACCGGCTACCCATGTCAGTACTAACTGGGGTTGCGTTGCTGAACTTCAGTGATCAGACGAGAACTGGTGTGTCCAACGCAATTTGCCGCTCAGTTAATTCTTCGACGGCGTTCGTTCGTTCATTTTTCGATGAGCACACCCGGATCTGCCACAGACGAAAAAGGCGTTAGGAATTACAACATTAGCAAATTCACTTTGCATGTTCCTTAAAGTTTGTAACAACTTCAGAGAACCTATTCTGATAAGTTTGAAGAGCAGTAATCAAATATGTGACGGATATAAATGGATTTTAACGATTGACAAACAAGGAACTAATTTGCCTTTATCAGTACAATATTTTTATTAAGGTTTGTTGTAATGAAACACCAAATTCGTTTACTGTCAAGAAAATGTGGATGAAAATTGAATTCCTTGCTTTGAACGTATGGTTCAAGTTCACGAAGATTTTTTTGTCTAAATTGATTAAAAATTCTTTTTCTAGGGGATCTTGCCAGAGTTTCAGAAACGACGGCATTTTTAAAAGGTTATGTGGCACGGATTCTCAAGCAGCCCTCCCAAACTTGTGACCTATTCTGGTACTAGTATAGGCCGCAGAAAAAAATTATTAAAAAAGCCGGCGCATTCAGTGGCCCTAAAGAGATTTGTCCTTGACTACACATGATGCCGATTAAAACCATTCTCTTTATCAGTACAAAGTTGTAAACAATCGTCATTTTTAACCCTTTTCCCGCCAACTGCAGGGTTGGGTGACCATTTTTGTCCCACTGGGGCATATGAGGATTTTTAAGGAAGGAACACTGGGAGTCTCTCTCACTCACCTGAAAAAAGCTAACTAATGTACTGCAACCCCTGGCTCAGTAGGTCCAGAAAGCTACCAATATTCCCTACCAAGGAAACTTGTTGATCTCCTCCAAATGGTTGTCATAATTTTGTTGATAATATTTGAAAGCACTGCCTGGTCAAATCTGGTAACGCCATCTAATGAATTAAGAGTTCACTATATTTCCTTACTCAAATTTATCAACTCAGACATACCGGTAGACTAGCTATGTCCTACATAGCGGTTGATCACCCTTTACCCAAAAGTGCAAGTCTATATCTATCCTCTTATATGAAGGATAAACTATACCAAAGAGAATTACTGACTTCGGCATTGAGCGGAAAGCAAACCTTTAGCCACCGTATCACAGCAACGAAATCGGCTTCAGCAAAGCAAAAACAACTCCTAACCCTTTTCCCGCCTATAGAAGGGTCGGGGGTAAAAGTGTATTTCAATGTCCTAATTGGTTTCGTCATTGTTTGCAGACGACTTGCGGCGCTTCGGTCGGTTAAAGATGTTACAAATACACGGTCTGGGGTCTGTTGCAAGTATTCTTATGACTAAACATTATTTTCAGGGCGGAAATAAATTTTTCAGAGATTTTTCTGTGCCTAGATAAGCGAGATTCGTACAAACGGGATATTCCTGGCTACACGAGATCATTCACAGAATCGATATGTATCTTGTTCGCAGGGTGGAGGCCTTCGAGCCAAAAGACCGAAAGTAGAGATCATTGTAAAGGTACTTTACCAGAGATAATTCATTGCATGTATCTTTCACCTCAGAAAAACATCCAATTTGTACCCACCATTTGAAAAACAATGACTGGAACAACTGTATCCATTCTCAGTTTATCAGTTATTCAGTTAATACTTCAAAACATTAACATGTGCAACAGGCCTCCGAACATGTATTTTTAACATCTGTAACCGACCGAAGCGCTGCAAGTCGTCTGCAACGCATGACGAAACCAATTAGGACATTGAAATACACTTTTATCGGGTCGGGCACCCATCTTGTCCCTCTGAATGGACACAAGGACGATATGTTGGTCATAGTTTTTCTGCAGCCGGTTGCTGGCAAAAGCTGCAACTCCTACGCTTATTTATCGTCGGTCTAGTGTTTCTTGAGGAATTCCACCGACGCCAGGGGGCGAGCTCCTACGCCTGGACATTTTTGTTTCACTTACCCGTTGCGTAGTTGAGAGGGTTCTTTTACGTGCAAGTGACGTCGTACATCAACACGGGACCTCGGTTTTACTTCTCATTCGAAAGAAGGCGCACTCGCAACCTCTCTCTCGCCCGAAACAGCCACCCCACCTTGGTCCAGTCTCAAACCTGGAACTTCTGACGCAGTTGACGAGCGGGCTAACCACTACACCACCGCGGCGGGTGGGCTTCAGCAAGGCACCAGGAGATATTTCCTACATCACCGCTTTTCCATGTAGAGTCAGGTCTTTTATATGTAAGAGACGTTCAAGTGGAACAGCCATGTAAATGTCGATTGAAATCCACTTCCAGAAGTTTCCTTCTCGTTTGAAAGCAACTACTCATTTCAGCCAGGCTCGAAGCTGGAAAATGAAGGCCTTCCCTTCTTCCTTGAGCAGGTACGGCTAAGACGTCGCATTTTCGGGCTGAGTGCTCCAACGGCCCCCTTCAGATCTGTATTGATAAGGAAAATAAACCAACTCCAACCCTTTTCCCGCCTATGGCAAGGTCCCTCTGAATGGACACATGTCCCTCTGACTGTCTTCCTGCAGTCGGTTGCCGACCAAACCTGCAATCCCCTATGCTTAATTATGGTCGGTCTAAATGTCGTTGGGGAATTCCACGACCACCAACACCGAATTCCACCGTTGCCTCATCTACTCCCTACAAAGTAGAGCGAACGTCATCGAACAACGAACGAGAGATCTTCGTCGAAAAATGTACGAACGAACGTCATTGAAAAGGGAACAAACGAACGAACGTCGACGAGAAGGGAACGATCGAACCAACATCGTTAAAAAATGAACGAACGTCGTTATAAATGAACGAGAGAACGTCGTCGCAGAATGAACAATAGCGAACGTCGTCCAAGAACGAACGAGTGAACATCGACGAAGAACGAACAAACGAACGTCGACGAAAAATGAATGAACGTCGTCGAAGAACGAACAAACCAACATCGTCTAAGAACGACCGAGTGATGGATGGCTCACATGACAGTATGTAGTTGCGCATGTTAAGTCGCAGGGTGACGTGACTCAGTGCCTGCTCCACGTGACCCTGCGGAGCGCAGTGCCAATACTGCAGTTTCCTGCGTGAAGTTGGCGTGACAATAAAAGAGGTGCGAAACAGAGAAGTTCGCTTGTTATTTGATGCAAGTATGGTGAAAAACTGCGAGTCAATGTACGGTGATTGCCTGCTAGCAGAATTTCGCAGGGCTGCTACACCCCGAGTCACCTTCGCCACCTGTGTCACCCTGCGTCTCATTGTGCGCCTTTCCTAATGCATCGATCACTGGGCGTTAGCAGTACCCAGTTTTCCCCAAGTGGCCACCGATGTTAGTACTAGCTGGGGTTGTGTTGCTTAACATCAGTGATCAGACGCGAACTGGTGTGTCCAACTGGGACACTGATAAAAGGGAATTTCAAGTAATGGGGTTAGGGGTGGCACTTGGATTTCCCGTTCACAAAAAAAGTAAGTCAACAAACACCGACTCTAGGTACGCCAGTATTTTCTGTGACGCTATTTGCCTGCTCCTGCCACGGTTAACGTGACATTAGTGGGATACACAGCAAGTTCCTGATCAGTACTGTAAAAGATACAAAAAAGTTGCTGAAGGTTTCAAATTACGAGCATTTCCTTCCTCATTGTGACAACGCGACTCGATTGGCTTAACTTAAATAGTAATGATGTTCAAATAAACTTTGTATTACAGGGAGCTTCAAGTAACACAACGAACAGAAATTGTCCCGTAGCATTTCGTATGTGAATGAATCACAACCACCTTGGTTGTTGAATACGTATGACTTGACCTTGAAAAAGAGGAGTATAAAAACAAGTAGAAACTCCCCATAGTAGTAATAGAGCAGACAGTTCTCTTGCTGCGAACTAGGGTGATCAACTTATTCAAACATCAAGATATAAATGCTACTTGTAGAGAAATAAACACAGATGTGGAACAAGATGGCTGCATGGTGTATGTTCGTTGTGACGTTTGTTGCACTATCAAATGTTGCTCAGTGTCGAACGAGAAACTATTTCATAGCCGCAATTGACATTGATTGGGATTATACACCAAAGGGAAATGTCATCAAAAAATATGACAGGTAAGCAATGACAAGTTATTTCTCAGATGAGTGTGATCTTATAAAAAGAAAATCATCTGTACTGTTATACTTTGCCCACTCATTTTCTTTTAACTGAACAATCTCCGCTCTCATTTAAAAGTTAATTTCTTTTTTAACGATGTCCACTGGCGAGTTTTTAGTACCACTTCAACACTCTCAACACTTTAGCAACTTGTTTCTTTAACGAAACCCCGGAGTAGGGGACTGGTACACGTGAATCCAGCAGAACAGAAACGGAAGGCGATAATTAATGCCATCATTACTGGCAGGACAGACCAAGAAAGATCATTCCTAGCCCTCGTCCTGGCTACTTATACCAGGGACGAGTAGTCATTTGTTCACCGGTACTGGGAACCTACGAGAGAAGTGTCGGACGGTATATTTATGTAAATTACTGTCTAACTAGTGCTTCAACCCCTTCTTGACTCTCATCTGGTTAACTTTTCTCCCAAGACAATTTTGTATATGTCGAGGTAGGGGCAGACTTTCACACCTCAAATTTTGTTGCAGATTTGCCTTTCACATGCAGGGGCCTATATCTTACTTTGTGTAGGAAACATCCTTTTCCTTCCGTTCCAACGGTTTTAAAGAAGGGGCACTTGGGCCACGTCGCAGAGGATGATAAATTGCGATGGCCTAAAAATAAAATTTGGCGTTCTATTCCTCATTAATTCATCTCTGGGTGGTGTTTTAGTTACTCTAATGTCATCAACCTCAGCTGACTTGTTGCATACACAAATTTCTGAGAAATTCCTCCAGAAATTCTGAAAATTGGCATCCTAAGTAAACATTAACATGACATCAACAAACATCCTGATTGCTTCATGAAAGTTGCTAAAAATTATTCAACATTCCTTCCCTACGGAGGACTTCATCGCCTGTGCTGCTTGATCCTGGTTCAGCGGTGGTGGTGGTACTGTTTGCTTCAGGCTAGATTCGTCAATATTCGCTACCATCAACTCCAGTTAGGCAAGCTCCTACACTTGAAAATTTGGCAGAAATACACCACGCAAGACCACTGTCGTACTTTCCATCCGGAAGGCAACCTTAGTCTGTTTCGCCCCTGAAATAAGCCAAACCACCTCGGTCCAACATCGAACCTTGTAGTCTAGCACTCTACCTAGTGTGCCTGGCTCATACCCATTAGATACTACTCACGAAAGGCCTCTCGAACCCATTTTAGAAACAAAAGTGCTTTGTTTAACTCCCGAGGAATGCTCTGAATCTTCTTTGGTGGTAAACATAAATAAAGATTGCTTCCAATGAAGCTGCTCCCAAATGGATTCAGCCCTTGATAAACCCTGCGTCAGTAGTTCTAGGTTCGATACTGGACCGAGGCAGGTCGGTTTCTTTCGGGCGAGAGAGAGGCCGCGAGTGTGCCTTCCTTCGGATGAGAAGTCAAACAGAGGTCCCGTATGGGTGTACGATGGCACTTGCACATAAAAGAACCCTCTCTACTTTGCAACGGGTAGATGAGGCCAGGTGTAAGAGCTCCCCCCCTGGCGTCGGTAGCATTCTCCAACGAACACTAGACCGACGATAAATAAGCGTAGGGGTGCAGCTTTGGCCGGCAACCGGCTGCAGAAAAAAAACTATGACCAATATATCGCCCTATGTCCATTCAGAGGGACAAGATGGGTACCCGACCCTGCCATAGGTGGGAAAAGGGTTAGGAGTTGCTTTGCTTCGATTAAGCCCTTGAGGCAGTAGGTTGGCGTGAGTAATATTCATCCGTGCAGTGTTGCCAGATTGGGCTAAAAGTAGCGAATTGGGCTACTTTTTAAGTGTCCTTGCTACGTAAAATTAAAATTGGGCGACACGCTACTTTTTGGGCTACCTTTAATTGTCTGAGAGCTATAAATCCTTAAAATACGCTACTTTGTTATAGTTGAGTATAAAAGTGTAAAACAACCATCCTCATAATACCCCTGTCTTGTCTGTGCGTTCTTGCCCGCCAATCCCACCAATCTGCCACCAGGTCCTCGTCCACCCCACACATACCATATCCTTAAGGACAAGCTGTTCTCATGTCCAGTGCTGTAATAGGAGTATGAAGCGCCTGTGGCAAGTGTCTAACTTTCGCTTGCCCGTAACCCAATAATGACTAAAAACTTAAACATTTTGCGCCCGTGGCGGCCGCCTTCTTCGCCACGCCCTCGTTACGGCCCTGCTCATGTCTGCTTTGATCTCTCCCTTCCCCGGGTGGTTCCAACAACCAATATTCCTGTAATGGACCTACCGAGCTCCTCCGCCCCTCTTCTCATTACGGGACCATACCACCTCAACTTGCTCATCTTTTCCGTGATGTCCCCCACGCTACCTCTAATATACCCATTCCTAATTATATCAGCTCTCGACACCCTACTCGTATACCACAGCATTCTCATTTTGGCTACTTGCATTCTGTTTATTTGGCTCTTTCTCACTGCCCAACACTTTGATCCATATAACATAGCTGGCCTAACCACTGCCCTGCAAAACTTCTTTCACTTGATTGGGACCCTCCTATCACACAGAACTCCACTTATCTGTCTCCACTTCAATCATCCCCCATTGATTCTATGGGTAACTTTGGACTCTCTCACCATTGTTCTGGATCACTGATCCTAATTACTTCACTTCTTGTACCTTTATCACCAGTTCCCCAAGAAGCTAACCCAACTAACCAGACCTAACCATATAAAATTAACCTAGCCTAGAACAAATAAAAGTAAAATTTGATCAGGAAAATGTTTCCTTGTTGAAGATGTTTCCTTGTTGACACGGTCATTTATGGATGATACACCATCTGCATGCGTGTGTCAATCTTTACATAAATTGTGATTACACATCATTGTCAATGTTACTAGTTGCAGTGTAAACGGCATGTACGCAATTGGAGCTAACTCGAACAATACACCTGCCAGAACTTTCCTTTTTGGGATATTTCCGCATTCACTTTTTATTGATTAACTGTGGACTCTTTGACACCATATCCCACCGTACCTATGCCACCACTGTCAAATGCTTTAATTTTATCTACTCAAAATAACAAAACTTCCGGAAACTAAAAAAAACAGACTGCATTCTTTGGAACTTCTGCACAGCGGTTTCGTATCATGGTGTAATGATCTCTGGTAGTCCAACTAACACATATTTTCCAGTCTTTGCACGCAGTAAGTTACTAGTTTCGCACCCACACGACGTTAACTTACAGAATGGCTCAGATTCCTCAGTTGTTGGATCACTGGCACTAAAACTTTTGGTTTGCGTGATGTCCTACAAATGTTTAAAGTTTGCAAACTCCTTGCGCAGCTGGTGGAGACCCGGCTTCACGTTATGAGCAATATAAACTACCTGTATGTGTCAGAAGTGGGGAACAAATTGAAATGCAGGTTGAAATAATCTTTCATGATGGATCTTTCATACATGGAAATGTACCTCTGAACTGGCAGTACCACGACAACGTATTAAGGCCAAAGCAGTTTTGTACTATTCAAAAAGCTGTCCACCCACTCACTGCTCATGTTGTTGTAGTAACAATGGTTATTAAATGCCTAAAATCTCCTAAGATCCTTTTGAGTCTCCTCAGTTAAGCCTAGGATGTGGAAACTCCAACTTTGACTGCCAACATTTCAGGATTACCATTAATGTCTAATAAGACTCCAAATATAAATTTACCTTCTCCCCGAATTGTTAGTACTGTATTTACTCCCACTCTACCAATCCGCCGCGATATCTCCATTTGTTTGATTCTGAGAAGGTAAACTGCCTTCCTTAATAATTCAGAGAAGTTACAGGGAGCGACTTCCGTCAAGAGCAGTTCTGTGTTGTTTATGATGGTTACCTGCTGTACAAAGACTGGGTTCAATTCCTAGTCGTGAAGATCTCAAAGGGGACTACTATCACTGGTTATTCCTCTCTAGCTCCTTGTATTTAAATTATTTCATTTGTGAATGAGATTGTGGTCGATTCACGTGTTCAGAGTTCGTGAACAGGCAATGGCCACATCAAAACATCCAGGAAGCAAGGACAAAGGGAGTAAAGCACATCACGATTTCACTTTATAGTAACAATCCCTGGAATAAGACTGCTGTGGCGACTTTACCCAAGGCCGATACGGGAACATGTGCTCAAAAGAAAGAGGCATTCATCTGACCGTGCTCAATACATTATTCATAAATGTACAAGAAAAGTTCATGTAACCTTGAAAGGATTTTTTTTACTCGTCTTATAGAAGACTTATTTTTGATCAGATTCGTTAAGTATGTCTTAATTTGCATTCAGGAAACGTCCATTTTGATAGTTTCCTTCACAACAACCTTCAGCAGGTCTTTGACTACTAGGTAGTTCCTTGACAACCTCCATCTCACTAAACAACCAGACGTTACGAAAGCACTAGCGTTTTGCAGAAATCCCTTCCCTTGAATAATCCTCTTGGATTAACCTCTGCTTGTTTACTATTAAGATCCTCTCTAGTAAGGCCAGGCGCACACTCGGTCAAAACTGCCTCACGACAGTCTTATGTGCTCTGTGGTTGTCAATGAGTTTTGTCTGCTAGACGCCTTGTTTCAGGGTCTACCTCAATTTGGCGCATGACAATTTGGCGTACATACAAATTTGGCGAACGTCAATTTGGCGTACAAGCCGATCTCTTGGGTGCCCAAATTTGTTCAAAATTTCAACAGTCATTGCAAGGTAATAGAACAATGAATGCCTACCATAACTGTGTTATAGGGCCCTAATGACCTTTGAAGTCGATGGGCCCTAAAACACAAACAAACCCAACTGTTATACGGGACCGTTGCAATGACTTATGACCATGCGCGGATCTAGGATGGGGTTTTTGGGGTTGCAACCCCTCCCATGCACATATGAACTTATATTTGCACAATATGTGAGGTTTAGCTCAACCCCCCTGTATTAGCTAACCCCCCCTCCGGCGAAAATCCTGGATCTGCCACTGGTTATGACAGTTGCAGTTTTGAACAAATGTGTGCACTCAAGAGATCGGTATGTACGCCAAATTGTCATACGCCGAATGTGTATGTACGCCAAATTGTCATGCGCCAAATTGACGTGATCCCCTTGTTTCAGTGTGCGGCTACCCAATGACTTTCATTGCCCAAGCTGAGCACAAAGACTGTCGTGAGACGGTCAAATCTATTATGGTGGCCTCTCCCTTTAGCACCTACTGGTAGTGGGATCATCAGTTTGTTGTTCCCAAAGTAACAAAAGCCAGTTTCCAGGCTTCTGACAAATGAGGCTGGTACAGGGGTAGGACGAGACAATTCAAAATGGTCCATTTCTTTAAAAACTGTGGGGAAATTTTCAAATTCTTGAACAAGAAAATGGAACCATTTTCAATGTCGCGTTGTGCATTACTTTTATTGTGGACCCTTTCAAAATCACGAAACCACTTTATCGAACAAAAAGTCAATTACACACCCATGACTAGGAATTAGTTCTGCTTGTGTAATATACAAAGCATGTTTTGCAACTTAATAGTGGGTGGATGAGTGGTTGGTTGAAAACACAGAGTACTGCTAGCTTCCCCACTCCTACAGTCCCCGGGGAGCGGCGAGTTGCGTTGGACACACCAGTTCTCGTCTGATCACTGAAGTTAAGCAACGCAAGCCCAGTTAGTACTGACATGGGTGGTCGCTCGAGAAAGCTGGGTACTGCTAATACCCAATAATCGTCGCATTAGTGTAGTGTCTGTGCAGTATATGCATTAGAACTATGCAGTGGACGGGTCTCTAATGACCTCGTAGTTGACGGGACCTTAAACACCAACAAACAACAACCTACAGTCCCTGCAAGCAGCCTCCACAGGGTGCAGCCCGTTACGGCTGCTTGGCCACCTCTCCTACCTGTTAACGTAACAAACTAACTTAAGCATTAGCAACTGCAATTGGTCGCCAGTTAGCCAGAGAAAAGCCCTTTATGATGAGAGGAATCTTTAGGGCACCCGACTCTTGTTCACGGATGGTAGAAGTAAAGGTGCGCCTTTAGTATAAGCACAATAATATTACAATAGGATACGAACACAACGTGAACACATCCTGATGGAAACATAAATTTACTGTTGCTTCTTATTTCTGTGTATAGTACTTCCCCCGATATCATTTGAACAAAATCTTTCGACAAACAACAAAGTCACGATGACGTACATTCATTATGCATTACTCCGCAACTTTTATGGACAATTTGGTACTTCTTCAGCAGCATACCACCTCGCAACATGAAATAAATCGACTAATCAAAGAATTGCACTGCTTATGCCTATATGACAAACATTCACACAGATTTACTGGAAAGGGTAGAGTAGGCTGCAAATTCCCGTCATTCTACATGTCTTTTTCCGTGTAGTAAAGCCCATTTCATGAGATTAAGGTGACTTACAACTTCCTTGTACAATTTTAAACAATATTGATTTAAAGAAACGTGCAGCTATGACGGTAATCCAATTCACACTAACGTACTTATAAGAATAATGCACCAAACGCTGACATTAGCCATGGAATAATCCATTTGTAATAATCGTCCATTTCATTTTGAGCACGCACTTCAATTATCCATCTGTCAGTCTGAAAACAAAACCCTTCAAAATTGTCTGCGATGGTAACCCGGGCATCAGCCATGGCCAGCACATATCTAAGAATAACGCTTAATTAAACCCCATACTGTCACTAAGGCCGACCTCCTTAGTGCAATAGAGAGGGCTTGCTCTCTTGATTCTGGAAAGAATGGGCGGGAGAATACAAAGTATGTCTTCACTTTCAAGCCTGTAGTGCCGTGTGTGGATGTGCAGGGAGCGGCGAGTTGCGTTGGACACACCAGTTCTCGTCTGATCACTGAAGTTAAGCAACGCAACCCCAGTTAGTACTGAAATGGGTGGCCGCTTGGGAAAACTGGGTACCGCTAGTATCCAAAAATCGTCGCATTAGCGTAGTGTCTGTGCAGCCCCTGCATCAGAACTACACAGTGGACGGGGCTCTAATGACCTTGTAGTTGAAGGGCCCTAAAACACCAACAAACAACATGGATGTGCAGCGAGGTCTGGAACGAAGTTTAAGGCGTTATCTCCGGTACTAAGTCCCGAAAGGGGCTAGTAGAGATAAAATTTCAATTATTACGTTGTCTTGACTCTTGTTCGCCTCACTACATCTTTCTAAGGATTCAACCCTAAATTCGTGTTTAGTCCTAAATATAACATTCTTAACAGCATCTCGATCCCTAGAGGTTTGCTATCGACCACTTCAGGGATCCCTGCCTTAGGGTAACAATAAAAGCGGGGATAATATTTTCTTTCAGCACGGATTAAGATTATATAAATAACTGACATAATGACATTTTATATTTTGCAGCGAATACAACATGTTTTATGAGCCAAGTATTGATCCACCACGAATTGGTCACGTCTATAAGAAAGCTCTGCTACGTGAATTTACTGATGCCACCTTTAGTCACATGGTAGAGAGGCCCTCGTGGCTGGGCTTTTTAGGTCCAATCATTAGAGCAGAAATCGACGATACTGTAGTAATCCAATTCTGGAACAATGCTACAGGCAATAATTTCACTTTGCATCCTCATGGAGTGCAATATAATAAAGATAGTGAAGGTCAGTTATTTAAATTCCTGAGATTTAGTAAATATGGCAATCAGGGGTCTCGGATTCGAATGCAGGGCTGGGTTCCTGGATGTGGCCCGTTAATGACTCTGAAATCGCCATTGGTTACCCACACGTTCAGAAATTAAAAAGGGGCTTGCATTTTCATTTTGCTCCAGTACCGTAAACAGATGAAGCTGGGTCTACTAAAATGAAGATGGGGGATTCATAATTAAGAACATTTCAGTCATTGGAAGGTGACCGGGGTCGAATTTTTGGGTCTCGGGCCGATGGGGTTCCGCACTTTCAAGATACTAAGATTTGAGTTTCAAAAAGAAACTATTTCGGGCAGGGCCGTAACGAGGGCGTGGCGAAGAAGGCGGCCGCCACGGGCGCAACTGGGTTTGGGGCGCAAAATGTGTACGTTTTTTGTCATTATTGGGTTACGGGAAAGGGAAAGGGAGACACTTGCCACAGGCGCTTCATACCCCCGTTACGGCACTGATTTTGGGGGCCTCACTAGTAACCCAGCCGACCGTGATTGCACATGAAGTAATGTAAAACGACTTCCTGGGTCACGGGTTTGAGACCTCTGAACGTAGTACACGATACCCAGTAAAATCTAATATTGATTTTAATTGTAAGGTGCACGTTACAATGACGGCACAAATGGCAAAGACAAACTAGATGATGGGGTTCCACCTGGACGTCAACACACTTATGTCTGGAATGTTGATCCAAGATATGGTCCAACACAAGGCGACCCTTTGTGTCTAACCTGGGCATATCATTCTCATAATTATGCAGAACGAGATATTAATACTGGAGTAATTGGAGCCATGATCATTTGCCAAAAAGGTATATCACTTGTATTGATGATAATTTGGGAAATGGCATGCGTACCAGTGGCATCTAAGAGTATGAATTTCATTTATAAATTCACCGAATCAATTAAAATTTAAATAGGAACTTTGTCTGACGTCACCAAACGGAGAAAAGATGTTGATCAAGAATATGTATTATTTTATCATCTCATGGATGAAAATAAAAGTTGGTATAATGAAGATAATTTACATAAACTTCAGACAAATGTATCTAGCGACATTCTGGAGAACGAAGACTTTACAGTAAGTGTCTTTTTGGGCATTAGCCAGTAAATTTACAACATTATAGGACATGTCCTAAGAAATAACGAAAAGGCCTGTAAGATTTGGTCATGAACCAACATGCCGGCTAATTCTGGTTTCAAATGCACCCTCCACAGGATGAGAAACAAACCCGTCTGTCCCGAGTGGCTACAATGTTACTAGAGCTCGTGAAATCCTTTCTGCATTGAGAAAAATTCCCAGTATCAGGGCCTGCCCAGTATACTCTCTCTCTCTCTCCTAACACCTCGGCTGCGGTAACTTGTCTTCAGCAGAGAGGCCGATGTTAAATAATAAAATACAGCATACGGAACCAATAATTATCATAGGACCCTGTCGTAGAATATTTGTTTTGGCAGCTCTTGCCCTTAATTCCCTCCTAATTTTCATTAGGCGCCCACTACCCCATATATACCCTGACATTCTTATTCCTATTTATGCCCGGCTCACTGCCTAAGACCTCGTGATGCAGCCACTGATAGCAGACTGATAGGGCGCTTTCCAAAATGACATTGCGTCGTTTTGGAAAGAGGAGAATCTTGCACTGGGTAGAAAGCCTTGCCACTCTATAGGACAGGCGTTAAGTTCTCAAATTATGGAGAACAGGCCCGTTAGAAAAATTTCATTAATGTATTGAACGCTATTGTGCTCGCGAGTCATGGGTCGTAAGCGACTTTGAAAACTGGGCAACACAATTTGCATTTTTAACAGCACATCTTTCAAAACTGATGCAAAATAAACTGGCACCACACCAAATGCTATCGGTTCGCTGTGTTCAATTTTGTTAAAAACTTCTGCATGAAAATGACAAAAAAACTGTTTTGGCAGCTCACAAAACCAAGTCATTATAATGCGACATTTGGACATCATGCTGATTAAACCCGAATCGGATAAAACAATCGGCTACTTGCAAATGTCCCTGTATACCCACATAAGAGGTACTTGTCTCAATACAAAGGTATCATAGAGGGGCTCGTGGCGACAGCTCGACAGAAACTGCACTATCAAAGTCGGAGCCAACTAAACCTTTTCCTGCCTATGTCGAGGGTCAGATGCCCATTTTGTCTCATTTGGACACAACGGAGGTCTGTTGGACTGTACTTTGATGCAGTCGGCTGCTAACGTAATGCCCTAACTCCTATGCTTATTTATTGTAAAGGCCGAAGACAGACGAACGACAATCGTCACCTACAAAATTGTCGGTGGAAATGCAACCAATGCGTTTCAATGGGGATAATCAGACGAACGACAGAAATGCAACCACGACAAAAAAGACGGAGCATGTTCCATTTTCTGACCGACACTGGCCGACAAACTGTTTCTATGTGCATCAAAATAGACGACGACTAACAGTCGTTAGTCTGTGATGACTTGCCTACAAATTTGTAGTTTGTCGTCAGTCGTTCGTCTGTAGGCAGCCTAAGACTAAAGAATAGGGGAGCGGCAAGTTGCGTTGGACACACCAGTTCTCGTTTGATCACTGAAGTTAAACAGCGCAACCCCAGTTAGTACTGACATGGGTAGCCGCTGGGGAAAACTGGGTATCGTCTGTGCAGCCTCTGCATCAGAACTACATAGTGGACGGGGCTCTAATGACCTTGTAGTTAAAGGGCCCTAAAACAACAACTAAAGAATAGCTTCACGATTGATCCTAGAGCCATTTGAGCAGGTTACCTGTGCGCCACAGAGCGGGCTAGTTAAATTTAGATCTAGTCTTAAAAATATTTTCAGAATAAAGAGAATAATAACAGCTCGATAATATTAAAAATATCATTTTATTAAACGTCTTTTCAGAAAACTAATATAAAATATACCATAAATGGTTATGCGTTTGGAAATCTAATTGGTATAAATGCCTGCGTTGGAGATAAAGTCAGCTGGCATCTTTTCAGCCTGGGAAACGAAGCGGATGTTCATGGCATAAGATTTCAGACACTAAGCATGACTAACAAAAATAGAAGGTAAATACTATTAATTTAATTTCTACAATTTCGTGCAGTCAAGAACAGATATGCAGTAGTTACGACAGTCTTTTTCATCCTATTTTTGTCTGCGTACCCTTTGCGATTTTGTATCTGTGACCTAGCTTGCTCGTTCTAGGTCTATTACAGACGAGACATTACTGCAAGTGTTACAAGGTGACTTCATGGCGCAGCAGACCTTTCCTCAAATCCATAATCTACGTTAAACTGTGCCATTACATTACATGCCTTTATCTCTTTCCTATGGTGCTAACTTCCGGTTGAGAGAGGAGTGGCTTATCGCGTTGGACACACCAGTTCTCGCCTGATCCCAGAAGTCAAGCAACGCAACTCAGCTTGGGAAAACTGGGTAGTTCTGTGCAGTCTCTGCACTAGAACTATGCAGTGGACGGGGCTCTAATGACCTTGTAGTTACAGGGCCTTAAAACTCCAACGAAAAAAAAAACTGGTTGAGAACCACTGAGTTCCACCAAATATTTAATGGTAATTCTCTTCATCGCAAGGCACATCTCCCTTAGAGATTATAGAAATTCACCCTTAAAATGTTCTTCGTGGTCCGTGCAGATTTTCACATATTCCACTTAGCCGGTCTGCCCTTAAGTATGATGACAATAAGCCCCCTCTTTATGCTGCCAAAACATTGGATTATTCTTTCTTTAATTTCTGAAATTTTTGTTCTACTCCATTTAGAACAAATTTCGCACCATTGTTTCCTGCCAAGTTTGAAACACTCCAATCGACACCACTGTTTAGTGGAAACTGGACAATCAGTTGTGAAGTTTCTGACCATTATTTACGTAGGTACACTAATGATACCATCTAATTGCCCCAGTTGAACTATTTATTGAGTTGTTTGAAGTCAAACCCGACATTGCTATTCCGATTGCTATTTCCGTAGCCTCTCACGTTTGCTTGCCTAACTGCCCTAATTGATGTGCTATTCAATGACTTGTCCCAATGCTCACGAACTCGACCCTGACTCTTGGTTGGCCACTAATGGGCTGCAGTGTGTACAGTAAAGGGTGGCTTTCCACGCGGCCCAGCTGACCGTGTGCCAGTATTTATCCATCAGACACGCGGATGGGATTTCTAGAGGGGGTTGTGGTCCTCTGGATTCGAGTGACACTCTTGATGTGGTAGACAGGATGCGAAGGATTTCTTCAAACGATTAATGGAAATGCTGCAAGTCTCCTTCTGGCAGATAGAATAAAAGGGATGATTAATTTTGAGTGTAAGATGTCGCCCACCTATAAAGCGCTGCCAGATTAGCGAATTCCATTGGTGGCTCCTTCTCTTAATTGCTCTACTACCAGTCTTTGCACCTGACGAATGAGAGAACTAAGGATTTTTAACGACTGCTATTAATTGGAACTATCCTCTCGCACTTACTTCATCTTAAGGTGTCCTAATTGAGTCCTCCGTCATCTTTAACTATTGCTTCCAGTCTGAATTCCTAACAAACATCCTGCAACCAAACTTGCATGTTTTTAACTGCTTAACTGCATCAAAACACTCCTTTCGCCTTGAACTAGATTAAGTAGAGCATGTCCAAAGTGCTTAAATGCACCAGGTGGCTTATTGTTGCCTATTAGTAATAAATGACCAAAAACGTGTGGGCAAGTGAAATGTTTACATTTTCATTATGTGATCAGCTCAACCATATCTGCAAATATACGACCGCAAGCTGTATCACTTATTTATGATGGAGAATCATTTCGTGGTCTAGTAAACAAGGCTTTTGGGAGCAGGTGCTCAATTAAAGTTAAATTAAAAGCTTGTATGTTTTGATTACTTTATTAAGACTGGTCTTTGTCGCTTGTGCCTACAAAAACAAAGGGCATCTTTATTCCAGTTCGCAAGATTCCGTCTAATTGGCCACAAAAGTGACTGACGAACAAAGGGCTTGGACATTTCTGAATATAGTGGATGTTGATGAAAGCAACCTCTAAAATTTTACATAATCCCCCTTGTTGTATCTGGAATGTGTTGTAAGACACTACAACGTTGAACTGTCACAGCAACTCGCTGTGGGATAAAATTAAAACGGCTTACAGGAGCCTAGACGATTTATTTCCCGAAGTCCATAACGTGTTCATGTGCACTTGTCCTGGCCAGTGTACCGTCAAGACACCGTTAAATTATCAGCATGAGTACTAAGCGTTTACGGAAGAGAGGAAAGTGAAGATTTGTGATAGTTGTGCCAATTTCCGGTTCTTGATTTCTACTTTTCTTGTTCAACATCTCCATTTCTGTTATTGATTATCGGCCTCACAAGCCAAGCGTGGCGCAAAGGAAAGCGTGGGCGGCCTAGTAGAAATATTGCCGATACACAGGCAGAGTAAAAACCCGCCTCGATGGCGCAGGAGGTAGTATGCTCTAGTACTGCGTCAGTGGTTCCAGCTTCGATACTGCACCAAGGTGGGTTGGCTCCCTTCTGGCCAGAAAGGGGTCCCGAGAGTGTGATGTGGTGTATGATGTCGTTTGCAATTCCCAGGCCCAATAGATTGCCCTTGCTTCACTAGTGAGTCCAGGGATGCTCAAAGTGCGCCTTCTGATGTGCATATCTAAGACAACCTTTCGCATTCTTATCCTACTGACATACGTAAACGATTTGTTGGCCTCTCTTTTGTTGGGGCGCTTTTCCTTCACCAACGACAGTAGGAAGCCCCTATACTTGGAAATTTTTAAGTGCAGGTTACATAGTGCACGCCACGGCTTTACTTCTCATCCACCTTGGTTCAGGATCGAATCTGGGACCACTGACGCCATAATCCTGCATGCTATCAGTTACCAAGGCGGGTAACAGAATTAAATTTGACTCGTGCTAAGCTAAGAGTTACACGAGCCTAGCCAAGAAAACTGTTCGTACAAAGGGTTAATCAGGGCCGGCCTTAGGGCAAGGCGACCGAGGCGACTGCCTTGGGCCCCGCGCTGGTGAATTAAAAAAAAAACTTGGTACTGGGGTCCCGCTACCGCCTGCTGCCTTGGACCCCGCAAACTCTAGGGCCGGCCCTGGGGTTAATAGTAAATTTATTTAATACATAATTACTGGTGGATAATTGTTTTAGGCGGGATGCAAGCATCTTTTGAAGTCCAAAATTGTGGAAAAGTCGACGAGCTGGACAACTTGCCATCGAAACCACAACTTCGTGAATATTACGTGGCAGCTGAAGAAGTGGAATGGAATTATGCACCTTCAGGAATGAACAAAATAACCAATAAGACTCTACTGGAAGATGAGTAGGGCTCTTTTATCTCAAATATTTATCTATTCAAATTGACGTCGATTGACGATATATGGTGTTGTCTAAAATACTTTTATTCTGTCCAAATCAGACAATCGGAGCCATTTTTTTCTCGAGAAAACGGCCATTTAGGTAGTACATATTTGAAGGCACTCTATCGACAGTATGATGATGCCAACTTCACTGTCCCGTCTCGACGCGAGACCCATTTAGGAATCCTGGGGCCTGTTATAAGCGGAGAAGTCGGAGATATCATTAAAATCGTATTTTTTAACAATGCGTCATTTAACCATTCCTTGATTCTGAATGGGCCAACGGTGCCACTCAATCAAGAGGCGATTAAACATCTGGGACTCGATGATAATCCACAAGGTATTAATGTCCATCAGGAAACTTTCTTCATAAATGTCAACTTATTTAATGCGACATTGTAATAATCATCCTTTGATATCCCAGCTTATAATGACCACACTGTCCAGCCAGGCAACCTCCTCACCACTTACTGGTTAATCTTAAAAGATGCCACCCCAACACCACACGATGAAGACTGCATTTCGAGTTACTACTCATCATACAGCGATATAAGAGACATTTACGCAGGACTGATTGGTTTTATGTTGTACTGTAGAAAAGGATCATTAACGTCTAGTGGACGACAGGTAATCTTATCCTTAATCTGCTTCCTAAAAACATTGTTTTCAGCAACTTGAACTTTACTAGTTCCACCACAGTGTTTCATATACGAGAATTAACAGAATTGCAAGTCCAAGATATTGACGGTCTCGAGATCAGTGGAAACATTTCATTCCAATGATAATATAAAGTTTGAGAAGAATTTGTTTTGGTGTTTTAGAGCCCCGTCCAATGCGTAGTTCTAATGCAGCGCCTGCACAGATTTTTGGGTATTAGGGATACCAAAGCGGCCACAAATGTTATTACTACCTGGGGTTGCGTTGCTTAACTTCAGTGATCAGACAAGAACTGGTGTGCGTTTGAGAAGGAAAGCCTTTGATCGAAATTGAGAAGCGATTCCAAAGCGACTCCCAGTGCACCTTCCTTCGGATGAGAGGTAAAACCGTAGCCCCTTGTGGTTTTAAGGTGTCGCCTGCACGTAAAACTATTACATGGACTAAAATACACGCGGAACCGGCTGCAGATCTGCAAGGCCTTGAAAAAGTTAACGGGGGTACCAGAAAACACAAGGACAAAGAACCAGCCGGTCCAGCATGCTCTAGACAGTAGTGCGGAAGTATGAAAAATCTGACTGCTCGAGATGTCTGGCGAAAGTGTCGGCCCGATGTAAATCTGCGTCTAAGTTACATTAACGGGTTGGATTGATGCTGTTGTTTGTTGGTGTTTTAGGGCCCTTCAACTACAAAGGTCATTAGAGCCCCGTCCACAGCATAGTTCTTATGCAGGGACTGCACAGACACTACACTAATGCGACGATTTTTGGGTATTAGCAGTACCCAGTTTTCCCAAGCGGCCACTCATGTCAGTACTAGCTGGGGTTGCGTTGCTTAACTTCAGTGATCAGATGAGAACTAGTGTGTCCAACGCAATTCGCCGCTCCCTGACGGGTTGGGGCAGTAGGCCTGGCAGCCATAACAGGCTGAACCCTTCGGAAGCTGCTCACGGGAGAAGAGGAAGTAGGTGCAGGGGATGTAGTAGGGGTAACGTTCTCTGCCAACCACCCATGTGGTACTAACGTGGGTTTGCGTTGCTTAACTTCAGTGATCTCACGAGAACTGGTGTGTCCAACGCAACCTGACCGTACAATTTGATCATGTGAGGAAATTGTGCTGTAGGCATTGTTCGGGGGAGGGTTAGGCCTCCAATTTCCCTTTGACATGAATGCTGTGGAACTATTTGTGACAAACGGCAAAGCAGAAACAAGGGCAAGAACAAGGAAATGGACAAGGTAGAGGTGAGAGAAATTGTTAGGGTAGAAAGATACAGGAGAGGGATGTAGCGCCCACACAGGGCCACAAAGCAGGACACACAGGCCACTACAGTAGGTTAATTATAACCTAAGAAAGTAGTATTTTAGTTATATGAAATAATAGCAACACAATAAATGCAGTTCATTCATGTTTTTAACATGGTGCATGAAACTTTCAACACTCGATAAGACACGAGGATAAGGGTTTAAAATTTATACAAGTCGTTATTTCTCTTGGTCTGAATACAGTCTAATAAAAACCTTTTGAGTGGCCTGTTAAACTCGTTACCTAGAGCAGTTTTGTCACTTGATATGGTGACATTTCACTGCACTAAAAACTTATCTCTAAAACAAGAAAAAAGATCAAAGATAAATCCTTTTCTTTCTTATGTCGCACTCGTAAAACCCAGCATAACGTTTTATATGCCTATCAACTTTGTAGAACCACAAAAGAATATCGGTAACTTGCACTAGAGACTGTACAAGCAACGTATCATTTAATGGGCTTAAAATGTTTCAATTTTTATACATGGTGTCCATGGTCTTGCGCATTTTGCTGTCGAGGCCCGCATGAGTACCCTTCGAAGTTCTAAGAATTTAGTATTAAATACAATAACTTTTTTTCCACTGAATGTCTTTCTTAATTTTACTAAAAATTGTTGTTGCCGTTTCTAAATTGAGCGATTAGTTAATTTACTAAAAAAAAACTTTAACGCCCATATCTTTCATCTAAATTTAGACAAAAATGACCCAATTCTCATTACAATTAGGCTACTATAACGAATTGAGGCTTAAGAATTAGCTTAACTAGTTGAGTCGTGCTGTACCAAAGGTGCAGTGGCGAATTGCGTTGGACACACCAGTTCTCGTCTGATCACTGAAGTTAAGCAGTGCAACCCCAGCTAGTACTGACATGGGTGGCCGCTTGAGAAAACTGGATACTGCTAATACCCAAAAATCGTCTCATTAGTGTAGTGTCTGTGCAGTCTCTGCATAAGAACTATGCTCTGGACGGGGCTCTAATGACCTCGTAGTTGAAGGGCCCTAAAACACCAAAAAACAACAACAAATGTACCAAAGGTATCTCTAAAAAAAAAATGCATTCAACATTCCCAGTGGCACCGTAGGTTAGGCTCTGCATGGGTCCACGGTTTTCTTGTTTTATTGCCTATTCCACTGATAATCTCTAAAATCGTTCTAACAGCGTAGTCTGTGCAGACTCCGTACAGCCCTAAAACACCAACGACACAAAATCCACTGAGCGTCGGTAATTGTTTCAACAGATAAGCCAAATCCTAACCCAACCGAAGGAAGGCCGCTTCCCTCCGGATCGAAAGAAACCAATGAAAGAGGGGCCTTCGCACAAATGCTGAAGCTGTCAGAACCGAATTTTAGGAATGTGGTTTAATGTCCTTTCCAAGTGGAGAAAAGCCTGCGCGTTGATCACCAAAAAATTCTCAGCTTCTATAAATGGTCCCGTAGACGGGTAAATAATCTAATGAACCATCATCATCATCGTACCCTCATCCCGCCTGTGTCAGGGTCGAGTCTGCGGGCTCTCCCACCTGGTCCCCGTCCACCTCACACACTACCATATCCTTACGGACAACCTGCTCCCACGTCAGCTTCGTCAGCTACCGACCCCCTACATTTCTGGTATGGCCCTAACGAGCTCTTAAGTAATCCAATGATCCAAACCTACTATTATTTATTTACTATTAAAAGGGGGATCCTGTAATTCTATGCGTGAACAGGTTTTGATTGGGCCGAAAGTGAGGCTCTGATTGAAGCTACAGAAAAGGCCCAAAGCCACTGAGACCATAGGGCGCAAGAGATGAATATGGTGTAATTTTCACAAGTGTTAATGTTAATATGACGGCCCGCCGGTCCTAGAACGATGGCGGCCGAAAGCTCTGTACACCTTCTGGGCAGCAGCCCAATCCTGGTGCAGAATAGTGAGAGCAACTCTGAAACTCAATATAAACTTCACTTTGGCTTTACTCTACTCTACTTCTTTGCCCTTAGGGAGCGGTAAATTGCGTTGGACACGCCAGTTCTCGTCTGATCACTGAAGTTAAGCAAAGCAACCCCAGGTAGTACTGACATGGGTGGCTGCTTGGGAAAACTGGGTACCGCTAGTATCCAAAAATCGTCGCATTAGTGCAGTCTCTGAGCAGCCTCTGCATCAGAACTACACATTGGACGGGGCTCTAATGACCTTGTAGCTGAAGGGCCCTAAAACACCAACAAACAAACAATTCTTTGCCCTTCAGTATAGTTTACTCTTAGTGCACCTATCACAGATATTTCGAAAGTAGTCTTTCACTATTTTGCGATTAACTTATTATATGAAAATTCTATTAACAGAAAAACGTGGATAATGAGTTCTTCTTACTACTATCAAATATGAATGAGAATGAGTCTCCGTATTTGAATAAGAACATAGAGCGTTACTCCAGTAATCCTGCCTTAATCAACAAAGAGGACCCAGACTTCACCCAGTCCAACATAAAGTACGGTAAGTAATAAAAAAACTGGTGTGTATCATTAAAATTTATCTTATTGATTCATAATAATGACTTTGCACTTGTAGCTATAAACGGATTAACGTTCAATAACCTGGAAGGCCTGAAAGCTTGTTTGGATGACAGAGTGATCTGGCATGTCCTCAGTGTGGGGACAGAATCGGATGTTCATGTGGTACATTTTGAAGGTCTAACCGTAACATATCATGACACTCGCCGCGATTCGATTGACCTTGTTCCAGTTATAAGTCGTACATTTAAGATGAAGCCTGACTTGACAGGTAAGTTTAAATCATCGTATCCGGTAACTATTTTTTCTAGTAATTGCATTTCATTGTCCTAGACATACGAATTTATGTACCAAGAGGAGTAGGTGAACATCTGATTACTTACTAACACACCTTTTTGAAAATCGGAATATTTAAAACCCAGCAGACTCAAAACGTCGGAAAATGTCTATTATTACCGGTCTGTTCCTATTGCTAGGACGAACCCATCGGGGCAAACGGTAAAACTCCTGATCTTCGAAACTTCTGCCAAAACCCCGATATCCCAAAAGTAGAAGTTGCATATTACCATTTAGCCTACAAAATTAAAATAACAGTTAATGTATGAAACTGTCCTTTCGGCCTCTAGGTCCGGACCCATTTGACCTCTAAGTAAATCTGGCACTGCTCGCATTCTGGGTTGCAACCTACAGTGCCCCGTTACACCGTTGGGCTATATCGTGGGAACCGCAGTAATCTGCCTTTTTCTCTTAAGTATGATCGTTTTCTATGATACAGGTGACTTTCCGGTGACTTGCTCAACAAACACGCATTATGATGGTGGGATGCGAACCCATATCACCATTGAAAGCTGTGGCAAATCTGCTGCTGTGTCTAAAGTAGAAAAACCAGCTTCTGTATGGGTAAGTATATTTAGAGTTCAGTAGCTAAATAGCAGCATCTTTCGGGCGAGAGAGAAGCCACGAGTGTGTCTTCTTTCGGATGAGGAGTAAAACAGAGGTCCCGTGTGGGTGTACGATGGCACTTGCAGGTAAAAGAACCCTCTCTACTACGCAACGGGTAGAAGAGGCAAAATTTCCAGGTGTAGGAGCTCGCCCCCTGGCGTCGGTAGCATTCCCCAACGAACACTAGACCGACGATAAATAAGCGTAGGGGTGCAGCTTTGGCTGGCAACCGGCTGCAGAAAAAACTATGTCCAATATATCACCCTGTGTCCATTCAGAGGGACAAATGGTTTCCCGCCATAGGCGGGGAAAAAGGGTTAGGAGTTGCTATTTAGCTAAAAAAGCAGCACTCGATAGTAAATTCCAAAGCACTCTGGCAATATCCATTGTTTATCCTAAGGAAGTTGGATCAAATCAATGTCCTCTATAACCAGATAATCCAGCGTTTCCCAAACTGCTCCGCGGCCCAGTACTAATCCACAGAAAAATTCAAATTAACACTTTAAATTTTTTTACACGAGAGGGCCGCGTAAGTTTTACCAAAAATACTTGTCCGCAGTCGAAATTGTTTGTGGAAACTCTGGGATAATCAGTGGCGTTCCAGTAGTGTCTGGCGCCCTAGCCCAGTACTGTCGCCTAATACAAAACCGCTATATAAAACAAAAGCAACGCTAGAAGAAAAGTAATTTATGCAATTTGGAAAGAAGTCATTATGAATTGTACCTGTTATAGAGTTTAGAACATAATCATCATCATCACACCCGCATCCCGCCTGTGTCAGGGTCGGGTCTGCGGGTTCTGGCTTTCCACTCCCTTCTATCTCCCACCAGGTTCCCGTCAACCCCACACACTGCCACATCCATACGGACAACCTGCTCCCACGTCTGCTTCGGTCTCCCCTGCCCCGGGTGCTACCGACCACCTGCATTCCTGGTATGGCCCTAACGAGCTCCTCCTCCCTTCTTCTCATTACGTGTCCATACCACATCAGCCTATTCTCCCTCATTTTTTCGGCGATGTCTTCCACCCCTAGGCTACCTCTGGTGTAGGCCTACTCATTTATGACTATCAGTCCTCGACACCCCACTCGTGTACCGCAGCATTCGCATCTCGGCTACTTGCATTCTTATAGATGTTTAGAGCAAATGCAAATATTGTCTTCTCCCCTGGCATTTTTGGCGCCTTCAATATCCTGTCGTCTGTGTGCGTTGCACAAATTGCATACTGTGCCAGCACGCCACTGGGGAAATCGTGGGAGCGGCGAGTTGCGTTGGACACACTGAAGTTAAGCAGCGCACACCCACGTCAATATCAACTTGGGTGGTTGGTAAAGAACGTTGGGTGCTGCAAATTAACCCTCTTCCTCCTCCTTTCACCTACCTCCTCATCTCCCGCGGGCAGCCTCCTAAGGGGTTGACCTGTTATGGCTGCCTGGCCTACACCCCAACCCACAAACGAATCAAATCAAATCACTGAAGTTAAGCAACGCAAGCTCAGTTAGTACTGACATGGGTGGTCGCTCGGGAAAGCTGGGTACTGCTAATACCCAATAATCGTCGCATTAGTGTAGTGTCTGTGCAGACTCTGCACTAGAACTATGCAGTGGACGGGTCTCTAATGACCTTGTAGTTGACGGGACCTTAAACTCCAACAAACAAACAAACAAGGGGAAATCGCATGGACGAATACAAAATTGGGATCAAGATGACAATTTTTAATTTTTCCAGGTACGAATATATTATATTGGAATCGTCGAACAAGAATGGGATTATGCTCCTAATAACCATATTCACCCAATTTTTAATCAGCCGTTACTAGATGTTGAGTACGTAATAATTGTTTGAAATTCATTTGATTTAGATACACAATTACATATTTTGTTTCAAATTACTACAACATTTCTTGAATTGTACCACTCAGGCAAAGCAAAGTTTTTCTTGAAAGAAACTATACGCGCATTGGACAAAAATACAAGAAAGCTCTCTATCGTGAATTCACAGACGAGACTTTTACAGCCGAAAAACGCCGTTCAAAGGATGAAGAATACCTTGGGTTAATAGGACCACTGATAAAGGCAGAAGTTGGCGACACTGTCAAAATAATATTTAAAAATATGGCAACAAGAAATTATAATATTGATGTTCACGGATTCACGAAGAATCCAATCGACAGAGGTAAACTACTTTTATTTTCTGGAAGCAGGCATTCGTGATGGGAAATTAGACTCCTACTTCCTGATCGAATGGGCGGCTTCTTTCGGGCGAGAGGGAGGCAAGAAAGTCCTAAGGCCCGGTGCACACATGCGATTTTTTTTCTCATGTGGCGCCCGCGCGGCCTAGCAATTGCGGCATGATATACAGTAGTTGCAATGGAAGAGTGCACACATACCTCCGGCGCCGCTGCGATCCCGCAAATCCGAGTTGCATCTAAGGCCCGGTGCACACATGCGATTTTTGCTCGCGCGGGTGCCGCAGGGACACCGCAGCAATTCAACGCACACATGCGGGGAAATGTCGCCAGTACACATTTGGCAACTGTCCAGAAGGCGTACCCATTTTGCCCACCAAATGTCAAAACTAAGGAACCGCGCGGATGTGTGCATCGCTCAATAGACCACGAGGTACTACGTGACCGAATGTGCGAGCGCGGCGCCGCGGCGGTTTCGTAGGGAACTGCGGGCATTTCCAGACGCAACTCCGGTTTTCGGAGCCGCGGCGGCGCCGCAGGTATGTGTTGTTGGTTAGTGTTTAAGGCCCCGTCAACTACAAGGTCATTAGAGACCCGTCCACTGCATAGTTCTAATGCATATGCTGCACAGACACTACACTAATGCGACGATTATTGGGTATTAGCAGTACCCAGCTTTCCCGAGCAACCACCCATGTCAGTACTAACTGGTCTTGCGTTGCTTAACTTCAGTGATCAGACGAGAACTGGTGTGTCCAACGCAACTTGCCGCTCCCGCAGGTATGTGTGCACTTCCGCCTTTGCAACTAATGTATCTCATGCCGCAATTGCGAGGCCGCGCGAGTAAAAATCGCAAGTGTGCACCCGCACATCCAATCGCGTAGTACCTCTTGGTCTATTGAGGCCCGGTGCACACTTGCGATTTTTACTCGCGCGGCCTCGCAATTGCGGCATGAGATACATACCTGCGGGGAGTGCACACAAACCTGCGGCGCCGCCGCGGCTCCGACAACCGGAGTTGCGTCTGGAAATGCCCACAGTTCCCTACGAAACGCACATGCGGTTACGTAGTACCTCGTGGTCTATTGAGCGATGCACACATCCGCGCGGTTTCTTAGGTTTGAGATTTGGTAGGCCAAAAGGGCACGCCTTCTGGTCAATTGCCAGATGTGTACTGGCGACATTTCACCGCATGTGTGCATTGAATTACTGGGGCCTTGCTGCGGTGTCCCTGCGGCACCCGCACGAGCAAAAATCGCATGTGTGCACCGGGCCTAAGTGTGCGTTCCATCAGATGAGAATTAAGGCCATAGTCCCATGTGGCGCATTCAATGTCAACCGCACATAATCCTTTTTACACAGAAGTACACCTATAGATCGACGAAATTCCAGGTGTAGGAGCTCGCTCCTTTCTCTGAGCCGGTAAATTGCTTTCAACAGTAAAGAAGCCGACAGTAAGGAATAAACTAGAGCTGAGTGGTCCTTAACAGACACAAAGTAGACGGGGGGCTGTACACCTGGGGAATTTAGAGCTCTAAAACTAACAAGGGTAAGGCGACATAGAAACTCGCAGGCAAAATCAAAGTGGACATATTTTTCTTCCGCGACTGGCTAGCGAATGTACCCAGACCCTTCTTACTATCACTGAACCCCACGTGAACTTAACTAGTGTGTGACTAAAGCTGGGAGGACAGAACGGGCCAACCATGGATATGCAAATACCATAGCTTTGGTCTTAAAATGGGAGTTAAATTCCCACTTTCGTACTCTTATTTTTAGATGGAATTGCACCAAATGCAACCCATATTTACGAGTGGAAAATTCAAGAACGATCAGGTCCCGAGGAAGGAGATCTAAATTGTGTCACGTGGGCGTATACATCCACGGTCAACCACGTAAAGGACGTAAATTCGGGTCTTATTGGGCCAGCGGTTATCTGCAGAAAAGGAACATTGGATCAAAGTGGTCAGTATAACCGTAAACACTCTTTGAATCCTTTTACAGTTGTTCCTCTGTGGAAGTTTTGTTAAACTTCCAAAATTTACCTCGGTTTAGGTCATAGAAAAGATGTCAAATATGATTTCGCTTTGCTTTTTTCTGTTAATGATGAAAATAAAAGTTGGTATTTAGACGACAACATTAAGGTTAGAGATAATCCGATGCTCCTTTATAATTCCACTAAGGTTTCTACCGTAATTCGACGTTAATGCAACATTTTCTTGTGTTGCTCTCTAGAAATACTGCCTATCGCCCGAAGACGTTGATAAAGATGATGAAGATTTTCAGGAAAGCAATAAAATGCACGGTAATTTCAATATAATGTGATTATATCAACAATTCTGCTAATTAGTTCTAAAGATTGTCAATTTTCTTCAGGTATTAATGGTTATGTGTATGGAAATCTGGAAGGATTAATCGTCAAAGAAAATGAGCCAGCGTCCATGTACTTGATTGGGCTGGGAGACGAAATAGACATCCACACAGTTCATTTCCACGGTTTGTCTTATTTTGTTTTAGGGCCCTTCATCCTTAAAGCCCCGTCCACTGCGTACAGAGGAGTGCCAGCACAGTGTGCAATGCGCACAGGCGCCAGGATATTAAAGGCACCCAGGGTCCTCTAATCGCTTTTTAGATCCGGCCTCCTGATCTGCCATAGCCAGTGATAGGAGCGGAGTCACCTCTTTTTCATTCGGAAGGGGGAGATCGGGGCGCCAACTAAGTTCTTGCACACAGGCGCCGAACACTACTGGTCCTCCATTGACTGCGTAGTTTGTTGTTTGTTGGTGTTTAAGGTCCCGTCAACTAAAAGGTCATTAGAGACCCGTCCACTGCATAGACTGCACAGACACTATACTAATGCGACGATTATTGGGTATTAGCAGTACCCAGCTTTCCCGAGCGACCACCCATGTCAGTACTAACTGGGCTTGCGTTGCTTAACTTCAGTGATCAGACGAGAACTGGTGTGTCCAACGCAACTCGCACTGACTGCGTAGTTACCATGTTGGCTACCAAAATCTTGCCCAATGGTCAATCTTCTAAAAACGTGTATTTCACTCAATTAATGTTCATAGGTGAAACGTTCTTGAGTAGATCTGGAGAATATCATCGGGGTGACGTCACAGAGGTTTTTCCAGGAACCACAGAAACCGTTGAACTCCGACCTGCAAATCCTGGAACATGGCTTTTACACTGCCATATTAATGACCACATGGAAGCGGGCATGATGACCACGTTTACGGTTTTACCAGCTGATAGCATTGTAAATCATAGTGCAAAAGGTAAGTAAATGGCGTTAATGGCAACTAGAAGACATCGACCTTGGACACACTTATTTATGTACTGCAATCATTCCACAAATTCATCGAATTTTATAGGCACTTTTATCAACTTAAATATGGTGATTGTTACTGCTATACTACAAATGATAGTTGTAATAAACAATATTCAAATATCATTTTAAAAATGCCTTAAGGCAGTCACTGATGAGTGGATCGCAAAAAAAAGAGATAACGACATACCGACGTAAAGCAGGACAAAGAAGAAAAACCACGGAAGCTCTTCGGTTCCACTGCAACCTACCAAAGATTTATGCAAAGAGAACAAACAGGCCGTGCTATCAATGACCAGTCGATTTTAATTTATTTTTATGTGGCCTCTAAAAGCGTCTGATTATTCGAAAACGTTGTATATTTTAATGCTTGCTCTACTTCCTTCCTGTTATTGGCACGTGTTCTCAAGGTCAACTTAATGAAGCCGTTCAGGCCCCCTTCAGTTCAATCGCAAATAGGGGTGCTAACACGCGCGGATCCAGGTTGGGGTTGCAACCCCCCCCCCCCATGCACACATAAATTTACTCTCATAACATACGCGAGCTTTAGCTCAACCCCCCCTGGCGAAAATCCTGGATCCGCCACTGGGTGCTAATTAAGTTTAATTCTAGAATGTCACGTGGCGATACCAAATAAGGGTGCCATTTCCTCTTGGGCTACTATGTCGTAGATATCATGTTGATGGATTTTATGTATTAAAATATAAAACCTTAGGGGCATCTTCAGGTAGTCTATTTAGTGACCCGGCCACTGACTATCCTACGCATTCTAAGATGTTTAGGGCCGGACCCTGCAGCTCAAACGGTAAATACGCAGGTTCGTTCGTGACCAAATGTAAACCTACAGTAATCCGTGGCGTAGGAAGAAACAAGATGAATGCTTAAAACTCTTGGCAGTTGAAGTCTAGTGCTGTCTTAACAGAATTATGGGCCCCTCGCCAAACCAGGATGCTGGGGCCCCTAAGACAACCACTCACAGGAATGAAATGTAAATATTCAATCATATATGGAATCATATATATCAATCACTTATGGAACGTAGCTTGACATACAAAGATTAGGATGGGGCCTCTAAGGTAGTGGGGTTATTTAAGTCCTATCTTTGTCCGTAGGACATCCACCAGAAACCCTAAATAAAAAACATCCCTTTGTTTCCACAAAGATTGGAAAATAGGCAAACGTTGTCAAACTCCTTTTTGGAGCACAATGGAGATTCCTTGCGGCAGCCAAAATTAGGAGGGGCATCGTGAGAAATCATTCCAAATCGGTGCTAATCATGTCTGGCCAATGTAGGGGCATCAAAAACAAAACGAAAAGATCTCTTAAACCATCCCTATCTCTTTCACGACTCTTTCCTTAAACTGGTAGTTTCCAGCCCCAGAAAACGATGCAAGCCTTTAAAGGACGGTCGGTATCACTAGAAGCTCGGTATAGGACGATGTGGGTGTGTACGTAACTCGTACGTACCCAGATCGTCCTACTGTCCCGGCCACTGTACGTAACTCGTACGTACACAACGGGTTTTCTTCCTATCCCTTTTTGGTGTTTAAGGTCTTCTTCCTATCCCGCAATAAGTGCACATAAATATTCATGGCATAGTCAGCGAGAATCGAACCCACCAAATACAGTATAATTAAAGTAAAACAGCTGTCACAGTACATTCCCTACCCTGATCATATTGCTGGCCACTCTACCACGTCTTGAACGCCTGAGAGAACCAGAAATTCAAGGGAGGTATGCACAATTCAGCTAAACTGTCCACCGAAAAAGCTAAAATACACCTTGCAAACGTCCGCCAACTTCTTTATGCTGCTCTTGAATTATTTTCGGTTCGCGTACTGCGACATCTGTCTTACAACACCAAACAGCAAGAATTATTTGATGCTCTCACAGTGGTAAGAACATCTGCGCCAAAAAATTTGCAGACGTTTTTAGCATTCTCAAACAGTGTGTGGAGTTAGTCAGGTTTATAGTTCACGGTTTAGCGAATGACTATCGATTTTAGCGGTGACCAAACTAGTTTGATCAGTTGTTGTGCAAATTTTGTGCGAACCTGTTTAGTCATCCATTTAGGGTGAACAAAATCTAAGATTCTGTTGAAACTACAGTATAATTATCAGGACAATCACTACAACCAGTGGCGTCACTAGAGGGGGGGTGCGGGCCACACCGGATGACACCACTCGCACCATGAGAAGTGGGGATGACACCAAAGCAGAAGTGGCTTTTTTTCGGGAGAGAGGGGTGACGCCAACCCTAGCGACGCCACTGACTACAACACCCTAATAAATTTCTAAAATGTCACATTAAGAGCCAGGGCAAGAGAGTGCAAAGGTGGAGAAACTTAGGAATAATTAGGGCTTTTTTTTATATAAAACATCTTAAAATATTGTAATAGAGCTTTAATTTTGTAAAGGACACACAAATGTATCAAGTATTGTAAACAATATAAAATTTTTTTAAATAAAATCTGTTCTTGAAGCAAGTTGTGCAACTCGTCACATGATTTTGAATTTCTTATCGGCTACGCAATAATTACAAATCAATAACATCGTTTACTTACCAGAAACTCGTCATGTTTAGGGTTATTTTCGACTTCTCGGACAAATACCGTATCTGGCTTCTGCATCAAAATTAATCATAAAGTTCAAAAGTGGTCAGCCTTTGGACACTTTCAAAGAATGTCATCACGTTTAAAAACAACGAGCACATCATTTTCAATTTTAAGTTTAACTAATTTTTTAAAATAATTAATCCTACTTCCGTTTTAAGTCGTCCAGTTTTGCTGAGATATTTTTATCATCTTCAAACCCCTATTCAAATTTTATTGAAGGATAGATGACAAGGCACACACAACAAAAAAACCACGACTTTGAAGTCTTATTAAAAGGTAAACCACCGACCTCGGTCAAGAATGGACTTTAATCAGCACTTTGAGGGCAAGAGTTCCACCTATTAAATTTCTCTCCCGCTAAAGCATAGTGGCCAATCGACTTTCGAATATACGGCAATGTAAACTGAATTACCAAATACCCCACTGCAATAGTGGCAACCGGAAGTTACATCAAGAACAAAGCCTAAAGAGCAACCATTTTTTCCCAAATTTCACTCTGCACATAACCTGGTGGGTTTTTCTTTTGTTATAAAGCAACTAATTCATGAAAGTCTTCGTAATTCTTTAAAAAAAAAAATTAAAAAAAAAGCTACAATTCCTATTTCAGACCCTCTTAAGAATTATTAATAAATAACGGAACGTCTTATTTTGCCGAGATCTATTGTATTTGAACAATGGAATGCAACAAAGCTCGGTGGCGACTCATGCATCTAGGTTGAACGTTCGATCCTGGCCATGGCAGGTGGCTTTCAGGCAAAAAAACAACTCCTAACCCTTTTCCCGCCTATGGCAGGGTCGGGTACCCATTTGTCCCTCTGAATGGACACAGGGTGATATATTGGACATAGTTTTTTCTGCAGCCGGTTGCCAGCCAAAGCTGCACCCCTACGCTTATTTATCGTCGGTCTAGTGTTCGTTGGGGAATGCTACCGACGCCAGGGGGGGGGGCGAGCTCCTACACCTGGAAATTTTTGCCTCATCTACCCGTTGCATAGCAAAGAGGGTTCTTTTACGTGCAAGCGCCATCGTACACCCACACGGGACCTCGGTTTTACTTCTCATCCGAAAGAAGGCACACTCGCGGCTTCTCTCTCGCCCGAAAGAAGCCGACCCACCACGGTCCAGTATCGAACCTAGAACTACTGGCGTAGTTGCCGAGTGAGCTAAGTGAGTTGCCGAGTGAGCTTTCAGGAGATATGAAAAATTCAAATGGACTTTCCAGATTGGAAGTATGACGACCTGGTGGGAAGTAGGAGATGGAAAGCTAAACCTCGCAATATGGACCTACTATCGGCAGGTCAAGGGAGTGAAGATGGGCCATGGCCCGTGAGCAGGAGGGGGAAAAGCTGCCGAATCCTGTTCTAGAATTCAGGTAGACCACGATGCTATTAAAGTACTGTTATCGCACAGTAACATTAAAAATGATTAAATAGGCTCTGAAAAATTTCAGTATTCTCTTTAGTATTTCACAGTGAAATGCAAATTTGTAAACCACGTCTTTCTTTGGAGGATAAATTACAGTATATCTGATTAAAGTCCTGTTTGTTGCTAATATTTTTTACCTACCCAATGATTGCAAAAGATTTTGTCACAAGCACATTAAAAAAAATTAAATACAAAAGTACAAATGAAGGAATGTCAAAATCATGCTCTATAAAGTACATTACAACTACCGGATCTCTGTAATTAAAAAAATGTATCAAATATTTTACAATACAAAGCTTTGGTTTCGCCCAACTACAGTAGACATTTCAATAATGTGATAAAATTTCAAAAAAGTGATCATGAAATGCAACGTGTAATGATTTCAGCTTTGTAGCAAAATTCACCTCGCTGACAATTTATTAGTTAATATAAAGGAATGTTGATTGGATCTTCACCAACACCTCTGGCCAACTGATAAACTTTACTGCCAACCTCTTGCGCTAGTTCATCAGCTTCTTGCTACAGTTATAACATACCAACATTTTACAACACAGTACTTACATCTGACAAACTGCTATCAGAAGAATATTCCCCAGTTGGGGAGCAGGCCTGACCTCAGTGAAGGAAATAGAATGGTCTATTCCTTCACTGTTAGTATCGCAGGGCACAAAAATTTTTGTGGCTATACAGTATTCCAAGACTTCACAGTACTGTTCCAAAACAGAACATGGTATTGCAAGTCACACAGATTTAAGAGAAATGTTTGCCTTACGAAATATCACCTTAGTTAATTGGGGTATAGGTATGAACTGAAGAGTAGTTTAGTTTTTATGACTAAGACACCACATTTCAACTATACACTAAAAAGTCAAATTACCTGCGTTGCAGCTTCAGCGTATATGCGTATTACATCTTCTGTCCCAGACGGCCTGAAATATAGAAGTTCAAAATGACCTCTAATATTTCTGAACAATGTACCCACATACGTTTAAGCGGCCAAGTTGCGTTGGACACACCAGTTCCCGTTAGACCACTGAAGTTAAGCAGCGCACACCCACGTCAATACCAACTTGGGTGGTTGGTAAAGAACGTTGGGTGCTGCAAATTAACCCTCTTCCTCGTCCTTTCACCTACCTCCTCATCTCCCGCGAGCAGCCTCCCAAGGGGTTGACCTGTTATGGCTGCCTGGCTTACACCCCAACCCACAAACTAACACCAATACGTGCAGACAACAATAACACTCGCAAATGAGGCATTTGCAAAAGGGAAGGGTAAAAGGTATTACTACTACTAAGAGTTATCCAGGATAATTCTGCCGAATTTTAGTGCAGAGAGTAATCTGATCTGGCTCGTAGGTAGTGCGCTTGACTAGCCATACCATCGTCGCAAGTTGGAGTCTGACTTTATGGTGTGAGTAGCTTGCATCGAGCAAGAGGAACGACATATACGTGTAGATCGGCAGAAATCTCAGGTGTAGGAGCTCACTCAACAGGTATTGGCAAATTACCTCCAGCAGTAAGTAGGTCGGTTGTAATTACCAGATTAACCAGATAATGCACAATTAAGGGTACGAAGCGCGCATGCAGGCCCTCATTCAAAGGAAAGGCGTACGCTATTTCTCACATCAGAAAAACAACAACCGATCGTAGTTAAGGATAAACCCACCTACTTTGATCTCAAGAAGTTGGAAGACAACTTTGCAAGACGGATTAAGTTTATCAATGCATTTAACATACCTTACAAATGCACGACCAGATCTGTACCGAGATACAAGCAGATCAATTGCTTCTTGAAGATTTGGCGGTTCAACACATTTTCGCTCTGCATCAGTAGTTTTAACGGCATTTCTATCTTCAACCTTTAGAGAATTACGTATGAAAATGTCATTTTTAGCAGAATTTCTTTCCAATAACAATGCGATTTAGATGAACTCACCGAAACTTTCAGCAATCGATTAGGTAAATCTTGGTAAATGTTATCCCATTCCTCAATACTCCATCCTTTGGAGTGAAGGATACTTTCAACCACCAACATATCGCTGATTGCATCGCCGACTGTCTATCCAGATGTACAACAACTAAATTTATCAGAGGTAGATAACTCAAGCATGTTTACAGAGCAAATTTTCCTTACTTCGTTGATAAGATCAATAAAAGTTAGTAAATTTTTTGCAGCTTCTCTCTGCGACTCAGTCAAACTACACAAAAACAGAAATATATATGAAAACAACAATGCCGCCGTTAATAGACAAAAAAATCCATTCGTCTTACCTGTCATCTTTAGAAGCGTTTGCAACCTTCTCCTTGGAACTATCACTGAACACAACCTAAACACAATCAAACATTTTTGAAATGAGAGCGATTAGCGATAAAACCCAACGATTAGCGATAAAACCCAACGATTAGCGATAAAAAAGACGATCCCAGAATTCCAATATATCACTGAGGCCAATGAACTATTAACGTTAAGGTCATACATGTCACAAAGATCACTCAATATCTCAGATTGTCACCCATCAGTACAACTTAATGAAAATTGAGTTGAACATCACGAACAGAAGTTGTGAAAGAAAGCTCTAGATGCTAACGTAACACAACAATCGCTTGCGATGTCAAAAAACGTGCAACAATCTGCTGAACGCAATCGCCAATAAACACTAACTTACAGTGCCATGACCATTTGCTTCAAAGTAGACGCCAACATCATAAAGAGTTGCTCTATGATGTAAATATTTAACACCTGTTGGAACACACGCCACAGGAACTTTCTACAAATCCAAGGATGAAAACAATCATTATTTCAATTTCCATTCAGATGCTCCAACCTAAATTTACAGAAAATGTAAGCTAAAAGATTAAAAATGGGGTCCGAGAATGACTTCTTCCAATAGCTAAAATCAGAGAATGAACAAACTGCTTTGCAGACAACTTTATTTTACAGGAAGTGCAGGATTTACTAAAACTCTATCGAAATCATTAGCCTGCCTATGGTGAGGGTTCTCGGGGACCTAGATTACAGCTCCTTACTCCCTCATATTTAATCCCAGTACCTTAACCAACTATCACACCACGACATCCTGCTTTATTACCCATCTCCAAGCTGCCTTAGAATTTCTGTACCCTAGCGCACTAGCCCATGTGTGCAAGTCCTAAAGAGATAAAATGTCTTACCAAAGTGTCTTGGACATAATGAGTTGAGTTTCCATTAGCGTATGCCGTTTGAACAAATCCTAATTTTAAATCCAATTGAGTGTCATCTACCAAGTTTCGAATGTATCCTACAATCTTTGAAAGAAAATTAGTCACCTTTTTATTACAATTCTAGGTAACATGATTACGTGGTTTACTTACCAATGCCGCTATCTTATCTCCATCCAGAAGTCTAAATTGACCTGCTTTATTGATATAAAAGTAAATCACTCGATCAGCATCACCATCAAGCGAAACGCAACGAACGCCTGCATCCAACGGCACACCTTCTGGTGGTCTTTGGTGAACTTTGACATAATCAGCCCCACACTGAGAAACATAACAAACGGATAAAGTAACTTCACTGTGAATCTGACCTACAAATACCAGAAAAAAAACCTGTTCTTTGTCGAAAGCCTTACCAGATAGTTCAGTTTTCCTGACCCATTATTATATAATTCTATGTTTAAACGTTTGTCCAAATATGGTCGTAAATTTTTCACCGCTAATGCTCCAACTCCGTTTGAGCCATCAAGTCTTAATTTTGGTGTATAATGACCTTTAATCGTCTCCTTCAAATAACATAATACAGTTTTGAGACTTGAGGGAAGAGGCCATTCCCTTTTATGAAAATTGCTCTAATCTACACCTCCTATGATAAATGATTTCGTTATTATGCTGGAGCAGCCGTTAGGAGAGAGAGGAAAACAAGAGTTTTATGAAGCTGTGGTGAGAAAAATGACCGCGCAATTTAAGAGCTTAATAGTTTTATAATTTATGCCCCCCCCTTTTTGTCCAAGAGCGTGTACTTCGTAAAAACAAGTAATTACTGCGGGGTCCAAAAAAAGGACAATAATTGAAAGCGCATCTTTACGTAACACTAAATAAGCCCGCAAAAAAACTTCACGCGAATTGCGACCCAGTTCTGCTAATCAGACTGGCAAGAATGCAGAGAAACTATTTGCAAGCACATATAATAAACTTTCCTAACTCCTCCCAGCTCCTTGCAGGTCATAAATTACCCGCACAGAAACCAAGATGCAGATCCACTTCACAACGCACATTGCATGATAACGAAGATCTCAGGGTACACAAAGCAATACTGTAATATTACAACTTACCAGTCCTCGGATTTTGCAGAAAGCTTCTCCCAATTTCTTATAATAACCTTCTTCCGTTGGCTCGCCATAACCACCACTTGTATTTTTACAACGAACCACATAATGGAGTTGTGGAGTCGTTATGACACCTAGGCAAATCAAGAACACATGGATGCATGGATGAGTCTCTCAGTGAACCAATAACGCATTATATTAAGGAAGGAACGAAAACTGTTTATACATTCATACCAAAGTCCTCCACTCGTCCATCAAGGGCTTTAATTCCATCAACCACAGCCTGAGAGAGACCTTCGCTACTTCCTCTACAAAAAACGAACGATTCGACACCATACAACGTTAACATAGTCCATTTGTTTCCGGGTTGTTAAAAGCAAGCACGCACCTTGTATCTCGTCCAATACAAACATGTGAAGGTTGATCTACATCAACATTTGCAGACTTTATTATCCTCTCTAGAGTGGTTTTCAAATCCCTGTAAATGAAACCACAAACATCCTTTGTAAATATTGTTATTACTCTAATGCAGGGGTTCCCAGCTTACATTACGCGGAACTTTGAGGTGTCTACCAAAACTATGTGAGATTACGCAGCCAGGAATAGTTTTTGAACTCTTATTAGCAGTTTAATAGTAGTTTAATTAGTAAAAACTGCCAGGTTGACAACATTTTTTACGTAGGTCAACAGATTCCACAGTTGTAATGAGTTGGGAAAGTCACTTCAGATGCAGCTATCCATAAATACGTCATTCAGAGGTCCGTTATAAACGATGTTCATTAGATGTTTGCAGACGTCTGCTTGATTCCACTAAGCTCTATTTTTGAGACTTGATTATCAAAGAAACCAGTAGACGGAGGGAGGGGTTAAATGAACCGGCATTGAAATTCACAAAACTTGTATTTCGTAAACAGACTGATAGTACAGCGATAGCATATCTGCCTCGTGAACATTTGACTATAAAATCGATCGCAGTCTAGGACAGCGATTCTTTCTAGGACAGAAAAAAATCTGAAATACCACTTCTATTGAAAGGGGCAAGAATCTTACGGCCTTCACTAAATGGGTAATGAAAAGCTGTGCTAACAAGAAAAACAAAGTGTTAGGTTATTTGGTATGTGAGGAACACTGCTAAACCTTCAGGAATTCGACTGATACACCTAATAGATACCTGTACTTAGATATTTTCTGATACCAACTAGTAGCACTTCCTGTCTGTGTGGGCCACAGAACACAATGAAAGAAGACAGGCTGACCTTAAATAAGAAGCGCATTAAGCCGGCAGCCGCTACGTAAAAATACTATTAAACAGCTATCAAGAACATTTCATTTAACTTGTCTATACATTTTACATACTGGTTGAAAGTATAATTAAGTAAGGAACGGATTTCAGCTCCCTTCCAACATAAAAATCGTATTTAAATAGTCCAAATTAAGAAATGCGAAGTACTTGCAGCCCAATCCAGCAAACCGGCTTGCTGTAAACCGGAATTAACATTTCCTCCAATTCCCCAAGAACAAGTTTGTGGGTAGAGGAATTTGAATAGACATTACACGTGTAACTTGTTCAAACTATGACTACATCGTCAAACAATGCCCCATCAAACAAAAAAAAAAAAAAGTCCGTAGGAGTAAATCTACGAATATACCTTTGATGGTGTCATATAGCGCAATAGGGGGAAGCAAGTACAACTAATTAAGAGTAAACCTGTTCAAATGCCTTCACGCGGTATAAAATTCCCGAAACTGCAGTATATTAAAGCCAACAGGTAACACTATAGTATTTTAAGTACAGTACACAACTAAAATAACGAAAGACTTACTTGCAGTTGACCAATTCGGTAGCAAAGACTTCCCACGAAGGTTCCAACATGTCGCCCATTGGATCTATAATTTTCGCACCATTGTCTTCTTCCGGATTATGAGATGCTGTTATCATCACCCCTACAGTCGCTGTATAAATAACAACGTAAAATAAATATCTACCATATTCAGAAGTCAGTAAACGTCAAACCCAAATCTTGAACGTCTCGCCATGTTATTCTAGTCCAAATAGAGTTGGATTTACCTTTCGTTACTTTTGATCTTAACGCTGCTGTTAATCCCACTCGAAACATAACAAAATCCAATAGAACCGCTCTGAAAGATAAACCTATGTTTACTTCCGCCTTAGACTTCCATTTGCGCAGAAATTCCAATATTACACACTTCAAATGGCGACATAAAACGAGTTTAGTTATCTAATACCGTATGACACTAGTACAGCACTTTTAATGGTGGTAAGAGTAAATCGACACAAGGAAGATGTCCATGATTCTGAGAATATCAACTTCCTGGGTTGCTTCTTTGTTCGTTGGTGCTTTAGGGTCCTTCAACTACAAGGTCATTAGAGCCCCTCCACTGCATAGTTCTAATGTAGAGACTGCACAGATACCACACTAAAGCAGCGATTTTTTGGGGAACTTCAGTGATCAGACGAGAACTGGTGTGTCCAAGGTAATTTGCCGCTCCCCAATCTCCTTTGAATCCGTGCGTGAATATCTACATGGGTTCCTGCGTAATGTATGTATTTTTCTGTATCCTTGTAGAGCCTGCGTTTGGTTTCTGCATTTTTGAGGCTCTCACATTTAAGCAAGATGCAAATATGTAATTTATGAGACCACATTTCCCTAGCAGGATTTTCTGGTAGCCAAAATTAATTCTTTAGCCTACCTTTTTCGTCGTCTGAGGGAAATAGTACCCCGCAAGAAGCTGGTACTGATTTTTTGGACCAAGGTGTAGACTTGTGGCATATTCTGCACTGCTCTTTGCAGGCCTTTCTGCTGTGTGCCTTGCCCCTCTTCGGGTGGCCTATAACAATGTCTTGCGTGCAATTCTTCGCATCCCCGCTAGAACTCGCAGGCCCGACCCTACCACAGGCAGGATTAGGGTATGATGATGATTTCCTTTTCAACTTGATTACTTCCCTTCCTTTACTGCCACGTTGCATCTCTCTCGCCCTTTCGAACTCAATTACATTACCCGTGTAAGTATTTTCATCTTGATTTTACAGTCTTCTTAAATGGTCCTTTCTTACTGCCCAACTCTTACGGTAGCGGCTGTATTGCGTTGGACAATCAGTTCTCGTTTGATCACTGAAGTTAAGCAACGCAAGCCCAGTTAGTACTGACATGGGTGGTCGCTCAGGAAAGCTGGGTACTGCTAATACCCAATAATCGTCGCATTAGTGTAGTGTCTGTGCAGTATATGCATTAGAACTATACAAAGGTCGGGTCTCTAATGACCTCGTAGTTGATGGGACCTTAAACTCCAACAAACAATCTCGTTTGATCACTGAAGTTAAGGAACGCAACCCCAGCTAGTACTAACATGGGTGGCTGCTTGGAAAAACTGAGTACTGCTAATACCCAAAAATCGCCGCATTAGCGTAGTGTGCGTACAGTCTCTGCATTAGAACTACGCAGTGGACAGGGCTCTAGTGCCCTTGTAGTTGGACCCTAAAAACAAAAACCCAAGTTTACAGGACATGCCAATGACGTAAACGGGTGACCTTAACATTTTTCTATTAAACGAATAGACGAAGTGGAATTTTGGGTCACACATCCAAGAGGTAAAATAAGAGAATGACCTACTACCCACAATTTCGAATTGAGACAAAGCAATGCATGTTTCAACTGACGTTATCTACAAATCACTAAATTCCTAAGACCGCAGACAAAAAAAAAATCAATGGTTTGCTTACGTTATTTGAGCTGTTTAAGGCTCTGAGAGGTTCTGAGGGTAATTTAGAGTAGGCCCATTAAGTACATACAGGCGACATATCCAGTTTTGTCAGAGTAAACGACGGTGCCTGCACATAAAACAACTCTTTCTACACGAAAATGCACTCATGAATCTCTAATTTTTTTTAAAAAAATAAAAGAGGTCTGTTTTCGGCAGTTGCAATTGCCCTTCATTCTTTCATCCAACCTCGGTCAGGATCGAACCTGCACAAAATGAGCACAAGAACATAGGGCCCTTCGAGGAGATTCTTTTCACGTACGAAATAGTTACAGTATACCTGCACTACATAATAATGATTCATTATCAATGGATTTAGTACTCAGCTCGCGAACAATAATTAGTCGTTTTACTACCAGAATGAAATGCCTTTGAACAGATAAAGCAGAAACTGCCAACAAATTGTCATTAAATGGAGGTCAACATGCAACGAAAGACGTGGTCAAATCGGCTTAGTGGTAACTAAGAAGTCCTTTCATAAAGAAAAACAATTCCAGTGGTTGCCATGGCTTTAGTTGGCTACGTCGATGGCAGGCCATTACATTCAGATTTCCCACTATACTGTATATGAGGCATGTCAAACTCGTGGCAGCCCGAGGGCCACATCGCAACAGGTGCGTTGTCATGAGGGCCATGCAGTGTTGACCTTTTTTTTTTACCGTATTTATTCTAATTAACAGCGCCCTCTAATGACCGGCGCACTATTTATTAAAGGTACTGAATTCTTCATCATCATCATCATACCCTTATCCCGCCTGTGCCAGGGTCGGGTCTATGGGTCCACTGAACATGCTGGGAGCGGCGAGTTGCGTTGGACACACCAGTTCTCGTCTGATCACTGAAGTTAAGCAACGCAAGCCCAGTTAGTGCTGACATGGGTGGTCGCTCGGGAAAGCTGGGTACTGCTAATACCCAATAATCGTCGCATTAGTGTAGTGTCTGTGCAGTCTCTGCATCAGAACTATACAGTGGACGGGTCTCTAATGACCTTGTAGTTGACGGGACCTTAAACTCAAACAAACTGAACATGCTCTGACTGGGGGCACCCCAGCCAGGCGTCTGGAACCCACAGGAATATTGGCTGGGTTGTCTATGGGGGTGCCTTATTAAAGGTAATTAAATATAAACAGCGACTCCTAACCCCTTTTCCCGCCTATGGCAGAGTCGGGTACCCATCTTGTCCCCCTGAATCGACATAGTTTTTTCTGCAGGCGGTGCCGGCCAAAGCTCCCACCTCTGCGCTTATTTATCGCCGGGTAATGCTACCGACGGCAAGAGGCGACCTCCTACACCTGGAAATTTTGCCTAATCTACCCGTTGCCTAGTAGAGAGGGTTCTTTTACGTGCAAGTGCCATCGTACACCAACACGGAACGTCGGTTTTACTTCTCTTCCGAAAGAAGGCACACTCGTGGCCTCTCTCTCGCTCGAAAGAAGCCGACCCACCTCGGTTCAGTATCGAACCTAGAACTACTGGCGCAGTTGCCGAGCGTGCTAACTACTAGGCCACCGCGGCGAGTTTGTAATTAAATATAAACAGCGCCCTCCAATAAACGGCGCGCCGTTTATTACAATAAATACGGCATTTTTGGAAATTTGTTTTTAAAAGTACCAAGACAATTGTCGAAATGGTATTCAATTAGCAATAGTTTTAATCAAAATATGGCACATGCCACCCCATTCCAACTATGGCGGGGGGCAACTGTCACCCTCTCGTTACGCCTCTGAATAGCCAACTGTATATGCATATTACATGATATCGGTTGTGACCGCAACTCTAGGCTTCTAGGGCCGCCACTTTGACATCCCTGCTGTATATTATACCACTTGTGACTAAAATGATTAAATCGATTCCAAAAAATATCATCTATTTTAGGCATGTCAAACTCGAGGTATCCTGAGGGCCACATTGGTAACATGGACGCTGCCATGAGGACCATGCATTTTAATAATTTGCTTTATTTGACCTGGCAGTTGCCGAAATGGTATTTGATAATACAGTAGTTTAAATCACAATATGGCACATGGTACCCCATTCCAACTACGCCCAGGGGCAAATGTCCCCCTCTCGCTACACCTCTGAGTAGCAGACTGTATATGTATACTGCATGGTAGCGCCTGTGAGGGCCGCACCTCTAATTCTAGTTCAATGCAAGCAGCCTCTATGGCCAATTTGGCAGTGGAGAGACTAACTCTCATTGCTACATAAGAACCCAGAAAACTTTTAAGACCCTAAGCTATAGTTTTTGTGTCCCCCTACAAAACTAGCAAAGGTGGCCTTCCCTTTCAGTAAGCCCTCCACTATTTTCCGCAAGGGTGTTCCATTGTCGAATGGTCCTTGGCAAGAAAGATCAGTAGTACGAGCCTGTCTGTGGCCTTAGTTCCTTCAACTTGCATGAATGATCCTTTCTCCCCTTAGGGACCCATTTCCAGCTAGAGGTCCATTGCACTCCATGAGCAAAAGCTGTGAGATAAACGCCTCTGGCTCAGTGTGTCCCACCCTAATTCCCTAATCCTTTCAGACACACTTTCCCTGCATGAAAACCTGTGGAGCACAATTATTGCTGCCCTCTTTTGGATTCTTTCAATTTCCCATGATAGGTCCTGCCTGAAGGGAAACCAAAAAGGGAGACCTCTGGGCTTCAAGGATCGCCAGTTTGACACTCCTGATCTATTTGATTTCTAAGGCAGCAAAAGTATTATTACCCAAGACTATGACTAATTGTGAAACAGAATTCATGACCATTTTGGTAAATCAACCACATGGTTTGTTTTGCAACCAATGATTGTGACTAAATAAAGAATTTAATAACAACAACAAAAAAACTAATGACACATGCATAAAAAATAAGCAACAAGAACAACGGCTTATTCATCAGTTAAACGATTACGTGGGTGACTGTTGACAAAAATAAATACTGTATCCATTAGACAAATAGTGTACTAATATTCAGCCTTACTGCATCTTGACATGGAGGGCAAAAGTTACAAACCTAACCCTGACATAGCAGGATAAGGGCAAGCGATGACGATAATTTTGCATGAGAGTGAAAGACTTCTAGACTAACAGGGCTGCGGAATCAATTTGACAGACAGCTTGACAGTATCCCTCCGTTTGTCTTTCACCGTGAAATACCAGAATTGGACGCAATGGTAATTAGAGCCCCGTCCACTGCATAGTTCTAAAGCAGTAGTTTTCTAGCAGTACCCAGTTCCTCCAAGTGACTACCAATGCTAGTACTAACTGGGAGTGCCGTTTTAACGCATGGGCCCGCTGGGCACTTGCCCGGAGACCCCATAATGCGGGCCCATAATGCTGTTAAGGAGGCACTGCTAACTGAGGTTGCGTTGCTTAACTTCAGTGATCAGACGAGAACTGGTAGGTCCAATGAGATACAGCCGCTCCCGCCAAGACCCAGCTCAAGGTACGGCGCAAGGTCACAGTAGTACTGTCCGAATACAATTCGGACATTTTTAAAAAAGAATAAATTAAAAAGGCACTAAAACTTTTAATAAAAAAAGGTAATACGTGAATAAAATTTAATATTTTCAGTCTATTAACTTGATAAGAACGCAGAGAGTAAAGATTAGCTTTCCTGGGTAGACGATAACCCTAGGGGTCGGCACTGATAAACAACAACAGAGACTACACTAAGAACTAATTTATACTATGCAATTCAGAAATTTAGGTGCAAATGACCTCCAGAATTAGAACTTGAAATTTCTGATACAGTAATTTATTTATTCATGTCCGAAATTAAGTAGCCTGGCCAAATAATTGACGTCTCAGTCAGCCTTGCATTTTCGCAAAGCACATATTTCTTCCCGAATTCCAGAGGCCTGATTATCTACACATATTTAAATTAAACCCAAATTAATCAGGTTAACCTTGCAAAAGGGGGGTTAATTCGTTATTCAGATGCCATGCAGGTATAATGTACAAAAAGTATATTTGAACAAACCAAAATTTGAGTTAAATGAACGGTGGTTGAACTTGATGCAGACAATGTGTCACAACGTTCCCACCAATGCTTCAAAGAACTACTGATACACACATTTTTCAAAAATAGTTAACTAATTACGTTATGAATGTTGGGAAAGTTAACGTGCTAATCGCCAAAATGGAATTTGTTAATCAGCAACTGCTAAACAACATACTGTAGTAGATGTGCTCGCTCTTCCACATCTATGAGTTTTGCTTACCTACCGGCACACACCACAGAAGCTGAAATTTACTCTTTGACTTTCATATCAGACTAAACTTATCGCTGTTGAGGTTTGCAGAATAAAAATTTCAACACACTAAATTAAACAACAGTAAATTCAGGCAGTGAGTGCAAACAAGTGTGATTTCTCATAAAACTGTTGCAATTTATTTAGATTGTCGTATTTGTTCCTTTTCAACTTTTCCACCAGTCTTTCTCTCATTACACATCATATACTTTCGTACCTTCCCTAACAATTATGCATCTTATGGCAGGGCTGGATACCACCGAGTTCCGATTGTTTGTTGGCGTTTTAGGGCCCTTCAACTACAAGACCGAGTTCCGAGGTACAAGAGACAAAAATAGGAGAAGCATAAATTAGACGAACAGAATGAAATATGAAAGAAAGTCCTCACCCTTTTCCAACCTACGGCAGCATCGGATGTTCATGCCGTCCCATTGGGTCACACCCGCGAACTGTTCGACATTATTTTGCACAACCTCTATGCTTATTTATCGTTGGCCTATTTGGGGTTGGGGTTCGATACTGGGCCGTGGTGGGTCGGCTTCTTTCGGACGAGAGAGAAGCCGCGAGTGTGCCTTCTTTCGGATGAGAAGTAAAACCGCGGTCCCGTGTGGGTGTACGATGGCACTTGCACGTAAAAAGAGCCCTCTCTACTACGCAACGGGTAGATGAGGCAAAATTTCCAGGTGTAGGAGCTCGCCCCCCCCCCCTAGCGTCGGTAGTATTCCCCAACGAACACTAGACCGACGATAAATAAGCGTAGGGGTGAAGCTTTGGCCGGCAACCGGCTGCAGAAAAAACTGACCAATATATCACCCTGTGTCCATTCAGAGGGACAAATGGGTACCCGACCCTGCATAGGCGGGAAAAGCGTTAGGAGTTGCTTTGCAAGTGGGGTTGGGGAAACGCCAAGTCGCCATAACAGTTAACCCGGATGAGGCGCCTTTTGTCGGGGACAGTTTTCCTCCACTGATGTCAGAGGGGCACGCTCCTGCATCCCGAAAAGTTGCCGAACTACGCGCGAACTAACACCTTTTACTCCTTGTAGGTACTTCATGAAAATGTAGGTGACATCATGGACACCAGAGCCTGGTGTGGGATAGACGGGAGTGGAGGTTGGACCCGTAGACCCGACCCTGCGATAGGCGGGATAAGGGTGTGATGATGATATGATGATCATGGACACCATCACTCCCTTCTCAAGGGTCACTTGGCAGTTATTTCTCTTTCGAAAGACGCAAAGTAGTCTCGGTCACAATCAAGTCTGCAACCACCGCCACTGACCATACAAGTCGAGCACGCAACCATCGCGTCGAGCAACAATTACTAACTCTTTTCCCGCCTATGGCAGAGTCGGGTACCCATTATGGTCCCTCGGCGGTCGATCTCAGCTACAACCCTTATGCTTATTTATCGTCGGCCTACTGTTCGCTTGGGGCACTCCATCGACGCCAAAGAGGGTTCTGCTACCTGTAAATTAGGCTACATTCTACAACACCAAACGGGGCCACGGCTTTACTTCAAATCCAAGGAGCACTCGAGACCTCTCTACCAGTCTTGGTGGCTCAGGACGTAGGGTGCTCGACTACTGCATCAGTGGTTCCAGGTTCGATAGTGGATCAAGGTGGGTTGCCTTCTTCCGGGCGAGAGAGGTCCCGAGTGCGCTTTCCGGTTAAGGTCAAGCCGTGGAAGGGGAGGGGCGAGCTTCAGCATTTGGGAATTTTGCCGATCTACTTGTTGCACAGTTACCAGTATCAAACGCCACCTCTGCGCCATCGAGGCGAGTATCTGTATGGAATTTTCAATCAAAGGAGACGGGCGGATATCTCAATTTTTAAATTATCGTAGTCCAAATGTGATCAGGAATTTCTTTTTCCTTCCCAAGACATAATTAACTTTAACGCAGATATCAATGGCCTGATTAGCTGTGGTAAATACCTCGCATAACCGGCATATCGCATTACTAAATACCAGGATGTTATCTGCCATAACATTATGACAAACAACCATCATCATCATCTGAGCTACTGACAGGAATAGGGGAATGGGCTCCTCAGTGTCTGGCATTTGCCGATGACGTGGGGAGGCTGGAGGAGTACAAAGAGGGTGCACAAAAGGGCCTGCAAGACATCAAAACGGCAATGGAGAAAGGGGGCCTTAAGGTGAACATGAAGAAGACTGAGTACTTAGCTTTCAATTTCAGTGGCCAGGGACAAGGGGGTGAGATCTGCTGTTAGGGTGAGAAGATACCAGGTGTGCAGGAATTCCGGTATTTAGGATCAGTTTTCTAGAACAATGGGGAGATAGATTTGGATGTGACACATAGGATTAAGGCAGGATGGCAGAAGTGGAGGCAAACAAGTGGGGTCTTGTGCGACCGACGGGTCCCAATTAAGCTGAAGGGCAAAGTGTATAGAACTGTCGTTAGGCCCGCTATATTGTATGGATCAGAGTGTTGGGCAGCTAGGAAGAACCATGAAAGGCAAATGCAAGTGGCGGAGATGCGAATGCTACGCTACATGAGTGGGGTGTCAAGAGCCGACCGAATCCGAAACACTTACGTTTGAGGTAGCTTGGGAGTGGGGGACATTGCAGAAAAGATGAGGGAGAATCGGTTGAGGTGATATGGGCATGTCATGAGGAGGGGAGAGGAGGAGCTTATTAGGGCCATTATGGGACTGAGGGTGATTGGGGGCACCAGGGGTAGAGGAAGACCTAAACGGACGTGGGCAGAGGGACATGGAGGTGTGCGGGGTGGATGGGGACCTGGTGGGGAATAGGCGGGAGTGGAGTGGAAGATCAGAACCCGCAGACCCGACCCTGCCGCAGGCGGGATAAGGTTGTGATAAGGTGATGATGATCATAATCACAACGCGGGTTCAACCTCCTGCTCCCACGTCTGCTTCGGTCTCCCCCTGCCCCGGGTGCTTCCAACCACCTGCATTCCTGTAATGCACCTAACGAGCTCCTCCTCCCCTTTTCTCATTCCAGGCTCCTTCTCACACCACCCGACCTACCAATGACAAAAAAACTGTCGTGATATTAAAAATAATTCGCTATTTCGTCAACAATGATCCTAGCTGTAGTCTACAGCTACAAGTGATGCAAATACGGGATCAATGTACTGAAAGAAATCTTCAATTTTATGTTATACCTAGAGTTGCATATTTATGAAACCACTGTTGCAGAAAATTCCACAACGGAGAGTGAACTTAATAAAAATGTTACGCAAATAGTGCAAGTTTTTTATATTTTGGTTTTTTAATGTATGAAACAAAGTTAAGATTAAAACGCAGAAAAACTCACTCCTTCGACGTGTGTGTTCATATATTAACAACTCTTAAGTGATTTTTCGTCCTCTCAACCTCATTTTTGACCTTGGCCGTTGACTTCTAGAATAAAGCTCTTATTTAATACTCAAAATGCAGATCTTTAAAAAAAAGCATCTACAACAAACAAGGAATATATTCAAAGTCTAAGTGCTCTCCACTATTTGAAAGTGAAAACTACAAAAAAATAACAGTAGGCACCAAATTGTTGTCAGTGATTTCTCTAACAACTGCTAAATTCGAGAGACTTACATAACACGACATTGAACTACGGATATCCGTTGCATTTCCTGTTAGAGCGTCAAAATCAGCATAGTGTACAATACGTCCTTTTGACGTTTCATTCAACATCACGTCCATAACTAACGTTTAACAAACGCTGCTGCAATGCAATAGTGAGAATAAAGACACCTGTCAAAAAACATACACTGATTGACGATATGTATGACGTTTATAATGCAAGCTGGCGATAAAAACTCCTTGACACGTGATATGATACCAGCAATTCACTTGATAACTGGTATTAGTTATAAACACTTAAAACTCTGACAGATTTAACAATAATACTACCGGCTAATGCTGATTTTGTTTCCTTGATCGGTATTTTAACGTTGGTCTCTATCGAGCCTCTGGCGAGCTCCTACACCTGGGAATTCTGGTGATCAGCATATTTCACTATGTAAAGATTTTTTCCGTGCAGTGGCAACATGTTACATACCACACGGAGTCACAGTTTTAGTTCTCATCTGACGGAAGGCCCAGAAAAGAAGTTCCTTACCTTGGCCAGGATCGAACCTCACTAATGCTAGGGATGACCGCTGAGAGACCTGGTTACCTTGTATGTAATTAACGATTTGAGAAAGTCATGTGTTGTTTGTTGGTGTTTTAGGGCCCTTCAACTACAAGGTCATTAGAGCCCCGTCCACAGCATAGTTCGTATGCAGAGACTGCCCAGACACTACACTAATGCAACGATTTTTTGGGTATTAGCAGTACCCAGTTTTCCCAAGCGGCCACCCATGTCAGTACTAGATGGGGTTACACTGCTTAACTTCAGTAATCAGACAAGAACTGGTGTGTGTTTTATTAACGGAGACAGATACAAGTAGGATCAAAATTGGAAGTGCAGTGATAAACAGGCTCTGCAGGGCTGCTACAGGACAGATCGGAATGGTGGTGCCAATTACGGTCAACGTAGGAGGGACAGACTTGTAAGGAAGGAGAAACGTGAGCTGCGATGAGCTCGGGCTAGGCTAGGTCAGGCTCTATTCGTCCGTCTTGAGGAAGAACATGAAGAACAGTGTTAATGATGACAGAAGGGAGTAGATGCTCAGAACTTGTAATCTTCAGGGTCATACGAATTAATTAAATATCACTTTTACGAATGTCAGGCTAACAATATCTCGACAGCTATCTGGTTACTATCATTTGACAGCTAGTTACTAATACAGAGCTACAAATTTCTCTTTAAACACTGGAAAGTCCCTTTATGGTGAATAGCTGCTGTTAATCTTGAATTTTAAACTTGGCCATGGCAAACTGCATCACAAATGGTCAAGTCAAGTCCTTGTTGATTAACATCTGTACCTTAAATGTTTGACTAAATTGCAATTAAATTGTGTCAATGTCTTATCTGAAAACATGGTTTAAATGTCAATCCAGTGAGATGAAAAAGAGATAAAATAGGTTAATTAATATTTATCTGCCACGACACACGCAATCACCTGGCATAATCAATTTTTTTCTTCTCAAAATTAACAACCGACTTACAAGAGTTAGTATTGAAGTCCATGGTAAAAACAGATCTGACGGAGCTTAGGTGAACATGAAATGACAAATCTAATTTAAAATTCATCGATTGGTGTGACTCATTCGACAATAACTTACAGCAATAGGAAGGGCAGATACCGTACGTGAAATACCTGTGACATTTTGACATCAAAATAGATATTTTATAAATCATTGATAATATCCAACGATTAAAACGCATTCCTTTGTCAGTTTATTCCTGATTGACTACCATGCAATATTATAGAATATGAATGAACAACCACCAAAATAAATATTCTGTATTTCAACAACTGCATTGCATTTGTGTATTAATTAACATACGGTATTAAATGAACTATTTCGATTACATATTCGCTTGTCAATCACAAACTGAAAAAGTGTTAAAAACATTAAACACTACATTACCTTGTTCGAAATCCGGCAGTTCCATATTCCATGTCAGGAATGTCATTGGGTTTAACATGGACTTCATTCGACATCGTTTGAGCATTTTCCAACATGTTCGTCATTTTAGATAGAAAATATACGAAGTTACGATGGAATGATTTGACTTTAAGTGCACTATGACGATTCCAGTGTTGAATGTAATAGTTGACGAGACGAAAATGCGACACGCTGATTAATTCCAGTGTATTATTTCGATTTCAACATCGACTTCGTCACTCACTCTCACTGGTCTTATTTTTCGAATTGAAATGTAGACGCAACATGGCGCAGAGCGCCACGTAGTGGCAAGCTTGTGTACTAATGCTCACGACTTTTGGATTTGACGTGGCAGATTGTTGCAGACGAACACTAGACTCCTCCACGTCTTTTATTGATGACTTAGTTTTAGGGAGGGCTAACCGGACCCTGCCATAGGCGGGATAAGGGTGTGGTGGTGATGATGGTCTTAGGGCGGGTGTGTAGTTCTTCGACATTCCAGACCATTTGTTTACAAATATCGCGATCTTTTTCTCTTCTTTAAACTATCATTACCTTTACCAGGGCCAGTGGCGTCGCTAGGGTTGGCGGCACCCGTAGCCAGGATTTTCTGAAGGGAGGGATATGACTGTCAATAGCAGTGCCGTAACGGGGGTGTAAACCGCCTGTGGCAAGTGTCTAACTTTCGCTTGCCCGTAATGCAATAATGACAAAAAACTAAAGTATTTTGCGCCCAAAACACAGTTGCGCCCGTGGCGGCCGCCTTCTTCGCCACGCCCTCGTTACGGCCCTGGTCGATAGGGTGAACCAGGATTTTCTGAGGGCGGGGATATGACTCCATAGGGTGTATACCGCTTCGGTGTATACCCCCCCGTGGCTACGCCACTGTTCAGAGCGTTCGCCGAACCCGGCCCCGCGTGCTGGGATCTTATATTAAAAATGTTTTTCTTACAAAAGGACCCTCAAAATATTATCTAGCCCGGTCTCGCGTCCTCCGCACGCGGGCCTGTTATATTACAAAATGTAAAATGTTTTTTCCCACAAAAGGCCCCGCAAAGCTCGCACCGGCTCTGGGACACATGGGCAATCTGTTGGACAGTATTTTATACAGCCGGTTGCCAATTTAATGCTGCAACACACATGCTTATTCTGAGCTGCTACACCTGGATATTTTGCCAAATTACACGACTCTCTTTTTCCCCTGTAGGAAGGGTTCTTTTAGGCGTAGTGGTGACATCGTTCACACCACACACTGGCATCGCTTTGATTCCAAACGAGGGACGATACACCCTCAGGCCCCTCTTTCTCTCGTTCTCTCTCTATCCTGAAAGAAGAAACCATTTCGGTCCAGGATCGACCCTGGAACCTGAGTTCTTTTTAATGCAGATGACATCGTACACATCACACCGGGTTTCGGGTTTGCTTTCCATCCGACGGAGGGCGCACTGTGGCTCTCCATAGTGCGACCTCTGTCTCAGTCCGGGAGCACAAACGCAGTAGTCTAGGCGGCCTTTTCTCCCCTTCACTCCCTACTACTAAGGCTTGCATATACAGTATTCCATCTCCTACTTTCGGGCTTCGATCCTGTGATCATGCATTCGCAAAGTCGAATACGCTGATTAGTGGCGTACCGAGGGTATTCTGAGTCCTGGGACAAAAACCGAAATCTGCACCCTCTGGCACCCGCTAAACTTAATGTATTGTATTAGTTTCGTGGGTTGAGGAGTAAGCCAGGCAGCCGTAACAGGATGAACCCTTAAGAGGCTGCCCACGGGAGATGAGGAAGTTGGTGAATGAACGAAGGAGAGGGTTAATTTGCAGCACCCAACGTTCTTTACCAACCACCCTTGTTGGTATTGACGTGGGCTTGCGCTGCTTAACTTCAGTGATCTCATGGGAACTGGTGTGTCCAACGCAACTTGGCTGCGCTATTTTGCGCCTCCTATGGTGCAGAAGTGAGCGTGCTCGACTACTGCGGCAGTGGTTCCAGGTTCGATACTGGGTTGCGAGAGAGAGAGAGAGATTCCCAGTACGCCGTCCGTCAGATGGGAAGCAATGCAGTGGCCCGTTGGTGTGCAGAATGTCATTTGCACGTAAAATAACTCTCTTTACTATGCAACGGGTAGATGAGGCAAATATTCCCATTTGTTGTTTTTTGTTGGTGTTTAAGGTCCCGTCAACTACAAGGTCATTAGAGACCCGTCCACTGTATAGTTCTAATGCATAGACTGCACAGACACTACACTAATGCGACGATTATTGGGTATTAGCAGTACCCAGCTTTCCCGAGCGACCACCCATGTCAGTACTAACTGGGCTTGCGTTGCTTAACTTCAGTGATCAGACGAGAACTGGTGTGTCCAACGCAACTCGCCGCTCCCCAAATATTCCCAGGTGTAGGAGCTCTTCCCCTGGAGTCCGTGAAGTGTCCTAAAACGACAAGCTGACCATAAATATGCTTTGGTCGGCAGCTAGCTGCGTAAAAATGCCGTCCAACTGATGCCGCGTGTGTCCATTAAGAGGGATAAAGATGTGTAATCAACCATGCGTTAGGCTATGTCCTAAGTGGCAGCGTCTAGCGTGAGCGGGCGTGCTGAAAGCGGACAAACTAATATTTTTCAATGGCGATGTCCAAAATGGTCGCGTGTAGCGTAAAGCGACTAGCGGGAGCTCGACCTAGTCGCTCGAGTTGGAAGCAGCGATCAAATCAGTTTGATCGCGGCTTCCTTTCCTCGCGATTCTTGGCGCGTTTTTTAAATATGGCTGCCTTCGTTGCCTCCACTGCCGAAGTTTTGAAGCTACCTGTCGTGTGGGATTTCGAATGGAAAGGATACCACAGTAGAGAATCTGTGAGTCTAGTGGCAAATCTGATTGTGAATGTACTTTTTTTTATGTTTGTTATGACTTTTTATAATTTTTTATGATCTATGTTTCGAGTGATACGTCGGTGTACAACGTAAATTACGCAAAGCAGACGAATTTACACTATACACCACCGTTCCACTCATGATGAAATTATAATTCACGCTATACTCAACAAATAAAACTGCAATAAATGCATAAATTCTCCAAACATCTGAAAAACTGATCATGCAGCCATGGAATACCACACAATTTTCCAGAGTCATCGATAAACGCTTAACACCGCATTCTTGCCGCCATGTTTTTTGACGCTTTCAGAGCTCAAAGCACGCTGCCACGCTGGACACTAATGACAGGCAGAATGGTAGCGCTTACACTCTAGACGCACGCCCGCTCACGCTAGACGCTGCCACCTAGGACATAGCCTTAGGCAGGAAAAGGGTTAGTAATTGGTCTTAATTGATGGTAGGAATGCCAAAGAAATACATAGGGACGCCATTTTATTTTTGTATTTAATACTTGAGGAATTCAGGTTGAGATGAAATAGTATCAGGTTTCAGCAAGATTAAGGTAGTCATCCTCAGTGATCTCCATTTCAAATTTTCACATCTATCTTTTTGTCATTTTTTGTTGACATAAATAAGTTGATTAGCAGCATGGTTATTCTTCGCTTCAACGCTTTAATAACTACTTTTAATGATGAGTGTAGCTTGAAACTTATCTGATATGCAACCAAGCAAATCTTTCATGTTGGCGAACAGGTTCATTAACGTAAAACACGAATTAGACTATAAATTTAATTTATTTATAATGACGGTTTAATGCCAAGTACGTGGCTGCAATGTAGAGTGGAAATAATAGCTGCGTGACGTTATTAAAGCTCAAATAGAGTGGGGTTCTTTAAAAACCGATACTCAGGATCGATCCCGACATTATCATTCTGATTGGTGTATTTCGTTATTAAACTTCAGCCAGTTATCAACGGCTTAACCAGGGTGATCAAAGATGCCCCACCCACCCGTAAAGTTCCCAGACGTTCATCTTACTCCAGACGGCGGATCCCGACAGATCCTAGGATCTGTCGCGGCGGGCAGCGATCTTGGACCGCAATAAATTGTAATAGGACAGTCACACAGAAGGCGATCTGTCGCAGCGATCTATGTTTGATCGCATCGGGCTGCGATCCAGATGTTCAAAATTACAAATTTGTCCCGCCATCAGTTTGGTAAACATCATCACCATGATACCCTTGTCCCGCCCGTGGCGGGGTCGGGTCTGCGGGTTCTAGCCCCCCACTCCCGTCTGTTTCCCACCAGGTCCCCGTCCACCCCGCACACTGCCATGTCCCTCCGGACAACCTGTTCCCACGTCAGCTTCGGTCTCCCCCTACCCCAAATGCTGCCGACCACCTGCATTCCAGAGATGCACCTAAAGAGTTCCTCTTCCCCTCTTCTCATAACGTGTCCATACCACCTCAGCCTATTCTCCCTCATCTTTTTGGCGATGTCCGCCACCCCCAGGCTACCTCTAATGTATGCATTCCTAATTATGTCTGCTCTCGACACGCCACATGGGTACCACAGCATTCGCATCTCAGCTACAGTAGAACTCCAATTATCCGAATCAATTGGGACCGGACCCCATTCGAATAATCAAAAATTCGGATAAATGGATTTTTTTCCAAAAAAAAGGGTCTGTTTGTGTGTCGAAAATGGGAGAAAAAAAACTATTTTTAAATAAAGAGAGCTTTTAATTAATTAAATAAAAAGACAACACTTGCATATTAAGCATACTTAAAAGGGCTGTACATTAGTACAGTATGTACGTGTACCATACTGTAAATGAAAGTCATTACTTGCGGAACATCTCAGTCAAAGTAAGCTGTTTGAGTGTCAGTATCCGTTTTCGGGCAGCCAAGTCATGCATTATTTTGCAAATCGCAGTACGTTCCTTTTTAATTTTTTTTTCTGAAATTCTGAAAGTGATTCAGATAATGAGCGATTCGGATAGCCAGAGTTCGCAAAATTTCAGTTCTACTGTACTTGCATTCGATTTACATGGCTTTTCTTCACTGCCCAACATTCAGATCCATATAACATAGTTGGCCTAACCACTGTCCTGTAAAACTTCCCTTTCAACTTAATTGGGACCCTCATATCGCACAGGACTCTGCTTGCCTGTTTCCATTTCAACCACCCCCACTGATTCTACAGGTTGCATCTGTGTCTATCTCCCCGTTGCTGAGGAACGTTGAACCTAAGTACTTTACCTCCTGCACCTTTTTCACCAGTTCACCCCTCGAGCATATGTCCCTGGTGTTTTCCGGACCATCCCAGTTGAAAGCTAGATACTCTCTCTTCGTCATTGTAGTCTTTAGCCCTCCCTTTTCCACTGCTCCTTGTATATCGTTTAGTCCCTTCTCTATCTGCTCTCTGCAGTCAGTGATCTTCCCTAAATCATAGGCAAATGCCAGGCACTGAGAGGCCCATTCACCTACACCCTTCAGCAGTTCATCCATCACCAGGATGAAAAGATATGGACTAAGTACAGAACCTTGGTGCACCCCAATTCTCACTGGAAAGTCCCCAGTGTTTCAAAAAGGTGTCCTTACCCTGGTTATGGAGCCATCATACATATCCTGGATTGTTCTAATAAACCCTTCTTCCACCCCCTTTTTTGTAATACTTCCCACACTACCTGTCATTGGACACTGTCAAAGGCCTTCTCCAGGTCGATAAAGATGGCATGGAGGTCCTTCTTTGCTGCCCTATACTTTTCTACCATCTGCCTCAGAATGAAGATTGCCTCCATTGTGGACCTACCTCACATAAACCTGAACTGATTTCCATGGGCACTAGTTCTATCCCAGAGGCGACGTTCCATTACTCTCTCCCATAGCTTTATGGAGTGGCTCATTTGCTTTATACCTCTATAATTGCCACAGTCTTGGACATCCCTTTTACCCTTGTAGAGTGATATTATCCAACTCTCCCGTCATGCAGATGGCATTCTATCTCCACTAGCTATCTTATTGAAAAGTTTCCCTAGCCACCTGGTACCAGCCCTCCCTAGACTATGCCATACTTGAATGGGTATTCCATCAGGGCCTACAGCTTTTTGACCTTTCATCTTCCTAAGTGCCCTGGCTACTTCCTCCTCAGTTACGAAGTCCACAGCCCCTGCTGGTGCTGGATTTGTGGCAAAGTCCTTGTCTCCCCCCTGCCTCATTCAAGAGGTTTTGGAAGTACTCCTCCCACCTCCTCTTTACTTTTGTTGGAGAGAGGAGGACCCTACCAACGCCATCCTTCATTGTTATGGCTCAGGGTAAATCTTTGGCGGCCCTATCTCTAGCCTTGGCCAGTTGGAAAACTTCTCTCTCCCCTTCCTTTGTCCCTAACTGTTCATAGAGGGCCTCATACGTCTGGTGCTTGGCCAGGGCAATCTTCCTCTTAGCAGTGGACTTGGCCTGCCTTTGACTTCTGGTCCCCTATCTCCTGCCATCTGTGGAAAGCAGCCTTCTTTTCTTTGATGGCTGCTTCTAGCTCCTCATTCCACCACCATGTATGCCTATTACCCTGGACTGTGCCTCCCACTCTACACTGCCCCAAGATGGCTTTCCCACAGGCTCTAATTTTTTGGGTCACCCTGTCCCACATGGCATCTGTTGTCCCTTCCCAATCCCAGTCTACCTGTCTGTGCACTTCTTGTATAAATTCCTCTGCTTTGGTGGGTAGTTTCCACCACCTGATGACCTGCTCTCCTCTCCAACAGTGTGCCTTGCCTGCCGCTATCACTACTAGTTCTAACATTAGTAGCCTATGGCCAGAGCCTTTTTGAAAATTCTCACTGGGGAGTGCCCAGCAATCATGGACCTCTGAATAAGTTTGGCAAACAATGGCAAAAATTATTGAAAGAAACTGGAATGTGCACTTCTCAATGGATCATTGAGAAAGATATCATGCCCTATGTGACGTTTCCATATCGCTGTGACAGATCGCATTCTGTGTGGCCCAGCCTTTACTGCAGTCTTCTTGAGATGAGTGATCCACTTTGTTGATTTTTGGGTTGTTGGTGTTGTAGGGCCCTTCAACTACAAGGTCATGAGAGCCCCGTCCACTGTGTAGTTCTGATGCAGACTGCACAGACACTACACTAATGTGACGATTTTTGGATACTAGTGGTACCCAGTTTTCCCAAACGGCCACCCTTGTTAGTACTACCGTACAATCTCACGTAAAGTCCGCATCTCAAATATAGTCCGTACCCGTTTATAGTCCGCATTACCGATGCGTATGTTTCAAATATAGTCCGCACTTTAAAATTCCTACTGTAGCCAGTGGCACAACTCGTAGGGACAATGGGATGAAATGAATTTGAACTTGAAATGTCAAATTGCTCTGACGATGAAATTGAAATGTGAAAGATTTTATATTGGATTATCATATAAATAAGAACGTACTGTGTAAAGTCGTGTTGTTAAGTGTAATAAAATGTTCAGTAAATGAGGAGCAGTTGTCATTGAGAACTTTTGGTTTCATTTATAGTCCGCACTAAATGACCCTATGTTTCGCGTATAATCCGCGGGCATTACGTGAGATTTTACAGCAACTGGGGTTGCGTTGCTTAACTTCAGTGATCAGACGAGAACCGGTGTGTCCAACGCAATTTGTCGCTCTCACACAGGACTCCGCATGCCTGTCTATACTTCAGCTAGTCCCCCTCCCCCCCCATTGATTCTGCGGGTCACATCAGAGTCTATCTCCCCATTGCTTTGGAGCGTTGAAAATGCTGGAAAACGATATATATGCGAAATACAGATCGATGATATACTATAGCTAAAAATCGTAAGATCAACTGAGGTGCACTCAAATTTTCAATGTAAAACCAAATGTAATTAGGTACTCGTAGGCTCAATAATTTTTCTTGACTAAGAAACACAACGTTTACTTTTCAATACATCTAACCATCAAAGCTGAAAATATTGACAAACAAAAAAGAACAACACGGGAAACGCCCTAACTACTAGAAATAAATTATAGTGAGTAGTCAAAAAGGTTAAGATGGATGGAATGGAGTGGGACAGTTTAAAAATCATAAGATCAACTGAAGCCCACTGAAAATTTCATTGGAAAGATCAATGTAATTAGGACTTTAAGTTCTTTGGTGAGTCCCATAATATTATAAATGGACGCAGGAGTAATTTTCCATTTCCCTCCAAACAGACTCCAGCCCCTGGCTGGGTCGGGTCTGCCCTACCCTCACACGCGCCTATCCCGCACCAGGTCCCCATCCACTCCGCACGCAATGATGTCTTTTTGTACCATCTGTTCCCACGTCCGCTTTGGTCCTCTGCTCTTCCTGATGCCCCCTATCACCTGCAGTCCCATGATGGACCTAATCAGTTCCTCCTCCCCTTCCTATCACGTGCCCATAACACCTCAATCTATTTTCTTTCATCCTTTCTGCGATGTCTTATACCCCCAAGCTACCTTTAACATACTCGTATCGAATTCTGTCGGCCCTCAACACCCCACTCATGTAGCGCAGCATTCGCATCTCGGCCATTTGCATTCTCCTTTCACGGTTCTTCCTCACGGCCCAACACTCTGAGACTCTAAAACACCAACAAACAAACAACAATCCAAAAGGACTGCTTAAATTGACAACCGAAAAACTTAATGAGCATAAAGCTTGATCGTCAATTCAAGCGCCATCAACTAGCTAGGGTGCATTGCACCCGGGGGTTCCCATCATCAGTACCCATCAGGGCCCAGATCATTGCTAATATTAAAAGTTTAATACGTCATTGTAGGGGCAACGTCCCTCATTCGGCCCTGCCAATGCAACATAACCTAATCGTAACCTAACAACCCTGCCATTGAACTACACCAGGGTTGTATAACCTTTCTGGTGTTGTGGGTCACTCGGCTACTCCATGAACTGATTGCCAGCCACAGGCTGTCAAAACCAAAACGGGTGAAGATAACGTTAGGTGTTACATAGCAGGTAGGCTATAATGCATAATTAGAAATGATGCACCATGGGCCACATTAAAGCCTCAATGGACCATAGGTTGGACAATCCAGAATTAGAAGTTAAGAGTCAATAATTTAATAATGCTATTATTTTCGGGTTGTTAAAACCAAAATACCCTTAATAATCAGAAGTGTAATAAAAAAAATATAATGACACAGGTCCAACTGAAAATGTTCCAAGGTGTGGACGTTCACATAACCTTTCAGTCCAACTCATAAATGCAATGGCGACATATTAGGACACATGGCATCATCCAAAAATGTAATACCTTCCAAAATTAGGAAGGACCTCAGAATGGGATAGGAGGGCATCTAAGAGGGGTCCATTTGCTCTGAACCCTTTTATTTTTACTTTTGGAAAAATATTTTGGGGCCCCAAAAGGATTTTTGCACCCGGACCCCTTGATAGAGAAGGCTGGCCCTGATAGAAGAACAAGATAAAGTGTCCGTGTTGTATTATGAAAATAACTTTGGTCAAGAATTTTCCAACAATAAGTTGCTCCGACGTTTCTAAACTGAAATAACAATTAGAATATAGGCCTAATAGCAATTCTCAACTACAATCGCATCTCGACTTACGGACCTAATTTGTTAATACTGTACCTTGAAACATAATTTTCCATAGTACTGTATCCCGAAATACTAGTTAATCAATTCCCAGGTCTAAAATTGGATCCAAACTTTCATTAAAACAGCTAAAGATGAAAAATTATTAATAAAATTAATTTTATACAGTGCAACCTCACTAATCCGAACAAATTAGGGGAAGGACATGTTCGGATTAGCGAACATAACGATATTTTTGTCTCTTTAAACAGCTTCAAATCGGTGTTTGAGGTGTACACATATGGATTAAAAGACTTATAAAATAGATAACAAAATTATATTTTAAAATCGGTAATCTCAATTATTTCTTCATCATTATTGACGTGATGGGATTCAGTGTCCTGACATGGTTGAGGAATCTCTTGATTCGTCATCATGTTTAGGGAGTGCTCTTGGATAAATCTCCCAATGATGCCACTTCATCATCATCATCTCACCCTCCTCCCGCCTGGGGCAGGGTCGGGTCTGTGGGTTCTAATCCTCCACTCCACTCCTGGGCTTGCGTTGCTTAACTTCAGTGATCAGACGAGAACTGGTGTGTCCAACGCAACTCGCCGCTCCCCCCCCCACACACACATCCATGTCCCTTTGCTCCACCTGCTCCCACGTCCGCTTTGGTCTTCCTCTACCTCTGCTGCCCCCAACCACCCGCAGTCCCATAATGGACCTAATAAGCTCCTCCTCTCCCCTCCTAATCACATGTCCATACCACCTCAACCGGTTCCCTCTCATCTTCTCTGCAATGTCTCCCACCCCCAAGCTACCTCTGATGTACTCATTTCTAATTCTGTCTGATCGCGACACCCCACTCATTTAGCGCAGCATTCGCATCTCCGCCACTTGCATTTGCCTTTCATGGTTCTTCCTAACTGCCCAACACTGACCCATACAGCATAGCTGGCCTAACGACGGTTCTGTAAACCTTACCCTTCAACTTTATTGGGACCCGGCGGTCGCACAGGACCCCACTTGCCTGCCTCCACTTCAGCCACCCTGCATTAATTCTATGGGTCACATCCGAATCTATTTCCCCATTGCTCTGGAAAACTGATCCTAAATACTGAAACTTTTGCACCACTGGTATCCTGTCACCTCCACAATGAATCTCACCCCCTTGCCCCAGGTCACTAAAATTGAAAGCTAGGTAGCCACTAGGATGCCACTTATTTATCATATTATTGCAAGCCACCTTATTTCTGCATCATTATCTAAGTCATTTAGTGGAATTGATGCTGTCTTGTTGATTTCTTCCTTCTATTTGTCTCTTTTCTTTTGCTACTCCTGCGTCGGTTCTTACATTTCTTCAGTGGTAAGAAGGTGTTGTGCTCTTCTGAAACTCTTCTATGTCCGCTTCATCAATCTCTAAATTCATCACCTTACCCAGAGAGATAACTGCTTCAAGATGATTAACTCCTTCTTACCATTTTTCAAAGCACTTCCTCCAACACACTAAAGCCGTGACTGTTTCCAGATTAGTTAAGAATTCTAAAAGAAACATTTGCTAATGTATTTCATTATCCCAAAGGGGGAAGAATATTGAAAGTGATCCTTCAAACACTGGGGGGGGGGGCCATGTCTGAAACTGTGGCAACGTCAAAATAGTATTGAAAGTGAGATGCACCTGATCAATCACTTGCAGGACAAGTGCGATATTCCGAGGCAAGAATTGTATCAAAGCCAGCATCAAAGTTTGTCTCTTGAGGGCAGGTTTATTTGTAGAAGTCAAAACTTAGGCAAGTTTGTAAAGAGAGGCGTTCGAAAGTCTAGGTGCCACTGTACCTCAAATACATTGCCTCATTGATTTTACTAGAAACTACAAACATCTTGAGATGGTTTTGGGGTTGGAGTGTTGTTCTTGTCTCCCCGTACCTTCGAGGGCTGGTATATCACGCAAAATATCGTTATTATCCAAGGAAGAAGAGTTTCGCAACACTGCAATTAGGGGTAGGAAAAGGAATAGACAAAAATCATAAGGTTAAGTGATGTCAAAGCAAATTTTCTACGGAAGAACAAATGTAATTAGACCTTATTAGGATCATAAGGGCTTTGGCGTCCTACAATGTGATCAGTTGTGTACTTGTCAACAAAAAACACACAACTTCAATTCGTCTACTTATAAAATCTTAGCCTGCTGACGAATAAGGTTGACTTAACAAACACGTAAGTGACCGTAACTATCTGACGTTAATAACAGTAAGTAGACCTTGCCACATCATAATTAGGCAATAGAAGGAACAGACCAAATCTTCAGGTTGTACTTAGCAATCATACTTAAGTAAGGTGCTTGCTTTTAGTGTAGGACAAATGATTATAAGTGCAACTGAGGTGCACCACAATTTTAAATTGAAAGATCAAAGTAATAAGGTCTTAAATTAATTCGTTGACGTACTTATGAAATTATTAACGAACACATGACCAATATTCTCTTCCAGTTGAGGAACATTGGAACATTCAAACGCCACAATTGAACACAAGTTGAATATCCTATGTAGCTGACCATATACTGCTCTTGAGCACATCCCAATTGACTATATATAGCAGACAAAAGGCAAAGTTTTACCCTTGAAATATTTCGACGTGGAGTTCAAATACGAAGCTGATTAAGTGTAAAACTTAGACCTCCGAAATGAGACAACAACTACTATTCCTGTGTTTGGTATGTTCAACAATCATTTCGAGAGAGTCCGCAATTGAGAAACGAAAAATTGGTAAGTTAATAAGCAACGCTATTTTAATTTATCTGGGCTTCTTCGGGGTCTGAAGGCCAGCACTCACTCTCGCGGTAAGGCTAAAAATGAAGATTTTCGTTTCGTCGATGTTTTAGAGCTCTTCAACTACAATGGGCATTAGAGCCCCGTCCACTGCGTAGTTCTTATCCCGAGTGTGCACAGACACTACGCTATTACGACGGTTTTGGGTATTAGCAGCACCCAGTGTTTCCAGGGGGTCACCCATGCTAGTAGTAGCTGGGGGTTGTGTTACTTAACTTCAGTGATCATATGAGAACTGGTTTGTCCAACGCAATACTAACGTTCCCCTTAAAAATGAAAAGCAATGCAGAAGCATTCAAAGGCCTTATTATCATACTAAGGTTCTGGGGGTCCAGACACTGACGAACCCCTATTGGCAACCGAGATACAGGCACGCAATAAGAGTCGAGCAGCATGAAAACCCCAAACTCTATGAACCTCAACAGGTGAAAATCAAGACGAAAGGGCACCTAAACGTTCGACTATTTCCAAAATCAGCGCTTCCTACCCTATGGTCCGTGAAGATCTGTGCAGAGGGACCGCGTAAGTCTGCAGTTTACAGATTTGAATCAGAATTTCCGTGCACTCGACCTATTCTTATTCCATCAAACACTGGATTGAGTTTATATTACTGGTACTTTAGAGCAGGCAGGCTATGTATGGTAGATTAGATGCTATGCTTCAGGTTCTTTGAGGGTTTTGAATGAGTCAATTATTAGGAATGAGAGTTATTCTCTCCACTGCCAATTTGCCCTATCACGGATGCTTGCAGTGCATTCAACTAGAATTAGAATATTTTCAGGAGGGGATAACGTTAACATCGCACGACACTCCTAGAGAAACAATCACAGATAGGGCCGGCGGTATAATCAAATTTTCTGCAATTATGCAAAAGCGATGCAAACAACCTGTAAAGTCATCATCATCATCATCATCATCTCACCCTTCTCCCGCCTGAGGCAGGGTCGGGTCTGCGGGTTCTGATCCTCCACTCCCGCCTATCCCCCACCAGGTCCCCATCCACCCCGCACGCCTCCATGTCCCTCTGCACCACCTCCGCCCACGTCCGTTTTGGTCTTCCTCTACCCCTGGTGCCCCCAATCACCCTCAGTCCCATAATGGCCCTAATAAGCTCCTCCTCTCCCCTTCTCCTAACATGCCCATACCACCTCAACCGATTCTCCCTCATCTTTTCTGCAATGTCCCCCACTCCCAAGCTACCTCTAATGTAAGTGTTTCGGACTCTGTCAGCTCGTGACACCCCACTCATGTAGCGCAGCATTCGCATCTCTGCCACTTGCATTTGCCTTTAATGGTTCTTCCTAGCTGCCCAACACTCTGATCCATACAACATAGCGGGCCTAACGACAGTTCTATACACTTTGCCCTTCAGCTTAATTGGGACCCATCGGTCGCACAAGACCCCACTTGCTTGTCTCCATTTCTGCCATCCTGCCTTAATCCTATGTGTCACATCGGAATCTATCTCCCCATTGCTCTGGAAAACTGATCCTAAATACCGGAACTCTTGCACACCTGGTATCTTCTCACCCCCACAGCAGATCTCATCCCCTTGTCCCTGGCCACTGAAATTGAAAGCTAAGTACTCAGTCTTCTTCATGTTCACCCTAAGGCCCCCCCTCTCCATTGCCGTTTTGATGTCTTGGGGGCCCTTTTGTGCATCCTCTTTCGACTCCTCCAGCCTCCCCACATCATCGGCAAATGCCAGGCACTGAGGGGCCCATTTCCCTATTCCCTTTAGCAACTCATCCATTACTAGGGTAAATAGATATGGGCTGAGTGCTGACCCTTGATGCACCCCAACCTGCACGTTGAAGCATGCAGTGTTTCCCCATGCTGTCCTGACCCTAGCCATGGAACCATCATACATATCCTGCACTATCCTAATATGGCCCTCATCCACTCCATCCATTTCCATAGTAAATAAAAAGATTGAGAATCTAAGAGTTCAATTATTTTGCCATAGGAATATTTGTCGGAGATGTAACTTACGGGCGTGAAATCAAATCAAAGTTTATGAAAGTTATAGAAAACATGGATCCTCGAAGTATTTTTGACATCAAATTCATTACAACCCAGGAAATGAAGAATGAAAGTAAGCCAATAATGTCATCCATTACAATCAAAATCGTTTATAATGACACCGGATATAACGTACAATCGGATTTAACAAACAAAATAGCCAGAACCATGAAAAGCAATACAAAAAAGCATTAATGTTGCTTACAACGAACACATTGGTTATAACGTACAAATCGACTAGAGAAAACATATTTCTATGGACAGTTTTTCAGCTGAGTTCTGTCAATGACAATAATTCTCCATCAAGAAACAGGACATTTGAACAGCAATGGTGAAGGGGGGGGCTGAGGTGAACATGAAGAAACCAGAGAACTTAGTTTTCAGTTAGAGCGGTAAGAACCAAGGGGGTGTAGTTCATTGTGGCAATGAGGTGATACCAGCAGTGCAAGAGTTTAGGTATCTAAGATCGGTGTTCCAGAGCAATGGGGAAATAATTCTGACGTTACCCATAGAATCAATGCAGGATTGCTGAAGTAGAGACATGCAAGTGGTGGGCTGTGTGACCACCGAGTTCTAATTAAGTTGAAAGGTAAAGTTTACAAAACTGTAGCTAGGCCCACTATGCTATATGGAATGGAATTTTGGTCAGTAAGGAAAATTCACAAGAGGAGAATGCAAGTGGCCAAGATGCAAATGCTGCATTACATGAGTGGAGTGTCACGTGCTGACAGAGTCTACAACGTGTACATTAGAGGTAGCTGGGGGTTGGGAAACATTGCAGAGAAGATGTGAGCTAAATAGGTTGAGATGGTATGGGCATGTGATGTGAAAGAAGGCAGAGGAGCTTACACGGTATATTATGGGACAGCTGGTGGCCTCAGGTGTAGGGGAGACCAAAGCAAACGTGGTAGCTGGTTGTACAGAGGGACATGATTACATGCAGGGTAGATGAAAGCATGGTGGGGATAGACGGGAGTGGAGGACTAGAATCCACAGATCCGACCCTGCAATAGGTGGGATAAGGGTGTGATGATGATGAATACATGCAGTATGTATGTTGCAATAGTTATAACATACTGTAATCAATATAACACCCTTAACAAGGATCCCTTCATTATAAACAATAGTATCGCTTTTAGCGAACACCGGCTACAATGAACAAAAACCGTTGGTCCCTTGAAGTTTGTTATAAACGATTTCAACTGTATTTATCAAGTATAATTGTTAAAACACTTCCGTAATGTTTCTTTGAAAGTTCCTAACATGTATGATTCTTGTTAGGCTCTTTCCCTATCAATCACTACCCATTGTAAACTTTCAGGGGCAGTTACTTAAACGAGGATTGAACGAATGCAATGAACTGAATTTAGGGGTACACTGATACGCGACTACTGTCGTTTCATAACTCACCTCGAGAGAGACAAATTTTTAGCACAGTGTTTTTCAACCAGGGTTCCGTGAGGTCCGTCCAACGGGTTCCGCCAATGGCAAGGTAAAATATAAAAATAAGAAAACACAAGAAATGAGAACGACTTTTGTCTGTGGAAGATGAACTTCGGGTGTCTCTCTCTCAAACATTAAGCCACGAATTCAACTGCTTATGCTAACACACACCTGTATCAATTAATGTTTTGTTTTCTGTCACTGTATGGGGTTCCGCGAAAAATCTAAATGTTCCAAAGGGTTCCGTTTCAATAAAAAGGTTGAAAAACACTGTTTTAGCACTTAATAATTAATCATTGTGTTTCATCCTATAGGTTTCGCATTAAAAAGTCAATTTTATCTAAAGATAATATTTACCAACTGTGAGAAAGAAATCAGTAGAATGATCAAGAACTATTTCAACTCCAAAGTTTTTGGATCTGCAACATACCTAGTATCTACTACAATATGCTCGAAATACATTGGCAGGGATATTAAGCCTGTCATAATTCCTTCCTTACACCTTCAACATAATCTTATCCAAATAACTATAGAATGGATGAAAAAATATAACCTGAATTTCGACGAAGTTGTCTTTTATACTGACGCCAGCACAGGTTAGAAACTTGAATGTATGGGAAAGGACAACTCAAGACAAATGTTAACGTGAATGTTTTAAAACTTGTCAATTTTTAGACCTGAGAGCATTTGAATCCATACTGCTATTGAAGGACAATTTTAACACGGTTAACAACCGGAGAATTACGTTCCTCATTTTCCACTTTGAGAATACATCACTGGCACAAAGAAGAGTCTATGTTCAAGAGACATTTCAGAAAACGTCCAGCATCGAGATGAAGGAGCATACATTTCTAACATTTACCTCATTTAGTAATGCGAGACTGATACTGGAGGAGGTAGGTTGGGAAATATTAGTACAATACAGTTGGGTGTCTTTTTATGTGGTTTATATTTATGCAATTTTTATGTTGTGAGGTTTGCATTTGATTAAAATGAATCAGGAAGTATAGTCAGTCTAAGTCCCATGACACTGCCTAAGGCCCAATCCACCGACCATTGTATTAGCCAGTCAAAGAAGTCTTAGTCTGTCAGAAATTAGCGTACACAATACGGGGTTCCGTACTTGTATATGGCACTTAACAATCATATCATCATCATCATCACACCCTTATCCACTAAACATGCTCTAAAATTTATTTTGGAGGTGATTTGAACATTTTCAACCGTGAGATAATAGAAGAACTGCTGGTGGATGATGCCTTAAATGACGATGATATTATTAAACTAACTTTAGATGCAGTAGCTGATCCCAAAAGTGAAAATGCTATTGAGGAAAGATTGTCTTCGTCTTTGTCTTCGTTTTTGCAGTAAATTAGAAAATCACTTGCTTGTTAATGATGCTAATTCTGAAACAGCTGCAGAACAGTGTTTCTTGATACCGTGAATTATATAAAAATTTGGTAAAAACACCATCACAAAGTTTAATTACTAATTACATTGTCATTAAACCAGCATAAAGTAGTCTGTCCAGAAAAAAAACTAAAGTATGACAGGCACGTAACACTTGGTCTATTTGGTCATTCATGTGTTTGTTTTAGGAGTTATTATGCAATGGGACAGCACCATGCAATATTATAACCAAATGGGAGCGGCGAGTTGCGTTGGACACACCAGTTCTCGTCTGATCACTGAAGTTAAGCAACGCAAGCCCAGTTAGTACTGACATGGGTGGTCGCTCGGGAAAGCTGGGTACTGCTAATACCCAATAATCGTCGCATTAGTGTAGTGTCTGTGCAGTATATGCATTGGAACTATACGGTGGACGGGTCTCTAATGACCTTGCAGTTGATGGGACCTTAAACTCCAACAAACGAAAAACAATTATAACTGACAAAGCATTAATTTACCTGCCAAAATTTCTATTTTGGTTATATAAGGCGGTGTTAGTACAGTGGGGTTGGCCGGTGTCATGCCTCAAAGTGTCTGGTTGTTCGTCAAAGTGTCTCGGCCATTTTTCATTACCCGGTTAAGTTATTTTGATAGAAATTGCGCGTTGATTCACGTTGCTTATGTACTCTGCAGAAAAGAGACAAATTAGGGCATCTGCATTCGGACCTAGATGGTGGGCACTTTGAGATACTCAAAATTGCCTCAAAGTGTCCCACCGGGCACTTTCAAGTAGACCCCAGACACTTTGACATGTGATACTGGCATTCCCCCACAGACAACACAGCCAATAGAGAGTTTTGTGTTGCTGTCAACTACTTACCGTAACGCATGTTAGCAGACGAAAATGCATCTGTGCATGCGTCGCAAAAAGTAAGCGTTTTTTTTCTTCCGGGAGCTACTTGAACAGGGCTTCGTTCACGTTAGAGAGTTTTGTGTTGCCATCAACAGCTTACCGTAACACATGTTAGCAGACGAAAATGCATCTGCACATGCGTCGCAAAAAGTAAGCATTTTTTTCTTCCCGGAGCTATGTGAACAGGGCTTCGTTCACGTTGTACGCAAACCACATATGGGAATTTCTCGTGCATGTGTGTGCCGCATTCTTGTATAAAAAAATGGCGGTGATAGATTTGGGGACCTTCACCAGTAGGTGCCGCCACTGTGCATGCCCCACTATGTGTAACGCAAAACTAAAACTCTTTTTAGGTTTTCTACCGAATTGCAATTTTCCCATATTCAATTCCGTATTTTCTATTCCCGTAACGGGAACACAAAACTCCCTATTGTACGCAAACCAGATACGGGAATTTCTGGCGCATGCGCGTGCCGCATTCTTGTATAAAAAAATGGCGGCGATAGATTTGGGGACCTTCACCAGTAGGTGCCGCCACTGTGCGTGCCCCACTATGCGTAACGCAAAACTAAAACTCTTTTTAGGTTTTCTACCAAATTGCAATTTTCCTGTATTCAATACCGTATTTTCTATTCCCGTAAGGGGAACACAAAACTCCCTTATATCCCTGCGTGTTCCAGACGCCTGACTGGAGTGTCCCCAATCAGAGCATGTTCAGTGGACCCACAGACCCGACCCTGCCACAAGTGGGATAAGGCAGCGCTCTGCAACCTTTTCTCACCTATGTTACATCAAAGTTCTTCCTGGAATTCTGCAGCATATCAAAAGCTAAAATATACAGCACACCGGTTGTGGAGCACTGGGATAAGGGGATGGTGAGGACTGTCAAAAAAGGTTGCAGAGAGGGAGAAAAAAAATATGTTTGTGAAAATTTATCGCCTATACCAAAGAGATCTATTGCATAGACAGTTATTTCTGATGATGAAAGTGATCTGCAAACAGTTTGTAGATGTTGTATACCCTTACCAGATGGACAATTCAAATGAAATGCAATTTTATTTAAGGTTTATATAAATCTTTTTTGGCTTCCCAAAGAAATTTATTAAGAAACCTATTTTCTTTAACATCAACAAACTTTTTTATGGGATTGTACATTAATTTTAATTTGTTATTTTGGAGTTATGCGAATTTTAAAAATTATGGAACATATCCTTAATTTTTCCACAAACTTATAGTCTTCTTTTATGCGATTTTCTGAAGAACGTATCCCCCACATAAAAAGAGACCTGACTGTATAATGCAGAGGAAAGGCACGTTACAATAACATCAAGGTCCCAAAAATGACGTCTTCTACCCAAAAGACAAGTCCATGGCCAGTCTTCAAACCTCCCCCGCAATTGTTTACCCTTCTTTTAAAGCTGCTGCCTATGGACGATATATCTCTACATTTTTATTCTGCCACTCATTTATCACAGCACAGAAAACTGGGTCTTGCTCCCACACCTCATTTCTAGACACTGGACACGTTAACTCATAGGATTAGTTGCCTGGTCAGTGATTGAAACATGTAACCTCTGGACAACAAGGTTTACTACACGAAATTGCGTTTCCATATAAGATAAACTCGAATTGCTTTGTTCGAAATTTTTCTTCGTAGGCTTACAGGAAGGGTATGATGAATTTTCCAAGCAAATGGGTAATCCACATAACTGAAAGAGAAGACAACATTACTAAACAGCTAAAGGAAGTGATTCAAAACAATGTGACATGCCTGACTGTTATGTATCCTTTAAATTATACTAGCAACCCTGAATACATCAGACAAATGAAGGTAAGGCAACATCCGACTGAAGTCATTTCACTTCAAAATAATGCATCATAACGTTAAGGCTAAGGCAGAGTCCCAGTAACTTCGAACCAATGAATTAATTGGCGCTATTCACACGCAGTGTATTCTTATTTCTTTTATAATATTGACTTGTTTTGTTAATTTAAATTCATAGTCGCTCTACAACTGTCTAACGGACCACTACGTATCTGTACTTCGAATGGCTAACACAGTTGTTAACAAATCGAGATATCAATTCACTATTCCAGAAGAAGTTCATAATATTAAAGTAAGTATATTTCTTTCAAAAATTACATTCTGTTGATCAGCAATGTTTTGCCACGATTGGGTCTTCTTTTTAACGTGTCAAAACTGGTATCTACACTTCCAAGGGCGGATTTCTGAATAGACTAAAAAGGATTACAGAGTCTAGTAACAATAACAAACTATAAATAGCATAATTCTTTGAATTTAAATAAGATAGTATATTATTTCAAAAATGCCAAATTAAGAATTCATAGTAAGGTTACTCATTGGGTAAAGGCCTACCTGCAAGGAAGGGTATTGGGACCTTTACTCTATATAATTTATGTTAATGATATAGGGCTCGGCATTCAATACCTCGTTGAGCTATTTAAAGGCGATACATGCATTGCGAAGGTAGTCTAAGAAGGGTCACCTTTCTGCATGGAATTGCAACAGGACCTTAACCAGATATATGACTGGAACAGAAAGTAGGAGTTGCCATTAAACTTACACAAACATAACTTTCTTAGGATAAGCATATCTAGAAAGCATGTTGATTTTACTTATTGCATAGGGGATGTGAAGGTTAAGAGGGATGAAACCCATAAGAGCCTTGGAATTATTCTAAACACTCAGGGTAACTGGAAGGAGCACACTAACAAATTGATTGGGAAGGCTGGGAATGCTCTCCGTTTGGCTAGAAGAGTGTTGGGGGACAGCACAAAGGAAGTAAAAGAAATAGCCTATTTTTCGCTGGTATGGTCAATTGTGGAGTACTGTAATCCAATTTGGTTTCCCTTTAGGCAGGGTATATATTGGAAAATTGAAATGATCCAAAGGAGGGCAGCAAAATTGTGCTAGACTGCTTCTCCTGTAGACTGAGTGTTTCAGACGTGACAGGAGAGTTTCAGACATGACGGTCCTCCAGTTAGCAGCTTATCCCTTGCAGAGTTTAGTGGGGACACGATAATCCATTCAACTTGAAGGAGATCAAAGCTCGAACAGACTCGTATTACTGGTGTTTTCTAGTAATGGTCATTTGGCAATGGAATGCTCTTGGTGAGGATAATGTGAGGAACATTTTCCAATAAGGTGCCATTATTACAGATAGGCAATATATGGCAGAATAGATGTTATACTTTGGGTTCCTTGGGGTTTTCAAGAGGTTAGAAATTAGGAATGAGAGTCATTTCTCCACTCCCAGTTGGCCAATCAGGGCTTACAGTGTAGTATTAAATTACAATTAGTATAAAAATATTGTTTCTACACTGTACAATCACTGTAGAATCTTTAGCATTTGCTTATAGTAAGACGTATTAGAGACAAGGTTATTATAGGTAAGTTTGGCAATCCAGCCTAATTATACATTTTACTCTGCCAGTTAACTCTTCTCCCTACGTCATCATGCAAGCAAGCAGTAGCTTAAGAGCATTGTTTGTTTGTTGGTGTTTTACGGCCCTTCAACTACATGGTCATTAGAGCCCCATCCATAGCATAGTTCTTATGCAGAGACCGCACAGACACTCAGTTTTCCCAAGCGGCCACCCATGCCAGTACCAGCTGGGGTTGCGCTGCTTAACTTCAGTGATCAGACGAGAACTGGAGTGTCCAACGCAATTCGCCGCTCTCAGCTTAAGAGCATACTTTCCGTATAATGTACAGCAGCAACCCTCTAGTGCTTACGTTGCCCTGGACAAAAAGACAAATTGCCGCCCCTTAAGACTATGTTTTTATATATATTATTTAAAAACAATTTCATTGTTTTGATTCAAGAACATGCAGACATAAACAGTATACGCTACGCACTGTAAAGTTTTAGCGAAGGGACATATCCCCACGACTGCTTAACATATCAATATTTTTCTCACACTTACAGCCAAAAATTGTTTATCTAACTGTTTTTAAATAAAGGAACAAATAGGTATAATAATCGAAGATAGATTAAAAAATATAATAAAATTTGAATTTAACATATTGTACTAGTGAATAATTTAGTAAACTTGATTTGAGCAACGCTTCTTTCAAGGGGTGGCAAAATCGGAAATCCGCCCTTCTACACTTCAGTTTTTGGTAAACAGCTCAATCCATTCAGGTACATCAAATATCATTTTAGTGGCTCCTTAAACCGTGTGCCACTCCTGAAGAAGATATTTACCAAGTAACTGCAAAGAGGTACAATAAACAATTATGTAATTCAACACTTTCAGACAAGAATTGAAGACCTTAGTGCGTGTGATTTCAACTACCACTGGATAGCAGAAACTTACGCTGCAGGACAAAATAATGAACCCACAGTCTCAGAGATGTTGTGGAAAGTAGGGACAGGTTTTGCAACAAAAGACATACCTCATGTCTTTACATGTCAAAGTGATGGCTTCAAGCGTCTACTCGTACGAATTCTAACATATCATGTAATTTTCTGTTTATTGTTTTACGAAAGTCAAAGAAATTATCTTCTTACTGTCGATCAATTGTGAGTAGGCCTACAGACAGGCAGTCATAGTATGTTAGCATGTTATGCCAACGGGTTGGGGAGTCGACCAAGCAGCCCTAACGGGCCGAACCTTGTGACAGCTGATAGCGGGTGATAGGTAGGTAGGAGAGTGGAAATTAGCAGCACCCAATGTTCCCAACCAACCACCCATGTTGCTACTAACTTGGGTTGCGTCGCTTAACTTCAATGATCTGACGAGAACTGGTGTGTTGAACGCAATGCAACGAGAACAACATTTTGAATAAAATTAAAACATACATAGGGTCATAGTTGCCTAAATTATGCATCAAGGAAACTGAGTAATTGCATGAACATACAATCCACTTCTTCATTCACAAACGAAGTATCATCATCATACCGTTATCCCGCCTGTGGCAGGGCCGGGTCTCTGGGCTTCAAACCCTCCACTCCCGTCTATCTCCCACCAGATCTCCTTCCAACCCACACACTACTATAGCTTCATGAGCAAACTATTCCCACGACTGCTTTGCTCTCCCCCTGTCTCATGTGTTTTAACCACCTGCAATCCTGTTATGGGCCTAACGAGCTCCTAACCTATTCGCAACAATACATGTCCACACTCACCCAGTGGCGTTGCTAGTGTTGGCGTCACCCCCTCTCCCGAAAAAAGCCGCTTCTTCTGCTTTGGTGTCACCCCATTTCTCATTGAATCCCCATTGAATGTCATTTATTCTGTCTTCTTCATGTTTACTTTTTAGACCACATTTCTATCGCTGTTCTAATATTGCTTAGGCCCTTCTAAACTTGTTCTCTGGAGTCACTAAGTTTTCATACATCGCCGGCAAATACAATGTACTGAGGGCTCATTCTCCAACTCCAGTTAGCAGCTCGTCCATAACCAGAATCAAACGGTATGGACTTAGTGCTGAACCTTGGTGCATCCGACCTTCACTGGGAAGCCTCTAGTATTTCCCCAAGGAGTCCTTAACCTGGCTATGGAACCATCATGCATATCTTGTACTATCCTAAGAAATCCTTCTTCCAATTCCATTTTTTGCGTAATACCTTACAAACTGCCTGTCGTGGAACACTGTCATAAGCCTTCTTAGGCAGGAAGACAATGGGTAGAAAAGATAAAAGGTTCCTTAAACGTATCATGTCTTATTGATCCTGCTAGGTCCTTTTCAATGATTGATTAAGAAGAACTCGTGTTGGGCTGCGGTAAAGAAATTTGATTCTTGGGCCTATTACTCTCAGTAGAAGATATGCAAATAGGATGTCAGATATTAGTTATAAATGCTGCATAGAAGCTCGAAAGACATTCAGTGATTCAAATTGCTTATGGTTTTCAAAATGAAAAGCTCTGAAGTAAACCTGTTGCTGATTGCATTTAATTTTAATGGCCTAATGCAGGATCCCCCGTGGCAGATAGTTCCAGATCAATGCACCAACAACTTGGAGGATTATCACGGCGTTAGTATGAAATTATTGAAAGACATCCAACAAAGACTACAATTTTCGTAAGTGACGTATGGTTTTTAAAAGTTCTTATAGCCGTGAATATGTGCATGTCAAAAAATCTTTCATTTCATAGATATACGATCACATGCTTAAATGCCCGACAAAAGCATTTAAAAAACAACGCGGAAGCAATATGGGATTTAGCAGAGAAAAAATTATTATCGAAGGTAAGAGTTAATAAGGTAAGAGCAATCCCACTACAATTGCCGTCCTATTGTTCGTTATAAGCAGTAATCATACCTAGATTTTGACCCGGTGTCGACGGAATTCGTTTTAGATTCTCACTGATAGTTTGATTAGTTTGAGCTGCGACACTCCATTCCCTCAACGCCCAACATTATCATACCCTTATCCCGCCTGTAGCATGATCGGGTTGGCGGGTTCTGGTCCTCCTATGAACGCCACACCCGATCACATCCATTCGTACATCCTGCTCCTCTGTCTGCTTTGGTCTTCCTCTGCCCCGATTGCTTTCAATAACCAGCAACCCCATAATAGACCTATCCAGCTACCCAAACTACCTCTAATGTACTCATTTCTAATTCTTCATGCTATTGATACACCATCGCATTTGAGCATCTACAATATTACATGCCTTGGTAAAGTCTAAAGGCTCGGCCATACAGAACGCGATCTCTCGCAGCTGGCAGAAATCGCTTAGGGTACAAACACAAAGAAAGCAGGTTTCCTGTTTTCAGAAAGCAGGTGCCAACTGTTATGTATTCAACTGAATGAGGCAGACACTGCACGAATTTCTGATGCCTTTATTGGTTACAAGTTAAGAGTGAATAGAATGATACATATCAGTAATGTCCACTATATATAGATGAGAGGAAGGTTAACTTGGAGGTGAAAGTGGAAAGAGCAGAAATTTGGACAATGGTCATCCTGTTTGACATCCATGTATCAAGTGTGTCTATCTTCAAAGGGTGAGGTCATTGGTCCTTCATATCCATATGTTAAGTACATGACACCAACAGGCGCCGATAGTGAACACCGTTCAGTGCTTAGTGGTGGACACAAAGAATGCGTGTTAAAGCGACTGAAACCAGCGTGTTTTTCTCAAGATGGCAGATCATCTGAAGAAGATTTTCTTATTCGTGACAGGCCCATCCTAAAATTCAGGAAGCCAACATTCTCAATCAGTGCTGTTGATGTGGAACTTGTCTCTTTTGTCCCATATAGGTGTTTTATTAAAAGCAGCTGAGATTTATAAAGCCTCACTATTCATGATTCACGATTTTTACTGCATGTAACCTCACCTGCGCCAACAAGTAGCGAGCAAGAACTAAATATTCATTCCAGTAAACTTACCAGTGTGGGCTACAAACTCTGACAAGATGAAACTGCTTTATCAATGTTTGGGTCTCATCAGCCATCATTCAAACATTTTTGACACTGGTCAGCGCCATCTTTATGTTTGTACCCTAAGACCTCTAAAGGGACATGGCCCCACCGAAGTACTTACTACAGTGTGAGGAAAACCTACAATGCCCACAATATCGGTTTTTTATTCTTGCATATCAAAAAAAGTCCTTCAGCCCACCATCAAATGCTACCTCATAAGGATCCTAACAGATGCTATATTTCAAGTTCTTCTTTTCAGGAAGTAGACCTGTTAGCTTGTGGAATCATTGTAACAAGCGAACGACATTATAAAGTGGCACTGACATTACCATTTCACAGCGAGGCATATACAATCCTAAGTGCTAAGCCTAAAGAATTGAGTAAATGGTTCATATTTTTTGAACCATTTAAATATGAGGTAAATAACAGGTGACAAATGTGTTACTACCTATGCATAACCCCTTTCCAATAATATTTTTATTGTACTTTCAGGTATGGCTACTGATGGGTTTGGTTGTCTTTCTGTTAACTATATCATTGTATGGCATTCAAGTCGTTACAACAAAGGGACAAATGGCAACACCAGAAAACATTCCATATCCATTAAATTTCAAAGACTGCATGCATTATTTTTATGGTACCTTAGTTAACCAAGGTAAATCTTTTACATTATTCAAGTTTTTTTTATCAATTTCGCATATGATCACTACGAGCCATTCTTCCATCTACGGAATGGTCTGGTGCCCACTTTTGTACCATTGGGACGCAGAAGCGATCTGGAGAACGGTTATTGTTAGGCAGCCAGTTATCAACATAATGCTGCAGCCCTAATCCTTATTTATCATTGGTCTATTGTTTCTGTTGGGGCCTTTTCCTTCAGACGGAAATTTTTATAAACTGCAGGCGATTTTAACTACAAGAGTTCTTGGTATTAGAAAAACGGAAGGTGCACTGGGGGCATTCTTCTCGCCTGAATGAAGTAACCCACGACTGTTTATTTTTTTTCTCAACCTATCTTATATAGGTATGACTTTATCGTCTCCGAGTATATCCAGCAGGACGTTAGTTGGTTCTTGGCTACTGTCCGTTATTGTATTCACTGCAATGTACAGTGCAAATCTTGTAGCTTTTCTGACCATTCCAAGACTCACCAAACAAATTAAAAATTTGGAAGACTTACGATCAGCGGAAGGTTCTGTATCATGGGGTATATTAAATTCATCCACCATTTTTCAAAGCTTTTCGGTAAGAAACGTTTAATATTTATTCAATGTGTGTTTATAGTTTAATAACTTTGAAATGTAGGAGCTTTGACGGTGGTCTAGTGCAGTGGTTCTCAAAGCGTGTTCCGCAAAAAAATTTAATGCACAAATAAAGCAATGGAGGGATACTCTGATGTGACCCGCAGAATCAATGGGGGAGGGGGTGACTGAAGTGGAGACAGGCATACGGAGTCATGTGTGATAGGAGGATCACAATCTAGTGAAAGGGGAGTTCTACAGGACAGTGGTTAGACCAGCTATGCTATATGGATCGGAGTGCTGGGCAATGAGGACGAGCTACGTAATTAGAATGCGAGTAGCCGAGATGCGAATGCTGTGGCACATGTGTGGCGTGTCGAGAGCTGATAGTATTAGGAATGGGCATATTAGAGGTAGCCTGGGGTGGTGGACATCGCAGAAAAAATGAGGGAGAATAGGCTGAGGTAGTATGGACACGTCATGAGAAGAGGGGAGGAGGAGCTCGTTAGGTCCTTGCCAGGAATGAAGGTGGTCAGTAGCACCCGCGGCAGGAGGAGACCGAAGCAGACGTGGGAACAGGTTGTCCTAACAGGAATGACAGTTGGTGGGGTGGACGGGGAACTGGGGGAGAGATAGACGGAGGTGGAGGGCTAGAACCTGCAGACCCGACCCTTCCACAGGCGGGATAAGGGTATGATGATGATGTAGTAAGTATCAAGTGTAGAAAGTGTACAACCTGCTTTAAAGTTTATGTTGAATTGTAAGTGTTCCGTGCTAGTAAAATGTCAGTTTAGTGTTCCCTGACTTCAAAAAGATTGAGAACCACTGGTCTAGTGGCATCATACCTGGCATACAGATGTCAATTTATAGCAACCGTTTTCAATCACTGGGCCATGAACTCTTTCATCTCTACAAAATGGTATCTTTCAACAGAATACATCTCTTGAAAAAATTAACTACATACTTCACCGTGCTGTCATACATTCTGAGATCAATGATGAAGTACTGGATAAAGTGGCCGACGGGAACCACGTAATAATTGACTCGAGAACTTCCCTCCTTCACCTCTTGCAAAGCATCAGTAATATTTCTGAGCACGAGCATTTCGTCTTGGGTGATGACGTATTTTATGACAAAATGTCATTTGGTATGCGACCAGGTTACGTCCTTTATTTAAAACTAAATGACATGTAGGTATATTATAAAAAAATCACATAGCAAATCGCAGGTCAGCCATTGTCTTTCTTAAACTGGCTAATCATTTAATTCTAGGATTGATCGGGCTGTGTCTTCAGGGCTAATTAGAAAGTGGAAAGCTGAAATATTCCCTAAAGTCGACGTCCAAAGGGACAAATGGGTCATTGATGCTGGCGAATCATCTATAACATTAACATACTTTCAGTCATCTTTATACGCCTTAGGAGTGGGATGCATTATATCTGGAGTGTCTCTGGTGGTGGAATGTGCTTGCAAGTTTTGTAAAGGAAAGTATTTAGGAGAACGGGCCGTAGAACACGGCTTTAATTAGGTTGAGATATTGTATCTAAATCAACAACTGTTTACAATTATGGCAACATTAATTCACTCGGATCTAAAGTCATTTTATCCACAGCACTGTCCCGTCTACATCACATTTTCGGGTTCTGAATAGGCACAAGGGTTATATAAACAAAATAATTTCTATCACTCTGTCATAAATGTAGTTATATTCTATCATACGGGAAAACACTCCAAATGGTAGTACTGTCGGCTCTCGATATAACGAATCTCAAATTATGAACCGCTCGATAAAACGAACAGCGTAGCCGGTTCTGGCCAAAATGCCTATACCTCCCATGTATATGCGCTCTATATAACGAACCACTCGATACAAAGAACGGTTTGGCTGGTCCCTTCATTGTCCGATGGTACTAAATGACTCTTTATAACGAACAGCTATTGGATGTCATAGAACAGAGACAAGGACAACCGTTTGTGCTATTGGGAGAAAATTCGCAAGCAGCTTTAGGTAAAAACCACTAGGAGTCATAGAAAGCCATGAAAACTGCCTGGGACCAAAAACAATGTGTAAAACAAGACCTCTTGGCAGAGCTGACGCAAGCTTTTGTCATAACGGGCTCAATAGGCCTTATGTAAGAAAATACAATTTACATTTTGTAATAGGGGCCTGCATGCCAGGTTCTAGCGAAAGTTGTTAATCTGGCTCGCCCCCCAGCACAAGTCTGTGCCAAAGAATAGCGGCTTATTGCGTTGGACACACCAGTTCTCGTCTGATCACTGAAGTTAAGCAATGCAACCCCAGTTAGACAGAGCTTCCATAGAAAGCGTGCATAAGTGTGTCTACTACTGGCTGGCTATATTTGAAGTGGATTTTAGAATCTAAAGACGGTGTGTAAGTGGATTTTTTGTATTTATTTGTTAGTTAAGGTTCAGGGCTTCAGGGTTAAGCAAGGAGGTGGTAGATCTGGGGTAATCTGGGGAAAAACACAAAAACAAGGTAGCAAAAAAAGTAGCATTGTAAGGTAGAGCAGAAGGGCCACGTGGTTAGCAGTTAAAGCAAATAGGGTAGAAGTGGTAGCCAGTTGGAAGCTAGTAAGAGGGCATAGGAATTTCAGTGGGGCTAGGCAGGTAGAACAGTAGAAAGTGTGAAGAGCACCAGGAAGTATGGGGAAAGGAGCACTGTCAGGAGGTAAAGGGAAGGATAAGATGGGGAAAAAGCAAGGGGACAAAGAAAAGGAAGGGAACCTTGAATGCACTGCTACCCAGAGAATTGCAAGTTTGAGGGCCAAGAGGAGGGAGGGATGATTTGGTGTGGCTGGTGCTACAGATGGTTCCATAAGGACTGCACCAGCATCTCATACCTCAAGGAATGTGGGGTGGACATTCCAATGGGATACAAGGAAGAGGTGCATGTGGACAGCCATTGGAGGTGCTTGATGTGCTCCATTAAGTGGTCACTGGCTGCATCACAGAGGGACAAGAGGTCTGCCCAGTACAAGGATACAAAGCATAAGAATACAAAACAGACCGATTTCAGTTGTGGTGAAAAGAAGTGTTTTTCCTGATGGAAGCAAATATTTGTGTAAATGTTAAAAATTTTCGTCAACGCTACTGGAATATTAAATATTCATTTAAATGTAATCCACTGCATAAATTAGGAAATCAGAATTTAAATAGTCATCATTGCCTTCTGAACAACGCTCTTTCGAACGCTCTACGGGTGGAGTGGCAAATTGCGTTGGACACATCAGTTCTCGTCTGATCCCTGAAGTTAAGCAACGCAACCCTGACATGGGTGGCTGCTTGGGAAAACTGGGTACCGCTAGTATCCGAAAATCGTCAGATTAATGTAGTGTCTGTGCAGCCTCTGCATCAGAACTACACAGTGGACGGGACTCTAACGTCCTTGTAGTTGAAGGGCCCTAAAACACCAACAAACAACAACAACAACCTGTTGCAAAAGTTGCAAAAGGATTTTAACATTTCTACCGTCTGTTACTTCAACAGTAGATTATAAATGACGACACACATACACAAGAATGAGTCATTAATTAGCAGCAGACCCATTTATTCACCCATTGAGTACTAATAACATAAAACGTTGAAGTGAGTGTTTATAAAGTATCGCATATGTTATGAACACATTTTTCATAAATGCAATTATTTTTTGTTAGGAATATCACATCATTTGCATTCAGTTCTCAGTTTATTTATTAGAAGCCAAACTAATACTGAAGCTATGTTTCCGCTTAATAAAATATTCATGTTATTTGAAAGGGGTTCCAAGAGGTGCTTTGCCAGTCATCATTTGAAAGATGCTTGAATTCGGTAAACCGGAAGCCCGTCTCTGAGAGTATTTACAAGATTCATCCAATACACATTGTTCTGAAATACCAATTTAAATAATAATCCATAAGTAATGTGTCTTACCACGACAACGAATAAAAATTAATAACTGATGACCAGTAGTAGTTTGGTATTGGACTTCAATTAAAGGTAAGAATGGTTGAGCACCTACTTATTACACATTGTATTCTCAGTGCGAGACAGGCGATAATTCTTGTGATTGGAACAGATTAATTCTTGATGAAATAATGAGTTTGTCAAACAACATAATAGCAGGCACAAGGCACTAACGATTGATAAATTGATCCCTGAAGATGTAGGAGGTTGAAAAGGTCAACACTTCTGACGTCCGAACGTTATTGGAACGCCCAATTTCAAGGTTGCTTGAGATCAAATTGTCACAAAGCAGTGCGAGATATAGTACTTTTACTTGACAACGAATCATATGGGCATATCAAAAAAGAAATTGCAGAAAACTTCAATAAACTTAATGTTGTGGTAATCGGTTGACAGCCCCTCACTTAAAACCATCGTCCAAAAGTTCGCCCATGAGTCCTCTCCCGCTCTTCTTCCTCCAGGAAGAAGAGTCCTGGACCCAAGTCTCTCTTCTCTGACAGGAATGAGTGTATTAGTTGATGCTCTTCACTGGCCTCTGTACCATGCCAAATACTATTCCAATCTGTGCAATGTGATGCCCCTTTTGAAATCTTCTCCATTGTTAATTTTGGCATCTCTCTCTCTCTCCCTCTGTCTCTTAAGCCTTTCATCTTCATTTTATTACGGCCGTAATCAATTCTGGAATTCTAGGCGGCTGCAATTGACCCTGTTTTACTTCTGACAACTCTAACGATTACCGCCCTGATCAACCCGATTATCCGATATTTAAGTAATTTACAGTCTCAGTAAATTAAAAAGTGATTTTAAAAGTTTAGCTTAGGGTTTCTAGGCCGCCCCCTGAAGCATGGGCATAGTGGCAACTGGCTTGCCGTACAGGCCAAGTAAAGATACTGTCTAACAGATTGCTCATGTTTCCCAATGGGTCAAAAATGGGGACTCGACTCTGTCATAGGCAAAAAAAGGGTTAGTAATTATGATTAAGGGAAGTCCAAGGTGCACCTTGCCGGGAGGGGAGCGGCGAATTGTGTTGGACACACCAGTTATCGTCTGATCACTGAAGTTAAGCAGCGCAACCCCAGCTAGTACTGACATGGGTGGCCGCTTGGGAAAACTGGGTACTGCTAATACCCAAAAATCGTCGCATTAGTGTAGTGTCTGTGCAATCTCTGCATAAGAACTATGTTGTGGACGGGGCTCTAATGACCTTGTAGTTGAAGGGCCCTAAAACACCAACAAACAAACAACTCGGGAGCAGAAGGGCTACAGGTAGACCAAAGCAAACATAAAAGTTGCTCGGCCGGACATGGCAATGTGTAGGGTGAATGAGGAAACAGAATTTTTAGACCCGATCGTAAATGAGGTTTATGAGAATATAATGTGGCACTTCATAAGGATATGACGGTGTGTGCGGTGGACGGGGACGTGGTGAGGAATTGACGGGAGCGGAGGACTAGAACCCGCAGACCCGACCTTGCCACAGACGGGATAAGGGTATGATGATGATGACGAAGAATATATAGCACAGAAATAAGGACTGAATATCTTACCTAAGGAGCAGCAAACTCCATCAGCTGCACATTTACCATCGATGGATTCTCCACATGATTCGCCTTCATTGTCACATGGGACAGGATATGCATTTTCTAGTTGACACACCATGCTATCTCTAGAATTTATGTGACAACCCATTTCCAAACTGCAACATATACCAGGACCATAACATCTTCCTAATCCTTTTGGCCCACAAGAGGAACACTGTTACAGTAAAAGAAAAACATAGCATTTATCAACGATAATATTCATAGAAAGTTAAATACGAAATGAGTAACCGTAGCTACTTGTCTAACTGCTGATTGCTTAATGTCACCCGAATTACGTTTGCCACCAATTGGGCAATTGGTAATGAAGCAAGCAGACGTCATCGATATGATGATTACTACTAAAATTGGAGTTAACATCTCAGCACTATATAGTTTCATTCTGAAAATAAACATTTAAATGGTACATTTATTAAAATCAAATTCAAAGCCGATTTTTTTCTAGATGTTAAAAGGCACACATATACTTTAATTAGGACCCATTCCCTCATAATGTATTCAACAATTCCTCGTCTCCCAAAACGAGTATAAACGTCATCAGAGCCTTTCAAGGTGCATCTCTGTCTTTAAACGACCTTTTCTTTTCACATACGATCAGGCCCGGCCATCCAGGGGGTTCAGCAGGTGCATTGCACCTGGGCCTCATGATTGAGAGGGGCCCATCATCAGTACCCATCAGGGCCTAGATCATTGCTAATATTAAAAGTTTATTATATCATTGTAGGGGCAACGTTCCTCATTCGACCCTACCAATGCAACATAACCTAACAACCCTGCCATGGAAAAATATTTTAGGGCCCCAAAAGGATTTTTGCACCCGCCCCTTTATAGAGAAGGCCGGCCCTGCATACGATAGAGATTTGAGCTTATGAAATTCCATGTAATCCGGCAAGAATAGGCCAAAAAACAGTAACAGAAGTTCATGACAGCCGGAAGGCAAAAGAAAAGGAGAAAACTACTAGAAGTCTGGAAATCATCATCATTACAATCCCTTTTCACGCCTAAGACAGGGTTGGGTATCTATTGGGTCGCGAGCGAGCTGTTGGACGGAATTTTTACACAGCCGGCTGCCAGCCTAACGGTGCAACCCATATGTTTACATATCGTGGGCTTCTGTTTCTTCGTTGAACCACTTTTCCTCCACCGACATCAGGAGGCGAGTTCTTACACCCGGAAATTTGGCGAGATACACGCATAGTTTACTTCATGTAGGACTTTTTACTTGCAGACGACATCGTACCGATCACACGAGGCCACGACTTTATCCTTCTTCCTTCCTTACTGCACTGAGACAACTCTTTCCCGCTCGTACAAAGCCACTCCATCTCGGCTGGCTGCGTTGCTAAGTTGAGTTGGACACACCAGTTCTCGTGAGATCACTGAAGTTGAGTAACGCAAACCCATGTTAGTACCAACATGGGTGGTTGGTAGAGAAAGTTGGGTGCTGCAAATTTCCCCCTCCTACATCCCATACACCTACTTCCTCCTCTCCCGCGAGCAGCCTCCTAAAGGTTCGGCCTGTTATGGCTGCTTGGCCTACTCCCCAACCCGTTGGTGTAACATAGACGTAGACTCAGTATCGAACCTGGTCAGTGACGGGAGCGGCGAGTTGCGTTGGTCACACCATTTCTCGTCTGATCACTGAAGTTAAGCAACGCAAGCCCAGTTAGTACTGACATGGGTGGTCGCTCGGGAAAGCTGGGTACAGCTAATACCCAATAATCGCCGCATTGGTGTAGTGTCTGTGCAGCATATGCATTAGAACTATGCAGTGGATGGGTCTCTAATGACCTTGTAGTTGACGGGACCTTAAACACCAACAAACAACAACAACAAACTGGTCAGTGACACTGATGCAGTAGTGGAGGATGCTACTTAAGCATGACCGAGGTGAATCACTTTCTTTGAAATATGTTGTAATATATTCAAAAAGGACCGACAGCCGTTAGTAAACTGCGAAAGTTCAAAGACAACGATGCAATAGTGGGAAAAGAGATGACAAACGGTAATTAAATTAATGAAACAATAATGGATACCCGGTCCTGCTATAGGTGAGAAAAAGGGCAGTACTAACCGAAGTGGCATGCTGAAAATTAAATATTATAATGCACTCACCTCTAAAATCCTTAGATGATCTACTTTGATATTTTTACCTCTGAAAAACAACCGCGCGTGTTACAAAAAATTATTTAGGACTTCAACAGACACTGGTTTAGGACCAGTTTACAACGACAATTCAAAGACTGAGTATGGAGACAACGACAGAGTTTCAAACTTGGATCAAAATCCACGCTTAACCGGTAAGGCTTTTACTTTTTATACCTCCAACCACTTTCACCACTAAGCTGTTAAGGGAGGGCCGCCTCCGCAGCAATCACGTGTCTTTTTTCACCGTTTTTAAGGTCTTAAGGTTTTAGGTCTCTAAAAATTGTAATCGGATGACAGCAACTTATATATCATATTCAGTAACAACAACCTCTGCATTTCTGATATGAAAAGATTTCCATTCTTGACTTCATATCAAGAGATTAATTACCTGCCAAACGCAATGGATGAAGTTTATTATCATTTTTTGACCGCCGAAATTTGAAATACGTTGCTGTTGACATACAGCTAATACATAGGTAGCTTTTGAAAAATTTTCAAAAAGAGAGAGAGAGAGAGAGGAGGAGAGATCTATTTAATATTTGGCCTTTAATGTTATACAAGCTATCATAGTGAGAGCTTATGGCATGCTATTTCTCAAGAAACTTATTCGGAATATAAAGTATAGCATTTTATCTTGATAATGAAGATTTTTATATATACATACGTCTTATTCGACAACGTCTTAGCTCAGTGATCTCTTGCTGAGATGCTAAATTGATCCTGTTTACGTCTTCAGATTGAAACTTCAACTTATGAGTTTCCACCACCTGTTGTTTAGCAAAAAAAAATCTCTGAAAGGATAAGATTGACTCCATATGCATCCATCAATACTCACTCTGCTTGGTTCTTGAAATTACCACATTATTGAACTTTTCATATTTACCAGCAAAAAAGTCACCTAAAGATTATTCAAATTTGCAATTTAATAAAATACACATTAGCCTGTAACCTGTTATGTAACTCCCAAATTCTTATAACTTCTAGGTGATACGAGACATTTCATAGTTTTGTTAAGAGGGCATATGTCTTAATTTGATACTACATGCGTAATGTTTAACATGAAGGAATCTGTCTTGAATTTTGATGAGGACATTTTAAATCTTTTTTTCTCCAAAATAGCGACTCCATCCATCAATCAACTGTTTCCATGGAATCCTGGAGCGGCGATGCGTTGGACACACCAGTTCTCGTCTGATCACTGAAGTTAAGCAACGCAAGCCCAGTTAGTACTGACATGGGTGGTCGCTCGGGAAAGCTGGGTACTGTTAATACCCAATAATCGTCTCATTAGTGTAGTGTCTGTACAGTATATGCATTAGAACTATACAGTGGACGGGTCTCTAATGACCTCGTAGTTGACGGGACCTTAAACAACAACAACGAACAATGGAATCCTGTTTCAATCTACTGGCACCTATAAATACCTGTCTCAGAACAGGGTGTACATCTAAAGTCATGACGACCAAAGAAATTTTAAGACCCGTGCTCGGCTACTAAGTCAGTGGTTGCAGGTTTGATCTTGGATCGAGATTGTTTGGTTTCTTTCGGGAGAGCAAGAGAGTACCAGAGAGGGAGACAGAAAGAGTGACAGATAGAGACAGAGAGAGAGTAGCAGAGAGGGAGACAGACAGAGATTGTTGTTTGTTTGTTGGTGTTTTAGGGCCCTTAAACTACAAGGTCATTAGAGCCCCATCCACTGCGTAGTTCTGATGTAGGGACTGCACAGACACTACACTAAAGCCCAGCGCAAAATGAGACGCAGTCTCTGGAGGTAACGCAGGATAACTCACCATAAATTTCTGCGGCTGACACGATAGTATGTAGTTGCGCATATTAAGTCACAGGGTGACGTGACTCAGTGCCTGCGTCACGTGACCCTGCGGAGTGCAGTGCAAATGCTGCAGTTTCCTGCGTGAAGTTGGCGTGACAATAACAAAAAGCGCTGCGAAGCAGAGAAGTTCTCTTGTTATTTGATGCAAGTATGGTGAAAAACTGCGATTCAACGTGTGGTGATTGCCTGCTAGCAGAATTTCGCAGGGCTGCTACACCCTGCGTCTTATTTTGCGCGTTGCCTAATGCGACGACTTTTGGATACTAGCGGTATCCAGTTTTCCCAAGCAGCCACCCATGTCAGTACTAACAGGAGTTGCGTTGCTTAACTTCAGTGATCAGACGAGACGAGTCCAACACAATTTGCCGCTCAGAAGACAGAGAGAGACAGATAAAATGTGCCCCTTCGAATGAAATTGTGCTGACTTCCATAAAGGCCTAAGTTCATAAGTGTTGCAGCATTAGGATGGTAGCCGACTGTGTAAATACCAGTTCGTCCATGTGTCCCAGTAGGATAAAACTGGGTGCCCGACTTAGTAATAGACGGGAAAAGGGGAAGTGATGATGAAGAACCTCATGGGCAGTCAGATCCCAACCCGTTTCTTAACCTTGACTGCTGTGGCATTGAATCATTAATTTATTCAATGTCGACCTATGGTTTTTCTTACACATGGAAATAGTTCTGTGAATGAAAAATGAGTGGAAAAAATGAAAGGCAAATATATAATGTAAGGCGGAAAGGAGAGAAATATAAGCTTTGTTTCAGCTCGTATTATTTCGGTATTTTTATAGTCTCTAGCCTTCATTCTATTTTTTCCTCTATTAAGAAATTTATCACAATTTTACCAAATTAGCTAACACTCATTTGAATTTTTTACCACTCAAGTTTCACGCTGCGTGTAACATAATTTGTCGTGTAATACAGCCCCATGATGGAAAAAAGTCCTTTATTAAACATTTATTACTAACACGGTTTCTTATGACTGTAATGGGTATGTCGTTATATTATGAGAGGATTTTCAGCAAGAAATGACTCTCATTATAAGGTCAATTAAAGATTCATCTCAAATATTTAACAACTGTGTCTGAAAAAAAATAATGGCCTACACATCGATTAAGAATTATTGGGCTTTCATTTTAAAAGTGCCGGTAATCCGGAAGAAAAAGTAATTATGAATATGAATATGTAATCCTTTGTGACGGATACCTTGCTGGCGAGATCTTTTCATGCTAGACCCATATGCCCAGATCTCCACCAGCACCCCAGCAACACCTTTGCCTTTCACACCCATTCCAGCCGCTCCACCCCAGAACCCACCACCCCTAGAACCTCTTCCAATGTGGGGGTTCCCCAACCCCTTCTGCAGTGATCCAGTGCTGGGCAGACCAGTATCACATGCCTGACGTCCTCCACCTGATCCCTGCACAATCCACAGCCCTCCTCTCCACCTGTGATCTTTGCCATCCTCTGTTTCGTCTCCAGTGACCCAGCTCTTGCCCGAAACAGAAGTGAGCTCTCCCACGTATTGTCGTAGATTACCTCCCTCTCTATGTTAAGCTTGTTCCCATACACCCTCAGCGTTTTCTTTGCAGCCCTTCCCTCCATACTCTGTCGCCACTGCCCTAACCTCCATTCCTTCACTTTGTCCTGTACGAGTCTTTGCAGCGTTACTGCCTCCTCCTTGCCCTCCCTGGGATGCAGTGTTATGCCTATCTTCTTTGACATCCTGTTTACCCTCCTCTCCCAGTTGGTAGATACCCTCATGTTGTTTACCCATGCATTTACCTGCCATACTGGATTTTCCTTCTCTAGTCCCCATATCCTGCATAGGTATACCAACTTACTAATCATTTCCCGCGGTTCAAATGTAGACCACCCCATGTCCCCCTGTATTGCCTCCACTGCTGTAAACCTATTTCCCCCTAAGGCCATCCTACCTAACCTTCTCTGGGCTATTTCCATACAGTCCATTACCTTTTTACTAATGCATAGGACCTCGTTTCCATATGTTAACCCTGGTACTGCTACCGCTTTCCATAAGCCCCTAACCAATTCATACCATGAGAATGAATCGAATGCCAGTTTCCTTATTAATCCTTCTCTGGTTTTCAGCTTACAAACGATGTTTTCCTCCATTGCTTTCAGGTATCCCCTATCATTTGTAAGTTTAACCCCCAAGTATGTAACCTCTGACACTGCATGCATATCTACAACTTGATAAGGACTAAAGGATAATTTTGAAAATTATTGCACATCTCTAGTAAAACCCGCCTCGGTGGTGCAGCAGGTAGCGTGTTCTACTACTGCATCCCTGGTTTGAGGTTCGATACTAGATCGAGGTGGGGAAAAGAGGGAGATCTCGCGCGAGAGAGGCACCGGGTGCGCTTTTCCCCTCTCTTCTATGCAACGAATAGATCAGGCGCATTTTCCACGTGTAGGAGCTCACCCTCTGGCGTCGATGAAGCACCCCAGCGGCCAAGAGACAGTAGACCGACGTTAGATAAGTATAGTGGTAGCACCCAGAGGTGTAACGACGGGAGGCAGATGTCCCCGGGCGCCATTTGTCATATTTTGATTAAAATTACCGCCGCGGCGTCCAAAATTACCTTTGCAGCGCTCCTCGGGGAATTTTAAATGAATTTGTTAATAAAAATCAACAAAAGCCTCTTTGAGTAAGGCACAATCCCCCTCAAGCATGCAGCACGCTGCTGGTAGCAGCCGGCTGCTTTAACATGCTGTCCAACAGATCGCTCACATGTCCACCACGATGGGATATAAATGAGTGTCCGACCCTGCCATAGGGGCCCCCCCCGTACCAGCTCATGTTAAACAATTCTCCCTCCTTATGGCAGATTAAAATGTCCATTTATCCATTTGTACCGAGGACACAGGACTGCTGTTACCCATCTCCGACGGTAGAGAAGTGGCAAGCGTTTAGTAATCACTTTCCACTCCCATAATACCTACAGCATTTGGACTGTGCTCCCGTGAGGCTAATTTTGATTCCGCCACCACGAGGCGTACACATACACTTTGAAAATTCGGCTGTCTGACTTCCTACCTACATTCACACACTGGAGGCCGGCCTACAACGCTTCTTGCACGTTGAAGCGGAAGGAGGACATTCTCCTATTTAAGATATACAGTAGTTTGAAGAGATGGTAGAGAGCGGCTTACTACGCAACCCCAGCTAGTATTGACATGGGTAGCCGCTTGGGAAACCTGGGTACCGCTAATACCCCAAAATCGTCGCATTAGTGTAGTGTCTGTGCAGTCGCTGCATTAGAACTATGGAGTGGACGGGGTTCTAATGACCTTGTAGTTGAAGGGCCCTAAAACACCAACGAACGAACAAAGTGACGGTCACATTTGATATTAATGATGCAGCAGTGATAAACGACTAGTTTCGGGCATTTGAGACAATTATTAAAATGTCTACAATGTTTCGGAAGAACATTTCCTGCCACCAGTGACTTGTCAACAGGAAGATTTCCTCAGATCTCTTCAGGTCGCAAGATCTAACCGATTACTCAATATCGCAGTCCTGGAGGAGCGTAAACAATAGGATCACCAACTGTAGTGTGGTGATTTGAGTCACGCACACTATCAGCGAAGTATCTAGACTTACTGAAAAGTTGACCAACTTAAATCTGTAAACATCCTAAAAACACGGAAGCAGCATCTCACACGAGCAGAGTGCTCATAGTTGTCCGAGAAGTAGCCGTTTTTATTGTTAAAATATTGCAAGATGTAATAAGGGAGTGCAAGAATATAGTGTCAAACATTGCTGAAGAAAAGGTTAGCCAAAATAAGATTTTACATTTTATTTCGCCATTATATTTCAGGAAACATTCACCAATTAAAGACGTTTTGAGGTGACGTCCTTTAATGAAGTAATAAACATCGATCACCTTCACGTGATGCCGCCATGAAATTTACCCAATATGTCTACATGGACAGGCTTTTTCGCAGGCTTGTTTAACTTTAATTAAAAATGAGAATGTAAAAATTGAGTACCCAATGACTGACGCAAACCAGCATTCCTCAAATTTTTTGATCGCGGCCCACTTGTTCTATTACTAACGAAATAAAGTGGTTAATGCAACACCGTAGACCTACTTGACATTCAGAGATTATATATGTATTAGAAGTAAAATTCGTGGGCCACCACTGAGTTGCAAACCGCACTTTGAGAAATGCTGGCATAAACCACAAAAATTCGTAGTCGTCGATTTACTTACCGTTTGCACATGCAAGGTGACAAGCATTTGAATATGTTCTTCCATCGACACCACACACTGGCTGATATAAAGCAATACACACGCAGTCATTACGAGATGGCGCCGAGAGCACACCTGCAAATCAACCAGTTCTTAATTAACAACGTTTCAATTTGATCAAGCAAATATAAATGCAACAATGTTTTTTTCAACCACTTGGCAACGTTCACTTTTTCTTGTGTGAAGTCGGAGTGAGACAGTCTTACCTTCACGTTATAAAAAGCAGTGACGAATTTGCGTACTGTCTAGGTAGGCCCGGGGCCTCATTGAGATCCCATGCAATTTTAAGCCTATCATTAGTTTTGGGTAGGAAACTCTCGTATAATTTCTTTCTAATTTCACAGTAGTGATATTTAAGACTCCGGCGTTTGGGCCTTTTAATTAGGACCCTTTTTCATTCTGTTGGCAGGGTCGAGTCTGGGACTTTAATGGGCCCTAATGACCTTTGTAGTCGATGGGCCCTAAAACACAAACAAACAAACATGGGAGTTTAACTGCTTTTCTCCCATTCCTCCCGCAGGTCTTCGTTCACTCCACTCATTTCCTCCAGTACGCCACACCCTACGGGAGCGGTGAATTGCGTTGGACACACCAGTTCTCGTCTGGTCACTGAAGTTAAGCAGCGCAACCCCAGCTAGTACTGACATGGGTGGCCGCTTGGGAAAACTGGGTACTGCTAATAGGGCCTAGCCCAAAATCGTCGCATTAGTGTAGTGTCTGTGCAGTCTCTGCATAAGAACTATGCTGTGGCCGGGGCTCTAATGACCTTTGTAGTTGAAGGGCCCTAAAACACCAACAAACAACAACAATAAAGCCATACTCTATAACAGACCATATCTTCTCATCCCCAGTTTCCAAATTATATATGCACAGTATGCATTTAGATAATTTACACCTGCACGTAGGGCCTACTGAATCTAGGGATGAACAATTGTAAGTCATGGCTTATAAGTCCTTGTCCCTCTCCATTTCTTTGGTCATTTAACAGCTTAGAACATGCAATTAGGCAACTGGAAGGATGTCGAAAAGTTGCCTGCTCAAAGGTGTCTCAGAAATTAGGGGCTACGTGTTGCCAACTGATTATGTGAAAAAAAAACCCGTACAATTCCCTTATTAATGAAAAAAGTCACTTTTTAAAAATACGAAACATTAATTAAATATTTTAAAAAGTACTACTCAAATATTTTACAAAAATACTACCTAAATATTTTTAATGTAAGTAACAAAAATGTCTTAATAGTAATAAATATTGTAAACCTCACCTGCAAAGCAGATAAAGCACAGCAAAAAGACTAATGAAGTTTTCATCATGAAATAGACGACGTTCACTTGCCAAAATTTGGATGAAAATAATACCGAGAACGACACTGCAAGCCACCTATAAATACCAGTCACGAAATCGCTTTAGTTTCCCCTGGGTATCCAATCTGGATTCCTGGTAACAAGGTCGTTGCATTTCTTTAACAATAACGACAATACGTACTAACTCATACAGCAACTCTTACCTTTTGTTCTAAGATATTTGTCGTTCTAAGACCTTGTCAACACATTTCAACACTACAGACAAGAAATATATTGAGTAATTACTACTTCCACCTGACTATTGTGAAACTGCAAACAATTTAAATTCCAGAAACTGAAAAATAGCGAAGAAACATCCTTCAACTGTAATAAATGCAAATGCTTGGTCTTCAACTTCAGGGAATTAAAGCTATTTTGATTCACCTTAAAGAAACGGTTCTCAACTGGGGCTCGGCGGTACGAAGCGCTGCGACAGGCCTGAAAGATTGCTCTAGGTATGGTTAGCTTGAGAAAATATAATTGTTCCACTTTGATTTTTTTTGGTTTGTTAGGGCCCCTCAACTACAAGGTCATTAGAGCCCCTTGTTTGTTTGTTGGTGTTTAAGGTCCCGTCAACTACAAGGTCATTAGAGACCCGTCCACTGCATAGTTCTAATGCATAGACTGCACAGACACTACACTAATGCGACGATTATTGGGTATTAGCAGTAGCCAGTTTTCCCGAGCGACCACCCATGTCAGTACTAGCTGGGCTTGCGTTGCTTAACTTCAGTGATCAGATGAGAACTGGTGTGTCCAACGCAATTCGCCGCTCCCCATTAGAGCCTCGTCCACTGCATAGTTATAATGCAGAGACTGCACAGACACTACATTAATGTGACGATTTTTGGGTATTAGCAGTACCCAGTTTTCCGAAGAGGCCACTCACGTCAGTACTAACTGGGGTTGCGTTGCTTAACTACAGTGATGAGACGAGAACTGGTGTGTCCAACGCAATAAGCCGCTCTCTTCCACTTTGAACTTGTGAATCTTACATTTTACGTATTTGTGTTCTCTCGCTACCCTGGACCTCTCTAACATTTTCTGCTTGAGGTTTCTCTTCTGCGGTAGCAGTGTGTTGATCGTTGTTCAGCGATTGACGAGTGATTAAAAATTGAAAGGATTTCCGGAACAAAAACTTGTTCCTGAAACTTGCTTGAATCAAATAGTATCTCCGGCGAACGAACTGGCCGCCAGGTGCAGGCTCCACGACTCAAAATGGGTTGAGAACCGCTATCTTAGAGGACCACCTTACTCTTGAAGGTAAGATGGACCTCTCTACCCCTCTAGCCAAAAAGCAAAACTGCTAATACTTTTCCTGCTTATGACAGAGTCGGGCACTCGCATATGCACCTCTCAATGGGCAGGCACACTTGAGGTTCTGCTGACCGGTATTGGTGGCGCAGGAAGTGACGCGCTCGATTACTGCATCAGTGGATGAGAAGTAAAGCCGTGGTCCCGTGTGATGCAAAATGTCATTTGCTCCTAAAGGAACCCTCTCTACTATGAAATATTGGCCCCTCCACTGCCATATTGGCCAAATAAGGCTGATTGTAGTGTAGTGATTTAGAATTAGGTAGATGAGCAAAATTCCCAGCTGTAGGAACTCTCCCTCTGACGTTGGTGGAGTGCCCCGAAGAAGAGTAGACTGTCGATAAAAATGGATAGAGGTTGCGGCTTTGGTCGGCAACCGGCTGCATAAAAATTTCGTCCAATATATCGCACATGTGTCCAGAGAGAGAGAGAGACAAAGATGGGTACCCGACCCTGCCGTAGGCGGGAAAAGGATTAGTAGTTACTCTTGCCGATTGAGGCCCTCAATTATTCTCGATCACCTGAAATTAGAAACAGGGGGAGAAGGGTAAAGAAGATTCAGATCAGTAATTGTCCATGTGTGCGATCTAATCCAGCGAATACCAGTCAATACTAATCACAGTGAATTTCCCAACTTCTTTTTTGGAGGAATTGGAAATTCAGGTTTGCAAATAATTGAAAAAAAAACACGTTTTTTAAGTGTGAGTCAAAGGGTAAGTTTCACTGATATTATTGGTCGCAGGCCTGACCGAAACGGATGACTTCTTTCGAGCGAGAAAAATGGCACAATGGTCCAAAATACCTCGGATGGGAGGTAGAGCCATGCCTCCGTGTCACCTGTACGCAAAAGAACATTTTCTACGACGAAATCAACGCGTAAATATGCAAAATTCTTACAAGTAGAGTCCAGGAAGAAGTAAGACTGACGTGAAATACGTAGGGGTTTTGGCATAGGACAGCATTCGGTTAAGTCAGTGGTTCTCAATCTTTTTGAAGCCAGGGAACACTAACTGTGACATTTTACTACACGGAACACTTACAATTCAACATAAACTTTAAACAGGTTGAACACTTTCTACACTTGTTTCTGTACTTACTACATCATCATACCTTTATCCCGCCTGTGGCAGGGTCGGGTCTGTGGGTTCTAGCCCTCCACTCCCGTCTATCTCTCGCCCAGGTTCCAGTCCACCCTACATACTGTCCATATCCTTACGGACAACCTGTTCCCACGTCTGCTTTGGTCTCCCCCTGACCATGGTGCTACCGACCACCTGCATTCCTGGAATTAAACTGACGAGCTCCTCTTCCCCTCTTCGCATGACGTGTCCATACCATCTTAGCCTAATCTCCCTAATTTTTTCGGCGATGTCCACCACAGGTGCTCCTTCCTAATTCTATCAGCTTTCGACATGCCACACATGTGCCACAGCATTCGCATCTGGGCCACTCGCATTCTATTTACGTGGCTCTTCCTCGTTGCCCAGTACTCGGATCCATATAGCATAGCTGGTCTGACCACTGTCCTGTAGAACTTCCCTTTCAACTAGATTGGGATCATTTTATCACACAGGACTCCGCTTGACTGTCTCCACTTCAGCCACCCCCTTGCCCATTGATTCTGCAGGTCACATCACAAGTACTTTACCTCTTGCAACTTTGTCACCAGTTTGCTCCTCGAACGTACGTCACCGTTATTTTACTGTCCGTCCCAATTGAAAGCTAAATACCCTGTCTTCATGTTTATCGTTAGCCCTCCCTTTTCTATTGCCCCTCAGTATCGTTTAGTCCCTTCTTTATCTGTTCTCTGCAGTCACCAAGTTTTCCTATATCGTCCGCAAATGCCAAGCACTAGGGGGGCTATTCTCCTACTCCCGTCAGCAGTTCGTCCAATACCAGGATGAAAAGGTATGGGCTAAGTGCTGAACCTTGGTGCCCCTCAAATCTTACTGGAAAGCCCTCAGTATACCCCCAAGGTGTCCTAACCCTGGCTATGGAGCCATCATAGCCAGGGTTAGGACATCATTTTCAACACCTTTATTTGTGCATTAAATTTTTTTGCGGAACAATTGAAGTGGTTTCACGGAACACGCTTTTAGAACCACTGGGTTAAGGAACGAATATCTAGGTTAATGGTGGTTATAACTTGTTCTGATAGCTACTGGTAAGTGCAGGACAACAATATGCTTTACCCTGTTACCCGTTAAGGCAAAATTCCAGGATATTTATTAGTCACGCTGTCACAAAAGTAGCAAGCACTAATTTTCCAAGAACAATAACAGAAATAACTACAGTTGAAATGAAATAATAAACATGCATGAAAATATATTTCACCTTCAAGGACATTTCTAAATAAAAAGTGGTAATGTGTCCTTTAAGATTCTTCTTTGTCTTTCAGGGAATTTTGGGAAACTTTCAAGGTGTGTATAATTCAAGGCTATTATATTAAGGTCTATCAGCCAATTTCTGAGCTGGAAAGTATAATTAGCATATAATTGGGTGATACTGCAATTCCGGGTAAAACTTCTGTTAATGACCTTTGGTAGCAGCTATGCCAGGAAAAAGGTTTTCAAGAAAGATTGCTTTTATTTTTAAAATATAATATACGGTAGATCATTTTATTTACCCTAGGATACACTAGAACTCAACAAAAAAGGATGAATATGCAATGGAGCCTGGCTTAAGGAGCATAATTCGTTCCCGAATCTCACTCGTAATGTGAAACACTCGTTAAGCGAAACATTTTTTTCCATAGGAGTCAATGTAAACTGGGATAATGCGCTCAATCATCATCATTCCCTCATCCCACCCGTGGCAGGGTCAGGGTCGGGTTTGCTGGTTCTAGTCCTCACTCTCGCCCATCTCCCACCAGGTCCCCGTCCACCCCACACACTACCATATCATTACAGACAAGGATCTGATAGTGTGTGGGGTGGTTTCCTCCTGCTCCGGATGTTGGATAATGCCCTCCATTGCAAAACAATGTACAGAGCTAAAATTGTAATCATGTTTTTGTCCAGCTTTGGTGGCGAGCTGGAGGATTGTAGATTAGTGTAACAATGCTAGCATCAAAGTTTTTATTTTCAGGGCAGGTTTATTTGTCGATGTCAAATTGTACAAATAGAGGCGTTCGTAAGTCTAGGTACCACTGTACCTCAAATGCATAGTATCATTGATTTGCCCAGAACCTACTGACATATTGAGTTGCATTTGTGGTGTGGAATGTTGTTCTAGTCCAGTGGTGGCGAACCTGTGACCCACTGTGCAATTTTAAGTGACCCAAGCATGAACTATATGTAGTTTATCACCTTATAAACAACAGACGTGAGAGCAGGTTGTCCATACGCAGACCCGACCCTGCCACAGGCGGAATAAGGCTACCCCTGATATACTCATTTCTGATTCTATCAGCTCTCGACACCCCACTCATGTACCGCAGCATTCGCAAGTAAACTTTATTCATGATTAATAATAATTTATTTTTTATTCATTAAATTGAATACTGCTTGCCGCTGACCCGCGGACAACTGTTTGGTTTTTTTTCGGGTTATTGTGACCCGTCTTCTAAAAAGGTTCGCCACCACTGTTCTAGTCTCTCCATATCTTCGAGGGTTGGTATATCACTCAAAATATCCTAGAAGAAGAGTTTAGCAAAAGACTATTTAAAATAGGAAAAAGGCAAAAAGCAACTCCTAACCTTTTTCCCGCCTATTGCAGGGTCGGGTTCCAATCTTGTCCCTCTGAATGGACATAGGGTGAGAGGGAAGTAGGTCGCTTAGGCAGCCAGCCCCCATGTGCAGTGAGGGCTCCCCTAACTGCTACCTGAGTACGCGCCACGTAGTTCACATCTGGCCGTGGCCATAATGGGCTGACACGAGAGGCAAAAATTCATCTATAATTCATTGTATAAAGAGGATATTTGGAAAGGAAGTTTAACAGAACTGAAACGAGGAGTGAAGAAAAACACACAAATCAAAAGGTTAAGTGAGGTGCACTTAAAGTTGCTATGGAAAGATCAATGTAATTAGGCCTTAATAGGTAACTACAATACTATAAATGGTGTGCGATCAGTACTCTTCCTGACCAACACCATAATTAATACTTAAACATTATCCTTTTTGAAAACTTTGGCTATTCTAACAATTAAAAATTACTCTTACATTAACAACCCAAACCCTGGAACAAGAGCAAACAAACACGCAAACATTACCGAGACTCCATGACTTCAATTACAAGCCGCATGTATATAAGGGCCATAAAAGAAATTCGTGTTTTACTTCAGAAATACTTCGGTAACTGTTCAACTAACAAGTTGATTATGTGTGAAATTTAGATTTCTAAAATGAAACAACTATTACTAGTATTGAGCTTGCTACACATAACATTTTTAGTGTCCGGGGCGTTATCCGAGAAAAGAGAAATTGGTAAGTATGCTCCTCAATTTGGATTACTCAAATAGCATTACATATTTTTCAATTAGTTAATGAAAATGGATTGATCACTAACAGTAGCAGGACAAGAGCCCTATAACACATAGATCCCTTAAAAGTGCTATGAAGCTTTTCCCCGGGCACAATTTTATATATAATCCAGTTTTGACAATTTGCATTTATTTTTTCTTCCGCCAAGAAAGGGCTGTTTACTTTGCAAATGACATTGTACAAACCACACTCCCGCACCGTCAAGGCCTGGTAAATCACTAGGATATCAGGAAAAGGTGCTACAAGACTATATGCATAATTCAGAATGGAAAAAAGAAAATTTTGGGGTAAATTTTTGTCGCGAAAGCCTAAGGATTACTTCAATTTGTGTAGTCATAACATTTTAGCCCGTTGACAAAGACAGAAAAATGGGTCAAACAAACACTATCTAATATAAACGATAGTATGTCTAAAAGGTCCCACCATAATTAGGGTATATAACGGTTAGGCTAAATATGCAAGAAGCTCTAGGGATTACACAGTTTAAAATATTCAGAATATTAAGAAATTTTTTTGAAAAAGTGGTTTAAAACAACCTTAGATATTCATTGTAATGTCTTTGGTAAATGAAAGATTGAGAAGCATTGTAATAAGAGCTTAAATTTTTTGCATAGGAATATTCGTAGGAGAGATACCAAACGGGCGTGAAATTAAATCAAAGTTCATGAAAGCTATAGAAAACATGGCTCCTCAGAGTATTTTTGATGTGAAATTCATTACAAGCCAACAAATGATGAATAAAAGTAAGCAAAGCATGTCAACCATTAATTGTATAGTTTGTTGTTGTTGTTTGTTGGTGTTTTAGGGCCCTTCAACTACAGAGGTCATTAGAGCCCCGTCCAGTTCTAATGCAGAGACTGCACAGACACTACACTAATGCGACAATTTTTGGGTATTAGCAGTACCACATGTCAGTACTAGCTGTGGTTGTGCTGCTTAACTTCAGTGATCCGACAAGAACTGGTGTGTCCAACGCAATTCGTCGTTCCTTGTATTGTTTGTTAGTGTTTTAAGGTCTTTCAACTACAGTAGTCATTAGAGTCCCATCAACTGCATAGCTGGGAGCGGCTTAAGGAGTTGGACACACCAGTTCTCGTCTGATCACTGAAGTTAAGCAACTCAACCCCAGTTAGTAGTGACATGGAGAGCCGCTTGAGAAAACTGGGTACTGCTAATACCCAAAAGTCGTCGCATTAGTGTAGTGTCTGGGCAGTCTCTGCATTAGAACTACACAGTGCACGGGGCTCTAATGACTTCTTAGTTGAAGGGCCCTAAATCACCAACAAACAACACTGCATAATTCTAATGCAGAGTCTGCACAGATTGTTATAACGATTTAGGTATTAGCAGTACCCAAGCATAGTGATTACGATTCTTCCCGCTCCATATTAAAAGATTGCTATATCTCGCATTTCTTGTTTGTTCATGTCCTCTGACTTGACGGCCCGTACTAGTACCTATACACTAAGGCAGCCAAGCGTCACTCTCATCTGAGGTGAGGGTGACGATTGGTTTAATTTTTTTTTACTATTTTCGGCTAATAAGAAAAAAATACAGAGGATAATTTGCCGACACCATGGGGAATGGTCCATAGGAATTAAGTCCCTCAACGATTGTATTTCACTTTCTATCGAACGGTTGGTGCTTTCGTCTTGTCGGAAAACAGTGGCGAAATGAGATAAAAAGTCGATGTATGCTACCACTGAATACCAGAGGAGCACATCGTTAAGTAGGGCCTACTTCAATCACAGTGTTTTATCATTTAGGTTTCGCATTTAACAGCAAATTTTATATAAAGATAATATTTACCGACTGTGAAAAAGATATCAGTAGGATGTTTCTAAACTACGTGAACTCAAATATTTTTGGATCTGCAACGTACATAGTATCATCATCGATATGCTCCAAATATATAGGCTGGAATATTAAGCTTGTTATAATTCCTGCCTTACACCTTCAGCATAATCTTCTCCAAATAACTTTGGGCTGGATGAGAACATATGACATTAAGTTCGACACAGTTACTTTCTATACTGACGCTAGCACAGGTGAGAATCTGTATATATGTCACCTTTCTTTAGAAACCCCGTAAGTCCAAAAAAGCAAATTTTAGAGGAGAGAAGAAAAGTTGCTCATAACAAACACTGTTATCAATAGGTGGCAAAAAAAAGCAACTCCTAACCCTTTTCCCGCCTAAGGCAGGGTCGGGTACCCATTTGTCCCTCTGAATGGACACAGGGTGATATGTTGGTCATAGTTTCTTCTGCAGCCGGTTGCCGGCCAAAGCTGCACCCCTACGCTTATTTATCGTCGGTCTAGTGTTCGTTGGGGAATGCTACCGACGCCAGGAAGCGAGCTCCTACACCTGGAAATTTTGCCTCATCTACCCGTTGCGTAGTAGAGAGGGTTCTTTTACGTGCAAGTGCCATCGTACACCCACACGGGACCTCGGTTTTACTTCTCATCCGAAAGAAGGCACACTCGCGGCTTCTCTCTCGCCCGAAAGAAGCCGACCCACCACGGTCCAGTATCGAACCTAGAACTACTGGCGTAGTTGCCGAGCGTGCTAACCACTATACCACCGCGGCGGGTCCTGTATCAATAGGTGGGAATAACAAAAATTGCCCTGCAGGGGAGACAGAGGTTGCTGACAAACTTACAAGGTCTGTGAATTCATATTCCTCAGATTGTTTAGCTAAGATTTCTTAATTAATATGAAAATGGGACTAACGTGGTTTCTAAAGAAAGGTGACGATATATTTGGTGGGAGAGAAGGTCAAATGTTAACGTGAATGCTTTAAAACTTGTCGATTTCTAGACATGAGAGCATTTGAGTCCATACTGAAACTAAAGGATAATTTCAATGTGACTAACAGCCGAAGAATTATGTTTGTCCTTTTTAATTTCCCAAACGCATCAATGGAGGATAGAAGAATATTCGTGAAAGAGACGTTTCAGAAATTGTCAAGCAGCGAAATTAAGGAGTATTCTTTTCTAGCATTCATCACATTTAGTAATGCAAAACTGATGCTAGAAGAAGTAAGTTCTGAAATGCGTTTTTCTAATGCTGAGCATTAAATAATGCACATTATCATGACCCTGTCTCTAACAAAGTCTTCATCCACCCAATAATCTGTCTTTCCTGCCCTAAAACTTGGCACAAATTTGGTTACCTTTCTTCTACCACTTTTCCCTATGAATTCTTTCTCCATATATCGGATTTTTTTCTTTTTAGGCTTACAGAATGGGTATAATGAATTTTCCGAGTAAATGGACATTTCACATCACCACTCACGAAGACAACATTACTGAACAGTTCAAGGAAGTGATTCAAAATAATGTGACATGCCTTACTGTTATATACCCATTAAATGACACTAGTAACTCTCAATATGTTAGGGACATGAAGGTAAGGTGAACTCAAAATAACGTCTCATAGCAGTGAGGTGAAGATAGGGACTCAAAGTAGGGTAGCTAAAGTGTGCATACTATTAATGAATTTCCCGAGTCTCTCTGGTTATTCATTCGCCTAGTCTGGATTGGATTAGTTTCACGGGTTGGGAAGTAAGCCAGGCAGCCATAACAGGACGAACCCTTAGGAGGCTGCCCGCAGGAGATGAGGAGGTAGGTGAAAGGACGAAGGAGATGGTTAACTTGCAGCACCCATCGTTCTTTACCAATCACCCAAGTTGGTATTGACGTGGGCTTGCGATGCTTAACTTCAGTGATCTCACGGGAACTGGTGTGTCCAACGCAACTTGGCTGCACTACGATACGAATACGGGTTTTCCATTTTACGTATAAGGTGGCAAGAGTGCAGCCAAGTTGCGTTGGACACACCAGTTCCTGTCACATATTATGCGAATATAAGTTTATATGTGCATGGGGGGGGGGGGGTTGCAACACCAAAAACCCCATCCTGGATCCTCGCGTGTTAGTACCAACTTGGGTGGTTGGTAAAGAACGTTGGGTGTTGCAAATTTCCCCTCTTCCTCTCACCTACCTCCTCATCTCCCGCCAGCAGTCTCTTAAGGGTTAATCTTGTTATGGCTGCTTGGCTTAATCCCCAACCCATGAAATCAATCCAGTAATAAAGTGAGGCCAAGGATTTGGATAGCTGATCCTGCATTGTCACAAACCCCTTGGTGACTCATCAGCACCAAAATTGACTAATACACCAAGCAGACCAAAACAAAGGCTGCGAAGACTTTAAGGAGGTTCAAATTCTTACTTCATTTTATAACGCTGGCGTTTGTTGGGAAATTTCTATTCATAGTCGCTCTACAGTTGCATAACGGACCATTATGTATCAGTTCTTGAAATGGCTAACAAAGTTGTTCACAAATCGAGATATCAGTTCATTATTCCAGAAGTTGTAAATATAAAGGTGAGTAGATTTCTTTCATAAATTGCAGATTAATCTGTTGGTCAATGATTTACGGCACACTTGATCACACACTAACAGTTCAACGCAGGTAACGATGTATAACAAATTTAATTTTTGAGTTTCAATAATTTCAGAAACAGATTGAGAACCTTCAAGCGTGTGATTTCAACTACCATTGGGTTGGAGAGACATATGCCGCCGGACAAAACAATGAGCCCACTGTCTCAAACATGATATGGAAAGTAGGAACTGGTGATGTAACATCTAGCATAACTCATATCTTCACCTGTCAAAGTGATGGATTCAAGCGTGTACTCGTACGAATTCTAACACATCACGTAAATTTCATTTCAAACTAAAAACTTTTTATATTAGTTCCCAGTGGTAGATCATCAAAAGGCGCCAGAAGCCCCAAAATCTGCCACTGGTTACAACTAGATAAGACTACTGTTTTATTATTTCCGTATATTCTGGCGTATAACGCAGACCAGACAATTTTTACCTTTTGACGGTAAAAGTCTGCGCCATACAGTCCAGAAGATATGAATATGAATATATAATCCTTTGTGACGGAAACCTTGCTAGGGAGACTTTTCATGCTAGACCCATTTGCCTAGATCTCCACCAGCACCCTAGCAACACCGCACCCATTCCAGCCGCTCCACCCCAGACCCCATCACCCCCAACCCCTCCTGCAGTGATCCAGCGCTGGACAAGCCAGTATCACATGCCTAACATCCTCCACTTCGTCCCCACATAATCCACAGCCCTCCTCTCCACCTGTGATCTTTGCCATCCTCTGTTTCGTCTCCAGTGACCCAGCTCTTGCCCGAAACAGAAGTGAGCTCTCCCACGTGTTGTCATAAATTACCTCCCTCTCTATGTTAGGCTTGTTCCCATACACCCTCAACGATTTCTTTGCCGTCCTTCCCTCCATCCCCTGTCGCCACTGCCCCAACCCCCACTCCTTAACTTTGTCCTGCACAAGTCTTTGAAGTGTTATTGCCCCCTCCATGCCCTCCCTGGGGTGCAGTGTCATGCCTATCTTCTTCGATATTCTGTTTACCCTCCTCTCTCAGTTAGTAGAAACCTTCATGTCGTTTACCCATGTATTTATAAGATAGCCCAGAAGATAGCAACGTTCCGAAGTAAAACTTCTACTAATTGTGTTTAAATATCCCTCACCCTTGCAGGATCCTCCATGGCAGATAGTTCCAGAACATTGCACCAATAACTTGGAAGATTATCATGGCGTCAGTATGAAATTATTGAAAGAGATTCAACAAAGGGTGCAATTTTCGTAAGTAAGTTGTACTGTTTTTAAGTGTTCATATAGTTATCGTTATCTACATGTGAAAAACATTTTGGTTTTCATTAGATATACCATCTCATGCTTAAATTTGGGAGAAAAGTATTTAATAAACACTACAAACTCAATGTGGAATTTAGCAGAGAAAAAATTATTATCTATGGTAAGACTGAGTAAAGTAAGTAACAGCTTACACCTAGGTCTGAACCAGGGTAGACAGGACTTACCATTGCAATTGCGCGTTCATATTGAAGCCCAGAGAACAGGGCCGCGATAGAGAACAGAAGCCACCCCATCAGTGGCTTAGTTGTCACATTCTAAGCATATACAGGCAAAGTCTACGACCTCCGACGAGATAATTATCCACTGAAGTACTTTTTATGAGGAAAACCTGCAATGAACATATTGCTTTTTTATTCCTTACATCAAATAAAATCCTCAGGTCAATCTACTACCGGATTTACCACAAGGCTAAGTAGGCTGAAGCCTAAGGCCTAAACATTTGGCAGGCTTCAAAATTTAAGAAAAGGGCCCCAAAAAGGAAATTGCCTAGGGCCTTTCAATATCTAAATCCGGCACTGGGTCAATCGATATTTTATTTCACAAGGAAATGAATAAATATCTCCTTTCAGGAAGTGGATGTGTTAGCTTACGGAATTACTGAGACAGACGAACGACATCATAAAGTGGCACTGACATTACCATTTCACAGCGAACCATATACAATCCTAAGTGCAAAGCCCAAAGAATTGAGCAGATGGTATATATTTTTCGAACCGTTTAAATGGGAGGTAAATAATATGCATCTAACCATAGGCGGCTCGTGGGGCAGGCAAACCTAGGCGGCAAATTTCGAAGGGGCGGCTAATTTCAGAGGTACTTCCTTGCCATGCAGTCTATCGGTCATTTAAAATGTTCATAGTCCTGGGGTTCCCAAACTTCTCCGATTGATTGATGGAGCCCTTTCTAAATGTTGGCTTTCTCGAGGCGCCCTGTTGCAGAGTCATAGCAATGCATTAACAAAGGGACGAATACCAAGGGCGTGAGGGACGCTTGGACAATTCAGAACTGCATTAAATGTAATGGGGCGGAGATTGACCCACTTGCCTAGGGCGCCTGAAACTCACGAGCCGGGCCTGCATCTAACACATCAATCACGAAAGAAAATCCTTTGCCAATAATATTTTCGTCATTTTCAGGTATGGCTCCTTATTGGCTTAGTTGTGTTTCTGCTTACTACATCATTATATAGCATTCAAGTCGTCACTACAAAGGGACAAATAGCCACACCCGAAAATATTCCATATCCATTACATTTCAAAGACTGCTTGTATTATTTTTACGGTACCTTAGTTCAGCAAGGTGAGATTCCTATTTGAGTCATTGTTATTCAATTTCCCATTAAAATGATATGAGCAGTAAGGGTGAGGTGAACCTCGGAGAGGCATCCAAAAGAAAGCTAAATTTAAACCAAACTGAATTATGCAATTTTCAATCATTTAAACTTCTAAAATGAAAATTTACAAGTTGCTAAAAGGCCAAATTACAATTTAGGACATCCATTTGGAAAATGTATTACATCTTTTACGGTTGAGGATATATGTATGCTATAATTGTTTTAATCTACACTATATAGGCATGACTTTATCATCTCCAAGTATGTCCAGCAGGACATTAGTTGGTTCCTGGCTCCTGTCTGTCATTGTATTCACTGCAATTTACAGCGCAAACCTCGTAGCCTTTCTGTCAATCCCAAGACTTACCAAACAAATTAAAAATTTGGAAGATTTACGAGCAGTGGAAGGTTCTGTTTCATGGGGTATATCAAATACATCTACAATTTTTCAAAGTTTTTCGGTAAGAACTATTTAATACTTGGGTTGGCATTAAGCCCCAAACTTTAAGTGTCAGAGAATAATGCACATCTCAGCAGCTTTTCACATTCATCTCTCATTAAAACCATCCAGTAATTTCTTGGAATAGTTTTTTTTAAAAAAATAAATGTGTATTTCTTTGTGAAAGCTAGCATTTCTGCAATCCTCAGGTCATAAATTGATATTACTCAATTGTAGTCCCTCTTTTGTAACCTCAGACGACATAACAGAAGCACATCTCTCATTCATAACCTTACTCGCGAATCTATATTAAATATTTACGCCAAATTATATATTTGTTGCCTCTTCAGCGGAACACATCTCTTGAAAAAATTGCCTACATATTTCGCCATGCTGTCATACATCCCGAGATCAACAGCGAAGTACTAGACAAGGTGATCGAGGGTAGCCATGTGATAATTGACACGAGAACTTCTCTCCTTCACCTCCTGCAAAGCATCAATAACATTTCTGGACACCAGCATTTCGCATTGGGGGACGATATATTTTATAATAAAATCTCATTTGGTATGCGGCCAGATTATGCTCTCTATTCCAAATTCAATGACATGTAGGTATCCTACAAAAATATCAAAAAAGAAAATCACACTTGAACAATTTTCTCAAATAGATTAAACATTAATTTATAGGATTGACCGGGCAGTGTCTGCAGGATTGGTTAGCAAGTGGAAGACTGAAATATTTCCTAAAGTCGATATTAAAAGCGATATGACGCGGGCCACGGATGTTGACGGATTATCTATATCAATGACATACTTTCAGTCCTCTTTATACGCTTTAGGGGTGGGATGCATCATAGCTGTTGTATCTACTTTGCTGGAATGTTTGTGTATGGTTGGTAAACGAAAGTATTATGAAAAACAAGCTCATCACCAATGCGATCGTTCGCATAAGTCTCAGGGTTCGGAATGAAGGAATGAAAATGTGAGAAAAGTTCAGTAAGTAAATAATTAGAGAAAATTACTCACTTGTATTATGTACTCTAGCATAGCTCACTTGGACCTAAAGCCACCTTATCGTGTCACTATTCAATGTGAATTCTCACTCAGCATTATTCATCCACAATAGTTTGTCAGCAACATTAACGAATCAGGTTCTGCAAAAAAACCACAAAAGTCGAAATTAATTAAAGTAACTTGAATAAAATATTTGTTGCAGGGATTTTCAATTGTCGACTCTGTATTATGAGTTGTTACTTAAATAAAATGAGTTGTCCAACACCTCATACCGGTGGATGTTCCTTAAATAAATGTTACACCCATTGAAGGGATACGATTAAAATATCTAACAATGATGCGTTGACAACTTAGGATTAAACCCTCTACTTCAGAGATGCTGCTGAGTTGGTGGGACCACATCGGCTGATATTTTCTGTTATCACTATTTATAATTAAAGACAGTATTAAGATGTCTCGTACTCAGGGCTGGAACACCCATTTGTTCAAAGTGTGCACGTTCTCCCAAGTTTTCAACCCTAGAAATAATACCAAACTTTTAATGCTTTCGGGAAGAAATGTAATTATGCCAAGTGCTGCCAAACATGAAAATATAAGGAAAAATATTTAGAGGGAGGGGGCTAAACCATAGGACCAGCCCTGCTCCTACCACTAATTAATAATTAACCACATTTATAAGCAAATAGTCACACAAACGAAACAAGAGAAGGAGGTGAAGGGCAACAGTAGTGACATTGTCTTTTTTTCAATAAATAGGAAATGAACCTAGTCGGCCTACTCATCTATCCATTGCTTCAAATTGCAGAAAAAAAAAAGCAAAACAACTCCTAACCTTCTTCTCGCCTATGGCAGGGTAGAATACCCCTCGTGTCCCTCTGAATGAACACACGGGTGATATATTGGAGGGTATTTTTCCGCAGCCAGCTGCCGACCAAAGCTGTAACTGCCATGCTTATTTATCGTCAGTTTACTGTTCGTTGGAGCACTTCACCGCGACGCCAGGGTACTACATCCTTCCTACAAGTTGGAAATTTACCTCATCTACCCGTTGCATAGCAGAGAGGGTTCTTTTACGGGCACACGCCATTTTACACCACACAGGACCTCGATTTTCTTCTCATCCGAAAGAAGACGCACTCGAGTCTTTTCTTTAGCCCGAAAGAACCAACCCACCTCGGTCCTGTATCGAACCTAGAACTACTGACGCAGTTACCGATCGTGATACCCACTAGGATATGTTTAGAGAAGCTTTCCATAAAAAATGTTGGAATACTCCACAATCTCATCTATAGGCCTAGCTTTTCTGGCCGTGAAGTGACGAGTTCGCGTTTACTACGAAAGTGGAATAGCAATTAGAAAGTACTAACCCCTATTTGGATGAACACACGGGCGCAACCGGCTGTTGATAAAAGGTGGGCCAACGTCCCTTTCAATGACGTATGCGATGTCCTTCACATTGGGTAGACGATATTGAACTATTTTTAAGAGTCACTTTCACTCATCGGAAGTTGTCCTCAAAGTTAACTATATCTTTTATGTATCCTTGACGCAAAACTGGAGATGTATCGTCACTCATTGCTTAAATGTTCCTATAGTCACACTTTATCAACTTTATCATGGGCTAATAGGGCCCAATTCCCATAACATGTATGTTAAAGTTGTTGTTTATCAGACGGCAGTTCCAGATCTTGCAACCTTAATTGCGGCAGTGCATCACACATTAATTTGAAAGTGTCGTATCACACATGCTGCAGAAATTGTGGCATGAATTCTCATATCACATGGGTATTTTGCATGCCACTAGAGACACACATGTCGAAGTTTATTAATTTTTTACTTATAATTACAAACATTTGGTTTGTAGGTGGATGTAAACATATTTTCTGACAAGTGTTCATTGCAGAAACATCATTTATTAAATCAGAGTAATCATGCATCCTGGGATCAATAACGAATTTACTGGACAAGGTGGCCGAGGATAGCCACGTGATAAATTACTCGAGAACTTCCCTCCTTCTCCAGCTGCAGATTGTCAATATTTCCGGAAACCAAAATTTTCCTTTGCGTGATTGTACAGTATTTTATGACAAAATGCTATTTGTTTGTGGCCAGGTTATGCCATGTATTCAAAATTCAATGACATGTAGGTATATTACAAATAAATGATCAGTTTTACGATTTCCTTTCTTAAATTGAATAATCATTCGTTTCTAAAATTGATTGAACAGTGTCTGCAAGACTAATTATCAAGCGGAAGGCTGAAATATTCCCCAAAGTCGATATCTGTGAAATTTTAGTCAACTTTATACAACTTAGGAGTGGAATATCCCTCACATCTGGTAAAAAAATGTGCAGCATTTGGAAAAAATAGATTTCAAAAGCGCAACAGCAAATAGATGCCCATGTTCTAATCTAAGAATCACTGTCGTTTAGATTCATTTTCAAAGGTGGAGGTCCGATCACTGAAGTTAAGCAACGCAAGCCCAGCTAGTACTGACATGGGTGGCCGCTTGGGAAAACTGGGTATTGCTAATATCCAAAAATCGTCCATTAGTGCAGTGTCTGTGCAGTATATGCATTAGAACTATACAGTGGACGGGTCTCTAATGACCTTGTAGTTGACGGGACCTTAAACTCCAACAAACAACAACAATAAGAACTATGCTGTGGACGGGGCTCTAATGACCTTTGTAGTTGAAGGGCCCTGCAACACTAATAAAAAACAACAAAAAGGTGGAGAAAGGGGAAGACACCTGAACCTAAAATCACTTACCTTATTGAATTTCATTTGAACTTCTAATTCTGTCAGTGTTATCTCCTATTCAGTTTTATGTACAACAGCAAGGGAGCACAATGCCTTTCAGGTTCTGGAACCGCGTGCGGTGCTCCATTAAAACTCAACAGCTCTTCCAATACCATTGGTTAACGTTCAGCATATTTTTAAGGGCTGTATCAGTTAAAATACATCGTCCAGCCCATTCTATACTTTCAACAGCCTGAAACACACCTGACAGAATTTTGCCAATGAGTGACAGAATCATTTTTAAAATGTAGATTAGAGAAAATTAAATTTAGCAAGACTATAATTTAGGTCCACTCAAAATTTCAGTAGAAAAATCAATTTAATTAGGACGTAGTATGCATAAAACTATATTCAGATCCTAATAAATTATTAAAGGCAGTGTGATCAGTATTTAATTCATGTTTCTGAATAAACAGCTTTGTCAATTTAAATATTTTAAAAATGCAAAACAAATTCACAGTCCCGTTTCAAAGTCAGAAACCAGCTAATTACTTTAATGTCAAAAACAAGGGCACACGCTTGAAAGGTCAAATCATAATTAAGGTATATAAATTAGGTAATAATTCAATAGATTTCATTTGTGATTCATTCTTATGCAAAGCAACTGTTTCTACTTCAAACCCCGTTGAATGTGAAATTTAAATGCCCAAAATGAAACAATTATTTTTACTTCTGTGTTTGTCATCCACAAAATTCCTACTGGGAGAATCAACAACTGAGAAAAGAGAAATTGGTGAGTTCATACACAATCTAAAATAATTTAGTCGTTAACAAGAGACAGAAACCGTACTCAACGTAATCATAATCAAACATTACTACAGCCGAAGCTTAAACTAAAATTACTAAGGCCCCCGGGTGCAAACTTCTGCAGTGGTAAGATTCGGACGGCTCCCTAAATTTTATTCGACCAAACAGTTAAAATGTTATCTGCAGTTGTATTAACCTATTTTGCGCTAGTGTAATACTACGATCATTAAAGTTTCCCAGATCCAGGCCCTGAATTGTTGAAACCTAAATTTTTCTTCCGGAAGATGCTCTACACCAGTGGTTTTCAAACTTTGTCGACTCACGGAACCCTTAGAACTATAAGATGTTTTGGGAGAACCCCATCCCACCTTTAGAAAAGTATATCTTGCCGCTGCTAACGAATTTTCATTTTGACTCGCGGAACCCCCAGAGATGTATTGCGGAACCCTGGGGTTCCGCGGAACAGTTTGAAGACCATTGGTCTACACTCTTGAGAGGTGGAAAGAGACCTTGGAACGGTGAATAAAATTCATTCCAAAAAACCGTATTCATCGCCTTAAACTTCGGTTAAATTTCGAAAGAGATAACCTGCTCCTAAAAATTTTGAATCACAAACTGAACCTGCCCCTATTCTCCATCACGATAAAAACCATTATCAGATATAGTTGCAGAAACAAGTTCATCGTTTTCATAGAGTAGCAGAGGTCTTCTGACACGAACACTGAAAAACAATTTGAACCATCGGAACTGAAGGTGATTTCCTGACCTAAGTAGGGACGAGTTCCTTAACGCGGGATTTTCCCACTCACCTTTGTTTTACCTCACAGAAAAACGGTAGAAATTTATATGTAGGCGACGTCACACACATTACTGGGTCTTTAACTCACTTCGGTAACTATTATAATAAATACAAATTCTCTGCATAGGAATATTTGTAGGAGATATGCCTTACGGGCGTGAAATTAAATCAAAACTCATGAAAGCCGTAGAAAGGATGGATCCAGAGAGCGTTTTTGATGTGAAATTCATTACAAGCCAGCAAATGACAAACGAAAGTAAGTAAACGACTTTTTATGAAAATATTATGTAACGTCTGTGTCACCCTCTGTCATCCTACGCATGTCGGCAGTCCACATTTTCCTGAATGTACATTAGAAAGGGGTCTTTCAGGCGGTACCCAGCCTTTCATACCCTTATCCCGCCTGTAAAAGGGTCCAATCTGAACATACCCTTGACTGCGGCACCCCAGCCAGGCGTCTGGAAATAGCAGGAATCTGGGCTGTCTATGGGCGATGCCGGCCTACCCCACTTGTACCAACATCGCATTATACAGCATAACCACCCAAGTTGACCACCTCTTTATCTTGACCATGAATCATTGGAACCAAAATGCTCCCATAGGCATACCATTGTGGGCACACTCCATATGTTGACCACCTCTGGATATTGACCACTGACCACCTACAGTTGGCACAACAGTCATCATCACCTCTCTATGTTGACCATTTTGGTGCAACCATGCTCCAATCGGCCAGCTGTGTACAAAATTCACTCTACCAGACACTCATAGGGGAAAACCCTTTTCACTTACACATCTTGTTGTCAAAGTGAACGAGTGTATGTAACATTATGTCAAAGCGAAAAATAGTGGAGCTAACGATAGAAAAGAAGGTGGAAGTTCTGGACCAAGTAAAGGCAGGGAAATCTCAGCGAAAGACAGCCGAAGACTTTGGGATTTCGAAAACAACAGTGGTGAATATTGTCAAGGCAAGGGACAAAATTTTGAAAGCATTTAATGAAAATTGTTCTAGCAGAAGGAAAAGGATTGTGGCTGATGATTTGAATCAAAAAGTTTTTCAGTCTTTCTCAAGTTGTCGATCCAAGAACATTCCTTTAACTAGGCCACTGCTTCAGGAAAAAGCAAAAGTAGTCACCCAAGCACTGGGACGTGAAGATTTCACTGCCAGCAATGATTGGCTGGAAAAGTTCAAACTGCTGCAAAACATTCAATGTTGTTCTTTAAGTGGCGAGTCAGCTGATGTGAATCTTGTTGCTGCTGATGACTGGAAATCAAAGCTGCCTACGTTGATTGCAGATTACAGTCTGACAGATATTTTTAATGCCAATGAAACGGCTGTTTTGCAGACAGCTTCCAACCCGTTCCCTTGTTCAGAAAGGCGATCGGTGCAAGGGTGGCAAACAAGCTAAGGAAAGCGTAACTGTCCTTCTCTGCTGTAGTGTCTTGGGCGAAAAACTGCAACCTCTAGTCATTGGTCATGCTGAACGTCCTAGAGCATTCAAGCAAAATAACGTGAATCCAAAAAACCTTCCAGTGCAATACTGCTTCATCAAAAAAGCGTGGATGACCAGTTCTGTTTTTTTGGACTGGGTGAAAAGTGTAAACACAGCCATGAAGCACAAGCAGCAGAAAATTGTGATTTTGGTAGACAATGCTACTAGTCCTGGACCCATTGAGCTCACAAATGTTTGGCTGCTGCATCTAAACCCTAACTTAACATCAGAGGTGCAACCTCTTGATCGAGGGATAATCCAAACAATGAAGCTCCACTACTGCCCGCAGTTGCTCAACATGTTAATTGCAAATGCTGAAGACTGCCAACAGGCCGTGGAGTTTAGTAAGTCGATCACTATTCTAGACTGCATTTGGTGGGTCGCATCAGCCTGGTGCATTTCCAAGATCACCATTGCCAAATGTTTTCAACAGTGTGGTGTACCAATGGACAACCCCAACGTTGCTGAAGTGGATATTGTTCCCACTGATGAACAACTATTGAACATGGAGTTGGTCAGTGTTAATGAAATGATGCAATATGAGAGCAGTGTGGAGCTTCATGAGACCCTTGGTAGCGATACTGAGAGCATACTGCTTTCTGTAATCAGTTCAAAAGAAACAGAGGAAGACAGTGAAAAATCCAAGGAAGAGCAATAGAATTTTCAAAATGTCACTGTTCAACAAGCATCACTCTATATTAAAGAAATAGTGTGCTTTGCAGCAGGCACCTCTGGAAGCTTACTAGAAAAGGCATTTGATCTTCAGAAAGAAATCGAGCAAGTGCATGCCGCATCCAAGTCCTCAAAACAAAGTACAATAACAGATTTCTTTGAAACCACATAATATACTGTATATCCACGTTAATGCTCACAATATTTTTACATACATACTGTACATAAATGTATGTTATTTATACTGTATGCTCATGAAACCTACATGATTTCTTCTGATCAGTTCTTTTATTAAATATGTACAAATGTACCTTTATAATTTTATGCGACCTCCAGATGTTGACCACTTCCATATGTTGACCGGTTTTGCTTGGAACAGTGACTGGTCAGGTTAGGGAGGTTATACTGTACAGCCAAAATAGAAACTTTGGCAGGTGAATTAATGCTTTTGTTGGTTATAACATTGCATGGTGTCTGACCTGTTACACAACAACAATAAGCAACAGGGATATTCCATACCGCATGTGGAAGTACGTGCACCACATAAGGTCCGCAAATTGATGGAAGGGACCAAGGACTTTCCTCCACCAGTCCAAGTTATATTTACGAAAGTTGAATGTTATGAGTCCCTCAGACCCGACATTGGTCCTCGACACGACATTTTGCTAAGGACTGTATATTTTTTCCCCACTTAAGATTTCACAAGAAATAATAAGTTCTACATCAAGATACTGTTCATCAACTGCGAAAAGGAATTCAGCAGAATGGGCCGGAACTACTTGGACTCCAATGTTTTTGGATCTGCGACGGCCATAGTATCATCTACAATATGCTACAGAAGCGTAATCCTGAAGTTTAATCCTATTGTAATTCCTCCGTTAAATGTTCAACCTAATCTTATCCAAATAAGTATAGAATGGGTAACAATGAGTGGCGCCCAATTTGAAACGCTTACCATTTATACTGACGCCAGCACAGGTTAGAAGGTCCATGTCAAGTTCGTGGAAGACGACATGTCAAGCATAATGTTAAAGTAAATACTTTAAAAACTGCTTATTTCTAGACATGAGAGTGTTCCAGTCCATGCTGCAATTGAAGGATAACTTTAAGCTAGTTAATAACCGAAGAAGTATGTTTCTCGTCTTCCATGTCCCAAACACAACACTAGAACATAGAAGAATGTACGTTCAAGAAACGTATCAGAAAATGTTCAACATGGAGCTTAAGGAGTATTCGTTTTTTACATTCATCTCATTTAGTAATGCAAAACTAATGATGGAAGAGGTAGGGCCTGAAATTCATTTTCTTATTTAAATAAAGCAGAAGCATTGTAGCAATTTAAAATATTATGCAGACGTTTGTTGGTATAATGATAGAGTGAACTCAACGTGCACAGGTTTCACCCCAGCTGCCCTAGGTTGAAAAGCTCTTTCTGATAAGGGCACGGACGCTAGATATGGCCTATTCTAGTCATCCCAAGCGAATGGGTGGAATATCACATGGGGATGAATAGATAAGGGCGTAAAGTGACAATAAAAGAATAAGGAATAAGTATGTTCTTTGACGACATATGCAGTTTCCTTCCAACCACAAAAAGGAAACATTGCCTCCATTTCGCTGCTCTTCATTTCTGCTGCCATTTACATCTTCGTCCACTTTACCAATGCCCCTTCATTTAGCCAACTCCCTTTTCCACTTAAAGTTTTAGACCTATATCTGCCACCCAGTGCCGGATTTAGATATTTAGAGGTCCTAGGCTATTTCAATTTTGAGGCCCTTCTCTTAAGTTTTGAAGTCCGCTAAATATTGAGGCCCTAGGCTTTAGCCTAGTGGTAAATCCGGCACTGCTGTCAGTACTACTTGCATGATCTACATCCCAAAGATGGACAAAACCAGCATATCTCCTACAGTAAGGGCAACAACGCATGGGCCGCTTGCCGCAGCGGTCGGCGGGTGAGGGGCTATCAATTTCTATATACAGTATATGGAATAAATGAACGGTAACAAAATGCTTGCCGCTTAACTGCACGGGTGCACGGCCGTCGCAATTGGACAGAGCGAACTTGAAGACGGCGCAGTCATTCAGTTGTCAACTTGTACAGACTTGCATGGGAGACAACGCACGACACTGCATTCACACGCGGTTTTCATTAAACAAATAAGACGACTGGCAATGGACTTCGACGTAAAGATTATTTTTGAAGACCGTCGAAGTCAAAACAGAATGAGATCCCAATAACAGCGACGGGACCCGCAAGAGCAAACCATCCAACTGCATACCATGGCGGATGACGGGCCCGTGCGTTGTTGCCCTAACTCCTAACCTCCTGCTAATAAATTTCCTTCTCAACCATTGTCCCTTGTTGTCAGTAACATGTCGATGTGAATACAGTACCTGGCCATATTAATTTGACCACTAGACATTTTATGCATTTGCAATACTTTTGAATACTTAGTGATTAAGCTGTTGCACACCCTGTTGTCTGCCATAAAGGCAGACACGCCATCATCCAGAGTGTGCACAAATTGTTTCTCATGATTCATAAGCAGGGCAAGACAGTGGTCTTTATGTGGGTCCCGGGGCATGCCGGCATTATGTCCAACCAGAGGGCGGATACCGATGCCCGTCAGGTGTCCCACCTGCCAGAAGAAACCGGCATTGCTGTTCCCTCCTCTGATGCCTTTCTGATGGTGTGGCAGGTGGTCCATCGTCAATGGCAGTCCCAGTGGTTTGCAGCAGGACAGTAGCAACACTAAAGAGGAGCGGGCCGCCCCAGGCGACACCACTCACACCATGACAAAAGGGGTGACGACACCAGAACAGAAGAAGGGACAGAGCAGGTAGAGCGGCTTTTTGAAGGGAGTGAGGGGGAGGTGACACAATGGCGTACCACACCGGGAGACGCCAACCCTGGAAACGCCTCTGCAGCTGGATGTTAGCTGGTGGTCACATTAATATGGCCAGGTGCTGTAAGTCACCAAAACAAAAATCAACTGAATAATAAAGTATGTGATAGGGTTTTCACCCATTCGAGGAAGATCTTGAAGCCTGTCACAATTATAATCAAATTCTTCCTTGTTAGGCTTATAAGAAAGGCATCATGAATTTCCCAACCAGATGGATTTTACATATCACCGGCCGAGAACCCCACATTACTAAACAGCTAAAGGAAGTGATTCGAAATAACGTCACATGCCTTACTACTGTATATCCTTTAAATGATACTAACAACTCTCAATACATCAAAGATATGAAGGTATGGTAATTTTGAATTGAACCTACTCTTCCTTAAAATATTGGAAAAGTCATTGCAATGATTCAATTTTTGGTAGATTGCACAGGCCTACAGTGAAAAACTGTTTTTTTTTCTATAATATTGTCAAATACTTATTAAATACATTCACAGTCGCTCTACACCTGCCTATCGGATCATTATGTATCAGTGCTTGAAATGGCTAACAAAGTTGTTCATAAATCAAGATATCAATTCACTATTCCGAAAGAAGTTCAAAATATAAAGGTAAGTAGGCTTAATTTCAAACTTAATCCATAATTAATCCACAAAGACAGTATTTTGAATTTATGGCGCATTGGTTTCACTTCTTCCGAACCTCGGAAATTGAATTGATTGTTCAATATGGCTGAATTTCAGAGTTTTTAATAACGTCTGGTACGCACCATAATGCAATAAATAATTAATTTGATTCACTTCAGTAGGGACTTGAACGATATTGTAAATTAAAGAATTTATGCCTGAAATATGCCTTTCAGAAAATGATGGGAGACATTAGTATGTGTGATTTCAATTACCATTGGAATGCAGAGTCATACGCTGCGGGACAAAATAATGAGCCCACAGTCTCGAAGGTGTTATGGAAAGTAGGAACAGGTTTTGCCACGAAACGAATACCTCATGTCTTTACATGTGAAGCTGATGGCTTCAAGCGTCTACTCGTACGGATTCTAACATATCATGTAAGTTTCATATTTACAGTCAAACCTCGCTCTAACACACCCTGGTTATAACACTTTTCGGCTTATAACACACAGAAGGGAAAGTCCCAGCCAGTGCTAATGCAGAAGTATATAGAAATTGATTGGCTATAACACACTCGGATATTACATATAACACACAACTGGTTTGGTCCCTATGGCATTTTCAACGTGTAAGAGACCTCGGATACAACAAACAGCTATAAAATGAAACTAGACGGTATACCCCACAGTTTAATTAAGGCTATATGGTGCAAGAGTTTTGCTATCTAGGATCGGTTTTCCAGAGCAATGGGGAAATCGATTCTGACGTGGCCCATAGGATTAATGCAGGATGGCTGAAGTGGAGTCCTGTGTGACCACTGGGTCCCAATAAAGTTGAAGGGCAAAGTTTACATAACTATGCTGTATGGTTCAGAGTGTTGAGCTGTTAGGAAAACCCATGAAAGGCAAATGCAAGCTGCTGAGATGCGAATGTTACGTTATATGTGTGGGGTATCACGATCTGACAGAATTAGAAACGACTTTCCCTTGGGGGGGGTGGCAGATATTGCAAAAAGATGAGAAGCGTTTGAGGTGGTATGGGCATGTGATGAGGAGGGGAGAGGAGGAGCTTATTAGTTCCATTGTTGGACTGCAGGTAGTTTGGGGCACCAGTGGTAGAGGAAGACCAAACCAGGCGTGAGTGCAGGTGGTGCAAAGGGACATGGTGGCATGTGGGGTGGAAGGGGACTAGGTGGGGGATAGGCGGTAGTGGAGGATTAGAACCCGCAGACACGACCCTGCCTCAGGCGGGAGAAGGGTGAGATGATGATGATAAAAGGATAAAATTCTCAGCAGTGTGGAATTTGGCAAAATTGCAGCTGACTGCAAGTATGTGCATCTTGAAGTATACAAGTCTAGGTCGAGTTTTTGAATACATCTTGAAATTAGCATATTTTTGTTCAGTTAACATAGCTTTGGCATCATTTAGCATTGTTTCTGTTATAACACACAGACGCAAGCAGTCCCAAAGGTGTGTGTTATATCCGAGTTTGACTGTAGTTTTAAATTACTTCAAAGTAACCTTAGTGAGAAAGAGAAAAGATTAATAATCAGATTCCGCTTTCCATCATATAATTTAGAAGGGGCTATGCATCAATTGTGAATGGAGGCAAATATTTAAAGATCTCAGAAGAAGAGGATCAACATTCATTTTATAACTAAAACAGTCATGCCTCCATTATCTAGGTGCTCACCACCTGACAGATTTTCGAAACTTATAATGCATTCCTTTACTGAAAAAATCATCCACACAATTCCTCCTTCCAAGGGCCTATGAACATTTCAGGTATACCTGGCGTCGACCTAGTGATCGCTATGCTAAAGTTATTCCTGAAACTGCAACAGATCATTGAGAAAGTATTTTCATCAAATCCATGCTAATGATAATGGCTTGGGTCCAAGAAATTGAAATCTGACAATGGTCCGAGATTAAACAGTCAATTACTGTATTTAATTATAACTTCCCCTTGCAGGATCCTCCATGGCAGATAGTTCCAGATGAATGCACCAATAACTTGGACGACTACCACGGAATTAGTATGAAATTATTGAAAGAGTTCCATCGAAAGCTGCAATTTTCGTAACTCGCTTTTACCTTATTCAGTATTTATATCTTCATCTTTATCGACATGCAAAACAATTTATTTTCTTTAGATATGCGATCTCTTGCTTAAATGTTCGAGAAAGACATTTATCAAACAGTTCGAGCACAATATGGGATTTATCAGAGAAAAAATTACTATCGCATGTAGGTGAAATTAACTACATATAATATCCTTCCATTGATCTGCAAACCAAAGGTTCGCTCAGCTTTTGATTAAGTTGTGGTTGAAATGCAGTTCGCTGTTCCCTCCAGGCCCCTCCACCAACGGTGCTACAATGACCCGTTGTAAAACCACCTTCCACCATCTGCTTTGCCTACTAGGTACCGTATTTGCGCATTGGAAGGTAAAATTTGCAAGGATGATGAGAGTGCATGTTATTCCCTCTGAGAGGAAGCAGTACCGGTGCTAGGCCCTTCAGTACCCGCCTGTAAATCTCAAATTAGCACTACTCATATTTTGGATAATGTTGAACATCTCTTAAAACATCAAAGCGGTGTCCGTCATGTAAAGAAGCCAGCACACAGTACAGGGTCTGACTGCCCAGCTATGACTATACACATATCAAATGAAATCCTTCCACTCTGTCTTTAAAGAGTATATAAACAGAATTTCTAGAATACTAACAAACCTTATGTCAAGATCAATCGAGACTTTATTTCAACTCCTTGCAGGAAGTGGATTTGTTAGCACACGGAATTATTGTAACAGACAAGAGACATGACAAAGTGGCACTGACATTACCATTTCACAGAGAGGCATACACCATTCTTAGTGCTATGCCTAAAGAGTTGAACAGATGGTATATCTTTTTTGAGCCTTTTAAATATGAGGTAAATAATATTTTACTACTAAATTAAACATTAACCAAAACCCTTGTCCAACAATATATTAATCCGACTTCTCAGGTATGGCTCCTTATAGGTCTGGTTGTACTTCTGCTTACTATATCATTGTATGGCATGCAAGTAGTTACCACAAAGGGACAAATGGTCACACAAGAAAATATCCCATATCCGTTACATTTCAAAGATTGCATGTACTACTTTTATGGAACCTTACTTCAGCAAGGTGAGATTCTTATTTTAATCAAACCACGTATAAACGTCTCAAGTTACTAGAAGCAGATTAAGTGTTTAAAGATATCATAAGAATGTAGAAATGGAAAGAGGCACCCCAGAACTCTCTAGGAGATTCTTGACTAGGCCGAATTTAGCTGGAGTTTGTAAAAGAATCTCAACTACAATGGAAGGCCCTACTTAGCAAACAGAACCCAGAACGCAATCATAGGGCCTGAAAGACATGAGTAACGTGAGACTTGGCTTAGGAACTGGAATTGTAAAATGTGTGCAAACTAAATTGGAATCAAACTGGAAAAGGAAATTCTGTAGTTTCCACTTAGCATAGAAGTTAGGGATTTTGAAGTAAGAATTAATCACGCAATGCAGGCATTTAGTGAAAGTATCCAGCATTAAACATCGACATCACTTGTAAACTTGTAACGCTATAATTTTTCCTAATATTTTTCACGCAGGGATGACTTTATCATCTCCAACTATGTCCAGTAGGACATTAGTTGGATCATGGCTCCTGTCCGTCATTGTATTCACTGCAATTTACAGTGCAAACCTCGTAGCGTTCTTGACTATCCCAAGACTCACTAAGCAAATTAAAAATTTGGAAGACTTACGAGCAGTGGAAGGCTCCGTTTCCTGGGGCATAAAAAATACATCCACCATTTTTCAAAGTTTTTCGGTAAGAACAATTTAATATGATGGATCTGTTAAAAGTTGTAAACCTCGTACTCTTTACTGTATTATAGTGCTTGCCACGAAAGATGACACATGGGAGGTAGAAGGTAGGAAAGTTCACTACAAAAATTAGGGAGTTTGAAAAAGGTCAAATGGCAGGCTTCATTCAGTAATGGCAAACACAACTTCAATATTTTCCCTATTTTTTGAAGAGGACTCATCCTTTGCCTCCCACCAATGTGTCAACTTTCGTGGCAAGCACTATAGTACTTTTTACTTATTGCTATTTCGAAATTAAATGTTGCTTTTTCCATAGAACATATCTCATGATAAAATTACCTACATACTTCACCATGCTGTCATACATCCTGAGATCAATGACGAAGTATTGGACAAGGTGAAGGATGGTACCCACGTGATAATTGACTCCAGGACTTCACTCCTTCTCCTTCTGCAAAGCATCAATAATATTTCCGGAAACCAAAATGTTGCATTGGGTGATGACATATTTTATGACAAGATGTCATTTGGTATGCGGCCAGGTTATGCCCTTTATTTAAAAATCAATGACATGTAGGTATATTAGAGAAATTCAAATCACAAATCAATGATTTTAATTCTTAAATTGAATAATCGTTCATTTCTAGAATTGATCGGGCAGTGTCTGCAGGACTAATCAGGAAGTGGAAGGCTGATATATTCCCTAAAGTGGATATCAAAGAAGCTAGGAAGTTGGCCAAAGATCCTGAGGGATTATCTATATCATTGAACTACTTTCAATCATCTTTATATGCTTTAGGAGTAGGATGTATTATTTCCATAACGTCATTCTTACTGGAATGTGTGTGTACCTTTGGTAAACGAATGTATTTGGAAAAACAGTTTCCAATACACAACAGCAATTAGATATTCATGTTCTGATCTTAGCACTGCAATGTTATATGGTGGTTGGAGTCAGGGCAGTGCCGGATTTACAACTAGGCTAAGTAGGCAGAAGCCTAGGGCCTCAACATTTCGCAGACTTCAAAACTGAAGAAAAAAGAGCCTTAGAAGGGCTTGAAAAGGTGCCTAAAAATTGAAATAGCCTAGGGCCTCTCAATATCTAAATCCGGCACTGGTCAGGAGATCAACTATCAGCAAAATCAATTCAGTTAGATTTAAACTAAATGCAGTTACACACACAATACTTCATTTTGAATTTTCTTTATCTTATCGCAATCTATTTGAACTGTTAATACTGATAACTTCAGTTTTATGGACATCGGTTCGTTTTGAGAATCAGAATCTTAAGTTGGCTCTGGATGATCCTATGATTTTAGATGATAAATGAAGTGACTGCACTTAAAGTAACAAATAATTTAAGAGAATCATACTATCGTTTTCTCAACAGGCCACTGTATATTACTATGACCTACACTCTTTTTAAAGTTCATTAGGGGTGATATTTGTTGAATGACGTCACCGAACTCCTTGTGTACCTTTAAGAGCCGATACAATTGCCAAAAGTTTATCAATAACCTAAGTCACAAATGCTGACGGATATCAATGACCTACGTTCAATCATTTTTATATTCTTTAAGTGTTGGATTCATCATACCTTACCTATAATGTCGTTATTACTGAAATGGGTGTGTGTAGTAAACGACTATGGTTCAAAAATGCAGTAGCAACAGTGACTGATTAGGGAGAAGCGCTTAAAAAAGTGTGCTCAAATAATTTTAAATATTCAGACTACTTGAGTATAAATCTAGCTAGCAATTACAACAGGTCCTCTCCTGCTCCTTAGACAATGTCCTACCCTCAGTGGCTTACCCAGTTGAAGATTGGATTGTGACTTTTGGACTGGCAGTATAGAAATGGGGATCCATTGAGGCACTTAGGGGGGAACAATTGCTGCAGTGCTCCTTCCGGGTCCGCCCTTGGACAGAACCGGATAGCTTCAAGCATCTTTTATTCCCTATGTCAGTGATAGGCCCAATTAGAAGTTAGAGGAAGTAAATAAGTATACAGTAAGTACCGTATAGCACCCATGAAGCTGAAAGTACCTTTCTAGCAACTTATTGTGACCGTCAAATCTCATAATGATTAATTGTTTTTTTTTTTTTTTGCAAAATCGTTCTATCAGCAGGGCAGACTTTGGAAAAGGGCATGAAAGGGCTTGATTTTATTTACTACACTTGAAATCACACGTTATTTAAATAAAATGCATATCAGAACTACCTCATTATACATGCCGTTTCTTTTACCACTTCATAACTGTTCAATACCATGCAACTTAGCCCGCACTCGGCCCAAACCCAAGCATGCCTGGCAGGGGCAATTCGGTGAGGGATGCTGCCGGCTGTTGTTGTTGTTTGTGTTTTCGGGCCCATCAACCTCAATGGTCCCTAGGCCCAAGAAAGACAATCACCATGGTGGGGGTGTAAATGGCCATCCCACAATGATGACAATAAAAAGGGCAAAAGCCCACTAAAAGTAAGTAACAAGGAATAAATAAATGCAAAACTGAAAACAAAGATAAAATGGGCAAAAGCCTAAACAGACAGATATAAAAAGGGAAAAGCCAAAAACGGACATAAAGCTGAAACCGGCAAAAGCCAAAACAGTCACAGAAATGAAAAGGCAAAAGCCAAAAATGATACAGAAAAAAAGGCAAAACCCTAAACGACACCCGGCCATATGCCCCGAACCTTCTGCTGTAAAGATGATCGGTAAATTTGGCATTCATTTCATGAATGTAGTTAATTGCACAACCTCTTTAGCCCTCAACACATCTTCAACCGTTACTCGCTGCAGCTACACTCAGTATAAAAAAAGTTTTCATCCACCCCAGAAAAAAAAACTATGAAATGCTATATTTTTCATATAAATAACGATAAATAAAATTTGATTGCACATTTGAATTTTGCTTGTGAAACTCTATAATTTAATGTAAAACAAGTTCTTTTCTAATAATTTTTTTTAGAAATTACATTGGTTTAAATACAAAACCATTCATTAGCAAAGTTAACAAAGCTAAGTGTTTGAAGTTTGCTATACAACATCAAAATAAGCCCCATAGGCCTAGTTTCTGTGTTTCAGTCCTTTTCAGTGATGAATCAAAATTTAATGTGTTTTCATGTGATGGAAGGGGTAAAGTTTGGAGAAAAGCAAATCAAGAGCTTCAACCAAAGAACGTAACTCCAACTGTTAAACATGGTGGTAGCAGTTTGCTTGTGTGGGGGCGCATGAGTGCCTCAGGTGTGGGTAACTTGGTTTTTATTGATAAAAAATGGACCAGCATTTCTATTTACATATTTTGCGGAACAATTTAAAGGAAAGTGCTAAAAATTGGGTCTTAGTGAGTCATTTATCTTTCAGCAAGATAATGACCCAAAACAAACAGCCAAACTTGTGAAGGAATGGCTCATTTTTAATGTGGCAAAACAATTTCATGTACCTCCACAGTCTCCCGACTTAAACCCCATTGAACATTTATGGGATGTGTTGGGTAGAAAAATCGCTGATCACAGTCTAACAAGCAAAATGCAGCTGAAATCCATCATTCAAGAAAAGTGGATGAATTTCAGCCAAGAAACTACAAAATAGTTAGTTTGTAGTATGCCAAAAAGAATTAATGAAGTGCTAAAGGCTAGTGGTGGGCATACAAGGTACTAAAAACTGATTTTTTATATAGTACTTCACAAGAATTTAATGAATGTACAAGGTGGATGCAAACTTTTTTGACATGATGAAAACTTATTTCACTCTTTAAACCACTGCGATTTCTAAATAAATTATTAGAAATGTACTTCTTTTGCATGAAATTATAGAGTTTCACAAGCAAAATTCAAATGTGCAATCAAATTTTATTAACCTTTACTTATGAGAAAAATATAGCATTTCATAGGTTTCTTTCTTGGGTGGATGAAAACTTTTTTTTACTGAGTGCATAATTTTGCTTAATTAGCAATCAACATTCAGTCTTACTGCCTCCTGAAACTTCACAACTATTCAAGGACCCCTTTACATATTTGGTTTCGTTATTTCTTAGTGCTCTGTGGCCTATCCTTTGTACTAACAGGGAACATCGACGGATGTTTCCTGTTCATACGTGTTGCCAACTACGCTACCGAGGCGGGTCATTATGTTAATGTGAATAAACAGCATATTTTCTCTAGGGACATGAACTAATTTTCACTTATAACAAAAATCGTTGTGTAACCTTTCCAACAATGTGACAATTTTTTTTGGCTTCATTGCTCAATTTCAGTGTTTTTCAACCAGGGTTCTGGCAATGGCAAGGTAAAATATAAAAATAACAATGAAAACACAAGAAACGAGAACGACTTTTGTCTGTGGAAGATGAACTTCGGGTGTCTCTCTCAAACATTAGGCCACGAATTCAACTGCTTATGCTAACACACACCCGTATCAATTAACGTATCAGCAACCCGTATCAATTATTGGGTTCTGCGAAAGGTCTAAATGTTCCAAAGGGTTCCGTTTCTATAAAAAAAAAGGTTGAAAAACACTGCTCTAGTTACAAGCGTTATGTCCTGCTATATGCAACCTGTACTACATTGTGACATGTAGTTTCCATCAACTTATCAAAGCAAATATGTCTATCAACTTACAATCAATAAAGGAGTTCTCCAGTCTCCTCCATCTCTCCAAGTCTTCCACTCTCTTTCATCTCTCCAAGTCCTCCAGTCTCCTCCATCTCTC
>JAAFCE010005724.1:10260212-10277373 GCA_013389805.1 Trigoniulus corallinus | reverse complement strand
AAGTCCTCCAGTCTCCTCCATCTCTCCAAGTCCTCCAGTCTCCTCCACCTCTCCAAGTTCTCCATTATTCTAATGTCTCTTATGTCCATATTTAGGGCTGGCGGCCTGAAGCACCCTGCAGAGCCTGCACTGCAAGCGGGCGCCGCTTTAATGTTTCAAGAATTATTCATCATCATTCAAAATGCAAAAAGAGGTGCTTCTTTCATGTTTATAGGCGGCCGTTGAAGACCAGAGCTCCAGTCCTTTCTACCCTTAATGCCTGTTCTGATAACTTATGACTCGCTGAAGTAACGGATTTCTAATAATGCAATTTTTTGCCATAAAATCCGCCTTGATAAGGCAGAAGTAGGGCTTTGGACTACTGTGTCAGTATTTTCATGTCCGATCCCGGACCGAGGAAGTTTATTTTACGGTGTCTGTGAGAGAGGCCGCCCAGTGAGCCATCAGCTGGCTGAGAAGTAAAGCCGTGGCCGATGTAGTTCAGCAAAAACTCTTCAGGTGTAAGAGTTCGCCCCATGGGAAAGTGTCCCAACGAAGAAAAAAATATGTAAATACAGTGTACGTTCGTTATATGATTAGCCCTTCAGCACTATGGCTATTGGAAGTAACACAAGTACTGCGGTCGGGTCACTGTGACCCGACCATGTTAAAATTACAGAAAATGTACAAAAAATACTATAAAGACTGAACAATAAAGGACTGAATGATTTTTATAAATGCATTTCTTACATTTGAAGCAGCAAACAGACTGTTTACTTTCTGTACTGAAGTAAGTTAATATCTACTGGGATAACAATACATTTCTCTTCTAAATAAATTTGCAGTCTTGACCATGCAATATTATAACCAACAAAGCATTAATTTACCTGCCAAAGTTTTTATTTCGATTGTATAATGCAACGTTGGAACAGGTGGGGAAGCCTGGCGTCCCCTACAGGCATCCCAGTCAATATTCCTGTTGGTTCCAGACGCGTGGCTGGGGTGCCCCCAGTCAGAGCATGTTCTGTGGACCCACAGACCCGACCCTGCCACAGGCGAGATGATGATATCAATGGGAAGTTTGCTCTTCTAATTAACTGCTGTTTTGCTAGTTGATGGACACGAATTTTAACAAAATCTCTCCTAGCTATTCTATAACCAGCCTAGAAACCTAGTAAAAAGCTAGGCTATATGGATATGGATCAGAGTGTTGGGCTGTGAGGAAGAGCCACATCAATAGAATTCAAGTAGCTGAGATGCAAATGCAGCAGAACATGAGTAGGGTGTTGAGAGCTGGTAGAATGAGGAATGAGTATATTAGATGTAGTCTCGGGGTGGTGGGCATCACCAACAAAAGGAGGGAGAATAGGTTGAGATGGTATGGACACGTAATGAGGAGAAGGGAGGAGGAACTCCCTTGGTCCATTTCAGGAATTCGGGTGGATGGAAGCATCTGGGGCAGGGGGAGACCACAGCAGAAGTGGGATCAGGTTGTCTATAAGAATATGGTAGTGTGTGGGGTGGACAAGGACCTGGTGGGAGATAGATGAGAGTGAAAGGCTAGAACCCACAGACCCAACCCTGCCACAGGCGGGATAAGGCTGAGATGATGAAATTTCAACCAGAATTTCCAATAGGTTGAACAAGGCAAAGCAGGAGAATTTGATAGTTTCTTTCGTCCTTCTGGTTGTGTTGAAAAGTTCCATTTTGAGTAAATAAAATGGTCCGGTTTCCACCATGGTGAAAACATTCGTGAAACATATTTTTCAGCTTCTTGGATAAGGACCATATTGCAATGTGAGGGGCGAGTAAGGTGTTTTGCCCCTACAGAAATGAGATGCAAGGAAACTAATCATTGCAATGAACTTCAAAACAATACCAGCTAAAATATATGTGAAAAAAGGAATTTACATATAAGCACAGTCCCTTAGCACCACATATACACATTAAATAGTTCCAAACAAAAATCACTTGGGTCAAATAGACCCGACTGCAGTGCTGAAGGGTTAGGGAGTTAGGGAGGTGCTCGCTAAGCCAGAAGTATGTTTCTCTCAGCATTAGTCTTGTTATCAGACGATCAGACTGCTGATGATGGGGTGCAATGGACCTCTGACTGGAAGTACTGTATATCTCTGGCTTAAGGAGATAAGGGCACAGGCAGACTCTTACTACTGGTCTTCGCCCCCCCCCCCCTAGGTCTTCCAATAACATTGGTAAACGTTCAACATATTTTTAAGGACTGCATCAGTTAAATTACATCGTCCAACCCATTCCATACTTTCAACTGCCTGAAACACACGTGACAGAATTTTGTCAATGAGTGACAGAATCATTTTTAAAATGTAGATGAGAGGAAATGAAATTTAGCAAGACTATAATTAAGGTCCATGGGTCAGGATTTTTCAGTAGAATAATCAATTTAATTAGGTCGTAGTATGCATAAAACTTTATTCAGATCTTAATAAATTATTAAAGGAAGTGTGATCAGTATTTAATTCATGTCCCTAAATAAACAGCTTTGTCGACTTCAATATTTTAAAATTCACAGTTACATTAAAAAGTCAGAAACAAGGGATCATGCCTGAAAGGTCAAATCATAATTAAGGTATATAAATTAGGTAATAACTCAATATGTTCCATTTGTAATTCATTCTTATGCAAAACAACTGTTTCTACCACAAACCAAGTTGAATGTGAAATCTAAATGTCTAAAATGAAACAGTTATTATTACTAATGTGTTTGTCATCCACAAAATTCCTACTGGGCGAATCAACAACTGAGAAAAGAGAAATCGGTGAGTTCATACACAATCTAAAATCATGTTTTTCAAATTTTGAACCCTTTTGAACTTTTTTTGAACCCGCTGTGCCCTATCCAGACATTAGGTGCAGACTTTTTCCTTGTCAGTCCTTTAAACTCTGGAACACCTTGCCATTTGACCTCCGGTCAATTATTTTTTTCCTGTAGTCGATATCGCTGTCTCTCTAATTGTTTCCATTTTAAAAAGGCTTTGTATACCTATTGCCTCCATAATCATATCTCCTGAGATTGCTTTCTTTAGGAGACGTGATTGACTCGTTCTTTCTAAGTTTCTTTGTTCTTTCTAATTTTGAGTGTGCAATCAATCCGTACGTATTAAAGTAATAATAATAAATAGTTATGCTGTAGATATTAACAAGAGACAAAAATGAACACAACATAATCACAACCACACATCACTACAGCTGAAGCTTAAACAAAAATTACTACCCCAGACGCAAACTTCCCCAGTGGTAAGATTTAGACGGTTTCCTAAATTTCTATTTGGCCAAATAGTTGTTAAAATGGTACCTGCAGTGGAAATAACCAATTTTACGCCAGTGTGGTACTACAATCATGAAAGTTTACAGATCCAGGTCCTGGATTACTGAAACCTAACCTTTTCTCCCCCAGAAGATGCTCTACATTCTGCAGACGTGGACTGTGGGTAACCTCGAACTGTGGGCAAAATGCATTCTGATTTAAACTTGGGTTAAATTTCGTAAGATATAACCTGTTCCTAAAAATGTTGAATCACAAACTGAACCTGGCCCTATTCTCCACCAAGATAATATCCTTTATCAGGTATACATGTAGTCGCAGAAACAAGTCAATCACTTTCAGAGGGTAGCAGAGGTCCTCTGACATGAAGACTGATAATACTTTGAACCATCGATACTGAAGGTGATTTCCTGACCAGAGTAGAGACGAGCTCCTTAACGTCACCTTTGTTTTTCCTCAAATACTAATTTTCTGCATAGGAATATTTGTAGGAGATATGCCTTACGGGCGTGAAATTAAAACAAAACTCATGAGAGCAGCAGAAAGAATGGATCCTCAGAGCGTTTTTGATGTGAAATTCATTACAAGCCAGCAAATGACAAACGAAAGTAAGTAAACTATGTTTTTATGAGAATATATAACGTCCGGGGGGCCCCCGTCATCCTATGCATGTCGGCAGTCCCGACACTTGCCGTAGGCAAGTGGACCCATCGCAGCTCCCTTCATGAAATTTAATGTACAGCATGTCTGAATTGTCCGAGCGCCTCTAGGAAGCCAGCATTTAGAAAAGGCTCCACAAACTGCATGGCAGGGAAGTACCTAAGAAATTTTCCGCCCTATGTAGACGCCCAGGTTTGTCTGCCCCATGAGCGACCTTGCATGTTGGAACAAGACGCTTAGACAGAGATGATCCCAGAATAAACGTTAAAAGGCGACGAAAACGACTGCAACGTCTGGTGATTAATGATTTGAAGAGCTCTGAACTTTTCAATTAATTTGTTAAACATTAAAAGGGCACAACCAGTGGCGTCACTAGGGGATGCGGGGAGTGCGGGCCGCACCGGGTGACACCACCTGCACCGTGAGAAAAGGCGGTGACACCAAAGCAGAAGAAGCGGCTTTTTTTTAGGAGAGCGGGGTGACACCAAAGCAGAAGTAGCGGCTTGTTTCAGGAGAGTGGGGGGTAACACCATGGTGTCACCGCACCGAGTGACGCCACTGGGTACAACATCTCAAATCTCCGGTTTTTCTTGCTTCATATCCCCAAGTCGTGGTTAGGGAGTCGTCACAAGCTTAAGAGGAGATGACTGTTGGGATATGCAACTGTTGGACTGGCAGTATGGAAATGGGAATGCAATGCAAAAAATGCCATATCATTTGCGCCCCACTGAATCCCTCTCTGAATCCCCCCTGAGTCTACAGTACTCCTTAATATATGTTATTATTAAGGGGTCTTTCAGGCGATAGTATGCGCACCACATCAGGTATTATAAATCGACGGAAGGGACCAATGACTTTCCTCCACCAGTCGCGTTATATTTACGAAAATTGAATGCAATGAGTCCCTCCCACCTGACATTGGTCTCACACCGACATTTTTTTCACTTAAGATTTCACAAGAAATAATAAGTTTTATATAAAGATACTGTTCATCAACTGCGAAAAGGAATTCAGCAGAATGGGCCGCAACTATTTGGACTCCAATGTTTTTGGATCTGCAACGCATATTGTATCATCTACATTATGTTACAGACGCGTTAACCTGAAGTTTAATCCTGTTGTAATTCCTCCGTTAAGTTTTCAACATAATTTTATGCAAATAAGTATAGAATGGATAGGAATGAGTAACGCTCACTTTGACACGCTTATCATGTATACTGACGCCAGCACAGGTTAGAAGATCTTTATGAAGTTTAAGGAAGAGGACAGGTAAAGCCCAGTGTTATAGTAAATACTTTAAAAACTGCTTATTTCTAGACATGAGAGAGTTCCAGTCCGTTCTGCAATTGAAGGATAACTTCAAGTTAGTTAATAACCGACGAAGTATGGTTATCCTCTTCCACATCCCAAACACATCACTAGACCATAGAAGAATGTACGTTCAAGAAACTTATCAGAAAATCTTCCGCGTGGAGCTTAAGGAGTATAATTTTTTTGCATTCACCGCCTTTAGTAATGCAAAGCTAATTGTGGAAGAGGTAGGTTCTGAAACTCATTTTCTTATTCCTTAAATAAAGCAGTAGAATTGTAGCAAATTAAAATATTATGCAGACGTTTGTTGGTAAAATGGTAGAGCGAGTCACTGAGAGGCACTTGAACTCAACCTGTGCGCAGGTTTCGCCCCAGCTTCCCTAGGTTGAAAAGTTCTTTTTGATACGGTCACAGACGCGTAGAGCACACGAGAAGGAAACATTGTCTGCATTTCCTTCCTCTTCATTTCTCCTGACATTCACATCTTAGTCTAAATGTGTTATGCCCCTTCATTTCTACAACTCCCATGCCCTCTCAAAGTCTTAGACCTAACTTTGCCACCACTTCTTCCCATGATCTACATCCCAGAGATGGCCAAAACCAGCATATCTCCTGCAGTAACTCCTAACCCTCTTCTGATAACTTTTCTTCCCAGCTGTTGTCACTTCACATAGGTACAGTGACAAAGAGCTCGTTTTGACATTTTTATTGCTGGTAACATGTTGCTGTACCTAAGTCACCAAACCAAAAATCGACTGATTTAATAAAGTATGTCATAGGCTTTGAACCATTGCAGGCAGATCTTGAAGCCTGTTACGTATAATGAAATTCTTCATTCTTAGGCTTATAAGAACGGCATTATGAATTTCCCAACCAAATGGTTTGTTTATGTCACCGAGCGAGAACCCGACATTACTAAACAGCTAAAGAAAGTGATTCGAAATAACGTGACATGCCTTACTACTATATATCCTTTAAATGATACTAACAACTCTCAGTACATCAAAAATATGAAGGTAAGGTAATTTTGAATTGAACCCTTCTCCTTTTCAACCCGTCTCCTTGGTTCGTTGCTGTTTTAGGGCCGTTTAACTACAAAGTCATTAGAGCTTTTCAAAATCAAGGTCATTAGAGCTCCGTCCACTGCATAGTTCCAATACCGAGACTGCAAGACACTACACTAATGTAACGATTTTTGGATATTAGTGGAACCCAGTTTTCCCAAGCGGCCACCGATGTTAGTATTAGCTGAGGTTGCTTTGCTTAACTTCATTGATCAGACAAGAACTGGTGTGTCCAACGCAATAAGCCGACCCCTTCAAAATATTGGAAAAGTCATTGCAGTGATCCAAATTTGGGTAGATTGCACAGGAATACAGTGAAAAACTGTTTTTGCTATAATATTGTCATATACTTATTAGGCATGAGCCTGACTCCTGGTGCATTATGTTTTTGTGCAATAGGTCAGACACCATGTTATATTATAACCAACAAACCATTCCGGTTGCATAATGCGGTGTTGGAACAGTGGGGTAGGCCGGCATCCTCCCCCCCACAGACAACCAGCCAATATTCTTGTGGGTTCCAGGCGCCTGACTGGCGTGTCCCCAGTCAGAGTATCTTCAATGGACCCGCGGACCCGACCCTGCCTCAGGCGGGATAAGGGTATGATGATGATTATGATTGTCATATACTTATTAAATATATTCACAGTCGCTCTACACCTGCCTAACGGACCATTATGTATCAGTGCTTGAAATGGCTAACAAAGTTGTTCATAAGTCAAAATACCAATTCACTCTTCCGGAAGAAATTGAAAATATAAAGGTAAGTAGGGTTACTTTTAAAATTAATCCACATTTAATCCATAATTAATCCACAAAAACTGTACTCGCCCTAGAATTTATGGCGCGTTGGTTTGATTCCCTCAACCTCGGAATTGAAAGGGGGCATCATGTGGGGAGTTCAATATGGTTGAATTTCATAGTTCTTAGTAACGCCTGATGCGCACCATAATGCAATAAATTAATTTGATTCGCTGCAGTAGGGATTTTGAACGATATTGTAAATTAAAGATTTTATATCTGAAATACGCCTTTAAGACTTCAGTACATAATGAATGTACCGTAACAGTATCTGCCAATTATTTCAGAAAATGATGGGAGACATCAGTATGTGTGATTTCAATTACCATTGGAATGCAGAGTCATATGCTGCGGGACAAAATAATGAGCCCACAGTCTCGAAGGTGTTATGGAAAGTAGGAACAGGTTTTGCGACGAAACGAATACCTCATGTCTTTACATGTGAAGCTGATGGCTTCCAACGTCTACTTGTACGAATTCTAACGTATCATGTAAGTTTCATTTTTAGTTTTAAATTACTTCAAAGTAACATGTTAAGCCAACCAACGGGTTGGGGAGTAAGCCAAGCAGCCATAACAGGCCGAACCCTGAGGAGGCTGCTCGCAGGTGAGGAGGTAGGTGTAGAGGATGAAGGAGAGGGGAAATTAGCTGCACCCATCGTTCACTACTAATCACCCATATTGGTACTAACTTGGGTTTGCGTTTGCTTAACTTCAGTGATCTCACGATAACTGGTGTGTCCAACGCAACTTGCTTCTGTGCAAACTTATAATGCATTTCTTTACTGAAAAAAGCCATTCCCGCAATTGCTGATGTATCAATTGTTCAGCTCTGAGGCTCTAGGAACACCCACCACAGCGGACAACAGTGGTGATCGTTATGCCAAAGTTAGTCCTGACAGCTGAAAGTCTTCAAGTCGAAACATCAGACAGTAAGGCCCCACACCATCAAGTTTCTAAGATTTTCCAACTGGAGTTCCATATATATAAATGTATTGGGAGCCCCTCTTTCAACTGGAGAGGGAGCGGCGAATTGTGTTGGACACACCAGTTCTCGTCTGATCACAGAAGTTAAGCAACACAACCCCAGCTAGTACTGACGTGGGTGGTCGCTTGGGAAAACTGGGTACTGCTAATACCCAAAAATCGTCGCATTTGTGTAGTGTCTGTGCAATCTCTGCATACGAACTACACTGTGGACGGGGCTCTAATGACCTTGTAGTTGAAGGGTCCTAAAACACCAACAAACAAACAAACATCAAATTCAACTGGAGCCCCTCTCTCAATTGGAGTCCATCATTGGAGCCTTTCTTTCCTGCAGGTCCCAGATGGTCCTTGATGCGAAAGGTATAAGATAACTTACGCATCCAGGTTGGAAGAAAGACATAGAAACTAGGCCTCACTGATTTCTGCAACTACAATTGTGATGTAAAAGTGAACAGAGATTAATGGATTGAGAAATTATTTTTATCAAATCCATGTGAATGATGATGGTTGGAGTCCCAGAAATTGAAATGTAACAGCGATCAGAGATAAAACTGTCAATTATTGTATTTATTTATAACTGATCCTTGCAGGACCCTCCGTGGCAGATAGTTCCAGATCAATGTACCAATAACTTGGACGACTACTACGGAATTAGTATGAAATTATTGAAGGAGTTCCATCGAAAGCTGCAATTTTCGTAAGACGCTTCTAACTTATTTAGTAATTATATCTACATCTTTATCGACATGCAAAAAACTTTCTTTTCTTTAGATATACGATCTCCTGCTTAAATTTTCGAGAAGGGCATTTATCAAACAGTACGAACGCAATATGGGATTTATCAGAGAAAAAATTACTATCGCATGTAAGTGAAATTAACGAAGTTAGGACAAGGGGGACACAATAACTATAGCTTAAGGTTGTAGGAGTTTTACAGTATCATATGTAGTAATGAGAGTTAGTTTCTCCACTACCAAATTGGCCAGAGAAGGCTGCTTGTAGTGTACTGAATTAGAATTAGAACGTACTGGAACCCGCAGTACGGGGTCTGACTGCGCGGCTATCATGAAATCCTTCCACTATGCCCTTGAAAGAGTTTTCAAACAGAATTGCTAGAATACTAACAAACCTTATGTCAAGATCAATCACATTATTTTAACTCCTTGCAGGAAGTGGATTTGTTAGCACATGGAATTATTGTAACAGACAAGCGACATGACAAAGTGGCTCTGACATTACCGTTTCACAGAGAAGCATACACCATTCTTAGTGCTATGCCTAAAGAGTTGAACAGATGGTATATCTTTTTTGAGCCTTTTAAATATGAGGTAAATAATATTTTACTACTAAATTAAACATTAACCAAAACCCTTGTCCAACAATATATTAATCCGACTTCTCAGGTATGGCTCCTTATAGGTCTGGTTGTACTTCTGCTTACTATATCATTGTATGGCATGCAAGTAGTTACCACAAAGGGACAAATGGTCACACAAGAAAATATCCCATATCCGTTACATTTCAAAGATTGCATGCACTACTTTTATGGAACCTTACTTCAGCAAGGTGAGCATCGCATTTTAATCAAACCACGTATCAACGTCTCAAGTTACTAGGAGCAGTTTAAGTGTCAACCATATCATAAAAACTTAGAAATGGAAAGAGGCACCCCAGAACCCTCCGAGTGATTCTCGACTATGCCGAAAGTAGTTGCACTTCGTTGTTGTTGGTTTGTTTGTTTGTTTGTTGGTGTTTAAGGTCCCGTCAACTACAAGGTCATTAGAGACCCGTCCACTGCGTAGTTCTAATGCATATGCTGCACAGACACTACACCAATGCGACGATTATTGGGTATTAGCAGTACCCAGCTTTCCCGAGCGACCACCCATGTCAGTACTAACTGGGCTTGCGTTGCTTAACTTCAGTGATCAGACGAGAACTGGCGTGTCCAACGCAACTCGCCGCTCCCGTTGTTGTTGGTGTTTTAGGGCCCTTCAACTAAAAGGTCATCAGATCCCATTCCACTGCGTAGTTCTAATGCAGAGATTGCACAAACACTACACTAATGTGACGATTTTTTGGGTATTAGCAGTACCCAGTTTTCCCAATCGGCCACCCATGACAGTACTAGCTGGGGTTGCGTTGCCCAACTTCAGTGATCAGACGAGAACTGGTATGTCCAACGCAATTCGCCGCTCCGTTGCAGTTTGTAACAGAATCTCAACTCCAATGTAGTTAGGAGAAAGAGCCCAGAACACAATCCTAGGGCATATTAGGCATCAGCTACATGAGATTTAGCTTAGGAACTTTAATTGCAAAATGTGGACATCACCTGCAAACTTCTACACGCTATAATGTTTCCTAATATTTTTCACGCAGGGATGACTTTATCATCTCCAACTATGTCCAGTAGGACTTTAGTTGGATCATGGCTACTGTCCGTCATTGTATTCACTGCAATTTACAGTGCAAACCTCGTAGCGTTCTTGACTATCCCAAGACTCACTAAGCAAATTAAAAATTTGGAAGACTTACGAGCAGTGGAAGGCTCTGTTACCTGGGGCATAAAAAATTCATCCACCATTTTTCAAAGTTTTTCGGTAAGAACCATTAAAAATAATGGATCTGTTTAAAGTTGTAAACTTCTTACTCAATACTGTATTAGCACTTTTTCTTATTCCTATTATTATTATTAAATATTTCCATTTATGTTCCTAATATTTGGTTAATATTTTGGAATTAAATGTTGCTGCTTCCATAGAATGTGTCTCATGATAAAATTACCTACATACTTCACCATGCTGTCATACATCCTGAGATCAACGACGAAGTATTGGACAAGGTGAAGGATGGTACCCACGTGATAATTGACTCCAGGACTTCCCTCCTTCTCCTTCTGCAAAGCATCAATAATATTTCCGGAAACCAAAATGTTGCATTGGGTGATGACATATTTTATGACAAGATGTCATTTGGTATGCGGCCAGGTTATGCCCTTTATTTAAAAATCAATGACATGTAAGTATATTAGAGAAATTCAAATCACAAATCAATCATTTTAAATCTTAAATTGAATAATCGTTCATTTCTAGAATTGATCGGGCAGTGTCTGCAGGACTAATCAGGAAGTGGAAGGCTGATATATTCCCTAAAATCGATATCAAAGAAGCTAGGAAGTTGGCCAAAGATCCTGAGGGATTATCTATATCATTGAACTACTTTCAATCATCTTTATATGCTTTAGGAGTAGGATGTATTATTTCCATAACGTCATTCTTACTGGAATGTGTGTGTACCTTTGGTAAACGAAAGTATTTGGAGAAACAGTTTCCAAAACACAACAGCAACTAGATATTCATATTCTGGTCTTAGCACCACAATGTTATGGGGTGGTTGGAGGACGGGGATCAACTATAAGTAAAATAAATTTAGTTAGTTTTAAATTAAATGTAGCTACTCATAGCACCCTTGATTCTGAAATTTATCTTACACTTGGCAAAACTTTACCAATAGCCTAGCCCTCGGACACAGGTGTTGACGGATATCATTCACCTACTTTCAATCATCTTTATATGCTTTAGGTGTCGGATTCCTTATATCCACGTCTTTTTTACTGCAATGGGTCTGTGTTTAGTAAACGAATACTGTTCCAAAATACGGTAGCAACTAAGTGTATATATTAAGGTAGTAGGCCTACCACTTATGTCAGCTATAGGCCCCATGAGATTCTAGAGGAGGTATTACGAATATACAGGATAGCACCGAAGAGCACCCTTGAACCTGAAATTACTTTTCCTTGCAATTTATTGCGACCGTGAAATCTCGTAATCAGTTTTATCCACCTAACAGTGTTCTAACGGCATGGAAGACTTTGGAAAAGGCACGATAGTTATCTAATGGCACATGTCTTATGATTTTATTACAAGCACTGGAAATCACAAGTTATCGAAATAAAATTTCATTATTGATGTCTTTTCTTTTACTACTGAATAGTTGTTCAATGCCATGCAACACCTGTTACAATCTGTAGCCAAGATGGACCGCCATATACTAGCAACTCCTGCTATTACTCATTAAAGTCGAGGGATGCATATCTCTGGCATCCCTGAAATCACAATGGGCCAAAGTTCAAACTTTCAGACATCACCACTAGAGACTAGATCAAGAGTGGCTATGAGACAAAATGAAACACTTCAACCAATCAATAATGTTAAAAAATGGCTCAAGTCTCCAGTAAACTTCGCCAGCAGCGGCAAAATACACGGCTGAATGAACAAGAGATATCTAGACAAATTCTAATACGTAAACCTGGAAGATCAGAGAAAACACACACCTATACTTCCCTCAAGTCACTATCCGATCGAACATTTCTGCCCAATGAAATGTTTGACAAGATGTGTAATTACGTAATAAAGATAACAATGCTTAGGGCTTATTTTATATGAAAATCAAACATATGGGGAAGTTCCCAACACGGATAACGCAAAACTACCCGATGAGCCTCTCTGCAATTATCAATTGCGTCGTCATTACTAAGCCATAGGGCTGGGTGCCCATTTTGCCCTATGAGCTCCAAAGCCAAGTGGCGAGCTCCTATAAGTGCAAATTCGGGCGACCTACACGTACAGTACTGTAAGTCGCGGGACACCCACAAAAAGTGGCCTTTTTAACAGAAACAAAATAAAAATACATCATTCAATAAATGAGAAATATTTCATTTATTAATAACATTTTCATCAGATATAAATGGAGCATTTCATACTTTGAAATGTGTTAAAGAACAGAAATCATGAAAAGGGCACATAACCTTCACCAAAAGTGATAGGAACTAATAATAAAATAAGTACACCCAGGGCGATTTGTTGATTATTTCAAAGGCTCTATATTCCTCTACACCAGGGCATGTACTGATTTTGAGGTCTGTGTCCCTGTCCGACAGTCATTTGTCCCGGTCGAATTAACATTTTCACATGTTAGATGGTATGGGTTGGGTGCAACGCAGAGCATTACCTGGACATTCTGGACAATGCAGCACTCCCATCTCTCCGGCAGCACTTTGGCAATGGGCCTTTTCTGTTTCAGCACGATAACGCACCTTGCCATAAAGCACGGGCTGTAGGCACATGATTTGATGAAATGGGGGTTCGAGAACTTGACTGGCCTGCACAGAGTCCCGATCTGAACCCCATCAATCATCTGTGGGACGTGTTGGAACGTAAATTGCACACTTGTGCAGAACGCCCGACGTCTGTGACGGAACTGTAAACCGTGGTAAAGCTACTTGTAGTAGCACAGCTCCGCATGATAGCTGTGCTTTGCGGTGTAGTAGGATTACGTGGGGCAAAAAGCAAATTAAAAAACAAGTTTTTCACCCAATTGTCGCATTCACCCAATTGTCGTTCACCCAACTGTCGTTCACCCAATTGTCTTTCACCCAATTGTCGTAGACCCAGGCTTCTGATCAGAGGGACAGAAAATCACCTTCGATATAACCGAGATTTTGAAATAAACGAGTTTCGATATATCAGGGCATCTTTCGTATTGATTAACATTGTGTCTGGCGGGGCCGGAGCCTAAACTTCGATATAAGCAGAATTTCGATATAAGCGAGTTCGATATACCGAAGTTCTACTGTAGTAATAACTATTCAATATATTTGCTAAATAGCAGGAGTATTACAAGTAATTTACAACTAGTTGTTGGCTGCTTATGTGCAATGGTTAACTTCTATGATATGAATTTATAAATTCTTCACCCAATTGTCGTTCACCCAATTGTCATATTCACCGAATTGTCGTATTCACCCAATTGTCGTTCACCCAATTGTCATTCACCCAACTGTCATTCACCCAACTGTCGTTCACCCAATTGTCGGGATCCCCAGAAGCCTATGGGATATATCAAAGTATCATAAATATAGTATGTATTTGACTTTGGTCGACAGGGACTGTAGAGCGGGTCTCACTCCATCTAGACCAAGGTCTTCAAACTGTGTCGACTGACGAAAGCCCTAAAACTAAAAGGTTTTTACTTCATCACTGCAATTGACTTGGCAGCCCACGCATAAAGCCTTTGATGTACAAATGTACCCCGCTGTTTGGAAGTGTGTCCCTGGCTGAGTATAAGATGAGAAAGGATCATGCGTATAAATTGAGGGAGATAAGGGCACAGACAGACTCATACTACAGGTCTTTTTTGACAAGGACCATTTGGCAATGGAATACCTTTCGAGAGGATAAAGGGGAGGGCTTCCTGAAAGGTAAGGCCGCCATTGCAAGTATTGTACGGGGACACAACAATTATAGTTTAGGGTTTTAGGAGTTTTACCGAATCATTTGTAGGAATGAGAGTTAGTCTCTCCACTGCCAAAAATTAGGGGGTGGATGGGGACCAAGAACTCGCAGACCCGACCCTGCTACAGGCATGATAAGGGTATGGTGATGATGATGATATGATGATCTTAATATTTTATCCTAAAATTGAAATTGTAGGTAGTATAATAGCGGGACATTTACATTCGGGAAAACGTAAATTTGGATTATATAATTTCCGGAATTGGATATATCGAAACTCGGATATATCTAAGTATTTTTCACGGTCCCCTGAGGTTCGATATAACGGGATTCTACTGTATAAGCTGTCCTCATGCAAAAGGTTACAATAGCCTAGATGAAAAAATTTCTTAAGAAGACCAAAAACCTATTAAAGCGAATAATTTATGGTCCAAAAGTTAAAACCACGTGGAAAGTTGTACATTAGCTTCATATAGGGACTTTTTAATAGGCTATATTCAAAGTGGTTACATTTTGTGTCATTTGATGGCATCAAGGTAAATATCAACATGCCCCATGCATCAATTAGCCCCACCTTCCCCTAGTATTTTAAAATTGCATAGAGTTGTTCAAGAATTACAGAAAGAGAGCGTAAAAAACTTAAACCATTCTGAACGAAGCATTAAAAAATCTATTAAATGACTATCTAGTGAATTACATTTTTCACATTTATTAGCTGCTACTAATTTCTTTTATAAGTAGCGTTTCCATCTCCCAAACACCATCATTTACTCATCCCAAATCCCATGCTGCCGATAGGCTTGCGGTAAACAACGTTGATTATTGTTATTAGGTCATTCTACAAAACCTTAAAAACACAAAAAATTGAACTTCACTACATACACCCATGGCCCTAATGAAAGGGGAAAAACACGCCATTTAAATATTTTATCAAAACCAACGCAACCAGTCAACAAATAATAAAAACTGCTTTAAATAAACTAAGACTCAGTACGTACTAGAAAATACTACGGCTAACAGGTGCCTCTAGTATCAAGACAATGCTCTAATTTAATGTTTTAAAAGATTTCAACTAATTAAGCACCATGAATTTATTGCAACTAGTAGTCTGCTTCATTTCATTTAGTCCGACTATGGGTCAATCACAGAAGACACAACACATAGGTAAGATGAAAATGTTACTTAAAACTGTGTCATACATGAGGTTACTCTGTATTTAAAGTGTTAGACAATGACCAAAGGGCTATTTAATGAGCATAAGATACCCCTAAGATTAGGACTATCATTGCATGATCGAGTACCCCCCCCCCCCCGTGTGAAAACCACTGCCTAAGATCATCTTCATGCGAATTTTCCGAATATTCGGTTATGCTGTGAGCAGTGGCCGGACGGTAGCTAAATTTTTAAATGCAAATTTCAAATCTGCGGTGGCGGATCAAGCTCTTTTACATGTTTGCAATTTCTCAAGGATTGAACTCATGGGTTGGGGATTAAGCCGAGCCGCCATAACAGGATGAACCCTTAAGAGGCTGCTCACGGCAGATGAGGAGGTAGGTGTAGAGGAAGAAGGAGAGAGGAAATTTGCAGCACCCAACGTTCTTTACTAACCACCCATGTTGGTACTAACGTGAACTTGCGTGCTTAACTTCAGTATGTGGGACTCCAAGAGTAGGTCTCAATGCTATTATCTCTATGCAATTGTGAAGGAGGACGACACCGACAAAGGACCTGGAAATTTGAATCGTAGGAGCTGAAGGTCTTTCAACGCATTTCAGGTGTGACTTGCTGGCAACTGTGATATTAAAGATCAGCTAATGTTAAATTCACAGAGGTAATGGTTAATAAGGCTGCCCTGTGGGACGTAGGCCTATGGGAGAGCGTGAAACATGGCGGGTACCAGAGGTACCAGAGGGCGCAATTAATATTAGATTTAAAGTATTTATAAATTGTACTCTGATTTTTCTTTCAACAGTGCTTTATTTTGACGGCGCTCTTTCTCCACCAAAAGTGGAATCCAAATTTCAAAAAGTAATCAGTGATCTGAATCAATTTAGCATCTTTAATGTTACAGTGTTGAACAAAACTAACATCGCCAACTTTGGTAAGAACAATTAAAGAATTACGATATGCCAGTAATTAGTAAGCAAGCAACTCCTAACTCGTTCCCCGCCTTTGGCAGGGTCGGATGCCCATCTTATCCCTTTTAAAAGGACACAGGGCTACAACCCCTATGCTTATTTACCGTCGGTCTACTGCTCGTTGGGGAATTCCACTGACGCCAGGGAGCATGCTCCTACACCAGGAAATTTTGCCTCATCTACTCGTTGCATAGTAGAGAGGGTTCTTTTACGTGCAAATGCCATCGTCCACTGCACGGGACCTCGATTTCGTCATCCGAATGACGGTGCACTAGGGGCATCTCTCTCGCCCGAAAGAAGCTATCCCACCTTCGTTACAGCATCGAACCTAGAACATTGACGCAGTTACTGGATACGTTACCCATTAGAAGACCAGCGCTAATGCCAGGACTCTAAGACCGGTACTTTATGTCCGACACTATACGACCAGCATTCTAAAGCCGGTCCTAGAGAACACATTTCTAAACAGTCCCACGGACCGCAAGGGAATCCTGCAGTGGGTCATAATTCATCCATCCCTGGTAGACCTATAGTAGGCCCTTGGTGGAGCGGCACTTTTTTCTAGGCGCCTTTTTGTCATGTGCTGTTTTAGGGATCACGTCAATTTGGCGCATGACAATTTGGCGTA
>JAAFCE010005724.1:10184085-10260112 GCA_013389805.1 Trigoniulus corallinus | reverse complement strand
GGGGGGGGGGGGGGGGGGGGGTTTGAACCCCAAACACCCCAACCTAGATCCGCGCGTGGTCATAACAGTCATTGTGTTTTGTGTTTTAGGGCTCATCGACTTCAAAGATCATTAGGGCCCTATAACACAGTTATGGTAGGCATTCATTATTCTATTACCTTGCAATGACTGTTGTTATGACTGCTGAAATATGTTGTTGTGACCGTTGCAATTTTGAACAAATTTGGGCACCCAAGAGATCGGTATGTACGCCAAATTGTCATACGTCAAATTTTACATACGCCAATTTTTCATTCGCCGAATTTGTATGTACGCCAAATTGTCATGCGCCAAATCGACGTAGACCCGCTGTTTTATCGGGGGTGCCATCAAATTGGATAACTCTGCTATCCTGTCCCAGTCCCAATAACTGCTGTTATTAACAGTGTTGCCAGATTGGGCTACTTTTTAAGTGTCCTTGCTACAAAAAATTCAAATTGGGCGACACGCTACGTTTTGGGCTACCTTTAATTGTCCGACAGCTATAAATATATAAAATACGCTAGTTTGTTATAGTTATGTATAAAGGTGTAAAACAACCATCCTCATAATACCCCTATCTTGTCTGTGGTAGGGTCGGGTCTGTGCGTTCTTGCCCACCAATCTACCACCAGGTCCTCATTCACCCCACACTCAGTACCATATCCTTAAGGACAAGCTGCTCTCATGTCTGCTTTGATCTCCCCCTGCCCCGGGTGGTTCCAACAACCAATATTCCTGTAATGGACCTAATGAGCTCCTCCTTCCCTCTTCTCATTACGGGACCATACCAACTTAACTTACTCTCCTCATCTTTTCCGTGATGTCCCCCACCCCGGCTACCTCTAATATACCTATTCCTAATTATATCAGCTCTCGACACCCTACTCATATACCACAGCATTCTCATTTTGGCTACTTGCATTCTGTTTACTCGGCTCTTTCTCACTGCCCAACACTTTGATCCATATAACATAGCTGGCCTAACCACTGCCCTGCAAAACTTCTCTGTTACTTGATTGGGACCCTCCTATCACACAGAACTCCACTTATCTATCTCCACTTCAACCATCCCCCATTGATTCTATGGGTAACTTTCGACTATCTCCCCATTGTTCTGGATCACTGATTCTAATTACTTCACTTCCTGCACCTTTATCACCAGTTCCCCAAGAAGCTAACCCAACTAACCAGACCTAACCATATAAAATTAACCTAGCCTAGAACAAATAAAAGTAAAATTTGATCAGGAAAAGTTCATAGTAGGAAAATGATTCATTTTTATTTGGGCTACAAATGCTTCAAATCCGCTACTTTTGGTGTAGAGCAATGCTACTTTTTAGTCTTCAGATCTGGCAACCCTGGTTATTAATACGAATCAGCTAGCAACATTTCTAATCTTACTTTTCTATTATTAGGATCAATAAATGCCTTAGTTACAATAGCGTACGTCAGTATGGTGAGGCGGCATGAAGAAGCATTCCTTATATATTATAACAATGTAAGAAGTATTCAACCAAATCCAGTCGCCTACTTTATTTCTTCTGAACCGATTTTCAAAATTACCACCAGGAAACAAGAGATATTGATCGGAATTCCACCAAAATATTTCCAAATGAATATACTTCAGATGATAGTGGACTTTCAATGGAAAGACAAGGCCTTCTTCGATAATCTTTTTCAAGTTGTTGACCAATCAATAGGTTGGACATTAGTCATTTCTACCTTGAACCTCTGTGCATGCCAAATCTGAATATCCTCTGGCCTAGTTACCAATATATATAAATGATCTATGTAGACTATGTTCTAGGAAACGTCATATCGCAAATGAAAGATGTGTTTAAATTCAATCAACAGAGAGCACTATTCTTAATGTTTGCTTTCCCGGATACAAGTCAACGAGATAATGAACTCTTTGCCAAAGAAATGTTTCACAACGTTACAAGAACTGAGCCAATACGTAGAAATTTTATGGCGTTTTTGACGTTCTCCAACTTGAAAATAATGCTTGCAGAGGTAGATATTCGTTGCATTTTTTAAACAACTCTCAAAATAGCGATAACATTTAATAAATGATATTATTTCAGGCTTATAGACAAGACTACTTTGGCTTACCGACAACATGGCAAATAATAATTACCGATTATGTAGAAAATATCACAGAAGAAATGCAGAAGATTATCGGAACAAACGTGACCAGTATTTCTCTATCATCACCGAATTTTGATGCGGAACATGTGGCGAATTACGAATCCCATGCAACGGTTTGTGATATTGAAAATAAAGCCTAATTCTATTCTAATTGTATACACTGCAAGCAGCCCTGATAGGCCAAATTGGCAGTCGAGAGAGAGAGAGAGAATGACTCATTCCTAATTACTAAACCAGTGAACCCCAAGGAACTTGAAGCCTAACATCTAATCTGCCATACCGGTATATTGCATACCTGCTATAATGGCACCTTCTTGCAGAAACTTCCTCACTAAGGGCATTCCATTGTCGGATGACCCTTGGAAGAAAACACCAGTAATATGAGCCTGTTCGTGCCCTGATCTCATTGAATTTGAATGGATGATCATTTCTCTCCTTATAGTCTGCAAGGGATAAGCTTAAGGGCCCTTCAACTACAATGGTCATTAGATCCCCGTCCACTGTGTAGTTCTAATGCAGAGTCTGCACAGACACTATGCTGTTACGACGATTTTGGGTATTAGCAATTCTCAGTGTTCCCAAGTCGTCATCCATGCTAGTACTAGCTAGGGTCAGGGGCGTCACTAAGGGGTGCGGGGGTACGGGCCGCACCGGGTGACACCACTCACACCATGACAAATGGTTTTCGGGAGAGGGGGATGACGCTTCTGGCTGGGGTTGCGTTGCTTAACTTCAGTGATCAGACGAGAACTGGTGTGTCCAACCCAATACAGCCGCTCTGTTCGAGTTCAATTCTCCAACTGTGGACTCTGGAACTAAAGAAATATGGTGAGTCACCGAGCGGGTAGGCGTCATCCGTTAACAATACAATCCTGCACGAAAATCTTTGGAATCTTTTTACTCCGAAACAACCCTACCACGGATGTGACGCTTACTCTAAACGCCGTGCAGAGGTTTACTCCAAGAAATTTTTAAATTTTCAGAACAAAACATGCACCCTGGACGAATTCTGTTTTCAGTTATATTTTCTTTACATCTCAACAGCAATTATTTGACTGTATCACCAACCACTTCATAACAACGTTGGAAAAGGGCAGCAAAATTAAAGTAACCAGCATTTTTGATGCGCAACTGCAAGAAGACACAGATGATTTCCTTGTGAGTCACAATACTCTATTATTACTAGTACTAACCCTTACCTCCTTATGGCAGAATCAAGTACTTAATACTGTATAACACATAGGCGGTCTGAGAGACGGTATTTTTAGCAGCCGGCTGCCAAAGTACTGCTGCTACTCCTAAACTTATTTATTGTCGGCCGACTATAGCTATCCGTGGGGGTATTCCACTGATATCAGGGGGAGGGCACCGATCCACGTACAGGTGATATCGCACGCACCACACTGTTCCACGGCTTTACTTCCCATCTGACGCCTATGAAAGACACTTTGAGGGCATCTCTCTCGCCTGAAAGAAATGCCAAAGATAGGCATAACAATGCACCGCGGGGAGAGAGGAGGAGACAACAATGCAAAGATTAGTACAAGAAAAAGTTAAGGATTGGGGCTTAAGGCGGTTTGTTGGTGTCTTAGGGCTCTTCAACTTCAAGATCATTAGAGCCCCGTCCACGGTGTAGTTCTGATACAGAGACTGCACAGACACTACACTAATGCGACGATTTTTGGATACCAGCGGTACCCAATTTTCTCAAGCGACCACCCACATCAGTACTAGCTGGGCTTGCATTGCTTAACTTTAGTGATCAGACGAGAACTGGTGTGTCCAACGCAATTCGCCGCTCCCACTTAGGGCGGCGGCGACAGAAAAAGGAGGAGGGGGCAACAAAGAAAACTGTGATGGTGTGTGACAACAAATTCAAAATATAGGTGGAGGTAATTTATGATAACGCTTGGGAAAGCTCACTCTTGTTTTGGGCAACAGCTGGGTCACTGGAGACGAAACAGAGGATGGCAAAGATCACAGATGGGGGAGGGCTGTGGATTATGTGGGGATTATGTAAGGATGTCAGGCATCTGATGCTGGCAGGTCCAATGCTGGATCATTGCAGGAGGGTGTTGGTGGCAATCTAGACATGGGTCAAGCATGAGAAATCCTACTAGCAAGGTATCCGTCACAAAGGATTACATATTCATAAAGGGCACCGAGCACCCCCGGTAAGTGCTGGGCCTTCTGCCACAGCCACTCGCAGGAGTAATATTGGAATGATCACCTGACATACACAGATTAGCATGGGGCCCCGGGCAAGTGCTCAGCGGGCCCATAGGTTAAGGCGGCACTGCGTCCGAGGGTAAACTGACCGTCATTAAAAAAATTTTTTAAGTCCTACCAGAATAACACATTTCTCACAATAGCAATGAAAACGCAATGGAATCACCATTTGAGAGTTCAATTCATAACCAAAAAATTGCGAAAATTAACAACGACATTTTTCTGTTTCAGAAACAGATGAGAACTTTGCCGTGTGAAACACCATACACGTGGACATCACAGAGTTATGTTCTGGGAGAAAACGGCAAAACGATTATAAAGAAGACTAAATGGGATATAATAAACGGTGCGGAACAGACAAATCATTCGTTGTTCGCTCATGTAAAAGATGGCTTTCAGAACTTCGTGGTAAAAGTATTTACAGCTGACGTAAGTAAAAGTACCAAATTTGGAATTCAAAAATGTGTTCGATTTGTTGTTGGGGTCATTACAAGGTGCTTATTCAGTTCAACTCAACTTCTTCCACACAAAGGACATCCTCAGAGCATTTTGCCCTCCAATCTCCAGTTTCAAGACATGGGAAGTTAGACAATAGTCACGTTTAAACAAAAGCAACTACTGTACTAATCCTTTTCCCGCCCAAGTCAGGTGGGGTACCCAAATTCGTCCCTCTGAATGGGCACATGGGCGAATTGTTGGACGGTATTTTTATGCAGAGGGCTGCCGACCTAAGTTGCAAACCCTATGCTTATGTATCGTCGGTCTACTGTTCGTTTGGGCACTCCACCTACGCCTCGGGACGAGCTCCTACACTTGGGATTTTGCATGATCCACTCGCTAAACAGTAATGAGGGTTCTTTTACATGTTAAGGACATCGTACACCATTAAAGGCCCCCACACACGATCAGTTTGGTGTGTGTGCAAAAAAAAAAAGTTTTTGCTCACACCAAAAATTTTAACTGACGGTGTGATGAAATTTTATCACATCGGTGTGTCAGTTCGGACTGACGTCAGTCCGAAGTGAGCGTGTGTGGGGTTGCTCACATCAGTTGTTCACTTTTTTTGTTCTGCGCATGCCCAAAAATGGATAAACGTCATCTTTAAAAAATTGCACCATAGTAACGGTAGAATTACTGGTTGATGTGGACAATCAAATGACGTCATATGATGTTTAACGAAAAGGAACATAAGTACGTGACACACCAAACTGATCGTGTGTGGGCAATTCATTCCACACATCAATTCATCATACAACACATCGATGAGCACACACCGAACTGACACACCAAACTGATCGTGTGTGGGGGGGCCTTAAGAAGCGACGACTTTACTTCCCATCCGACGGATGGCGCACTTGGGGCCTCTCTCCCCTTCTGTCTCTCTCTTCGTACGGGTACTACTGAAAATAACATTTTTGATTATTTGGAAACAAATTTCAGGATCCTCCATGGCAAACATTTAATCAATGCAGCAATTCACTTCAGGATTATGACGGTGTCACTTTTCGACTTTTTCAATTTCTTCAAAGTCAAATTAAATTTGGGTGCGACTCTGTGCATTATCTTTTTGAAAGAAGACAGTACAGTACTAACTAAAACGTTTCAAATATGAACAGGTATCAAATTAACTGCATCAGCGATAGTGAAAAGAGGCTGTTAAACAACTCCTATACGATATGGAATATTGGCGCAAACAAATTAGAAAATATGGTACGTATGGGTCGAAGGGAGCCTTTACATAAAATGAGTCTTTTGGGTGATGTTGCATGGGCGGTGCCTAAAGGTCACAAGCAGTGACGTACCTAGGGTTGGTGTCACTCGGTGCGGCAGAGGCATATCATTGATGACCTTTTCTTTTTTCAAACGGTAAATCCAGGTGTCACCCTCCCCCCTCACGTGTAAATCCTTATCAGTGTCCTAGTGTCACCCAGCGCGGTCCGCCACTGGTCACAAGGGATATATGTAATACCTAAAAAGTGTTAATCAACGTAATTAAATATTATCTTACAGGAAGCTGACTTATTTCTTTACGGAAATGTCATCACGGACGAGAGAGATAACCAAGTGCGATTCTTGACTCCATTTCACCTGGAGCCCTATATAATTCTCAGTGCAAGACCAAAAGAAATGAGCAAATTTTATCTCTTTATACAACCCTTCAATTATGATGTAAGGCGAGCGAAATACTGTACATCAGTTACTGTATAGGGACAACAATCCACAATGTGTCGACCTTACGTAAGGCTGACCGCATAGTGGAGCGACAATAATAGCAGCGCGACAAGGAAAGAGAATAGCGACAAGCAAAGAGTGCTACAAGTAAAGTGATGGCACAGCGTAGTGGAGCAGGGATAAAAGCGACGAGAAACAAGAAGTCCCTACGAAAAGCAAGCAACTCCTAACCCTAATTCAACCTATGGCATGGTCGGGTACCCATCTTATCCCTCTGAAGGGACATGAGGGCGACATATTGGGCATGGTTTTCCACAGCCGGTTGCTGATCAAAGCTGCAACTGCTATACTTATTTATCATGGGTCTCCTGTCCGTTTGGGCACTCCACCCAGCTCCTACACCTGGAAAATTTGCCCCATCTACCCGTTGCATAGTAGAGTGTGATTGCTACAGTACATGGGTAGGACGTCGAGAGCTGAATCAGCATATTAGGGGGTGGCTTGGGTTGGGGGATATTGCGGAAAGAATGAGAGAGGGAGTAGATTGAGGTGATACGACACATAAAGAGAAGGGGAGGGGAAGACATCACTGGGTCTCTTGCAGGACTGCAGGTGGTTGGAAGCACCAAAATCAGGGAGAGACCAAAGCAGACATGGGACCAGCTTGTCCATGAGGTAGCGTGTGAGGTGGACGGGTACCTGGTGGGTGGTGTTACACACACACAGGTCGGGGATTTGGCCAAGCAGCCATAATGGGCCGAACCTTGTGGAGGCTGCTCATGGGGGAGAGGGTGGTAGAAGTGAAGGATTTAGGAGAGGGGAAATTAGCAGCACCCAATGTTCAAACAATCACCCATGTCAGTACTAACTTGTGGTGCGTTGCTTAACTTCAGTGATCTAAGTTGTTGTATTTGTCTTAGGGCGCTTCAACTACTACGGTCATTAGAGCCCCGTCCACTGTGTAGTTCTGATGCAGAAACTGCACAGACACTGCACTAATGCGACGATTTTTGGATACTAGCGGTACCCAGTTTTCCCAAGCGGCCACCCACGTCAGTACTAGCTGGGGCTGCGCTGCTTTAACTTCAGTGATCAGAAAGGAGCTGGTGGGTCCAACGCAATTCGACGCTCATAACAACTGGGTGCTCTTATCTCTTATAGCAGCGCTACTTGTCGCATTGCTAGTAGCATCACTATGCGGGGACACAGAGATTATCATATGTTTGTTTTCGTCACTATTCTCTTTCCTTGTCGCGCTGCTATTATTGTCGCTCCACTATGCGGTCAGCCTACGCCTATCACTTCCAGGTGTGGCTACTGCTCATATTTACCACTCTTGTGCTCAGCACCACGTTGCACATCATGAATGTTATTAATGAGAAACAAAACGATGACCATCAAAAATCTCGTCATCGATGGACTTGGGGTGACTGCTGTTTTTACTTCTATGGTACACTCACTCAACAAGGTATGTCCAAAAAGAAACGGAACGTTTCGATCTCATAGTTTGGTGGTTCATTACTGGTCGAGGCGAGTGGTTTTCTTGGGCGTGAAATTCCTCAGATGGTGTTTGTTAGAAGTAAAACCGTGGTGCCAAATTGCGCGTATTAGGACAATGTTAGAATGTTAATTATCATCATACCCTTATCTCACCAATGGCAGGGCCCCCGTCCATGTCACACACTACCATATCCTTACAGACAACCTGCTCCCACGTCTCCTTTGGTCTCCCCCTGCCCCTGGTGATTCCAACCACCTGCATTCCTGTAATGGATCTAATTAGCTCCTCTTCCCCTCTTCGCATTACGGAACCATACTACGTCAATCCCTCCTTTTTTCCACGATGTCCCCCACCCCCAGGCTACCTCTTATATACTCATTCCTAATTATATCACCTAACTGCTCCTGGGTGAATTTAGCAAGCTTTACGTACTGCTAGTTGGGCTTCAGATCACACGCACACCCCTTTTTACACTGCAGCGTTTATACACTCCTTACTGTATAAGACGTCTTCCATCAGCAATAACAGGCCCTTTTACAGAATTCCTTTGGAGTTTATCGCATGACTTTCATAGGGCCTGTGGCATCGTCAACTAAAAACATCATCACTAACCCGTTTCCCCTAAACGTTAGGGTCGGGTGCCCCTTTTAGTCCCTTTGGCATATGAGCAATGTTTGACGGTATTTTACGCAGCCGGCTATCAACCAAATGCTGCAACCCCCAAGCTTATTTCTTTTCGGCCTACACTGAGGCTGGTGCATTCCACCAAGGTGCGCTAAAATTTTGGCAGCATTTGTCTTTATAATCGAACATTCGCCTCAATAAATGATTTTACATTGAAGATTAACCTCAAAGAATTTGCACTGCAATGTTTTGGGATTCACATTTCTCTGTCGCCCATAGGCATGTTCTCAGGTCTAACGCTGCTTAAAAAAAATGCTCGTGCCTTCACCAACCATTCAAGAATAACTGATTTTAATTTTTCAGGAATGAATCTTCTACCACAAAATTTGTCCAGTAGGACACTGGTCGGATGCTGGCTCTTGGCTATCATTATACTTATAGCCATTTATGGAGGAAATCTCGTTGCTTTTTTAACTATTCCACGACTCACTCCACAAATTAAAAATCTGGAAGATTTGCGTAAAGCTGAAGGATCTGTAACATGGGGAATTCCAAAGGCGTCAAACATATTTCTAACAATGAAAGTAAGCATTTTCTAACCGCAGAAAAAAATTTTTTCCAGCTTTATCAGAATGGGGAAAATATGTATCAGCAAAACTACATGCATGTAGTTGAAGTTGACAAGTCTGTCGTTGCTTGGATTTTTCTCAAAAATCAACAAAGGGAGTGGGAAAACACAAGCCCAGTTTACACCAGATGAGTATTCGGACAAGAAATTAGACCACCAGTAAGGCCTCCTAATCAGAGTCTTTATCACCAGACGCCCGGCGTGGACAATCCACACCCGCCAAGTACACGTCATCCAGTAAAGCACACCTATTGGAAAGGATGGCTACTCGGTCGAGTGAACAGAAACGGTTTCTATCGACTCGATCGCTCATTTCACTCTGCCGGTCCCTAGGCCGAGTGCCATAATTTGCGTTTACACAAGACGAGTACTTGGCCGAGTACTCATCAGATGTAAACTGGGCTTTACTGTATTCTACGGGCTAGCAGCATTTAATTGGCTGACTGACTGTTGATCACCAGGCAACAGTAGTTTTCTTTCATTTCTTTGTATTTTAGGATCCTTAAACTACAAAGGTCATTAGAGCCCCGTCCACTGCGTAGTTATAATGCAGAGTCTGCACAGACCCTACGATGTTACGACGAGTTTGGGTATTAGCAGTACCCACTGTTCCCAAGCGGTCACCTATACTAGTACTAATTGGCGTTGCGTTGCTTGACTTCAGTGATCAGACGAGTTTGTGTGAATGCGTCGCACACCCCTTCTTTTATTTCGTTGGTGTTTTAGGGCTCTTCTAATGCAGATGCTGCCCGACACTACGCTATTACTATGATTTTTGGGTATTAGCAGTACCCAGTGTTTCCAAGCAGTCACCCATGCTGGTACTAGCGGTTGCTGTTGTTTGTTGGTGTTTTAGGGTCCTTTAACTACAAAGGTCATTAGAGTCTGCAGAGACTGCACAGACACTACACTAATGCAACGATTTTTGGGTATTAGCAGAACCCAGTTTTCTCAAGCGGCCACCCATGTCAGTACTAGCTGGGGTTGCGCTACTTAACTTCAGTGATCAGACGAGAACTGGTGTGTCCAACGAAATTCACCCTCCCAGAGGCTTTGAGATGCAATTACGTTTGTGGTTTGCTGACACCTCATAAATTCTCACACCTTACCCGTATCAAGCTGCACTCGTGTGTGCCCCGGGTAGAATAGGCACAAGGCACCTTCCCCCAGTGCATGTCGTCTAAGGCGACTAAAATGGGCAGACCCAGGGAAGGTCAACCTGGAACATCATAATTTGTCCTGGTCACTGTAGGCTCCTCTGTGAGGTGACCATAAGGACACACTTACCCACGCGTTTGCCGTGCGAGGAGACCCGAATCCCTGGGGAAAGTGCATCTTCGTGGTTGAGGAGGCGCATCCCCGCGCACCCCCAAGCGGCCACCCATGTCAGTACTAGCTGGGGTTGCGCTACTTAACTTCAGTGATCAGACGAGAACTGGTGTGTCCAACGCAATTCGCCGCTCCCCTGGTACTAGCGGGGTTGCGTTGCTTAATTTCAGGGATCAGACGAGAACTGGTGTGTCCAAAGCAATACAGCCGCCCCGTTTAGTCTTGTAAATTAGGCAGTGTGAGTGTGTGGTACATCCAGGTACACAATGAAACATGCAAGGAATTAATCCATTTAAATTTTTACAGAATACAACAATCCCCAATATGAAATTCGTTATTAATCATGCCATTCTGCACAATAAACTTGATAAGAAAACATTGAATAAAGTTCTCAATGAGAACCACGTCATTTTGGAGTCAAAAACTGTCATCCTGCAGGCTTTGGAAAGGGAATGTGACATTTACGAGAGACATGAATTCGCTTTGGGTGAAGAATTATTTTATGATAAAGTGGCCTTAGCTACCAGAAGGAGTTACACTCTTAATTACAAGCTGAACGAAAGGTTGGCATTTGAATCTTTCTATGCTCTTTATTCCTAATAAAAAAATCTGATAAACAACAACATCGTCCTTTTACTTTGTTGCATTTCAGAATTGACAAAGCAATGTATGCAGGATTGATTCAAAAATGGAAGAATGATCTTTTGCCACGTCCATCTCTAAAAGCAGCAATATCACAAGCAGCATCAGCAACAGACGATTTATCGATATCAATGTCCGATTTTCATTCGTCTCTCTATGCTCTTTTATTGGGATGCGTCCTATCTCTCCTTATCTTTACAGCACAATTCACCTATTCGAAATTTCATGCTTCAAAAAAAGGGCACAACTAAAAAGCACCACATTAACTGTGATACACAATACTAATTACTTAATTACCAGTTGTCTGATTATCCACTCAACCCTTTAATGCAGTGTTTTTCAAACCAGGGTTCCCAAGGGTTCCGCCAATGGCAAGATAAAATCTAAAAATAACAATGAAAACACAACAAACGGCAACAACTTTTGTCTGTCGAAGATGAACTTCGGGTGTCTCTCTCAAACATTAGGCCACAAATTCAACTCCTTATGCTAAAACACACACCTGTATCAATTAATGTTTTGTTCTGTCACTATATGGGGCTCCATGAAAGGTCTAAATGTTCCAAAGGGTTCCATTCCAATACAAGGGTTGAAAAACACTGCTTTAATGTATAAGCAGTGAGTAAACCATTGAAAAGTCAGTGTTGATGTGCATGTTATTCGTATGCAGTTTAGCGCAATGTATACAAATCAATCACCTTGAAAATAAATGAAACTTTTATGTACTATGCTCAATTTCGTCTTCACAACAGCTTTGATTAGTTTGTGGTCTGACGCCTGCATTCAGATCCATGGCTTTCACCTCCTGCAAGGCGAATGCGCTCTTTGGGAATCCCCCTTATCAGAGTAAACATTTCACCAGGGACACTAGTGAACCTGGGTTCTTTCCCGTCTATGGCACGGTCGGGTACCTGACCGTGTTAATAGGGTTGAGACCCATAAGCACCTTGGAATTATTCTAAACACTAAGATCACCTGGAAGGAGCACATTGACAAACTTATTGGGAAGCCGGGCATGCCCTCCCGTTTGGTTAGAAGAGTGTTGGGGGACAGCACAAAGGAAGTAAAAGAAATAGCCTATTTTTCACTGGTACGGCCAATAGTGGAGTACCAATTTGGTTCCCCTTTAGGCAGGGTTTATCTTGGGAAATTGAAATGATCCAAAGGAGAGCTGCAAGAATTGTGCTGCATCGCTTCTCTCATAGATTGAGCGCCTCAGACATGATCACAGAATTGGGGTGGGACTCACTACGTCAGAGACGGGTATCTGACAGCATTAAGCTTTTTCACACTGTTGAGATTAGGGTACGAGGATACTCCATGGGGCAGCTCATCCCTGGCAGACTACAGGGGGAGAAAGGATCATCCTTTCAAACTGAAGAGGTCGGGGGACGAACAGACTCATATTACTGTTCTTTTCTTCCAAGGGTCATTCGGCAATGGAATTCTCTCAGTGAGGATAATGTGAGGAAGTTTCTGCAAGAAGGTGCCATTATAGCAGGTATTTGGTTTTTTGGTGTTTAAGGTCCCGTCAACTACAAGGTCATTAGAGACCCGCAGGTATTTGGCAGAATGGATGTTATGCTTCAGATTCCTTGGGGGTTCAATGGGTTATAAATTAAGAATGACAGTCATTCTCTCCACTGCCAATTTGGCCTATCCGGGCTGCTTGCAGTATATGCAAGTAGAACTAGAATCTAGTCCCGCTGAAGGGACACAAGGGCGATATGCCTATGCTTATTTATCATCGGTCTAATGTTCGTTGGGGCACTACACCGACTCCAGGGGACGAGCTCACACACCTGGAAATTTCGCCTCATCTACCCGTTGCACAGTAGAGAGAGTTCTTGCCATCGTACACCACACGGTACCTCGGTTTTATTTCTCATTCGAAAGAAGGCGAATTCAGGACCTCTTTCTCGCTCCAAAGACGCCAACCCACCGCGGCCCAGCATCGAACATGGAACTACTGACACATTCACCGAGAGTGCTACCCACTGCGCCACTGAGGCGAGTCTTTCTAAGGACAGCTTTTTTGTTTATGCAACCGGTTGCCGACCTAATGCTGCAACCCTAATGTTTATATGGCTTAAGTGTTACCTAATGGTACTGTTGTTGTTTCTGGTTTTTGGCTAAGGCCCTATTGCTCTCTTTATTAATAATTTGTACATGGAATTGTACGTTAATAAATTAATAATAATAATAATATACTGTATTATCCGCCTAATTGTCTTCATTGGGACTTTTCGACCACCGATGCTAGGGGAGGAGCTCCTACACACCGTACGGCTACGGGGACCGCTAACTCTGCCCCGAAGAATCCAACCCATCTCGAACCATTGACGCAGCTGTAGAGTTCGCTATCAAGGCCAGTCGCTAGGGTTGGCGTCACCCGGTGCAGTGACGCCATGGTGTCACCCCCCCTCTCCTGAAAAAAGCCGCTTCTTCTGCTTTGGTGTCACCCCCATTTGTCATGGTGCGAGTGGTGTCACCTGGTGCGGCCCGCACCCCCTAGTGACGCCACTGATCAAGGCGAACTGGATTCTTTAAGCTCATGAGATCGTAGAATTGCCCTCCCTCTCAGGGTTACTTGGGGGTCTAGGGTCACAAAAAATGGATCCATCACAGATCCCGATATAATAAAAAAAGGCGAATAGAGTACTAGTGTCAGTTTATTATATAAACAAGTTGTCAACCCAAATCGATAAGTAATTAATAGGACATCTCGCAAATGATGTTAATATCAATTTGTTCAATCTACAGCCTGTTTATTTACACGGTTTTCAGCTTCCGACGGAGGACAGGTGACATCATACACGGAACTTCGCCTTTAGATTGCTCCATTATCATAAACCGCAGAGTTCGGATAAGGACAACAATAATTAGGCAATTTTAACCCATAATTTCCTCAAAACGTACAAGGGACTCGATCCGGTGTATAATGGCTTGGGACTAGCAAAAGAAATCTTATCTCCAGCTTGATTTTTACTGGATACCAAAGTCATACGGTTACACAATAATTGCTGTTATTCCCTTTTCTTTTACACTGACATCCTTCAAGGTGCCAATGAAGAAGAGAAGAACAACAGTGGCGGCAGCAACATCATTCTCCACAACTGAGAATCGAACTCAATTCGCCTGTACAGCAGGCGGACATCGAGTCTATTGCTTCAAGCGCCAAGGACAACTGTTCCCCTAAAAAATTCACAGTGGTCACTTTGAAACTATGACTTTGTATGATGAGAACCTCGATGAACCGGAAATGGATATTAATCTTTCACTTCATGTTGTGGTTAAAGTCATTGAACGTCTTAGGACAACCAAAAACACCTCATTACAACATAGGTAAAACATTAATTACTTACATAACTATTTATAATTCATATGACCCTAAGGATCGCTGAAAATCCCTAACGTTAGGATTCCTTCATCCAGAATGGGAGCGCATTAGCGGCCCCGAGTGGAATATAACCATCCTGTAAGAAACGACGTTTGAAAGCTCAGCGAATACCTCAAGTGTCCGATTTTACCAGAGATGGGCAACAGATAAATGTAGATTAAGACCTTAGAGCAGTGGTCGGCAACGTTTTTACAAGTGGGTCATTTTTCAATTTTTTTTTCATCTAGGGTGACCCCTAGGTGACCTGACGGTCATAGGTTGCCGATCACTGTCTTAGATTGCCTTTGTTTCGTTGGTGTTTTTAGGGTCTTTCAACTACAAAGGTTTTTGGAGACCCGCCCACTGCGCAGTCCTAATGGAGAGCCTGAACAGACACTACGCTGTTACGATGATCTTTGTGTATTAGAACAGCCTGGGGTTGCGTTTGGTGGATTAACTTCAGTGGTCAGACTAGTTTTGTTCCTTCGTTCGCTGGTGTTTTAGGGCCCTTAAACTACAAGGTTGTTGTTGTTGTTTGTTGAAGTTTAAGGTCCCGTCAACTACGAGGTCATTAGAGACCCGTCCACTGTATAGTTCTAATGCATATACTGCACAGACACTAGACTAATGCGACGATTATTGGGTATTAGCAGTACCCAGCTTTCCCGAGCGACCACCCATGTCAGTACTAACTGGGCTTGCGTTGCTTAACTTCAGTGATCACACGAGAACTGGTGTGTCCAACGCAACTCGCCGCTCCCAAACTACAAGGTGATTAGAGCCCCGTCCACTATGTAGTTCTAATTTAGAGACTGCACAGACCATTGGCGACTCATGGGGCCAGCAAACCTAGGTGGTTGCCTAGGGCTTCAGAGGCACTTCCTTGCCATGCAGTCTATCGGTCATTTAAAACGTTCATCGTCCTGGGGTTCCCAAACTTCTCTGATTGGTGTGGCCTTTTCTAGATGTTGGCTTTCTCGAGGCGCCTTGTTACAGTCATAGCAATGCATTAGCATTGGGACCCAATACCAAGGGCGTGAGGGACGCTCGGACAATTTAGAGTGCCTGAAACTCACGAGCCGGGCCTGGCACAGACGCTACATTAATGCAGCGATTTTTGGGTATTGGCGGTACTCAGTTTTCCCAAGCAGACACCCATGTCAGTACTAGCTGGGGTTGCGTTGCTTAACTTCATGATCAGACGAGAACTGGTGCGTCAAATGCAATTTGCCGCTCCCAAAGACCTTAGAAATCCTATATCTAGGACAGTGGTGGGGAACCTTTTTTGGAAGACGGGTCACAATAACACGAAAAAAACCAAAAAGATTTTGGCGGGTCAAGTGCAAGCACTATTTAATTTTATGAATAAAAAAAATTAATTTTAATAATGAATAAATTAGTTTATTAAAGTAGCAAATAGAGAACATCATCATAATACCCTTATCTGGACTGTGGCAGGGTCAGCTTTGCGGGTTCTAGCACTCCAGGTCGCCGTCCACCACATACACTATGAAACTATACTTCTTCTTTGTTGGTGTTTAAGGTCCCATCAACTACGAGGTCATTAGAGACCCGTCCACTGCGTAGTTCTAATGCATAGACTGCACAGACACTACACCAATGCGACGATTATTGGGTATTAGCAGTACCCAGCTTTCCATGAAACTATAAACTAGATATGATTCACGCTTGGGTCACTTAAAATTGCACGGTGGGTCACAGGTTCGCCACCACTGATCTAGGATGTTCTAGGCCTGTGGTGCTATAAACAGCCAAAATCATTATATTTTCAGATATTTACATGGGCAATGATATTGATAAGAGCAGGATAACAGCGAAATTTGCTGACGCCATTTCTAGAATGAAAAATTTTGGCATTTTCAACGTTTCAGAACTTACAAAGGATGACATTCAAAACAATGGTATAGTAATTTTTAAATGGTCATATCACACAGTTGACAAAGTGAAAGGTGCTTTTCACCAGAAATTTTAATTAGTATAATTATGATTCGACCTCAGTGACTGAGGAAGAAACCTAAAATACACCTTCCGTCACACAGGAATTATGAATGAATGTAATTATGGAGGCATTATTTATTACTTGCAGAAAGAACACTGGAATCCCTGATACTGATAGCGTATGTGGATTGTTTGAGAAGTCCTAAGACGGCATCTCGATTAATGAAAAAAGTCAGTAAATACATCACATCAAAAGAGGCGATTGTATATTTCATTTCTTCGGGGCCTTGCATCCGACTTAAAAAAGACCTTTACAATTACATACTGCTGCCCACGGAACATTGGCAAATGAATTTAATTCAAATAACAATTGACTGGTATTTCAAAGACCACATGAATTTACAAGTAACACATCTAATTTATGATCAATCAACTGGTAAGGAATTTTTTGTATTCTTAAAAATAACAAGTGCCTGAGGGTCCCCATCCACCCCACACACTAACATATCCATTTGTGCAACCTGCTCTCAAGTCTGCTTTGTTCTTTCACTGCCTCGGGTGCATCCAATAACCTGCATCCCTGTAATGGGCCTAACCAACTCTGCTCTTCTCTTGTCATAACATGGTCATCCACATAAATCTAATCTCATCTTTTCTGCGATGTTCCTCACTCCCACAACCCTGATATACTTATTCCTAAAAAGGTCACCTGCACGTCTGCACGTTCGCAAATGTAGAAATTGGCGGTAAAAGACAGGCCGGGGTTAAATTACCAGGAGAAAAATCAGTTTAGCTACAAGCCAGGACCCAGATTCCAAGGACCCAATTCACGTTGTACAGGCTGTGGCGGGAGTAACTATGACTCTCTTCTTGGTCCGCCTCATGGATTTCTTGAGTGGTCGGGAGATACATCCGTGGCAACAGACCTCACGAGATCCACGGGAGTCTGTGCCCACCTCCACAATGGGTTTCCGCCAGGCAATGGCTCTCGGTTGGGTGTGCATTCCTTATGGTATAGTAGGACCTTGAGACCGGCAGAAATGGCGCTTGGCCAGATGGTGAGAGAGACTTTGAGATGCAGTTACACGTTGGTGGTTTGCGAACACCTCATATAAGTTCTCACACCCTACCCATATCAAGCTGCACTCGTGTGTGCCCGGTGTAGAATAGGTACATGGCACCTTCCCCCAGTGCATGTCGTCTAAGGCGACTAAAATGGGCAGACCCAGGGAAGGCCAACCTGGAACATCATAATTTGTCCTGGTCGACGTAGGCTCCTCTGTGAGGTGACCATAAGAAAACACGGTTGAGGAGGCACATCCCCTGGGAAGTCTGTGTTGCCCTATGGTGACGAGACAGCTCCGACACGTTGAGGAATCCAATATATCACCCTTACGTCCATTCAGCGGGGAATCCATGGTTTCACCATGTATGGCTGGATATCATATATTCCTCCGTCTGATTAGTAGGGTCCTTCGGGACAGCACAAGGGAGGTGAGGGAAACAGCATATATTTCAATGGTGCGACCAATTATGGAGTATGGTAGTCCAATTTGGTTTCCCTTCAGGCAGGAATTATCTTGGGAGATTGAAAGGATACAGAGGAGGGCAGCAAGAATTGTATTCCACAGGTTTTCTCACAGGGATAGTGTGTCTGACATGATCAGGGAATTAGGTTGGGAAACACTAAGCCAGCGGCGAACATCTCACAGCATAAGTCTGTTTATCAGACTGCTGCTGCTGGGGTGTGATGGACCTCTGGTGGGATGTGTGTCCCCTGCTAATTACAAAGGGAGAAAGGATCATTCGTATAAATTGAAGGAGATTAGGGCACAGACAGACACATATTACTGGTCTTTCTTACCAAGGACCATTCGACAATGGAATGAGCCTTGGAAAGGATAAGGTGGAGGGCCTAATAAAAAGCCACCCTACCATTACTAGTGTTGTAGAGGGATCACAGGAATTTAAGCCTGGGGTTTTGGGAGCTTTTTGGTAATATATGTAAGAATGAGAGTTGGTCTCTCCACTGCCATATTGGCCAAATAAGGCTGCTTGCAGTGTTGTGAATTAGAATTATGTCACGACTAAATTTCTTTATGGTTTGGACGCTTTATCAGATCCAATAATTGAAGATGCACGACAAAGAATGAGAGACGGCATGTCATACTACTCGTGGCCTACCATGGTCACGACATTCAAATTTCTTGATGTCAACGATGAGGGTTCCTATCAGCATTTCAGAGAATTGTATAAAAATATTTCTAAAATGAATAATATTCAAAATAATTTCTTGATTTATTGTAAACTTTCTACCATAAAATTAATATTGCAACATGTAAGTATGAACTTTATCTCTAAGCTCCTATGGCACCGATGCACTCTTACCAAGGTTCTGATTTATTTCAGGCATACAAAGAAAACCTATTAACCATCCCCACAAAGTGGATGCTATTTATAACTGATCACGTGGAGAACATTTCTGAGGAAATTATGAATATCATTCAAATGAATATTACTAGTATTGCTATAATATCACCTAATCAAAATATTACAGAGCAGCAATATAGAACACACGCTAAGGTGGGTAAATTGCATTACGAGTTGGAATCTATTAAAATTGTTTGTGTGGCCCTTGACCACCAACATCAATTTGAAACAAAGTGGGTGTTGTTTGTTATACAGTCCTTATACGACTGCGTCACGGATCATTTGATTTCATCGCTGAACAATGCCACTACAATTCTGGAGAAATCACAACACAAAATGCAATTGACGGAAGAAATTCAAAATATCACCGTAAGTAAAGTAATTCTTCATCTAACTCGTTTATCACCTGCCCAATAGTAAGGTAGGGTTCCATAGAAGCTTCGCCTAGATTCAGTAAAAAGTATGGATAACAACCGTTGAATGATGTGGTCATTAAGGTCAGTTGCAATGCCAGGAGCGAGATCTTAAACCTGGGAATTTGATTAATATACACGTTTATTCTCCACTCAGCTAGAGTCCTTTTACGTGGAGGTGACATTGTATTGCCCAAATAGGACCACGGATTTACGTCCATATCATGGATGGCGCCATTAAGGTTTCCTTTTTCCCCTAATGAAACTGCTTTCCCCAGTCAGGTTTCATCCTGAGAGCTGAGCTCAACAGTAAAACATCCAATACAAGGATCGGGAACGTTCGTCCTCGAGTACTTTTCGCCCCCGAGCATTTCGCTCCTCGGATGTTTCGCCCCTGGGAGGGCAAATGGCCGGTTTTTGTTAATTTTTGTTATTCTGTTTTAGGTAAGGTAAAATGCCAGCGTAAATATCGTAAATATCACAAATAGTGTAAATTAGCGTAAATAGCGTGCCAGCCCTTGATTTTTACCATATTTTGGCCGGGTTTTTTTGGTTATTCTGTTTTTACCTGGAAAACAGTATTGTTCGTTTGGGCCTTTTTCTGAGTGTTTCAAGGAATAGGTAAGGTAAACATTCAGCAATTTCGGCAAGAATTCTACGCATTGTGGAGGACATAAACGATAAAAATTCTGATAGACTTTCGAACGATAGACTTTCTGAATGCATAGCCTACAATTTCGAATTTTAGTTTATGTTTGCATTTTTTTTATGTGACAGTCTTGCTTAATGTTGGTGTTTTTTTTATTTTATTAAAATTATTATTACAGTAAACAGAGCAACAAAAAAAACCGGCCATTTACCCTCCCAGGGGCGAAACTTCCGTAAACCGTACATAACAAGCCCATTCTGGGACAATTATTGATGGTTGACTTTAGTAAGGTATAAGATAGACGATGTTAGACCATTTTACTTCCTCTAACGTCCATGAGGATATAAAGAGACAATAGGGAGATTTATTGCAACGTTTTTTGCAAGTGTACGCTACGCTATGCAGACGAATATTCAACTGCGCAAACGCGAACGCTGCGTTGGTCAAACTGAGCGTAGGTTTTGACATACGCTTTTCAGACGTATGCTCTGACCTACATAAAATCTGGCGCATGCGCATGTCGCTACCTTATGTCCGAAAATCAAACGGAGTCGGTAAACATATAGCCAAAAACGCGTGGATTTGTAGCGCACTAGTGGTTTTTTTAATTAATATCATTTTTTTAATTAGATGGTATAATTAATTAACAGATATTTAGAAGTTTGAGGCTGTCCCCAAACAGAAATTTATCAATGATTCAACATTCTGTGAAAAGATAGGCTGCCCTTTATATAATGCACCACGAAGTACAGGTGTCATGCAGAGCAAACGTGGTTTTAGGGGTAATTCATTATTCCCGCAAGTGCCACATTGTTGCGCACCGGTGGAGGAGGTCTCTCTCGGTAGGTGGCGATAATGTATGGGCCGCAATAAAACTTTAATTTTTTTAAAAATCGTACGCTAATCACGTGGTCTGTGTATGTTATTGCGTGCGTGCGTCGACGTTATAATAAATCTCCCTAATGCCCTCAGTGTCACGCGAGTGGTAAGGGGAGTCATGCAAAACCCCAGTGTAATTACTCGTTTAATGAACACCCACTTTATTAATAAACTTTTCAAATTGTCGGTGACAATTATTTTCAGAGATTGTTCAAAGACCTGAAATGTCCGTCTTATTACACCTGGAAAACGGAAAGCCTCGATACAGGACCAAACGGAGACACAATTATACACCAGACTCAATGGGACATTATAAAAGGCTTAGAGCCTACAAAACATTCCTTACTTTCGACTAGAGATAATTTACAAAACGTCACATTGAAAGTGTTTACAGCTCCTGTAAGTAATTACATTTCGTTGTTTCGTTGGTGTTTTAGCCGTTTCCAGTTTTCCCAGGCGGCCACCCATGGCAACACTGCGAACTAGTTAGTAATAACGGCAGCATACAACAATCCTCGCTTCCTGCCTATGTCTGAAACACATTCAAGGGTCAGACTGCACAGAAAATTAGATGAACATTGGATTATTTCCATAAAAATAGTACAGCGTTTAAAAAACTCCAAAAGGCCGAGAGAGAGAAGCCCTGAATGTTTTTTCGTCTGATGGCAAGTAAAGCTGTGGTCCCGTATGGCGTGCACCATTTCACTTGCACGTAATGCAACGAGTAGATCGGTAACATTCCCAGATGTAGAATCTCACCCCTGGCGTCGGTGAAGTGTCCTAACGAACAGTAAGCCTACGATAAATAAATCGGTAGCCAGCAGCGTAAAAATATCGTCCAACAAATCTCTCGTGTCCCATACCCAACCCTGCTATAGTAACTCACAAATGATAGGGGATACTTAAAAGCAATGGAGGAAAACATCATGTGTAAGATAAAAACCAGAGAAGGAAACTGGCGTTTGATTCATTCTCAAGGTATGAAGTGGTTAGGGGGCTATGGAAAGCAGTAGCAGTTCCAGGGCTAACGTATGGAAACGAGGTTCTGTGCATTAGTAAAAAGGTAAGGGACTGTATGGAAGTAGCCCAAAGAAGGTTAGGCAGGATGGCATTAGGGGGAAATAGGTTCACAGCAGTAGAAGCAATACAAGGGGACATGGGGTGGTCTACATTTGAACAGAGAGAAATGATAAGTAAGTTGCTATACTTATGCAGGATATGGGGGCTAGGGAAGGAAAATCCGGTATGGCAGGTCAATGCATGGGTAAACAACATGAGGGTATCTACCAACTGGGAGAGGAGGGTAAACCAGATGTCAAAGAAGATAGGCATAACACTGCAACCCAGGGAGAGCAAGGAGGGGGCAACAACATTGCAAAGACTAGTACAGGACAAAGTTAAGGAATGGGGGTTAGGGCAGTGGCGGCAGAGTATGGAGGGAAGGGCGGCAAAGAAAACGCTGATGGTGTATGGTAACAAGCTTAACATAGAGAGGGAGATAATCTATGACAATACGTGGGAGAGCTCACTTCTGTTTCGGCCATGAGCTGGGTCACTGGAGACGAAACAGAGGATGGCAAAGATCACAGGTGGAGAGGTGGGCTGTGGATTGTGTGGGGATCGAGTGGAGGATGTCAGGCATGTGATCCTGGCCTGTCCAGCGCTGGGCCACTGCAGGATGAGTTGGGGAACCCCCACCTTGGAAGAGGTTCTGGGGTTGATGGGTTCTGGTGTGGAGCGGCTGGAGTGGGTGCGAAAGGCAAAGGTACTGCTAGGGTGCTGGTGAAGATCTAGGCATATGGGCCTGGCATGAAAAATCTCGCTAGCAAGGTATCCGTCACAAAGGATTACATATTCATATTCATATATAGTAGGGTAAAGGGTTAGTATTTATTATGCACTATGGTGATGAAGCTAGCACTGACCGCGATTCAGAATCCGTGCCCACAACTAGTTACCGGCCAAAATTATGTTGATCTCTAGTTTCTAAATAAATACGGTGATACCTTGGTTATAGTAGGGCTTGGTTAACGACGGTAATCCGTTCCAGGATTGCCGGTATTAACCAAAACCGTCGCTATCCAAGGCTGCTCCTGTAGGCCTTTTGGATGGTCCTGCACATTATTGAGTCATTAACGAATGCATTTACCGTTAACCAAGGTACCACTGTATATGAAGAGCGGCGAGTTACGTTGGACACACCAGTTCTCGTCTGATCACTGAAGTTAAGCAACGCAACCCCAGTTAGTACTGACATGGGTGGCCGCTTGGGAAAACTGGGTACCGCTAGTATCCAAATATCGTCGCATTAGTGTAGTGTCTGTGCAGTTCCTGCATCAGAACTACACAGTGGACGGGGCTCTAATGACCTTGTAGTTGAAGGGCCCTAAAACACCAATAAACAAACAACAAAAACTGTATATGAACAAACAGTTCTCCAATGACAAATGGAGTAATCCGTCACATTCATCCTAAAATTCTCTGCAGGATCCTCCATGGCAAATAATGAAAGGCCCATGTAGTACTTCCCTAGATGATTATGGAGGCATAACGTTTAACTTATTTAAAGTCATACAACAAAAACTGCGTTTCAGGTAGGTTTCTAATGTACTAAGCCCCTAATGTGTTCCAATGCAGACTAAAAAAACTAGAAATCATTTCAGATATGTTATTTCGTGTTTCAATGAAAGTGACTGCCGGTCTGACAACAAATCTTGTAATGTATGGGAAATTGGTGCAGAGAAGTTGCAAACCATGGTAAGAATTTCGCATCGAGCTGATCGGGTTAAAGCAACAATTGCCATATTTGGTGGCATATAAGACGCACCGTTTTGTTTATCCAAAATTATGGCTCAAAAAATTACCTGCATCATATTCTATTCTAATTCACAACACTGCAAGCAGCCTTATTTGGCTAATATGGCAGTGGAGAGATCAACTCATTCCTACATACGATACCATAAAACTCACAAAACCCTAGGCCATAACTCTCGTGGTCTCCCTACAATACTAACAATGGTGGGCTTTCCTTTGAGGAAGCCCTCCACTCTATCCTTTCCAACACTATTCCATTGCCGAATGGTCCTTGGTAAGAACAGTGTTGCCAGATCTGAAGACTAAAAAGTAGCATTGCTGTACACCAAAAGTAGCGGATTTGAAGCATTTGTAGCCCAAATAAAAATGAATCACTTTCCTACTATGAACTTTTCCTGATGAAATTTTTTGTTCTAGGTTAGGTTAATTTTATATGGTTAGGTCTGGTTAGTTGGGTTAGCTTCCTGGGGAACTGGTGACAAAGGTGCTGGAAGTGAAGTAATTAGGATCAGTGATTCAGAGCAATGGGGAGATAGATTCGACAGTTAACCACAGAATCAATTAGGGATGGTTGGAGGTCTGTGTGATAGGAGGGTCCCAATCAAGTAAAAGAGAAGTTTTGCAGGGCAGTGGTTAGGCCAGCTATATTATATGGATCAAAGTGTTGGGCAGTGAGAAAGAGCCACGTAAACAGAATGCAAGTAGCCAAAATGAGAATGCTGTGGTACATGAGTAGGGTGTCGAGAGCTGATAGAATTAGGAAGGGTATATTATAGGTAGCCAGGGGTGGGGGACATCACGGAAAAGATGAGGAAGTTGAGGTGGTATGGACACGTAATGAGAAGAGGGGAGGAGGAGCTCGTTAGGTCCATTACAGGAATATTGGTTGTTGGAACCACCCAGGACAGGGGGGATCAACGCAGACATGAGAGGTGGATGAGGACCTGGTGGTAGATTGGTGGAAGTGGAGGGCAAGAGCGCATAGACCCGATCCTACCACAGACAGGATAGGGGTATTATTATGATGATTGCACCTTTATATGTAACTATAACAAAGTAGCGTATTTTAAAGATTTATAGCGCTCAGACAATTAAAGGTAGCCCAAAAAGTAGCGTGTCGCCCAATTTGAATTTTTTGTAGCAAGGACACTTAAAAAGTAGCCCAATCTGGCAACACTGGGTAAGAAAGACCAGTAGTATATGAGTCTGTCTGTGCCCTAATCTCCTTCAGTGGCGTCACTAGAGGGTGCGGGCCGTACCCGATGACACCACTCGCACCATGAGAAATGGGGAGACCCCAAAGCAGAAGAAGCGGCTTTTTTCGGGAGAGTGGGGTGACGCCAACCCTAGCGACGGCACTGATCTCCTTCAATTTATATGAATGATCCTTTCTCCCCTTATAATCAGTCAGGGAGACACTTCTAACCAGAGGTCCCTCACACCCCAGCAGCAGCACGTATTGCTTATATTTGAAGGTTCGAACTCCATGGTTCAATACTACCTTTTTTTCTTGTGCTTGCCAAGTTGCCCTACTGAAATGAGGGTGCGTCTTATATACCGTCAAGTACGATATTTCATTATGATTTCTCCATGAAGGAAGTCGATTTGCTACTTTTGGGCTGTATAGTGACGAACGAGAGAGTAAATCAAGCAAGATTCTTGTCGCCATATCACAGAGAGCCCTACGTCATTCTCAGCGCAAAACCAAAGGAGATGAGCAAATTTTTTCTTTTCCTTCAACCCTTTAAATACGAGGTAAGGCTAACGATTGGAGAAATAATTTATAACTTAAAAAACAAAATTTCATGATTCTTTCTTTAGGTATGGCTATTATTAATTCTATTTAGTCTGGTGCTGAGTACTACATTACACTACTTTCACAAGGTGAATGTAAGAAATGATCAGGAACACTTCGGGAACTATGATCATCGACAATGGACCTGGAATGATTGTTGCTTTTATATTTATGGTACATTGTTGCAGCAAGGTACATCAAGAAATGTGTTGCTTACAAATCATCATCATTAGGATACTAACCCTCTCCAACCTAAGGCAGTGTTGGGTGCCCATATTCATCCCATTGGAATACAAAACATTCGGTTGGATGGTATTTTTATGCACCCGGCTGCCAACCTAATGCTGAAACCCCAATTCTTATTTATCGTCAACCTACTATTCCTTAGGACACTTTTCCTCCACCGACAACAGGGCGTGAGTTCGTACACCTGGAATTTTTGCCGAACTACACGTATGCTGTATGTTACTCCACGTAGTAAAGGTTCTGTTACGTGCAGGCAACGTCGTACACACCACACGGGGCTAAGGCTTTAATTATGGAAGCAGACCTGACGAGAGGGGGGGTGCAACCGGTACATTGCTCCAGGACCAATCTGCATTTATATTTGCAAATATGTTTGAATGTTATTAATAAATGTACAATTATGACATTATTGATTCGTGTCCATAAGTAGGTTATGGGGTCCATGCTAACCTTGTTCCGGCTCTTAAGAATCCTCTCGGCGGCCCTGGAAGGAAGGCACACTGAGATGTCTCTTTTGACCGAAAGAAGACACTCGCCTCAGTCCGAGATCGAACCTAGGACCACTGACGCAGTAGTCGGACCTGTCGGTAAAATGTGCGGAATGCCAAGGGCAGATAGAATTAGGAATTAATATATTATGGGTAGCTTGGGAGTGAGAAACATAGACGGAGGTGGTAAGGACACATACGAATTTTGGAAGCAGGCAGAGAGGTAGGACAAAGCAAACGTGGGAAAGGGTTGTACGGTGGAACACAGCAATCTGTCGGTTGAGTAACAGGAGGAACACAGCAATCTGTCGGTTGAGTAACAGGAGGAAAGGAAAGGGCAGAATTCGCAAACCCTTTCATTCCATAGGCGAGACAAGAGGAATGATGATGATGCTACATTTCTGAAACTTACTAAACTAAAAACTAATTTTAATTTCACTACTTTAGGAATGAAACTTCTACCACAAAATGCATCCAGTAGGGTCTTAGTCGGATGTTGGCTCTTGTCAGTAATCATATTCACAGCAATATACAGCGGAAATCTTGTAGCATTTTTGACTATACCTCGGCTAACCACTCATATTAAAAATTTAAAAGACCTTAGAAGAGCAGAGAGTACTACTACGTGGGGCATTTCGCAGACATCGAAAGTTTTCCTGACATTTAAGGTAACAAGCAGTGTCTTTTAGGGGTAGGAAGACTATTACCAAAAACTCTGAGGTCTTATGCCACGATAGGATAACAATGTCACCATTACAATGTGAGGTACATAATGGACCGCAGAAAAAGTTGTCAAAAGAAAAATTATTTCTAAATCATTAAAATATATAGGGCCTACCATTACAATTCTGTTAGCATTTTTGTGCCTCAGTCTGAAAGTTAAGATGGTTTCACTTTTCCACACCCACAGTTACCTATCATTTTTATTTATATTTTAACAGGATGCACCATATGAAAATATTAAATACATTTTCGAAAAGGCCATAATGCATCCAGAATTAAATGCCGAAGTTTTTCAAAAAGTTCTTCATGAAAACCATGTTATTTTAGAAGCTAAAACTGCTTTGTTGCTGGCTCTGAAGGACACATTTGACCAAAATGAAAGAAATGAATTCGTTTTGGGAGAAGAATTGTTTTATGACAGAGTATCGGTTGCAGTCCGAAAGGGTTACTACTTCTACAACCAACTTGATGAGGCGTGAGTACGAGTACCTTTTGCGTATAACAGTGTAAAACAAACGATCAATACTGAAAACTGTTACCTATGATAAATAGGAGCTCACTGTCAATCATTTCAGGGTTACCTCTGCCGTATATGCAGGCCTGGTTCGGAAATGGAAGTCGAAACTTTTACCTCAACATGATCAAAGTGTTAGTAAACTACAAGCCGTCAACAATAAGGACATCTCAATCTCAATGTCTGACTTTTACTCGTCACTGTGCGCTCATCTCTTTGGATGCATCATCTGTTTCATCACTTTTTCAGTACAGCTTATATTTTACAAGTTAACATTAGTCAAACAACAAGTACGGTGTAAAAACAAACCTGTGGTACGAAATCAGAAATCGGTCCCTTTACTTTCCGCATGCCCTTAGATCATAAGGTGCTGATAATAGCCCACTCCAAAGTATTACTGTCCAAAGAAAACTGATGGACTGACAGGAGAGCCCATCAAACATGAGCTGATTTTTCATAACCAATCCTCTCAAAACGTGTCACTAGCACTCTAGGTAAAAGCACAACCTTTTATTATCCAAACCTAGGACAATTACTAGTACCCAAGCCCACGCTAGTACTAGCTGAGGTTGAGTTGCTTAACTTCAGTGATCAGACGAGAACTGGTGTGTCCAACGCAATACAGCCGTCCCTCTTAATTAGCAGCAATTTATTGACGCCATCAGTAGATATCTGAACCACAGCCCAATAACTCAATAGCCACCATCATCATCATATCCTTATCACGCTTGCGGCAGGGTCGGGTCAGCGAGTTCTAGCCCTCCACTCCCGCCTATCGTCCACCAGATCCCCGTCCACCCCACACACTACCATATCCTTAAGCACAACCTGCTCCCACGTCTGCTTTAGTCTCCCCATGCCCTCCTCTCCTCTTCGTATTACGTATCCAAACCACCGCAATCTACACTCTCTCCTCTTTTCCGCGATGCCCCACCCCACTCCAGGGTACCACTAATATACTCATTCCTAATTCTACCAGCTCTTCACTAGGATTTCTGACATAAGTAACCAATGGCTACATTCTTTTTGAAAATTTTCACTGGGAGGAGGGGGGGGGGGTCCCAGCATTCACGAACCTCTTCTCTATGTTGCTCTCTGACCATGAGAAATCTATGTGACCTCCCTAGTGATGACTTTAAATGTGATCAGGTGCTTGTTCCCTCTTCCTGAATTTCGTATTTGCCAATTCAAGGTCATGTGCTCTTGCTGCCTCAAGAACTATAGAGAAGCTTGTAATAATCTAGGAGTATATATATAAGCCTGTATCCCTCGCAAAGAGCCCTTGATCTAGCCCCCTTCCACCTTGTTTCTTGCAAAAAAGCTACACTAATCCTCCTACATGGGTGTCAAACTGGCGGCCCGCGTGCGGCCCTCACAATCGCTATCGTGTAGTATACATATAGTCTGCTACTCAGAGCACGCGCAGATCCAGGATGGGGTTTTTGGGGTTGCAACCCCCCCCCCTATGCGCATATAAACTTATTCGCATAATATATGCGAGCTTTAGCTCAACCCCCCCCTGGCGAAAATCCTGAATCCGCCACTGACTCAGAGGCGTAACGAGAGGGGGAAAGTTGCCCTTGGGAGTAGTTGGAATGGAGCGCCATGTGCCATATTTTGATTAAAACTATTATCAAATATCATTTCGACAATTGTTATGTCAAATAAACATCAGGTCGGGCCTCTTGGTACTTTCAAACACAAATTACAAAAAAAAGTCAACACTGCATAGCCCGTATGACAATGCATATGCTACCGATGTGGCCTTCGGGGTACCCCCAGTTTGACATGCCTGCTTTAGAATGCTAACTAATTCTCCTGTTTGGCCTGAAAGGATCCCCACATTCCACGTTTCGTAATCGCAGCTTAATCGCTATTCTTGATGAAAATGCTCTGACTGGGGGCACCCCAGCCAAGAATATTGGGGGGTGCCGGCCTACCCCAAAACTCAATAACCACCATCAACTTCGAAATATCATTGGCGAAATGCATTATAAAAGAATGGGAAAATTGTCTAAACTTCTCCCCAATCTAGTTAACAAGAGAACCGATATTTCTATCATGATAATGATATTAGTGCAGATCGTTTATTTGTGTCGATTCAACTTTGTCAATGAATACAGTAGCTAACTAATGTGTTTCACAAATTACTTATCTTCAAAGCACCTTCGATTCCATAGGAAATAACTAGTTTACTGGATATAACGTAATGTAACCACTCGAAATAAATAATAGAAAATTGCATAGATGTAGATAAGTTTGTTGTCCAAAAACATACAACTTAGGTCAACTTATTAGCTAACAGATATAAATCAATTATCATTTCGTATACCTGGACATGGAGCATATGTAAAAATTCTCATGACCTTTGACACATGATTGGCAGCCTCCCATTCATACATAATTAATAAACTGTCCATCAAATATATAGTTACATGCAATTTATCACGTACCTATCTGTTTGTGTTGCATAAATCACTTATTTGACGTTGCAAAGAACAAAAATAACGTAATGCCCAACTGGGTCATTTGAATTACTGCAACATTCAGAAAGGCATACACTTGGTTCGTGTGCTTTTTTTCAACAAAAAAAAATTTCAAAATAATTTAAAAAAGCTCAATTAATTATACATAGTGAAGGCTTAATCCAAACAATTTAAATGATAAAACTGTGTTAAAAATGGAAGCTATTCTCACCTGGGTTTCTTTAAATCGAGTAGCATGGGTTACAAATTCTGGGAAAGCACTTGTAAAATGCCTAATAATTTGGATGACGATGTTAGGTTATGCATCTATGCAAAGCGAAAATGATGAAATCAACATTAATATAGGTAAGAAAATATGTTACGCATTTTTAATTTATTACTTATTTAATTTATTTTATCATGCGCCCAGATCGGTAATGGGGCAGTGTAAATTTGGCTCCGTAATTTCTGGCAATAAAAAGCTCCAGCCATTCAGGACTCCAAGAAATGGCACCATATTCTAGACAAGATACGAGGCTCTCTGAGTAACATTAGGTCCGATAGGCAGACAAGCATCAGGCAGGACAGGAGATGAGGGCCACTCTACCTCAAAGAATAAATCCCGGACTAATATGCCTTAAACGCTTTCGAAGTGACAAAGAAGAAGACCCAGTTCACAAACCTAACCTTTCTGAGTAATCTAAATAAAATATATTAATAAATTCTATGAAGAACGTACGGGACAACATACGGCTGAGGTGGGCAAACTACGACCCGCTATCTGTGACTAGGATTTGCCCCAATGTTTCCCATGTGCCAACGTCACTAACGCTTGCTGCATAACAAAGGTTGGCTTTACGCATAATGCCTTTAAAACGCTGGGTCAACTCCACACTAAGCAACATGTGATGAAATGGGAGAGTATGGGAAAGGGTAGGATTGGGGACATGACTCAAACACCCAGTCTTCTAACTACCAACCTATGTCACTGGTACTAGTGAGGTGAGCCAGAGAAGTCGGGCAAGTATAATGGGGTGGTCCAGGCATTGCCGTAACGAGGGCGTGGCGAAGAAGGCGGCCGCCACGGGCGCAACTGGGTTTGGGGTGCTAAATGTTTAAGTTTTTGTCATTATTGGGTTACGGGCAAGCGAAAGTTAGACACTTGCCACAGGCGCTTCATACCCCCGTTACGGCACTGGGTCAAGGGCCGGCAAGACAGTGAGATTGCCGGAATTCATAAGAGTCAGGACATTTGTTTTTTACGTATGTGCTAATTAACCGTAAGAGGACTATGCTCTACTCCCCTGGATGATCGCGACCAGTGAGTGCTAGTGCAGTGAAACTTCTCTAATCGGTCCACCTTTGGGTATATTGAAAAGTAGACCCATTGGAGGAGTGGACCGATTAACGGGGTTAAAAGTTGATAAATTTAAAAACGAAAAACTGTAGACATTTATCCAGTGTCACTTGGCGAACAGACTTCAACGTCTGTGTGATAATGGCAACCTGCAATTTGATGGTGGTTGGATACACCATTCTGAAAAGCATGGTCATTGTGCACAATGGACCTTGGACCGGTGTCAGGGAAGGACCTATTAGAGGGGTGAAAAACACAGGACTCTGACCACAGAATTCCCCGTTCTTTAAAAAAGTGGGCCTTTGAGGGAGATGGGCCGATAGAGAGGTTTCACCGTACTTACTGATTAAAAATGTGCCAAACACAAAATCGTTCTTACACGGGCCGAGCTTATTAAAATTATTTTAACATTCTTCATAATTATTTTTTGGAAGAAATTCACTGCCTTCGACTAATTGGAATATTTTTAACAGCTGTAGTTCATAGTATATTTGATTCTGTGACACCTGAAGTATTTCTTAAAGCAGCTGAGGATCACCAGAAGTTAAATTCAAAACTCAATATTACTTTTATTTTCATACTGATTGAAAGAGATGAAAACGTTTGGGACAAATGTAAGTGGATCGCATGAAAATACAATATGGAGAGCATCATAACTGTACACTTATCCTGCCTGTGGGGAGGGAAGGCTACTGAGTACTCGCATTCCACTCCCTCCTGTCGATGGCACGTCCCAAGTCATCCCATCATGTACATTTCCAAATCATGGCGAACTGCCTGTAAATGTCAAATAAACGCCCTTCCCCGTATTTTGAATAGTTGTTGAAGCATCGAAACGGTGCCTCTTCTGCAATGGCGCTCACTTGCAGCGCCGACTCTGAAGGCCCGCATCCTCCGGCCTAGTGGTTCCTTCAAGTTTAGTAGTGGTGTGTTTTAAAGCTTGCCGAGCTTCAGGACTAGCTATTCCTAAGAGGACAGTCGCAATGCGAGTGCAAAGTATGCAACCGGCCCCAGAAAATTACTGATCCTGCACCGTGGTGAAAGAGGATCATGCCCGCCCCCACAATGATTTCACAAGGAATCATAAATCGTAATAAATAAGTATTTTACACTGTCACCATAGCATAAATTGTTATTTCCTTCCAATATCATGCTAGTCTGTTCAGAAATGGAGAAATTAAATGGGAAAGAAATTGACGCCATCATCGGATACTCAATTACCACCATATACCTCAATCTGTTGACGATTAAAGAAACGTTACATGGAGTAAATATTCCCAAGATTTATGCCGGTTATGCAATTCAAGATTTAGATCACGACGACCTTTACAATCACGTTCAGGTATGGCTTTTTTTAGTTACACCTATAGTTGACTACTTGAAAGACAATGAGCTCGATACATTTTTCTTTCTGGGATAGTTTCAAATTCCAGGAGATGTCATCGGTGAGCTGGTGAGAGACATTGCTCATCAAAGTAACGTGACCAACGGAGTGGTTTTATTTGATGAGAATATTGGTAAACACATTTTTACTTATGATCAACAACTCAATTAGTTGATAGCACAGGCTGACTTTCAAAACTTATTGCACATATTCTCGTGCACTTGGTGTTACATTTGCCTGCTCTTCACACCATTTTAATGGGAAAAGTATCTCGTTTTTGAGGTAGGGCTAATCTACGTCTAGTGTATCACTTTCCACATGTCTGTAACCACGAATTTGAACAGTTAACGACAGTTGGCTAGCAACCAATAGGATAAATTCAATCAACCCTCAAAAGCCACTTCCCTGTTTCATCTTCCTCTGAATTTTTCACGTCTTCTGGTAAGATATCCGGAAATTATGTGAAATCAATTTTATCGAAGTAGGAAATTGCTTAAAACAATCTTATTTGATTACCCCACGGCTAAACTCCTATTTTTGTGCAAGTTTATGCAAACATAAACCGCTAAAAGAATTTACAGTACATTCAATTCAGTTTTTTTAATAATTATTACTATGTTTGCCAATGGGTTGGGGAGTGAGCCAAGCAGCCATAACAGGTAGAGCCCTTAGAAGGCTGCTCGCGGGTGAGGAGGAGGTAGGTGTAGGGGATGTAGGAGAGGGGAAATTTGCAGCACCCAACATTCACTACCAACCACTCATATTGATACTAATGTGGGTCTGCGCTGCTTAACCAGTGATCTCAAGAGAACTGGTGATTTTACGAGTACTTTTTAGATTGTTGTTTGTTGGTGTTTTTGGGCCCACAACTACTATGGTTATTAGGGCCCAGCATTTTTACACCTAATGTTAATTAACAGTTCAAATGGCACCTAATCAGCATAAAACTGAAATCTGTGCACCAAAGTCCCCAAAATAAAAGCTGCACGAACTACACGGCAACACTTCAAAACCAACCTCATTCAGAATACGCTGGCAACAGAGAGGATTTCACTATTGGAGCACACTGTAATTATTGACCAGTACTTTTGGAGACCTAACTACCGCAAAAAAATGAATAAACAGCATTGGGTGCATTACATAATAAAGCCGGCAATACATAAACATTACTGCCCAGTCTCAGTAACAATACTAACTGCCTTCATGATGAAGAATGATCACTGAGCACTATACAGTGCATATACAGCCCATTTAGGTAAGTGGTATGCCGAAAATTAAGCATGCCGCTTACAAAATAGGATGAGCAAAGGGTCCCAATACACAAGGGTTCAAAATGCAGCGATATCTTGACAATTTTATTGATGGATGCGCAAAATACGAGCAATGAAACGGTTCACAAGCGTAATCTGTGCCACGTAAATAATACCTCTGCTAATGCATTACATAAGAATATATGAGGTGTGTTAGAAAAGTAATGAGACTGATTTTTTATTTAGCAAAGTTTTTGTTTTTTTCAAACATCAATATTATCTCCTTCAAAGTAGTTCCCTTTGGCAGCTACACACCAGTGGACTCATTGTTCCCAGTCTTAGGAGCAGGGACTTAACTGGTTGGTCACAGTCTTTTGAATGTTCTCCAGGGTTCCAAAATGACATCCTTTTAAGACATGTTTTAATTTTGGGAAAACAAAAAAGTCACAAGAACTCAAATCAGGTAAATAGGAGGTTGAGGAACAACAGGAATGCATTTTGAGGTCAAAAATTCCCTGATGGAAATGGCCATGTGACATGTAGCATTTTCATGATGAAGCATTCATTTGTCTGCAATGTCTGGTCTCACACAAATAACACTTTTGCTGAGCCTTTCAAGGACACCTTGCTAAAACACTTGATTGACAGTTTGCCCTGTAGGAACAAATTCTTTATGCACGATATCTCTACTGTCAAAAAAGCAAATCAGCACTGTTTTCATCTTGATTTGCTCATTCGACATTTTTTTGGTTGAGGAAAAGAGTGGAGTGTGCCACGTTTCTCTTTGCCACTTTGTTTAAGGATTGTACTCAAATATCCAGGATTCATCACATGTGATCAAATAACTGCAGAATTCTTGGTCACTGTCAATCCTTTTTTTGGCACCATGGAGGTTTTTTGAAACTCTGGAGAACATTCAAATGACTGTGACCGACCATTTAAAAGCCCTACCAGTTGAAGGCTTCCATCTCTGCTCCCAAGAGTGGGAACAACGACTCAACCAGTGTATAGCTGCCAAAGGGAACTACTTTGAAGGAGATAATATTGATGTTTGAAAAAAACAAAAACTTTGCTAAATAAAAAATCAGTCTCATTACTTTTCTAACACACCTCGTAAATACTAACAAATAATTCCTGGTCATTTCTTAAAAGACATGTACACCAAATTCAGACATCTGCTTCGAAATTTACCAATGAGACACATCATTATGAGAATCACCGAGAGAACGCAACTTTCGATCCAAATCACAAGTTTACGAGATATAGACAACTATAATTACTACATAGTGGGCAGTAGACCATCAGCAGAATACGTACTTGACGTTGTGAGTATTATCTGTAAGTATTAAATGACCTAGCCGACTTGGGTAGTTCAACTAGCAAAGATCCCTGACCGAAATTCAGTGGCTCAATATAGGAAAATCCTAAAAGTGTACCTTCAGGAAGTCCTATAAGTAAAGGACCGCGGTTTCGTGTATGATGTCACGTTACCATCCACGAAACCCGAACACCTATATTAGGGATCACAGGAAGAATGAGTGGGGCCGACATACTTTTGGGGGCAGTGAATTGACGATATTTCGAACACAACAAAAAAAATGAATAAATATTAATACTTTATAGGCTAACGATATTAGGATGCTGAGTAGAAGCTTCTCATGGACAGTCATAACAACAGTGAGTAATAACTTTGATAACCTTGAGTAGTTAGCATTTCGGAAGTGAAGATGAGATCCACCAATACATGACAAGAAAAAATAAGCAAGCTGCCTTTGGATCGCGAAATGTTGCGAAAGGGTTCCAGACTAACCAAAACCGCCTTCATCATGGATTGCGATTGTGAATTCAGGTTCTCCCCCCTCTATATCTAATTAGAATCCAGCATACCAGTAATCCCACAGTATCCCTCCATCACTCTAATAGTCAGTATCACAAGCCTAAATTCGCTCGTCAGCTCTACAAAGAAATGGTCCCCACTGCAACCCTAGTAAAACGATAACAAAATCTTCAGGGGCTCCGTGGTAGCGTGCTTGATTGGTATGTCGCAAGCTCATCGTTTCAGGCACTATCCTGACCTAGATGGATGGCTTCTGTCGAGCAAGAAGGGTGATCCCCGAGTGTACCTTTCGCCGGATGGGTAGCAAACCCACATGTTATATGCGCATGAAAGCAGGACCGGTCTTAGAGCAAGGCGACCGCCTTGGGCCCCGCGCTGGTGAATTAAAAAAACTTGGTACTGGGGCCCCGCTATCGCCTGCTGCTTTGAGCCCCGCAAAGCAAACTCTAGGGCCGGCCCTGCATGAAAGAACCCTTTTAATATGGAGAAAGATTCAAGTGCATGCAGCTCGACAACATTACTAGTTCAATTAATCAGCTACCGTCAGAAGTAGGTAGGGCCTTAATGAAATAAACCAACCCTCAGTAATGCTGCGAGTTGCTACGTTACACGTACTACCACTTGCCAACACGTCATGTTTAGGGGTTTACTGTAAATAATACAACATTGACGTATGCGCCATTATAAATTAATCCCTACTTGTCGTAACTGATGGTGTGACCAATAATTTCCCAAATAGTTCCCTCTGTATCTCTCTTTATCTTCCTATGTTGCCGATTTCTATCTTCCACTCTCTCTTTCAGTATGTCTACTGTAAGACATGGATTCATTAAAGAGAGACGGGCATAAATACTTAATGCCTTCGATACTCCCAGTCAGCTTTTAGAGTCAGTTTCACCATGTTCCATTACAAATCTACTGTTATTAAGGAAGTGCTGCTTCTATGCATGCTGTACAAAGAGAGCAACAGTCAGAGCCTCTGGAAACTCAAATTCCACTGCTAGTAATTGAATTTAGATTACTGTACAACCGGCGTACGGCCAGTCCGTCATTCCAGTACCATACCAGGCTGACTTATATTTTCAGATGGTGATGGGGAGGGGGAGAGCTTAGAAAAATGTTTGCGTCCGATTATGGGTAATTGTGCCCTTAACAATTTGCACTTTTCAGTCTATAAAAGACAACGTACAAAGTCAACAAGTGCAATTATAACGTATTCTTTGATTTCCAACTGCATCAATGTTGGTTGTTGTTGTCTGTTGGTATTTTAGGACCCATCAATTACAAGGTCATTAGAGCCCCGTCCATAGCATAATTCGTATGCAAAGACTGCACAGACACTACACTAATGCGACGATTTTCTGGTATTAGCAGTAGGCCTACCCAGCTTTCCCAAGCGGCCACCAATGTTAGTACTAGCTGGGGTTGCGTTGCTTAACTTCAGTGAACGGACGAGAACTGGTGTGTCCAACGCAATTTGCCGCTCCCATCAATGTTGGTAATGGTTTTATTTTACCTTTTAGGACAACCAGATGTTAAATTTAACCGGCATAGATTGTAACATTATGCTGGCTACACCAATTATTCAAAATCAAATACGGATGGAGAAGTACAATACACCGTCAACGAGCCAGCATCTGGTAATGTTGATTCAAAATTTAAAATAAATATGTTATGGATCTTCTCATAACAGGCTCATTCTCAAATCTTGATGCAAATAATTAACAGGTTGATGCATCTTTCACCTACGATTTTATTAATGTGATTTTAACATCCATAATAAATCTGAAAAAAGCAGGAAAATGGGTGGGAAAACCGGCATTAGAATTTGACTGCATTAACTCTACCATGGTCACCAACTCCATGGCAGATCAGTTTAACGCAGAGCTCAACAAGGTGATAAACTTTAGCACAAACTTTCATACTGCATCAAATTATTAATTATTTCATTAACATGATTTAGACAATCAGCAGTTACCTAGGAACTTATGGTAGATTTATGTACACGCCTACCAACCAAGTGTATATGGAATTTATTATGAATATCACGATAATGAAAACTCTCCCACAGCCGTCCTTACAACCGGTAAGAGACATACTGTACTGTACATCATGGCCAGCTAAAGCATCAAATTTTGAAATGCTAATATGTATACAACAGGTGGGACTGTGGACTGCTGGAATTCCTGATCAAAATCCAGTTACTGTGAAAGAGGCTTTAGAGGCTATACTGCCTATAACAACATATCAAGTAGTGGCAGTTGAGGTACATTATCTTTTTTTCCTAAATACCAAATATTTGAAAGCGAAGAGTGAAACGTGCCATTTTGATTGGGGAACATTCAGATGACAAGCGCTTGCACAATACAGCGTGGCGAAATGGCCACGAATGACTCACCTTCAAGCAGCGCCGGCCTTACGAAATGGGAGGCCTTGGGCAAGCACAATTTGGGAGGCTCAATCGTCTACTGTCCCGGGCAAGGCATAGCACAGAGTATCAAGAGTTGAAGTTCTGTCAGTATCTTATTTTAAATTATATTCCACAGAAGTTAAAATTGCCCCTATTCAGCGAGAGGCCCCGGGCGACTGCCCGCCCTCAAGGCCACCTCTGCCTCCATGTAAACATTATGATATTGCCTTTACTAAGATATCCTATCTCAAAATCGATTGTAAATACAGAACCTATACCCGCCACCTACTACTATATATATAAGCAGAAATAAAAGCCCATTTGGGTCCGATTTTAGCAAAAAAATGAAAAACCTTTTTAAACTTACTGATCACAATGTTCCAATCCAGCTTTTCCCAAATTGCAGTAGTAGCACAGATGGTAATAGTGGTGCAAGGTCCAACAGGAGCACTTGAGCATGGTAGCTGATCTCAATTCCACCTCCAGGGACTGCACGAGTACAAACAACGGCTCATTAGAATGAGGAGATGATTGTTACCTGTGCGGTCTGCTTCATCCTACAACTGTGCCACTGACTTCAGTCGTGGTGATGAAATGCAGAATTCTTCAAATCCCCAAGTATGGCAAGCAAAATGAGCCAAACTGCCTAAGGGCCTTATTGATAAAGTCCAGAGAGTAATGTCCTGTTATGAATCCTCAACGATACTACCTTTGGTGCTTCAATTACTCACCTCTTGGCCTTAATTTTCGGTACAAGTTTTCCAAAGCGTGAATTTAATTTTTCATCTGCCAAAATACTTTGCATAAGAAATATGAGCAAGGTTAAATTGTTTCTTTTTCCAGAGTCCTCCATTTGTCTACAAAATTCTAAATTCAAATGGATCATATACCTATACTGGATACTGTGTCGATATGCTTAACTTACTAAAAGAAGAGATGAAATTTGAATACGATATTTACAACGCACCGAATAACGAATTTGGAACCAAAAATGACAAGACGGGACAATGGAATGGATTAATTGGTGAAATTGTATCCAAAGTACTTAACGAAACTATTTTGCTTCATTTTATGACTGAAAGATGAATCTCTTATGCTAAATATTATAACTGTCTCTTAAATAGAGAGCTCACATTGGCTTAGGTCCACTATTTGTCATGTCAGAGCGTGAAAAAGTTGTTGATTATACAATACCGTTCTACGATTTGGTCGGCATGAAAATTTTAATGAAGAAGCCTGTCGCCGAAACTTCCCTCTTCAAGTTTCTTGTTGTAATGGAGCCCAGCGTATGGGTTGCCATTTTAGGCGCTTACTTGGTCACAAGGTAATTAACACTTTGCAATGTTTTCTGCGTAAAAAATTAAAATACATCATGTTAAAACCACTTTTCCCTTATTCTATTCCCATCCCTTTATTTGCAGCTTACTCTTATGGCTGATTGATACTTACAGTCCATTTAGTTATCAGAATAATAAAGAAAAGTACCTAAACGATCCAGAAAAACGGGAATTTAATTTGAAAGAAAGTTTATGGTTCTGCATAACATCGTTAACACCTCAAGGTCCAAATGTTACTTCATATTCTCAACATTTTCTTTCTCCAACATTCGTCATCCTAAAATTCAATCTCATCAACATCCTCTCCCAGTAAATCAAAGCACTTACTCGCATTCACCGGTGGGTATTGAGGAGGAAGGTTCCAAGGATCACTTCAAGGAACCTGGAAAAATGAAGCTCAACTTATTTTCGTCAAAGCCATCAATAATGTTTTATTACTTATGAAACTTATACTGTACTTATTTCCCCACTCATAATGCAGCCAGGGTGATGATAATAGAAGGCTAGGAATATAATGAGATAAAAACTTCATAAGAGGGGGGCTCGTGGGTAAAATGTTGAACGACAGTTTTAAATTTATAACAACGCCAACAGAGTATCAAAACCCGATCAGTCACATCTTATGAAACAGGAGTACAATGGATTCTGGATTCATTTAATGGGTTGGGGAGTTAGCCAAGCAGCCATAACAGGCTGAACCCTTAGGAGGCTGCTCGCGGGAGATAAGGAGGTAGGTAGTGGACATAGGAAAGGGGAAATTTGCAGGACCCAACGTTTTTTACCAACCACCCATGTTGATACCAACGTGGGCTTGCGCTGCTTAACTTCAGTGATCTCACGAGAACTAGTGTTTCCAACGCAACTTGACTGCACCTTATATCACTCCTTGGAAACTTTATGAGCAAAGGCACTTTAGAACCCTTAGCACTTGTGGGATTCACTGGGTCTTAGGTTCAATGAATTTAATTAATTTGCCTAGATATACAAAATGTAATGATGCATCTAATAAACATTTCAATTTAATTACAGGTGGTGGAGAGGCTCCTAAAAACATCTCTGGACGACTGGTTGCAGCGACTTGGTGGCTCTTCAGTTTCATTGTCATTGCATCTTACACTGCCAATTTGGCAGCATTTTTAACGGTTTCCAGATTAGATAGCCAAATTGAAACGTTGGATGGGTTAGCCAACCAGTTCAAAATACAGTACGCACCAGTGAATAATTCGGCTACCATGCGTTATTTCGAAAGAATGGCCGACATAGAGGATGTGTTTTACGAGTATGATAATATTACGCTATTTAATATTCTAAGTGTCAGATAAGGTATTAGCCTGACTCCTGTTGCATTATAGTTATTGTGCAATAGATCAGACACCACGCAATATTATAATCAACAAAGCATCAACTCACCTGCCAAAAATTTTTATTTTGGTTGTATAATGCGGTGTTGGAACAGTGGGTAGGCCGGCATCCCCTCACAGACAACTTAGTCAATATTTCCTGCGGGTTCTAGACGCCTGGCTGGGGCGCCCCCAGTCAGAGTATGTTCAGTGGACCCGCAGACCCGACCCTGCCACAGGCGGAATAAGGGCATAATGATGATGAGTGTCATCACAACAGTGAGCACTACCCATCAAATAGGATGTGTTCATACAGAAAGCGCAAGAAGAGGATGTGGTTGACGTAATGTGAAGCCGGGTGGAACAAAAACTGAACACGAGGCCCTTTCATCTCAGGGTGTAACACATTAGAAATATCTGGAAACCAACGAACCTAACGTACAATTTCTGGGATGAGGCAGGAAATTGAAGAACCCCGATTTGTTTCGTTCGTGCTTTATGGGCCTTCAACTACAGGGTCACTGCTTAGTTCTAATGCAGAGACAGAACAGACACTACACTAAAGTGACGATTTTTGGATATTAGCGACACCCAGTTTTCCCAAGCGGCCACCCATTCTAGTACTACTGGGGCTGCATTGCTTAATTTCAAAGATCAGAAGAGAACCGGTGTGTCCAACGCAATAAGCCACTCCCTGGAGGACCCAGAATAAATCAACACAGATACGGGAAAAATGTTTTACCCAGTTCTCTTCATTTATTGCTGCTCGTCATCGAGAATTCATGGGCTGTCACGAAAGTATCTGGGGACATAAGTTAAGAAATTTTGGAAAGCTACGATAATTATGCATACCTTATTTTTTTTTATTTCCCCATTAGCAAATGGAACCAAATGACCATGGGTGAAGACTTTGACTTTAATCGCATCAAATATTCAGTATTCGACTATCCAGTTGGTGACAGGTATACAAAAATATGGCAGTCAATGCAAGAAACTGGAATGCCAAACAGCCTTCAGGAAGGAATTGAGAGAATACGAAATTCTGATGGAACGTTCGCCCTAATTAGTAAGTAACTTCCATTAACCTCATAAAATGCAGTACAATGGTCTTTAAACGCATAACCCTATGAATACGTAAATTAAAATGTAAACCTCTTCCTGGAAGTCACATTGATATCATACAAGAAATATTTTTCAACAGCTGATACCACAGAAGCAAAGTATGCTGCCATGTCCCATTGTGACTTAATGGTGGTAGGTGAGGAGTTTTGCAGGCGACCATTAGGTCTTGCTGTTTTGAAAGGATCTGTGTTGAAAGAGAAGCTGTCAGCACAGTAAGAATTCTATTTACTCCTTTATGTGACGAGCATTTTTAAAACCTAAATACAGTATATAATTCTTAAAAGTACTGCATTCTAATTTGTAATAAACATACTTGGTGCAGAATCCTCAAACTTCAAAACAAACGTCAATTAGAAGCTCTTAAGGACAAATGGTGGAATAACAATCCTTATAAAAGGGATTGTGAAGAAGAAGAAATTTTCACAGATGGAATAAGTATTAAAAACATAGGTAAATATTCGCCGGCATAACATAGTAGACTCATCTCGCAGGACTTGTATTGACATATTTTCAATTTGCATTTTCCTACACAGGTGGTGTCTTTATCGTAATTTTTGTAGGAATGGTGATTGCGTGGTTCATTTTAGGATTCGAGTACTGTTGGTACCGGGTTTATAAAAGAAATACAACTAAAGTGAAGAATATTCAAACTACAGTATTCAAACCAGATGCCAGTCATGCAAAGTCCATCTATGACAATCAAATGATAACTAACAGAACTCTGGTATTTCAACCAGTCACGACAAAACGTTATTATTTTAGTACAACATAAGTACTGCCGACACTTTCGTTATCATTTTATAAGCACACAATACTCTCCACAGCTCTCCGCCACTTGGATGTTAATATGTTTCTAATCGCCACTAAAGCGATACACCAAAATATTTCAATTTATACGGAAAATAAACACATTCACGAAATATGATTAAGTTTGGTGCACTTACTTGCATAAGACGAGTAAAAACCGCTCGGGGCTGCTGAAAACACGACGACAATGGCTGGCTGAGGTGGAGGTAATTTAAGAAATACAATGAAAAGAAACTAATTACCTGTAATAAGGTGCAAATAAAGCCCAGATGAGTTTATGAAAAAAATTTACACACAAGTGAGGAGTCCTTTCAAATGAAAGCTTTTCTCGATAAAACTAAGAACGTTATTTTGTTGTGATATTTTTTAACACTTCAATTACGAAGTCACGTATAGTGGTCAATTATGCACATTAATTATTAATAATTTAAGAAAAAGCAGGGCATAATTGGGGTATATAAGACAAGGCGCAAAATGAGACGCAGGGTGTAGCAGCCCTGCGAAATTCTGCGCAATCACCGCACATTGAGTCGCAGTTTTTCACCATACTTGCATCAAATAACAAGAGAACTTCTCTGCTTCGCACCGCGTTTTGTGATTGTCACGCCAACTTCACGCAGGAAGCTGCGGAATTGGCACTGCGCTCCGCAGGGTCACTTGGCGCAGGCCCTGAGTCACGTCAACCTGCGACTTAACATGCGCAACTACATTACATACTATCATGTGAGCCACAGAAATTTATAGTGAGTCACCCCGCGTCACCTGCGGCTCATTTTGCGCTGGGCCTTAAGGCACCCACACACGACCAGTTTGGTGTATCAGTTCGGTGTACACACGCCAAACTGACGTGTGTGTGCAAAAAACGTTTTTGCTCACACCAAAAATTTTAACTGACGGTGTAAAGAAATTTTATCCCATTGGTGTGTCAGTTCGAACTGACGTCAGTTCGAAGTGAGCGTGTGTAGGGTTGCTCGCATCAGTTCCTGACATTAGGAGGTTCTGTGCATGTCCATCATCATCATCATCATCACACCCTTATCCCGCCTGTGGCAGCGTCGGGTCTGCGGGTCCAATGAACATGCCCTGACTGAAGGCAAGTCCAGCCGGGCGTCTGGAGCCCGCAGGAAGTATTGGCTGAATTGCCTGTGGGGGGATGCCGGCCTACCCCACTGTTCCAACACTACATTACACAACCAAAATAGAAATTTTTGTCAGGTAAATTAATGCTTTGTTGGTAATAATATTGCATGGTGTCTGACCTTTTGCACAGGTTGTGTGCATGTCCAAACATGGATAAACGTCATCTTTAAAAAAATACACAAAGGCAACGACAGAATTGGTTGATGTCGACAATCAAATAACGTCACATGACGTTTAACGAAAAGGAACATAAGAACGTGACACAGCAAACTGATCGGGTGTGGACAATTCTTACCTTCACACCAACTGAACACATCAATGTGAACACACCAAACTGATCGTTGGTGGCGGCCTTAACAATTATGCCAAAAACGGGAATGCCAGGAAGAAACAATCATATAGCATGACACTGACATTTTTCAGAATAGATAACTTGAAATCGATAAACCCTGAACACAGTGCTCAAAAAGTTAACGAATCATATCTTCAGCTCCTTTAATGACATCAGAAAGCTTATTATACTGTAAATTGATGATGGCCAATAGTCATCATAACTACTTGAGTCATTAAACAATAACCATTACCACAATAATTACCACTTAGTTGATTAACTTCTGTTCATCTCTTTCACGTCATGACAGTAATTCGAAAGTACTCAGTTACAAAGAAGCACGACAACAAAATTGCTTCGCATCGGCATGAATTGGCGCCATGTTTTGATACACGGGTTGAGACCGAATTAAACCACTCCCGGTTTGCATAAACTTCTGCTAATTAATGTATGGTCATCAAAACACGTTAAAAAGATCACTTAAAATGGTAAATTACCTTTATTTTCGTTTACTAGGCGCCAAACTACCATCAAAATAACCTTTAAGATCATCCCAATGGAGTACAAACTGCCATTCGAACCTTCTACAAAACATCGCGAGCCCACAGTACGGAACGTAGTTTTACTCCTTGCCTGGGATGTCGCTGCGAATGCTGACAAAAGCTGGTGCTAGCATTGGCACTAATAACGCCAAAAACTCCAGTACCTGGCCATATTAATGTGACCACTACACATTTTCATCATTTGCAAAATTTTTGTAATACTTTTGAATACAGTACTTAGTAATTCAGATGTTGCACAACCATTATGACAGACACGCCATCATCCAGGGTGTGCACAAATTGTTTCTCATGATTCCTAAGCAGGGCAAGACACTGCTCTTTATGTGGGTCCCGGAGCATGATGGCATTATGTCCAACTAGAGGGCGGATACCGATGCCCGTCACGTGGCCCACCTGCCAGAAGACACCGGCACTGCTGTTCCCTCCTCTGATGCCTTTCTCATGTTGTGGCAGGCCGTCCATGTTCAATGGCGGTCCCAGCAGTTTGCCGCTGGACAGTAGCTTCAGTAAGGAGGTGAGGGCCGTCCCAGGTGACACCACTCGCACCATGACAAAAGGGGTGATACCAGAACAGAAGAAGGGACAGAGCAGGTAGAGCGGCTTTTTTAAGGGAGCGGGGGTGACCCCCATGGCGTTCAACATCGTCACCACACCGGGTGATGCCACCCCTAGCAACGCCTCTGCAGCTGGATATTAGCTGGTGGTCACATTAATATGGCCAGGTACTGTAAGCCGTCGTACGCCAGCGGTTTCGTATTCCATTCCGAGCGAGACGACTGTTGTAGATGTTTCGGGTCATTTCGGAGGAGGGAAGGTCCTATGAGGACATGAGAGGACAAATCAAAGTACGTGACACTTTTGCAGGAAGAATGAGCCGGTTGCCGACCAAAGCTGTAACCCCAATGATTTTTTATCGTCGGTCTACAGTTCGTTGGAGAATTCCACCGATGCCGCGGGGGTGGCGAGGTCCTACATCTGGAAATTTTGCCTCATCTACCCGCTGCATGGTAGAGAGGGTTCTTTTACGTGCAAATGCCATCGTACACCACACTGGACCGGGGTTTTACTTCTCATCCGGAAGAAGGCGCACTAGGGGCTTCTCTCTAGGGGCTTCGCACTAGGGGCTTCTCTCTCTCCCGAAAGAAGCCAACCCTCCGTCCAGTTTCGAACCTAGAACTACTTACTCTTTCCGAGTGTGCTACCCACTGCGCCAACGAGGCGGGAATCGCTCTGGGATGGAGTCGTTCAACAAATAATAAAACAACTTTTTTCTTTAAGTCCTCTCTTTTATTTCACGTGTTCCTGCAATGTATCATCGCATTCAATCTCTTACCAACAACAATCATAAAATGGCACCTTTTGTGATCACAAAATCTAAAAAAAAAGAATTATTACAACTAAACAACAACTAATGGAAGCGACACTTTCATTTAGGTTTTTTTTTGAGTAGACATTCATCAATTACAAATGTCGAAATATCTTAACCACATATGTCCTCAGCAACGTTGAACAGAGCCGTAACGGGGGTATGAAGCGCCTGTGGCAAGTGTCTAACTTGCGCCTCCCCGTATCCCAATAATGACACAAAACTGCGCCCCAACCCATTTGCTCCCGTGGCTTTTTTTATTTTGTTGGTGTTTTAGGGCCCTTCAACTACAAGGTCATTAAAGCCCGTCCACAGCGTAGTTCTTATGCAGAGACTGCACAAACACTACACTAATGCGACGATTGTTGGGTATTAGCAGTACCCAGTTTTCCCAAGCGGCCACCCATGTCAGTACTAGCTGGGGTTGCGCTGCTTAACTTCAGTGATCAGACGAGAACTGGTGTGTCCAAAGCAATTCGCCACGCCCTCGTTACGGCACTGACGTTGGATGTTAATTATTTATGTAAGAAAAGGTGATATTACCAAGAAAAACTCATACAGAGTTGTAATGTTTACAATTATCCCTTGTTAAAAATATACGATAAGAGCTTGGGTCATCAATAACATCAACAATCGAGACACTTGTTTCTTGTACCAACAATGGGATCTAGTGACGAAAAACAATACCAGTTTCCCGACATGAAAAACCCCCTTTTAAAGTACTTTTTTTTAGATTTGTTTTCTTTCAAAGATATTTTCAAATAATAGTAAATGAAAATTTCATCACATTTCTCTCTCCTAAAACAATCCATTCTGTATATTCTCCATCTCGCAGTTAATTGTAAATAAACTTTCAAAGTGGCTAAACAATGATAACTAATACAATTTAACAAACACAACTAATTACAAAACATCAAGCTACCTAACCAGCGGTTCCCAAGCCCTAGGGCCTATTTCTTTTTCAAGATCACCTAGAATGTGAACATTTCTTTCCTCTAAAATGTACGTATTATTATTTTGGCAGTAGGAGAACTATTATCAGTCTGTAAAAACTTAGTCCTACTGTCAGTCTGTGGAATAGAAGATTGGGAACCATCGACTTATGCTGTCAAAATTTCATCAATTTCACAAAGTACTAATCAAAATACAGCAAACCCACCTTAATAACTAATAATAATCATGAAAATTGGGTGGTGTTTGCTGTTCGAGAACCATATTACTCTCAGACGAGAAGTGAACGAAAACAAGAATTTAGTTCGGGAGCAAATAGTTAACGTTGGAGAGCTCAAAACACCATTAGATTTCAAATGACCTAACTATTCTTTAAGCAAAGGGCCTGAAAGGTCCAACTTATTCGAAGGAAGTCCAAGGAACTTTGAATTAAACGTTAATTTCTATAAAACATTAAACTAATGTGGAATAAGGCGAGCATTTTAAAGGTTTTATTTCAGTTACACCGCGCGCAGAAAAACGTCCCAAATGTGGCATGAAAGTAGCACCGAACTGTAACCCCTTCTGCTTCTCGAACAGACTGAAAATTAAAATAGTTTAATAAAATTGCCTTCAAGACAATCCCACATCCCTCAGCAAGTGTTACTGTTATTTAAAAGGGACGATTAGCCCCGTAGTACCCCTTCACATTTTGGAGGTTTTTTGATGATCAACGGCCTAAGAGAAAGCTACTGACTGCAATATATCCTGAATTCGACATTTCAAGTTATCCGTCCGTGGGGCAAGTGGGATGACACTGCTCTCAAGTTATCGCAGCCCTTTGAGGTAATCAAATGCCCGTGGTGTTGCCATGTGTGACTATGTCTGTGGCCAGTCTGGTAGACCTTGGAAGATCCCTCTCAAATGTTGGTTAATTGACAGAATAAGTAGGGTTACTGAGGAAATAAGGGCCTCAACGAAAGGTAGACAAGAATACGAAAATTTAACCCATTTTATGCGATTTCAAAACGAAAGGGTTGAAGATTTTTGGAAATATTCCGTTAATTCCATCCTACATATCTTAGGATTGTATTCATACTCTCATGCAGCCTATGGCAGAGGCCTAATCTTCAAGAATCTAAATATGAGACAACCAGAAATGCAGCACAGTGTAACTGAGAACTTGATTATTAAAATGTTTCTTAAAAACAGTTTCAAAATAAACTGGGGTTTGAAAATAAGTCTTAGCTAAGTATCAGAGGCGTGCCAGGCTATTAAAAGCACCCCGACCCTCTACTTGGTTCTTAGAACTGGCCCCCTGACTGCCATAGCCAGTGATCCTAGGTGATGCTGGGACAAATGTGTGGCATATACCAGTTATTATTGAGACCTTTTTCATTCGGGAGGGGGAGATAGGGGCGCCAACGAAGTTCTTGCACACAGGCGCCGAACACTACTGGTCCACCACTGCTAAGTATGTGCGAAGAAGAAAAATTACACAATTTTAGCACAAAATCGAACGCAAAACATAACATTATATACTTCTGAAGAAAAAAAACGTCACTGGCCATACGAGTATATCCATTGGACAGATCACTAAGCTCGGTTGTATTTTTTTTTAAAAAAAAGTGTACATATTTTAAAAATCAAAAACAACATGTAAATAATGTGGACAAAAATGTGATCCATGTATTTTTTTTTCTCAAAAACGTTGAATAAAACTTGAAATTTTTTTCAACTGTCCCATACAGAGATAATCCGTGTAACACACTCACAAACTGTTTTACTATTATTTTGAAAATTCACCAGGTACGCGGACCTTGTACAGTCGCTGAATAATATATTTGATTTAAAACTACTCATTAACTATTATTTGGTAGCTCCTTCGCCATCTTTCATTGGAATCAGAGCGGAGGGAACAACGACAACAGTACCAACGAGACAAATAAAAAGACATTGACGACACTAATCAAGAAACAAACAATAAGGTGATGGAAGGGGTGGAGAGAGGACAAGCTTGAAGGACACCCTTGAAGACATTTACTTCAAGAATGTCGTACGCAGGTGTTAATTCACACTTTATATGAGATTTAAGCGGAATTTAAAATGACTAGAACATAAAACTGGGGCTTCTTTAAACTACTCTGACACCCAAATGCAAAACATTTGAGTAACAACATGACAATAAAACATACTGCTTATACAAAACAGGAAATTAAAGATCTCCACAGAAGTAGATGGAGATTGGGTGGAAGAAAATATAAAAACATTATCTCGGAAAAAAAAAGCAGAAATAGTGTTTACTATAAATACTCTTTAAGTGGAAGGAAGGGTTAACAAGAACAGATTTGGAGGTTGAGACCTCAATCTCTCTCTCTCTCTCCTCGTGGCTAGGAGTCTCTCAAACAACGAGTCCTAAGTATAAGATGTAGGCCCTACCGCCTTTACTGTATGCGCATGTAAAGGTGGAAAGGGCTTAATTTCCGCAGTAACCGGATGGTGAACTGCAGGACCTCATTGGTGTCAAATAAGAAACACGTCATTTTCATCAACCCTCTGATGCAAAACTGCAACATGTGGAAGCGCACAAGCAACGTGGAAGAAATGGGACTTTTCAGTTGCACCGCCAAAACTTTAATTGGCGTTGTATTTGCCATTACTGCATGAAATAAATAAATCCACTGGCTATGACTTTAAATTTTAGTAAATTACATAAATAAAACTACTTATAGCGAAGAAGCAGTCATGCATTGTAAAACTTACATCGAAGAAACTTATAATACAGGTTTAAACTTTGATGAAATCAAGCGAAAATGCAGCAGTTTAAAGGGTTACATAAAGTTGAGTTTGTAGTCACCTGCTTCTGAAAAATCTTAGTCGAAATAATTTAACGATTTTGAGCGTTTAATCCGTTTATTAAAACTGGTAAATTGTGAATTTTGTGAACCAATATCACTCACTGACCCCCACTTTCACTTGTTTGTCTAAGGCATAGGTCTCCAACAATTGTGACTGGTGGACCGGATTAGGAATTTTTTCGAAGGCCTATGGGTCACAACCCGCTTCATGGTGTGTGTTGTTTTTTTAAAAAATTGCACAATTGGTAACTATTGTAATGTTGTCAGAAATTAATGACTGACTGACGCGACTGGCATTTGTTCTTGCTCGACAGCTTGCTTTATGGAATCCTTCCGCGGGCCGGATAAATCCACTGGCGGGCTGTACGTTGGAGACCTATGGTCTAAAGTCCAATCAGCTCTAGTGGCCCTGGGTGGAATCTCAATTTTTGAGTAGTATATGTATGTAAATAAATGTTCTTTTAGGTTATTCAGAATAGCATTTGTAGAAAATCACCAGTCTCATGAAGTGTTATGTACGATACCAACATTGCAAGTGATCAAAATTACCAGAGCAATGATCTACATTTGATTGTCATAAGCGCTCGCATTCAATATCTGGACCGTGTCTATTAGGAGAAAGCCCTCCTTTTTCACAATGCAGCTTCCGGTTACCAAGTAACTGCAAATCTTCTGCCAATAATTCAAAATTTACGAGAGAGAGAGAGAATGTAAACTTCAAAATAAGAACTATGAAAGTTTGAAGTGACATAATTTCAGTTAGCAGAGGTAAAACTAGAAAAAAAGTTAACCAAAAGTAGTCAATCTCCGTGAAACATGAGATTCTGTGGAAAAAGAAGAAAGAGTGGGAAATGGTTAATTACATTAACAAGTGATGTAAACATACACGTTAGTAAATACTAGCACTTTATGAAACATTCGAATCTAAATAAAAATGAGACTAGTTAAACAAAACAGTTGATGAACTAGTTTCACCACTGTTTGACAACTGCAAATAAAAACGTTTGTCAAACTTAGGCCTGTGCAAACCCTTACAAATACTAAACACAGAATCGAACCTCGAGATAACATACTATTTCAATTAAACTATCTTAACGACGAGAGAGAGACATAAATGAAGAAATTGTGATGATGGAGTGGTGGGTGAATGAATCTAATCCAAATTTTACTTGACAAACACACAAGTTATCTCTGTTTTCTGAACAAGAGCTAAATATGTCACAAATAAACTGCCAAACAACAACCAAGTTGACCACAAGCTTTGATACTCTAACAGGAAAAACAACAAACTCGTCCTTCCACGCTTCAGCAATTCAGTTAAAAACAAAAGGAAAAAAACAACTCTGGACCATATGTTTGAAAACAAGTGCCTTTAAGATTAACAGTTGGAATCGAAGAGAGGACTTGGGGATCATGTCAAATTAGTGATAGAGTAGCCATCAGCAGCAGCAAATATTTCTGAACTTCCTCTTAAAGACAGCAACCATCAGAGATGTGAATTGCATCTTGAAAAAAAATAATGTAGATAATTAAAGAACTTCTTATAGAGAAGAAAAAAAGCATTTTGTAACCGAAAAAGCAGCTTGACAATCATTTAATGTTAAGAAAATAATTAAAGACTGACTATCTGGCTTATCTTACCTGCAGAAAAGCTAGAGCCAAACACACATTTGTCTCTTTTACGAAAAGATCAAATTTGACTGGTAAATTTCAAGCATTAAAATCGAAGTAAGCTTTTAATTTTGAAACAAAATATTATTCAAGTTAGAAACAAATGATAGAAATTGAAATTCACTGCTTCTTCGGTTGTAATTTTTTTTAAAAGTTATATTGAATATTAAAACGTTAAGAAATAAAAGCAATCAACTCTCTGACTTTTTAGCTTTTCGAATTGGAAATAAGAGGGACAAAAATAAGTAACCTTTTCCAAATTAATAAACATTACAGAACGAGAATATTCAAATTCCAAACTTGCCTTTACAAGTATAGCATTTCAATATCACGTAATGGCTACTCTATCACTTCGTTTTTCTTTTTTGCAGAACCGAAAAACAACCGCTTATTTGTTTCGGTTTCACAGCACAAATTCAGTGAAGGTAACTCTCGACATCATCCCCAAGAAAAGAGTTACAACCTCAACATGAATATGCGCTTTGTTTTTACCAGCTTTTCAAAATACATCAACGATTTGGAGATTTCTGTTTAGAAAGATGGTCAAAACGAAATCTCCAACAACAAACAATATAAGCTGGTAAAAATGTCAAAAACACTAACGTTATTTAGGATATTTGATAAAGGAGTCAGTCAGCCAAAGTGGTGGATTTCAAAGTAAAAAACAAACAAATAACGGAAGCTATTGTAGAAACAGGACCAAAATCATTAAGATTCAACCACTGGAGGAAGAGGGGAGAAAAAAAAGGTACTCCCAACCACTAAAGCGACTTATACTCCTAAATAGCTTCCAGAAACAATATTCATTTCAAGAATATTTAAGTAGTGCCCATGCATCAATTCTCGGGCAGAATGATGCTAAAGGTCCTATAGATTTTTTTTTTTTAGAGAAAATTTTAACAATGCAGAATGGTCATAGACACATCACAGTAACAGTAATGCTATAACCAATTATTGGAAGCTTCTTTTTGATAAATGTTTCATCAGAATTAAATGCCAGGAGAAAATTTTTAAACTAATTCCACTTTCTACCAGAAATGGAGGTAATTTCAAAAACCAAAATATTGATAAAATGGAGTCATTTTCTTAGAGCTTAGCAGCTCCAATCAAAAACTCCTTTGTGACTTCAAGGTGCATTAAACTCAAATGCTACTTAAGCACCTCGCATTATTTAGTTGCAGTGAAGAAGTTCAATAAAAGCATTCGAACTAAAAGACCAAATACATTAACAAATTATTAGAGTACGGATTCTTGCTAAAGACACCAAAAAGCGTAAAACGAATGTCAACAAGGCATCCTACCAATAAGGTATCTTTAGCTTAGAGGACATTTGCCAGAGATTAGCTATTACAAAATCAGGTCCCTAAATACTGAATTGTAAGCATGTAAGTAATGCCCAAAACGAAGATCACAAAATCAAAATCAGAAAGGTTTTAAACTTATGTAAACCTCTATCTACTTTATGACTTTTTTCACTGCAAGGAATTGTGAATATTCTAGTAAGAGGAGGGAAAATTTGAAGGAGGTATTGATGGCCCTACCCATTACTACTGTCTTTGTTTTTTTTTTTCCTAGAGTGAAATTAATCTGAAATATTTAATTTTTCTGGCTGTATATCAACCATTTCAAATTATTTTCCCCTCTAACACAAAACGAAATGCTACAAGAACACACACGATACAGACAAACAGGAAACGGGTACACATTGGCAATTAGTAATAGATTAGAGCAGCAACTAACAACAGACGGGTGACATAATTGCTTGACAACTTCACATTAATCAATGTCAGAAGTCAGCAACAATTCGTGAAAGTTGGTAGGATATTGGGGGGAAAAAAGGTGAGGAGGATGGATGACCTACGACAAAGCATGCACAACCGAATCTCACCAAACATCTTGTTCAAAACTTTGGCCAAAATTTGTGCATAAAAATTAATCACACGGTGCTACAACTAGTAATATAACAGTAACTACGTAGTTACGGCAGAAACAGTCTGCGCAATTTTTGAATATTTCTAAGTGCCACTTAGTACCAATACAGAGATATCCTAATAACTTCTAGTTCTAAGTAGTGTATTTAGTTTCGCCGATAATAAATAATTCAATTAACTAACTCATCGTAGTAAAAAGAGCGAACTGCTAATGAATAACATCTAATCGATGTAGGAAGTCCCCATTAGAATGCCAATTGAAACACAAACCTCTGACATATTAGACTTCTTCCCACCTTTGAACTTTCAATTTCTACCACGTTATTCTTATCTAGTAATGCCTGACAGTGTTCCTAAAAAAACGTTATCAGCAAAATTGTATCATGTCATAAAATTCAGGTAATTAATTTTTATAATAAACCACGCTCTGCTGACAAAAAACAAGTCAGTACCTCTTCAAATATTTTGAGACACTATTCAACCACACGTGCCTAAATCTGAAAAACAATCAGTGATAATCAATATTTAGTTTTCTTTTAAAGAAATGTATTGCACTAATAGATACTATCACGCTGTTAGACAATGTTTTTTGTACCAGAAGACTTATGTTGTTCCCTCTGTGCAACCTGCTATCATTAGTAGTCACTGTAAAACAAAATTAGTAGGTGTCTTAACGATTGTTTTGGTGCTGGCTGTTCTTTTAATCCAAATAAATTCCAGAGCACATAGTTCGGATTTAGACATGCATGGAAGACAGACCACAATTTCGCTAAACCTGTCTTTTAAAAGTGCACAGCAGACATTACAAAACTATTGCAACACCATGTTTCAAACTTGCACTGAGGTACTAAGAGGCACTTAAAACATTCTGGTAATAGGAATAACATTATTATTGCAAGTTATGCACTAAGAGGATCACTAAAACGATTAATTTTTTTTTGTTTGCATTAAAATGCATTATTCGTTTCGATTCCTTAGAATCTAAAATGCAATAGCAATATTAAATAAACTGTCACAACTAGTTCCCCATGTGATGTCAAAAAATCTGAATGACAGAAATATTTCAAGAAATATGTGTGCAGGCACGGATGGCATTTCTACAGCCCACACAAACTGAAAGCGATATTTTTGTATTCAACACAGCGTCACGAATAAAAAAATAATCGCTAACAATGAACTAATTGTATAACTGAGAAGCTGACAAGATCATCAACAAAAAGTAATACAACTGTGAAAAATTCAAATATTGCGGCATTCCCATGTGCGGCTTTGAACGACGTATTCATCAAGATTCAAGTTAGCACAAAAAAGCATATTTCACGTGTAAGCAGAGATATCGTCATATAGTGCAAATTGACTTTTTAAAAAGACAGCGAGTTTTATAATCAATACTTCATGACCCACAAATTTAGCAACTAATAGAACAGCAGTTAAGAACAAAGACTTGGAACATCGATGGCAAATCAGCTTACACAACTCGGGGCATTTCCTTTCAAGGATTTTTTAATTCGACTGACTTGGATTTAGAGTCATCTTCTTCCACAACTGATGAACTGTGGTGTCTAGATCTGTTTCTTTTCTTCTTCTTTTTAATAAGCAATGCTGATGCCATCCATCGTCCAGAGCTTGTGGAATCCTAATTAAGCAAAACATGATATTTAGATTACACAAGCTACTGTATATGAATATTTATGCACTTTTTCAATTTTGAACGCGTTTCATCGATTACTCCTTGCACTCGTTTTCAATAACATAAATTCTTCTCACAAAAAAAACCATGTCAATACCTCAAACCAGACCGTATGACGTAAGCCATCCGATAGTGCTGCCCAGTGGGTTTTCGATATACGGAATTTAATCGATTCAAAGAGACACTTCGTAAAATTAGTAGCATAATTAACGGGATTTCATTTACAAGTCGTCGTAACTCAGATTCGAACTCTTACCATACCTTTTTTTAGAACTTTAGAATAATGGTTTTAAAAATGCACTCGAAGATAGGTTCTAGAAGGATAAGGTCAAGGTGGTGGAGGATGAAGGAGATTACAATTTAGTAAAGGTGTCTTCTTCCATGAAAAGCTCGGACAACGTCGGCAATTATTCAATTCTTGAAAATTGCAATGAATTTACGTGACTGAGGATTTTTTTTCGTTGGTGTTTTAGGACCCTTCAACTACAAGGTCATTAGAGCCCCATCCACTGCACAGTTCTAGTGCAGAGGCTGAACAGACACTACACTAATGCGACGATTATTGGGTATTAGCAGTACCCAGATTTCCCCAGCGGCAACCTGTCTTAGTGCTAGCAGGGGTTGCGTGTGACTGAGTAACCTGAGGAATAATTCACGAGTCTGAACAAAGGAACGAAGGAATGAAGCAGAAGAAGTACTTTAAAATTGGACTACAGGTTCAAGTGTCAGCTATTGTGTCGTCTAAAGCAAGTATTGCATTTATGTAACCCCAATACGGAAACCGAGTAATTAAAATGGTCGACAGGTTTTACACCTATCCTTAAATAAGTTTATTTCATATACTTACGGCAGACTTGCTCAAAGATGGAAAATCAGACTCCGATTCTAGGAGGAACTGTTTTGTCTTGTTTGCAATACGAGCAGGGCTTGGATTTCTACAATGCAATGATGTATTTAAGTACTTTAGGAATTTTGAGAGCATTCAGGTAGGTTTCACCAACAAACAATACCTTGGATAGCCATGAAGAAAAGGACAAGTGATACCCTTGAAACAAGAACCTTCTTCCCAAAATCTACAGGTAATAGAAGCTAAATCGTGAGAAAATTTACAGTCTGTACGTCTACAGCTGCCTTCCATATAAAATGTGCACGGCCGTTTCTGAAATTTACTTCCTGAAAATTAAAATTTAATATCAAAATAATATTTATGTGGGACACTTAAGATGACAAAAGATATTCACAACTCACTTGTTTTAATATGACTTCCCTTTGGTACTTGAATATGAAATGGCTTCCCACTTCTCATCCACTCTTCTTCTAGTTCAGAGGAAAACAAAACCTTGCCACCAGGTAACACTGGAAATTTATGAGATGCGGCAGTAGAATTTGCAAGAGCCTAATAATGAAATAAAATTTAGTGGTAAATTGCCCGAGTGAGGAAAAGACACGTCAATAAACTCCAACAACTGAAATAAAATCCAACTCGGTAACTCAATTAGGAATGTGTGCTTGCTTCTTTAGGATAAAAAACAAATTTGGTCTCTGATAGAGGTGAGAGGGTTTCTAGTGTATGAAAATCTTCGGTTTGCATGGTTATTTGACGTTGGCCTCTACTTCTAAAAGGTAATTTACCAACACCAGAAGAGTTTCTAAGCCTCGCCTAGAAGCCACCCACTTAGGTCAGGATCTACCTGCAAGTACTGACTTAACATGTCCTCTATACAGAGTGAATTATACGCTTTATTTCTGCAGAGCATGTAATCAAGTTGAAACCACAAGGTAAGAAAAAAGAGCAAGGACTTTGAAAAAAAACTGGCGAAAATACAGAAAGTAATTTTGCTCGTAATGCCCATGTTTCAATATGTATTCCAGGGGCAAATGTTACACGTTTCTGTAGACTATATAAAACTAACAAGTAATGTAACTCACCTCCTCTTCCCTATAACTGCTGCTGCAGTTGCCACAAGTAGAAGAAATGCCATCAGCAGTATCCTGTTCACCAGTATAACCATCTTCCTCATTCTGCAACCACCATGGTGAAAACATCTCGCACTGCCTACCGTTGATCATCTCTAGCTCAGGACAGTCTTCATCCTCTTGACAATCAACAGTCACTTCTTGATACAGAGTAACATTAGGAGGTGACCACTCCAAAGCCTCCTCCTGAAGGTCATTCACAGTGGCTATCCCATTGACAGAATATTCATCTCCATCATCCCAGTCATTATGGAGATCAAGTTCTCGCATCTGATTAATGTCTTCAAACAACTCCGCTTCTTCTTCTTTTATTTCTTCTTTCATCGTTTTCAGTTCTTCTGACTCTGAGCTATCTTCTTTATCATCAACAGCCCAGAAGTCTTTTTCGTCTACATCATCCCTACGACTATAGTCCATACTCAATGTCCAAGGGGAGTCTTCACCTCTGTCTTCACATTCTTCCTCTCCTTCCTCTTCATCTTCGTCATCCTCAGCAGCACTCCAAAGCGATTCCGTCACTTTGTCAATATTTCTGAATTGATGTAAGTCTCCATCATGATGGATTGCAAAATCCGACATTACGTTCTTCTCCAAATGAGATGCGATATAATCGTGATGGTTATCCAATGTTCTTCCATCCCAATCATTATCTGAAGGTGCATTATTGTTATTTTCAAACGTCGGTAGTGTCTCGAGAAATTTTAAAACTGAACCAGTTTTGCTGTAATTTTCAGATTCGCAGTTATGGGCATCGTTTTCAATGTCAGACAACTCCTCATCATTATAATCATGCTCCAATGAAGCATTCAAATCGCTACGCTCAGTAACATCGAGACTATTCCAACGACTCTGCTGATTTCCTTCCAGATCCTCTGTCTGACAAAACTTTTCCAAGTTGGAACGCAACTTAAATTTAGGAACAAAAGCAGAAATCACTTCTGTTGGCTGCTTATTAGTTTCTATACCTTTATAAAGCATATAGTGATGACATGATTTTTCTCCTTCTGAATTCTCATCAGAGTTAAGATGTAATTGTTCACTTTCGTCTTCTGTGAACATTTGCCTCTCGTTATCAGGAATACTTTCTGTGTGTGTTGGCATCTCATACTCCATAGACAATGAATTATCAACTTTCATATCATTACATGGCTTTGTCTGATGTTGGATGCCGTCTAAGTTTAAATCACTACTGTTTACAGTATCATCAGAGTCGCAAGAAAGCTGTCTTATTGGACGGAAATGAGTCTTGGGTGACGTCAACAAGTTTTCCTCTTCATATCCATCTCCATCATCGTAAGGTGCCAATTCATTTGAAGTAGAATTTGAATTTCGACTTGTATATAAATTAAATTGCTCATCATTACCACTAGTAGAGAGTTGAGCATTAGCAGCTACATTGATTTCAACTGATTTCAATACTCCAGGAGTTAAATTTGATCTAGAGCTGGAGCTCCATTTATTCATGTTTTGTTTCTGATGCTTAACCTCCACAAAAAGGCTCTCCCCTTTGTGATATGTCAAAGTACATTTCCTTCCACAGAGAAAAGGATCGCTGTGACGCACCTGATCTTGAACTCTTGACATACTATCCATGCCATCGTAAGAATTTCCTTTGTCTAAATAACTATCATAACTTCTAGTCATACTGAGATGCTCTTCACTGTTGGCAGAATTGGGGAGATTGCACTCAAAAATCAGGGACTCAACGTCGTGAGAGTCACTCGGGTCATCCTTCCAGATATTCCACAAACTCTGATGATAGGACTCTGCATTACCCCAGCGAAATGCAGCGGCAATATCCAAAGAGCTATCCTGATTGCCTGTGACGACTCCATTGGTTTCTACAGCGTCTGTTCCGATTTCAGATTTATCCCACAAAATAGACAAGTCTTTAATGGTTGGCAAAGGTCGGTTTGTACTACTAATTGGAAAAGCGGAATCTAAATTCTTCTTCAAGGACACTAATTCCATATTCCAAACATCAAAGTGATCTAGTTGTTTCCAGATGCTAATTTCTTTGCTTGTTTCTTTCTTTTCTTCTTTCAGTTTCGATTCAGCATCATCCTGACAAACTGGCAACTCACTCTCATCATTATCATTCACTTTCTTGGCATCACTATTGATTGCACCAAGAACTTCCCAAATTAATTTTACATCGTCTTCTCGAACCGATTTACTTTCTATTTTAGAGCCACGACCATCAACGACAGTGTCGACGTCAGATTCAAATGCCGGCGAACTGTTATCCAACACTCCTTTACTAATTTCGTATAAATCACTTTCACTTAGTGTGCAATCATCATCGCTTTGACTTTGATATTTAGGAAATCCATAGACTCCACCTTTAATAAAATTATGTTTCTCACCTTCACAATACCATATTCCAGCTGGAGCATCTTTACGTTCTTTGTAAGAGTCAGCATGTGGGATGTTATTGCTAGTGAAATCGTTCTTATCGTGTTTTAAGCAAACACTATCAAAGTCTGCCTTTAACAGCAAAGGATCGTTTGAATATTCGTCGGAATCATCACTAATAGACGATTTACGTAAAGTTTGGAATGGCTTACGAACTTTAAAATGTGCAACAGACGTGCTGTCACTGTTACTTTTGGAACCAACAGCTAAGGTTGACGGATCGGATGTTATGTCACGATCATCGCATTTTTTCAGGTTTGTGAACCATGTCGACAGCGATGTCATTAATGAACTTTCAAGCATTTCAGAAATATTAGTACTGGTGCTTTCACTCTTGGACTGCTGAGACCAAATTGAAGCCAGATTTTCATTAAATTTTGATTCCAACTTTCGTACTACTTCTTGATCGTCTGCACTAGTTGGAAGATGTTGACTACCTTCATTCTTACATGTCCTGTCTGTGATACTCTTTACAGACTTAGTACTGTGATTGTTTTGAGGATGTTCCTTTAAAGAATTTGGACTTGGACAGTCATCAGGAAATTTCATATCTCCATCTATCCGATTCGACGTAAGGGACTTGAACGTACACTTTCTCATGCTAAGCTTCATCGGGGTGTCTTCCGAATCTCCATCTTCAAATGAGCTATCATAATTATTATCATTATCCTCAATTTTCTTGCTATGACTCTGGTGTTCCCCAGTGAGTTTAGAACTGCAGTAGCTTTTAGCCTCAAAACGTTTCAGTTTTACTTGTGGAGCATGAAATGGTATTTTCCCTTTAAAGAATGGGACTCTTTGTTTCAAAATACCGTACTTAAATTTGGGTACAATAAACGATGGTTTTCCATTTCCGTGATCTCTTGCAGATTTAAAGGTCTTTCCGTGATGAGGGTAGTGATGACTTCCAAGGCAATGATGTTGATTATGATGATCACGATGCTTTGACATATACTTGACTGGCTTCGAATCCTGAATGGCTTTAATAGCAAGCTTTTCCGAAGGCGCATCATCACCACTTTTGACAACAGTGGAGATGGCAACATCTTTATCATCGCATGTGACAGTGTTAACATCCTTTGTAGCAGTAGTAGTTTCTTGTAATTCACTATCTTTAACAACCTTGGATTCATTGCAGCCGCCACCTTTTGAATTATCCAACAGTAACCTTTTCCCGTCCCAAAACGTGTTACAATGACTGCTATACAGGGAATTCACAGACTTCTCATCTATAGGACTAATGTTCAGAGCTGGAAATGCAGCATAGTATCTGAAAGAAAAGAATGGTGACCGTGTTACTTTTCAACCATTTAAAATATCCTATAAGGTATATGTAGCTTACTTTTCAGCTTGTTCTTCTGGTGAAGGTATTATAAAGTCAGAATCACGCGACGTAGAATTAATATCCAAACTTTTGGACGACTCATGCTGACTGGAATAATCAGCTGCAAAAACAAACAGAACGATTATTATTATTTTTGATAATTATGAATTTAAATTTATCGCTATCATTGCCGTTTGTGTTAACAACTACACTGCTCAACAATTCGGATCAAATGACAAATACTCCATCAGTGAGGAAGCCCGAGTACACATTCCTGCCCATTACAAGGCTACAGCTACAGATAAAAAAGAATTTTAAAGTGGGAGCACCCATCTCAGACATCAGCATATACAATTACCAGAAATAACAAGTAGACATAAAATGCATAAATCAACCATCAAACCGGGCTTAAGTCAATTCAAAATCATTTTCTAAACTCCTCAAAAACACTATTATTCAATTTCTATTTGCGAGGCCTCATTTCCTTAATTTCCCTTTCATGTTTCTAATGCATTTCGGCACATAAGCCTTCATTAAAAGATATGTGTGAGGCATTTCACATTCTTCCGCATTCATGAACATGTGACCTTGGCGGTGCATAATAACGAGCAACATATTGGGTTAATAGTGTTCGTGTCCGTCAAACGCGCAAGCACTGCTGCACATAGGATACGAAATAAACACAGCTCCTCAAATGTCGACATCTGAACAACTCGCCTCGTTGTTATACAAAGGTTCAAAACTGTAATAAACACGACCAACATCGATTCTTATTAAATCCTGCCCGGCCACCGATTTTTTTATGACACCAATTTGCCGATTAGGAATGCGCTGTGAGAGCAGTCATTCAGCCAAATTCAATCGATCTCACAAAAGACTCCCTATGTGCAACCCTGATAGAGGCCGATTCCAATCACCGGCTCCAAAATATCGAATTTCCAACCCCTGGTTTTCTGTGTCAATCTACAACATGACGTCGGGTTATCCTCGCGTGGAAAGTATTTGGCCAACAAGTAACAACTGATCTGAAATAGGAAGAATTGTTCACTTCAGAGGCAAATGCACTAAGCACACGTCGACTTCTTCTACCAAAGCTAAACCTCGGGCAGAAGAAGAGTTGAGTTCAGACACCTGACATACGAATTCCTTTAACGAAAAATCATCAACCACTGACGAATTCTGATTCGCATCCGATTGCCGCCTAAACATTTACTGTATATTTCATATTATGCATCTTGTTTCATAACATCTGCATATGATTAAAGCCAAAACAAGAGCACTCTTCCGGTTATGATCAAGACTGTTAACCAATGTAACTGAATATTCTGTCTTAAATAGTAGTAAGCAAAGTGCAACTCAAAAATGCTAACCAACTTTTATTGAGTTCATGGTCCACAAGTGTTAAGCTAATTATGAACGAACTGTCATAGAAAATTCGTTTTCATTCCTAGCTTTAGTTACACGCCCTAGTTTTTGTTTGAATTGTTGATGGCTACCGCTATTATTTGGAGCACCTCCTGCCTGCTCTTTACCCTAAATCAGCCGCCCTAAATGCATGCTGCTTTTTAATACCAGTAGGCATTACAAATTCAGTATTTCGCGCTACTTGAACAAGGATCACTACACTGACCAGTCTTACTGAGGCTGTCATTTGATCGCGAGACTCTGCCTTGGCTGGATGGATGCTCTTCCCCTAGATCCTCTGATCCCCCGAGGGGCGAATTGCGTTGGACACACCAGTTCTCGTCTGATCACTGAAGTTAAGCAGCGCAACCCCAGCTAGTACTGACATGGGTGGTCGCTTGGGAAAACTGGGTACTGCATTAGTAATACCCAAAAATCGTCACATTAGCGGAGTGTCTGTGCAGTCTCTGCATAAGAACTATACTGTGGATGGGGCTCTAATGACCTTGTAGTTGAAGGGCCCTAAAACACCAACAAACTAGAAAAAAAAACTGATCCCCCACAGCTCACTCAGGAAAAAGTACATGCTTCACATAATGTCAAGAAGGTTACCTCTTTAAAAGAATGTCATAAGATGTCACTGTGGTTTTAAATCGGAGAGCAAGTACGTAGTTGAATTCATATACTGTAGCTACTGCATACAACGTTGTTGTGAATAGTTTAACATTACATCATAAACTAGTTTCCGGACTGACCGACTTTCAAGAGAAAGCGTACAGTTAACGAGTTCTGTGATAGACCACCACAAGTACCCTACTCCCTTTCTGATGCACACGTTTAACAATGTTTAAGTTTAGCATTAAATCAACATTTAAAAATTAACAATTTGTACCACATACCGTCACAATGAATACTTTTCAAACGTAAACACAACTCGTCCACCAACTCTTCAATACCGCATTTCTGAAAGAAAAACAAAACAAATACTTAACATTCCTTTTTTTTGTCTCATTTGGTATACACGAATTCAGAAACAAAAAACATTGTCTTAAAAATCATAAAACAAAATACAAACAGGAGCAAATGCACTGAAAAAAAAATCACTCAAATTAATTGAAGTACAGTGTAACCTCTTTAATCCGAACAAGGTTCGGTTAAAATTCTCGCTTCATTAATCCGACCAATACAGTATTTGGATAATTCAAATAATATTAATAAAAATAAACTATATAGCCTATATCATTTTCTGCATCACCCTACACATAGAATTGTTCTATAAAAGGACGAATAAATTTTTTTAGGACAAATTAAGTAACAGAACAATCTAGAATGCTTGAAGACTGTCATGGACAGTGCCGGATTTAGATATTGAGAGGCCCTAGGCTATTTCAATTTTGAGGCCCCTTTCAAGCCGGCCGCGGTGGCGTAGTGGTTAGCACGCTCGGCAACTGGGTCAGTAGTTCTAGGTTCGATACTGGACCGAGGCCGCGAGTGTGCCTTCTTTCGGATGAGAAGTAAAACCGAAGTGCCGTGCGGGTGTACGATGGCACTTGCACGTAAAAGAACCCTCTCTACTACGCAACGGGTAGATGAGGCAAAATTTCCAGGTGTAGGAGCTCTCCCCCTGGCGTCGGTAGCATCCCCTAACGAACACTAGACCGACGATAAATAAGCGTAGGGGTGCAGCTTTGGCCGGCAACCGGCTGCAGAAAAAACTATGACCAATATATCGCTCTATGTCCATTCAGAGGGACAAGATGGATACCCGACCCTGCCACAGGCGCGAAAAGGGTTAGGAGTTGCTTGTTTGCTTTCAAGCCCTTTTGAGGCCCTAAATGTTGAAGCCCAAGGCTTCAGCCTAATTAGCCTAATGGGAAATCCGGCACTGGTCATGGAAAAACTTGTGACCCAATGTGGATGAATCACGTCAATGATGATGAGGAAATACATGACATTACTGATTTTAAAATATAATTTTGTTCTCTATTTTTAAAGTCTTTTAATTTGTGTACACCTAAAGCACTTATTTGAAGCAGTTTAAGTGGAAAAAAATCGTTATGTTCGCTAATTTGAACACGTCCTTTCCCCAATTAGTTGGGATTAATGAGGTTGCACTGTATTTCTTCTTTTTACCAATGAAACGCTCACCAGAATTGGGAAATACTCCTTAAAAATACTACTATTGGAGTTTAAAAAAATTCACACAGCGGTAGAGGTAAATGGCGATTTAATACTATACTAGGCCTGACAACACACCAGGAAGTTAGGTCCGAAAAAGGCCCACAACCCTTTCAAAGGAGTAACCACCTGATTTCGATTACCACCGGATGAAGCCCAATACTCCTTATGGGCCAGTCCAGCATTCCAGGAAGAAAACATGAAAATTAGTTCACTCAGAACAAAAGCTGGCACAACATACATTAACCACCTCGTGAGATCCCTGAAGTTAAGCAATGCAAGCCCACGTTAGTACCAACATGGGTGGTTGGTATAGAAGGTTGGGTGCTGCAAATTTCCCTTCCTATATCCTCTACACCTACCTCCTCATCTCCAGGGAGCAGCCTCCTAAGGGTTCAGCCTGTTGTGGCTGCTTGGCTTACTCCCCAACCCATTAGTTTAACAACCAACTAAGGACTCAATTGCAGTAACTTATTTGTCACGATTTCACCTGTCCATTGAGATCTACGTCTTAATTCACTTCTATTACTAATTATTATTATTATGTCGAAATGATTTTGATAAATTATAAAATTCAACTTAATTATATATTTCATTACAACATGATTTTTTTCTACTCCTTTAAATTGTGACGTCTTCAAGGATACGTATTGGTGTTAATCCTTGAAACAAAATTTCTTAGAGGTTAGCAGGATTTCATGGGCAATTCAATCTTGCAACTTCAAAAATCGCGTTATGATGGACGTCCCATTATAATCAGCCTCAAGAGTTAAAAAACTAAACAAAACCTGTCCTCTCACAAACTGACAAACTGTAAATCCAGTTTCAGGGTCGGTTATGAATAAGATAGCAATTTTGGCAGTAGCAAGACATATTCTTAAACATTTCAAGTAGAAACAGCAAGGCAGGGAACAACATTAACTCGTTCAATAAACAAAAGATGAACGAAGAGAAAGAGTCGTTGCCTATTTACTAGACGACCTTCAAAAATCTACTAAAGATCGCCAGAAGTTACTCGGTGCAGAAATCAAATAACCACATTTAATTGCCATATTCTGATATTGAAATGTTCCTGCTTCTGGCAGATATTTCGACGACTTCCTGCTTATGATACAAAAAATTTTAGATCTCCAGTTAAAAAGACAGGCTAACACGAAAATTAAAAGACAACACAGTAGCCGTGAGCGGTGAGGAACCTAAAAATTAAACACTAAAACAAGGATCTTTTAAAAGCAATTGAGCTAAAAGTTCAAAGTGGAACAATTGTATTTTCTCAAGCAAATCACGCCTAGAGTTTAAGATAGACAGCTGGTGTTTGTGGTGCCTCAGAGATCTGCAACGTTTCGTGCCGTGGAGCCCTGAAAATCTTGCTACTATTCCCCAGTTCAGAACCGCGGTCTTAAAGGGTAAAGAGTTTTCCTCATAAGCCCTAATCGTCCGAGGGCCAATGAGTTGTCATTAAAAAATTAGCACGGCATTTATTTTTTTGGAATATAAAAAAAATTTTAAAACCATTTTTTAACAGTTGTGGGCCTTTTTCTTGCAGCTTATCCTCGGGCCAAATTCGGTCCAGGACGATCCTGACCATACTACCATCTTTCTGGATTCATTTAATGGGTTGGGGAGTTAGCCAAGCAGCCATGACAAAACGAACCCATCTTCGCGCGAATATTTAGTTGCTCTATAACTGTGGTCGGTAAACTCCTCAGTCCAAAGAGCCAAATATCAACAATACAATGATTGAGATTTCTTTTGAGAACCAAATTTCTTAAATTTAAACTATCTAGGTAGTAACACCATTATTAACTTAATAATGATCTCATTTATTGATAAAAATCAAATTTTTGGAAATTGCTGGTTAGAAAAATACAGGTAACTTTGTGTTTCAAGAAGATACTTTTGCCACCAACGTGTGATTTGTGGACGCGTCAAGCACTGACCACTTTACACAATGAGATTGCTGACTGAATGACTCACTCAACTCGTGCATAAGGCCCTTCGTCCACTGGCACAGCGCATCTGCCACTCGACTGAAAAATAATCAAATTTTAGTTCCTTTTCAGTTGGATGCTAGTCTGACTCATGTTAATGATATGCAATGCAATGTAAGGCAACTGGTTGGAAACGAGTTGCATCTCAACTGAGCATGTCAGTTTCATTGCAACTGTCAAGTAATTCGCACCATTCGCATAATACTCTCTTCATCTGAACTGCTCTGCATCATAAGGGCAACTATTGCCAAAGAGTTGCATCTGTGGACGAAAGTGACATTGCAAATAACTTTAGTTGCATTGCATTTTAGTTGAGTTACAGTTGCATTGTGGTAGCGGACGAAGGGCCTTAGTCAACTGTGCCTTCCAAGCGCCACATACAGCCTGTGCCACGTCTTCTGTCACTCGAACGATACTGCTGTGCATGCCTGTGCACCAACACAGTCATTTGTGGAAGAGCCGCATTAAAGGGGCCAAAGAGCCGCAGTTTGCCGACGCCTGCTCTATAAGGAAGTTTAATTTTCATGGCAGTTTCTGGAAGAACTATTCATAACAGGAAGATGGTATTGCGCACATTCCTATCAACGGACTGGAGCATCATTAAGCCCGCCATCAAGACGTAGCGTAGGACATTCAGGTATCCAACGTCGAAAATTATAAACAGTGAAAAACACTGTCAAAACCAAACTGACGACTATCTCTCGAGATTAAGTCACATGACAAAAGTTCTGCAAGTTACATTTTCAAGATTGACGCCTTGATTAAATCGATACTTTGAGATACCGTCAATTATCAACATTATTCTCGGTTATAAGGTTCAATAACCTGGTAGATCTCACATATAAAGTTATCCTAACAATAATCGATAGACACAGCAAGATTCAAAAACACCAACAGGGAAGAACAAACAACATCAAGTCAAAATACAATTTTTTAACAAAATTCAAATGCTCCAACAAAGTCCATCAGAGCTTTTTCTATTGGCGCTACAAACAAGTGGGATATCCGACTATTAGTTGAAGATCACCACCAATGCCTACCTGACACTACCTCTCTGATGGGAGATTCCACCTGTCTGGGAATTTGCGACGTTGAAAGCACAATAATGGCACAATTGAAAACAGTATTTGGCTGTCTTGTTTTCTGCAGTAGACACGAGCCATGAACGCTATTCTTTGTCTACATAAGCTCATTCACCGCTAAACAATATCACAGACACTGCGTTTGTAATCCGGTTGAAGATTGAAATGAAGTTCCTTTACACGCGCAACAAACTACTGGCATTGGTCAGGATCGAGTCTGCACCTTGACCTCAGAGACAAATACTGCATATTAGGGATTTTGCAATTTCTCGTAACGTGGGCATCTCGGGACGAAAGACGAGAAGTAAAAAGCGTTCTCTCGTCCTTCCCAGTCGTCTACAATCAGTGCACACATCCAATTTTTACTCGTGCGGCGCCGCTGCGGCATCGTAATTACGGCATGAGATACGTTACTTGCAATGGTGGAGTGCACACACCGCCGCTGCGGCTCCGCATATCCTCGTCTTTCGTCCCGAGATGCCCACGTTACGAGAAATCGCAAAATCCTATTACAACCAATACAGCATTAATGAGCGCAAAACCCTTTCCTCACCTCCAGGAGGATCGCACGCTCCACTTCGTCACATTGTGGCAAATGAACAATCTGTTGAACGGTATATCTACACAGCCGGCAACAAACAATGCTGTAACCCTTATGCTCATTTAGGCCCGGTGCACACATCCGATTTTTACTCGTGCGGCGCCGCTGCGGCATCGTAATTACGGCATGAGATACGTTACTTGCAATGGTGGAGTGCACACACCGCCGCTGCGGCTCCGCATATCGGAGTTTCCTCTGAAAATGCCTGGAGATCCTTAGCGAACCGTAACGGTGCCGCACCCACACATCCGATCACGTAATACCTCCTGGCCAATTGAGTGCTGCACATATCTGTCGAAATCCTAAGAGCGGTTTCTTAGTTTTGCGATTTCGTAGGCAAAATGGGCACGTCTACAGTAACAGTTGCCAGATGTATACTGGCGGCATTTCACGGCATGTGTGCATTGGATTGCTGCGGCACCTGCACGAGTAAAAACCGGATGTGCTCATCGGGCCTTATCGTCGACCTATTCGTTGAAGTGCTTTTCTTCCACAGACGCCGGGTAGGAGCTCCTACACCTGAACATTTTGCTCATCATAATCATCATCACACCCTCATCCCGCCTGCGGCAGAGTCGGGTCTGCGGGTTCTTGTCCTCCACCCCAGCCTGTCCCCCACCAAGTCCCTCTCCACCCCACACGTCTCCAAGTCTTTCTGGACCACCTGCTCTCACATCCGTTTTGGTCTTCCCCTACCCCTGGTCCCCCCAATCACAAAAATGTGGAACGCTTCACGATTTTGCGTGTCATTCTTGCATAGGGGCCATGCTAATCTTCTCTGTATCGTTCCAATTTTAGTATATGTACTGCCGAAGCAACACACCTGAACATTTTGCTCAACTATATAAATATGCAGTAAATCGTGAAGAAGGTGCAAGACGTAAAGTACTTAGGATCAACGTGCCGAAGCAATGAGGAGATAGCCTCAGATGTGACCCACAGAATCAAAGAGGGATGGCTGAAGTGGAGACAGGCAAGTGGAGTCCTGCGTGATAGGAGGGTCCCAATCAAGCTGAAACGGACGTTATACAGCAGGGGTGGCCAACTTTTGTGTACATAAGATCTACTTTTTATCTTAAAAAAGTGTCGCGATCGACTTGTCATAGGCGTAGTCAAAGTGAGGAGGGGGGGCATCGATACTGGACCCACCTCGGTCAAGTATCGAACCTAGAACCACTAACGCAGACCTAGAAACACTGAGCCACTACGTCACCGAGGCGGGTCTTAAGTCACCACATGATGAGTGATCGACCAAAATTGGCTTCGCGATCGACTTGTTGGCCACCCCTGTTATACAGGACAGTGGTTAGACCAGCTATGTTACATGGATCAGATTATTGGGCAGTGAGGAAGAGCCACGTAACTAGAATACAATTAGCCGAGATGCGAATGCTGCATTATATGAGCGGGGTGTCGAGAGCTGATAGGAATGAGTATATCAGAGGTAGCCTGGGGGCGGGGGACATCGCGGAAAGTCCCGCGGAGAGTAGGTTGAGGTGGTATGGACACGCAATTAAAAGCGCGGAGGAGGAGCTCGTTAGGTCCATTTCAGGCATACAGGTGGTTGGAAGAACCGGAGGCAGGGGGGAAACCGAAGCAGACAGGTTGTCCGTAAGGATATGGTAGTATGGGAGTGGGAATATGGTAGTGGGAGTGGAGAGCTAGAACGCGTAGACCCAACCCTGCTACAGGCGGGATAAGGGTATGCTGCCTTAGTCTATATGCCCCACAATGCGTATTTCCTTCATGTTTGGAACATGTTTTAATAAAAAGGTAAATTACATTTCTGCTGCTATCCATGACTTTTGCGATTTATTCTTCATTATTGTTGTTTGTTGGTGTTTTAGGGCCCTTCAACTACCAGGTCATAAGAGCCCCGTCCACTGTGTAATTGTAATGCAGAGACTGCACAGACACTACACTAATGAGAGGATTTTTGGAAACTAGCGGTACCCAGTTTTCCCAAGCGGCCACCCATGTTAGTACTAACTGGGGTTGCGTTCCTTAACTTCAGTGATCAGACGAGAACTTGTGTGTCCAACGCAATTTGCCGCTTGACTTATGCCTAGTTCCGTATCACCACACTTCAACGCTAATCACGTCCCCACTGATGACATCTTGATGACGTTTTGTGCTAGTGCGTTATGAAGGACCGCCAGTGCAATATATATATGGGTTACTGTATATGTCCCGCTGTCCCGTAGGTCTGTGTCCATGTCAGTCATTTGTTCAGGTTGATTTAAAATTTTTGCATGCAGGACAATTATTTTCCGATAATATCATTGATTTCAGTACTGCGCATATACATGCCAAGATTTGGTACTGACACGTCCACGAAAACAGCACATTTTGCCAGTGAAACTGACTGTTCGACCACCATTGATCTATTATGCAAATTTTTTTATCATAAAGTTGTAATAAAACTCTTATTTTGTTGAAAAAATACTTTTAAGGAACGTTTTTGGTCCGACAATTATGGCAACCCTACTCTATATGCCTAATTGTTCGTCTGCTTTGATTGCGTTCGTTAACTGTCGACTGTTTTCACTCCGTTTACTCCTCCTTTTTGAGTGGAGTCAAAAAGAGTCCCTCCGGAGTGACTCTAGTGTGACTAAAACGTGAAAAAGCGCATTTAGGAACGCGGGGCTTTCGGAGTAAGCCATATAGAAACGCTTTGGAGTCACTCCGGAGTAACTCCAGTTTGACTCGGGTAATTAATGCCTGGTTCCGTATACCCACGCGCTAACGCTATTACCGTTGTAGCAGAAGACACAGCACAAAAAAATGGTGACGTCACACTGCTACTTGGAGCACTGCAGAGCAGCTATGCGTAACGGTAGTTGAGTTGACAGGTGGTTAACTCAGCGTCCCGCAAGTCACGCTGCAGTTTGATTGGCTGGCGGTTGAGCTGTCTGCTAGAAAAATGGCGGAGGATAATGTAAGACATGACGGCGGCGTGCGGTGACTCCAAATAAAGCGTTGCACATAAGGAATTGCGCTGGCGGTCCTTCATAACGCACTAGCACAAAACGTCATCAAGATGTCATCAGTGCGACGTGATTAGCATTGAAGTGTGGTGATACGGAACTAGGCATTAGTCTTAAGTTTTAAGTAAGGTTTATGCGGTGATAGAATGAATGATTCGCCAGGTCTTTGGCCCGAAAATCGATCCTGATTGAGGAAATAACATCCTGGCTTGGCTCAGGATAGATACTATAGATGAGTAAGATCCTATTGAGACAACATTTCCTGGCATATGTATGTGCCTATCCCCATTTGAAGCATCTACAATACCTTATGGGGGTGTGGTCGGTCGGGACCTGACCTTACAAGGTCGGGTGCTGCTTTTAAGTTGCGGCTGCCAACCTAACGCCTGGTTCCGTATACCCACGCGCTAACGCTATTACCGTTGAATCACACGACACAGCACAAAAAATGGTGACGTCACACTGCTACTTGGGGTGTCACAGAGCAGCTATGCGTGACGGTAGTTGAGTTGACCACTGGTCAACTCACATAGCGTCCCGCACGTCACGCTGCGTTCTGATTGGCTGGCGGTTGAGCTGTCTGCTTGAAAAATGGCGGAGGATAATGTAAGACATGACGGCGGCGTGCGGTGACTCCAAATAAAGAGCTGCACTTAAGGAATTGCGCTGACGGTCCTTCATAACGCACTAGCACAAAACGTCATCAAGATGTCATCAGTGGCGACGTGATTAGCGTTGAAGTGTGGTGATACGGAACTAGGCATAATGCCTCAACCCATATGCTCATATATCGTCAGCCCATTTTTCTTCATCGGGGTACTTTTCCTTCCCCGACGCCGAGGTGAGGGTGAGCTCTTACACCTGGAAATTTTTGCCGAACTACGCGTTTATCGTTCTCTACGTAGTAAGGGCTGTTTTACGTGCAAATAACATGCACAGAGCCAAGGTTATACAGTACTTTCTATCCCACTGAGAACAGACTAAAGGCAGCTCTCTTTCGTCCCAAAGAAACCAAAGCAGTCCAGCATATTACCTCTGCACCTACCAAGACGGGTGCCATTGTTGTTGTTGTTTGTTGTTGGTGTTTAAGGTCCCGTCAACTACAAAGTCATTAGAGACCCGTCCACTGCATAGTTCTAATGCATACACTGCACAGACACTACACTAATGCGACGATTATTGGGTATTAGCAGTACCCAGGTTTCCCGAGCGACCACCCATGTCAATACTAACTGGGCTTGCGTTGCTTAACTTCAGCGATCAGACGAGAAATGGTGTGTCCAACGCAACTCGCCGCTCCGAGACGGGTGCCACAGAAGCACTAACACATTAAAATTAAAAAAGGAAAGCATATTAAGCATCCCAGAGCTGCACATCAAAAAAAATCCACAGAAATGAGACATTGTGTTGCACAAGATGAAAGTTGATGTCTATCAGTTTGATATTAGTTAAGTGTTAAATTAAAACTAAGTGGAGAGATACTGTCAACTATTTGCAAGTTTCATGAACTTCAAGTTGCATTTCAGAGCAACTCAAGAACAAATCGTAAGTCATTTATGAAAACAAACACCATTTTTTCCACTCTACACACATGTCAGAAAGATGAAACTCTTCATAACAAACTTGGAAAGTGGGCGTCGAAACATTTCCTTGAAAAAAAAAAAGCGTAGTGAAATTTAAGACACCTGGAAGCAGGGAAAGTTTTGAACCCCGGTAATCAGATTCTTGTCACAAAAAAACCTCTTCTGGCTTATGGCCAAAGCGAATAGATGCCAAGGACAACGACTGAATGCTAAAGCTACCCCTTTGCAGGCATGAATTGTGAGAACTTCCAACTTCTGAAATTAATTTCATGCAAAACTGTATTTTAGATTAGTAGGTAAGTGTGCTACGATTGCCTATAAGATTATGGACCAAAAAAAAGAATATTTTTTATGGCAAAATATTCAACGAGAAAAGTATTGTAATGGGGAAATATGTCCATGGGGGAAAACTCAATTCCAATTAGGAACAGTAAAGAGGAAGTACGTTTCCAGTTAACATACCTCTTTTCATCGAAAGCAAATTCTGTGGTCTAGTAACCCTTTTATCCCTCTGTTAACGTTTAATAAGTTGCACTCTACGAATACTATAAAACGATAAAAGGGCCCCGGCAGTAGGTCACAGATCAAAACTTTAAGATGGATATTAAGTTCAAATTGTACAATAACAGCGAGGTGGTGACCTCTCGCATTATACTGTATATATTCACAGGTGAAGTTCATCAGCATGCAACAGGTAAAAAGTATCAAATGTCGTCGTCACTAAAACTGCAAAAGGCTCGAGGAAATTAGAATCAACTAGAAAGTACAATATGAATACAAATATCGGCCTACAATATCATCCCAGGAAGAGGAAATATTCGTTTCAGCTAATAATATTGGTTCACCATTAGGAACCTACACGTAGCAGTGCACTTCGCTGGGGATCACTCTCAGCGAATTAATAGACTATAAATAGAAATGACATCTGTGTAACAGCACACCTGGTAAATAGTGTCGCTTTGAAAGATAACAACAAAAAACCCAACGTACGGTAACTCAATTCTTTGCACCGTGAAAAATAAACTGAAGTGCAGACTTCTTTATTAACTACAACGTTGCAAACGAAACTTTCTAATAACCAGTACTAATTTTCGTTAACAAAAAACACGTAGACCTATTAGCTTCCTGCAACCAATTTTAGAGAAGGTCGAGTGTTACATAGCAGAAGTAAACGCTTGGCTGGTGCTCTGACATTCTTCAACTATTTACCTGTGTCAAACCTACTAGGGAAGGTGGAAATAACCTATTGTCCTCAAAACATTCATTCACCTTCTGATAACTGATCCCGGTGGTTAGCATTCCGTGAAATTTCGGCTATTGCTTCATAATTGACAGAAAGGCTAACAGTATCCCCCTTCTCTTTATCATACAGCAAAATATTAACCTCATTCAGTCCGAGAATTCTGGGATGAAGTGGGCAAGCAATCACAAGAATGCTCTTGCAGTCTAGCCAGTGCAGCCAAGTTGCGTTGGACACACCAGTTCTCGTGAGATCCCTGAAGTTAAGCAGCACAAGCCCACGTTAGTACCAACATGGGTGGTTGGTAAAGAGCGTTGGGTGCTGCAAATTTCCACTCCTACATCCTCTATACCAGGCCGTAGAGTCCGGCCTGTTATGGTTGCTTGGCTTACTACCCCAACACGTTCTCTAAAAATACTAAGACTTGCCAACTCCCAAAGGTGTATTCTTACACCTGGGAATATTGCCAAATCAACATATATAATTTACTCTATATTGAATTAATGCATTTATAGGTGACATCACATAGAACCACGCGCGGATCCAGGGTGGGGTTTTTGGGGTTGCACCCCCCCCCCCGTGCACATATAAACTTATGCGCATAATATATGCGAGCATTAGCTCAACCATCCTCCTGACGAAAATCCTGGATCCGCCACTGCATAGAACCATGGATTTAATTCTTATCCGAGGAAGGCTCACATTCGAAAGAATTCGTCTCTTTCCGCCAGGCTCAAACTTGCATACAAACGCCCAGGTTCCAAAGCCACAGAGCGAGATATCAAAGATGGGAGGCACAAAGACGAATAAAAAACACGCAATTTCTGTAGTGCTAGGACTAGGTCTAGGTCACAGACAGATTGACCAGGACATACTGAAAAAAAATGTACGCACCAAACTATTTTAATTAATAAAAGATCAATCACAATTAGGACAGGTCACATCAGATTTCGGAAATTACGCAAAGGCTGATAAAAGTAATTACTCTGTGCCAACCTGCTTCAAAGAAATAATAGAGTGTCAAAACTCAAAACAAGTGCAACATAAAAAATATAACGGGCAAAACTTGAAATCTACTGATATTGTTTCCGAGAGATCTGCTCAATTTGACCTCATTGGGAAGTCAAGGAAGGGTTGAAGGCTTTCTACTTTGAAGCAAGGTCATTTACACAGGTAGTAATGCAACGTTAAGGTGCACCAAGGAGGTTGCTAGTCAACTGCCGAAATCGGATTGCAAGAGGGACCTAATTTCAGACGTTTTGCAAGTAAAGATGAAGAGGGCCTCACAAAAAAAGTAGGAAGTAGAAATAACACGAATGTATTAAGGAGACAGAAAAGCTCCCTAGGATCTGAAGCCCTAAGATGACTTCCTCAATAAGGTGAAAGATCACCAGAAAAAAAGGAGGCACAGTTCAGAGACCGCATAACTGGATGACGAGAGTTGCGTTTGTTTTTTTAGAGGAAATCACGAGAGTGGTAGTATAAATAATGAAGCAGGGCCACGGTCGGATGACTACAAATAACAGCTGCCTTACGACTGGACACATGCATTTAACAAACTTCGTTCTGCTAAGGCCATATTGCACCCTTTACCCGTCGTCCGAAAGACGAAATAACTAGAAAAGAACTAAATCCATCTGGCATAGCAAACATCTGACCACAGAATTTTTGACTCCTGTATACTACACGTCGATTAGAATTAGGAATGTGTATATTAGAGGTAGCCTGGGGGTAGTGGACATCGCCGAAAAAAATGAGGGAGAATAGGCTGAGGTGGTATGGACACGTCATGAGAAGGGGGAGGAGGAGCTCGTTAGGTCCTTGCTAGGAATGCAGATGGTCGGTAGCACCCGGGGCCGGGGGAGACCGAAGC